>CM057346.1:502118191-502718191 GCA_030015575.1 Agapanthus africanus
TTTTCTCTTATGCGAGGAAGTCTTGAAACTGATCAGATTCTTGCAAGGCCTTGATCAAGGAGTCTCGTGTCTCTTTGGACGAGAGTAGAGTATCCAATATGCTCAATTGTCAGGGTATCTTTCTCAAATGCGCAAGGAAATTATAGTCCATATTAGTTTTCTTAGGCAGGTCCTTTGCGGCGAGCTCTTTGTCCACCTCTTCATCAAGGGCAATCTCCTCGGGCATTTTCCCTTTCTCTTTATCCTTTTTATTCGAACTCTTGTTTGCAGGTCCGAGATTCTTATCAGGCAGAGTGCGGTTGCGCAACTGGATGTTCTCGCAATGCTTTTCCTCCTCTTCTTTTTCTAAGGATGAGCTTTCAAAAAGAGGGTTGAGGGGCATTTTATCCTCAGAATCACTCCCGAACGTGAGAACCAAAGATTTTTCCCCTCCTGATTTGGTACCTACCATATGACAGCTGCCAGTTGCTTCTTTGTGCACTGTCGTCTCGCCGCCCTCATATCGACGAGCGCGAGCCTCGCGCTTCTCCTTCTTGAAGTGTTTTTTATAGGTAACATATTCTTGCCACCACTTCTTGGAGGCGTTGCATTCTTCGATGGGATGAGCGACCCTTCAGTGGTATAAGTAGTATTTTGGGTGTCCCTCTCCACCATCGAAATATGAGACCTCAGGAGGTTTAGTCCTACTCTTATTTGTTTTAGGCATGCTTTAGTTTGATCGGAGTGCTTTATGACTAGTCCTCGCCGCAGCTTCTTTGTTTAAACATTGTCGTTTGGCCTTTTCATATATGGTCATCTCGCGTTTCTGATCATCTTTACTCTTTTGAAAAGTCTCTTTCAGCAACCTTTCAATCGGGTCTTCTTCTGGCGGTTTCAGGATTTTTGATGCTGATTCTACCCACAGTTCATCCATGTCATTTTCCGATGCTGGCGGGGCTTCTTCATCATATAGTGATGAATGGAAGACCATGTGGCAGCTTTCCACATATTCTTCTGCTTCCTTTGATGAGTCATTTTCCTCATCATCGTCACTGTCCTTGTCCTTGAGAATATACTGGAGGAACTCTTCAAGTGTGACTAGTATTCATGCATTTTGATTGTCCTCTTCCAGCGCATCAATATATTTTTGGAAGTCCGTGCGCCTATCGACATACTCAGTGGGCTGTAGAGGCTTCTTTGTCTTCTTCTTTTTCGTAGAAGATTTCGAAGGCTTGACTTAGGGACTTTTCCTTTTGTCAACAATTTTGGGTGTAGGGCGCAGTTTCAACATCTCTTTTATAATCTTGGGCTCAAGCGGGATCTTCCATTTGATCGTCGGGCATGCTTGTAGATCTTTCAGCATTCTTTTAGTTTTTCTTGAAAGAAATACTTCCTATGGAGCTTATTCCACGAGCGAGCAGGATGCCTTTTGAGTATTCACTTTTTTAGGAGCGTGCTTTTGGGGTGGATCTATCCTCCAATTATCTGACAATGTGAATTTGCCCTGCTGATACTAGTTCTCAACCCAGTTTTTGAAGACGTATCGGTTCTCAATTGGATGGCTCACTAGCTGGTGATAGGGGCAGTAGCTAGGGTTGTTGACATCACCAGCTTATGTGGGTCGTCGCGGCTCTGGCAATATTATCAAAATATTTCGCATAGCTAGCTCAAACAATCTCCCCGTCTTATCACGAGGGAACGAATATGCATGTCCCATCCTTTCTTCTAAGGTCGGGCGTGTACGGCTATTGTTTTGGCGGACGGCTGCTTTTGTTGCTGCATATTGGCGACAAAGGATGATTTTTCCTTGTCCTTATTATTTCGGGGGTCCTTGCCTGAAGAGGAGGCACCTTGACCCATCTGATCCATCTGGGCTAGTTTATCAATCAGCACCTGGAACGTGGTGGGCATGAAGAAAGTCATGAATTGGGATATGGTCGACTGAGGATTGATAATCCAAATGAACATCCCCATAGCCAGAGACTCGTCAATGCGATGTTCGCATTTGGACCATATGTTCCGCCATCGGATCTCGTATTGGACCCAGGTTTCCCTTGGCATGACCTTGGAGTTGATCAATGCAGTGATTAGAGTGCGCTCACTCGCACTGGTGAACCTTTGCGTGAATAGCAGCTCTATCTCAGAGAAGGTTTTACGAAGTCATTTGGGAGCTCTGAGTATCATTCGAAAGCCGTCTCTGATAAGCTTTTGACGAATTGGCGAAGCAGCAATTTGTCATCTCCTCCGGTATTGCCACACAGAGCTCTGAACTGTGCACTGTGTTGATGAGGATTACCCGTTCCTTTATATATGTGGAACTTCGAGATCGTATATCCCGATGGGTATTTCATCTGGTCGTACCGAGCCGGATATGGTCGCCCAGTTTTGACAAGCTGATTGGCTGCTTCATTAGCCTGATGAGCTCTGATTTGTTGAGTGATATAATTGTCCAACGCTGCCTTGGAGATCGTTCCTCCTTGGCCGTTGATAGGGCCTGTGGAGGATTTGACGTTTTCCCTTTATCTTCTTTGATAATCACCGGAGGTTCTTCAGTCGGTAGTTCTGGTTAGATCGTCATCTCTTAAAATATTAGAGTCATCTGCTTAATATTAGCAGCCTACTCTGCCGCTTCCATGTCTTTCTTTTCGAGCACCCGTCATAAGAACTCAATATCGGTTTCCTGTTCCTGACGCTCTTCCGTCTCTTTATCTGGATTTTCTTTAAGTCCGGTAAGCGCTGCCATCTTAACGAGTATACCTTGGAGCTTCTGTTGTTGCTCCTGAGCTTTCGTCAGTGACCGAGTTTACGATCTGTGACTAACGAAAGCCCGGCTCTCCTCTTTACCACAAAATATATAGACTATGTGTATAGTTATGCCCCCAGACTTGGGGCGTTTGGTGCTCTCGCCTTTGGGTTTTTCCTCAAGCGATAGAACTTTCTCTAGCCTCAATCTTTTATGAGAAGTCACAACAGAAGGAACTGTTATAACAGGCACCTCCTTTCGAGAAGTCCCCTACTGTATGGCAGAGGAATAATCGTTTTCTGGTCGAACCTTAGATTTCTTCGATTGACAAGAATAACTTTTGTCAAGCACCGAGTCTTGGACTTTCCGCCAAACTCTGTGGATTTGTGAGGAGAGTTGCTGATAAAACTAGTCCGACTTCAGCTGCGTTGGAGCTTCTCTCTTCAATACCGCCCTTGGGGGAGTTTTTGTGAACCCTTCTAAACGGTTTGAAGCTGTTCCCAGTTGGAATAGCAGCATCAATAGCTACCACAGGAGCTGATGGGGTAAGTCCGGAGGGGGAACTGCCCCCAGCTTATCTCACTCGGTGCCAATGGCGACGTCGAGCATGTCTCGCAGTGGGAACCGTCTCAGTATTGGAGGCGCTTCGAAGCTATTCCCGGTTGGAACAATAGCATCAATAGCCACCAGAGGAGATGGTAGGGTAAGTCCGGAGTGGGAACCACCCCCAGCTTGTCTCACTCAACGTTAATGGCGATGTCAAGCATGTATCGCAATGGGAATCGTCTCAGTATTGGAGGCATCCTAATCGTGCCCCTGGCATTGCTTGGGGGCTTTACCTGGTGTCAACCTATAGAAGACTGACATTCTTGGTGGAGCTGGAGCATAATTGGTTAGCCTGTCGAAAACCGACCGTCTTGGTGGCGAAGCACTCTTGCTGGCTTCATGCATGGCAGGAGCGGGGAGAGCTAGCCGTTTTGGGGGAACCCCCTCAAGAATCATGGGCTTCTTTGCAGGGTACATCGAGCTTTTCATCAGGCTATTGAAGACTGAAACTTTATAGTTGGACGGCTTGTCAGTGGGGGCCGCCACGGTAGCTACCTGATCAAAGACCGACTTTCGGGGAGCTTCTTCCTTAGGCGTTAGGACGCCAAAGCTCAGGGATGGGAGGATGGTCCCAAAGAACAATCCCGTAGTCGCTTAGGTGACCTTCCCCACCGGCATAGAGAATATAGAGGCCGCATTGAGCCCGTAAGTAACTCATCATGATGAGATGGAGTGAGAGTTGTGTTAGTTATATGTATGCCCTAGAGGCCATTACTATACATAGGATGTATATTGTAGTGGATGCTTGGACATATATAGGGAGGACTTTCTTGCTCGACATGATAGTATGCTATTTGGATGCTCTTTACCTTAACGTGTACACTGATTGTCTCTCTGTTACATGTTGGTAAAGCCCTTAGGATGTGTACTTGACTACCTGGACTATGATGCGGTTCATACTAGTGGGGACATGGTAGTCCATAAGTACATCCTTCAAGGTCCCTAGTCGTGGGTGTATCGAGACGGGGCATCGATATACCAGAGTAGACTAGCGTATACCTTCTCGACCCATACAGATGGGCGATGGATGATCCCATATCCATTGGTGTTTGACATCAGAGATGATATAAGGGTTCTCAGTAGAGACTAGGTACACTGGACGGACTCGCCGAGAACTCCCAGATGGTATTATACCTTACGTCAGATGGCAGTTCTTTGGTGACACTGGTACAAGTTAGTCTGTAGACCCGAGATCGTTATAGTGTCTTGTGTGATTCCCACTGTGCTTTGATTTCCACCTTACCACGTCCAAGAGGGCGTGCAAAACGGTGGTTTTTTGGTACAGTCCCGAATCACATGGAGGCAATGAGCGATAGGAGGGAATTCGTCTCTCCCGGTATAGGGAGTTGATGTTGCGCTGTGTTCGATTGGCTATAACCGGAAATCCCTGGCCAGGGTTGCTGAGATTTACTGGTAAGTGTTACCAGTAGTTTCTCGAACTATTATAGACCTCATATTGACACGACTTATCGAGCTACTGGGGTCTGACGTTTACCACCCCTAGGCAAGATATGCGACATATCAGACGACGAGACCGGACTGTACGGTAAGTGTTACTGGTTGGATTCATAGGAGTGTGAGCGGGCTTGCTCGTTGATCTTCTGATCACTCAATACCCGGGTGGCCGTTACGTTTAGCAGACCGCTTGCGGCCTGTGGGTGTTTGATATGATCATCACCTACTGCCGGCGTATTGACGAGTCTTTAGAGTCCTACACAGAGGTTTCCTGGCTCAAGTGAAACGAAATAGGAGCACATATGAGATATGTGCGGGACCGAGAATAATACCAGTATGTGATACTGTATTCGATTCTCGCGATTTGTGACATTGATCGGTTATATGCGATATAGCCGGGTTATTGGATCAAGTGTTGATTCAATAAGTTGTTACTATTGATATTAGTCGGTTATATGCAATATGACCGGATCATTAAATCAAGTGTTGATTTAATGATTTAATGTATAATTATATATTTGATATATTATTTTACATTAACTAGTATTGGTTCACTTAAGATTATTTTTCTCACTAGATTGTGCACAAGTTGTATATGTGATATATTTTTGTGCACTAGTTTGTATCATGTTTGATGACACATGCAAACATGGGTGGGTGTATGACTTACACCTTTGTTTAGTTAATGGTTAGGTTTTTGTTTTCTTTATTTATTTTATAAAAACATAATGGTTTCTTTCTTTTCTTTGCTAGAAGCTTCATGTTGTTTTCTAGCATCTTTGAAAAGTCTAAACCATTTTGTTTTTCTTCCTTAACCTAACCATTTACCTAAACCTTAGTTTATTCTCTACACAAGTTACTTCACCCATGGTTGCATTATGATAAGCATCACTTGATTTTCTATTTTGAATATTGATTAATTCTTTTTCTTTCTTCTTCTTCTTCTTCTTCATGATGAAAAGAAAAGCTTGCTAGAAAATTCTAAGTGATGAAATCAAGTGAGAAATCCAAATCCAAAGTGAACCCACTTCCTATTTCTTCATCCTCTACCACTTGCCATGTTGTATAGGGTGTTTTCTTCATAAGGTTCATGACCAAGTGAAGATGGAGCTTGAGTTTGAGTCGCCTCGACGTAGATCATCTTCGGCACCGAAGTCAACGACCTAGCCCGCTCATTTCTCCGATGAAACCGACGCTAGAGTCCAGGATCCTGATGATTGCAGTGGAGGGACGTCATCACGGAGCTAAAAAGGTGGTGGACCGGATCTACAAAGGTTGTAGCCCCTTTCACTTGTAGTTAAGTGTTTAACTTGCATCTTTTTTGCCTAATCTCTAGTTAACGATCTTGCATAGGATTCTTAGGCTCATGAAAAATTTGATTTTGACATGGTTGATGCCTTGTGGAACCTCATGAGTGGGCCTAGGAACCCTTCAGTGGTATCAGAGCCTAGCTAGAGTTTTAGGCGATGTGTAGACGATATTAGAAACCCGATCGAACCCCAAAACCCTAATCGATATCCCTTTCTGTACATTTTCTAAAATTGTGGATATTTCCAGATTAAAAATATCCAAAAAATTCAGCAGGGTTTTTGAGGGGTTACTGTGCTGCACGTGCGTCTAAGTCGACTATAGCACCGCGGAACTGCGGCATGAGCATGGCTCGTGCCGCGGTTCCGCAGCCGTTCTGTCACTTCATCATTTTATGTTTGCACAGTAATCTCTCTCTGTAAGTTCTATATTTTCTGGGAATTTTTAATGTTTGCTCAAGAGTTGAGTTTTCTGGGTTGTATTGGGCACTCGGTGTTTCGATCGGGAAGTTTAACTTCGTCTGTGTTTTTCCGGAAAATTTTAGAAAATGTTGAAAAGTTCGACCGGATATAAATACCCAATTTTTCCCCTGTCGGGAAATTTCCAAGTGTTGGATCTTTCCGTAGTTTAAGAACGTTCGAAGTAGTGCAAGTAACGCAATGGACCCTCTAGAAGACAACAAACCTTAACTCGATTATGTGACCGTCTTGAACTGCCCTTTGAACCTTCGGGTTTGGGGCAGTACGGCGTGCCACATGTGAGGCGTTGGCTTGACCCTTCTACGGCTGGACCGTTGCTACTGTGGCATGAAGTGGATGTTTTTAAACTTATTTCAAGTGTTGAGCTGTTTCGGGAAAACTTGGGTGTTTGATTGTTCGATCGGAAAGTTTAACATTTTCTATTTATCTGGAATGTGATACAATATTTGGAATCCACAAATAGTTATGAGATAACTTATTTGGATGTTATAAATCTAGCACTTTAGTCTCACTTGATCGGTTGCCACGGAATTTTGATGTGATCAAAAGTCCGTCACAATCACGTAGCGTACGCGGATACTCGCCGGGTAAACTTAATAGATAGCCACGCCCCATAGCCCCGACTTAGTGACTGTAGGGAAACCCCGTTGCCGAAAGCATCCGTTCGGGTGCTCACGGCAGCGGTGTTCCACCTTGGTGCACTTCGTCGACGGCATCGGGTTGCGGCCGTCCACTAAAGTTTGCGACGAGCATTCGATCAGAGTGTCGGGAATCCTGTTGAATTACCCGACTTGATATTGAAAAGAGTTTTCGATAATGAGACTAAAATGCGGGGTTTATAATTGTTAGGCTTGCGATGTCTAAGGAATTCATTTGGTTAGGCATGCGATGTCTAAAGAGTTTGCGGATTCCAACTGTTGTAGTTTTACACTTTCTTTTCTGTGACCGTAAGTGTAATATGTGATATCGCCGGTTTCGTTGCTATATGTCAACGACAATTAGGATGGGCATATTTACTTACGTTGATGACATATGATGTTATGTTTTGCTGGATATGTTATATTAGATCATCGTGTTTGAATAGCCGTTTTTTTTTATGTGAGATGAGTGTTTTTCATTTTCATTCATGTAAAAAACTTGTATGTAATATTCTTTTATTAGGGTACTTCCAGGTTGCGGAAGATGTCACCCATTGTATATTATTTACTTTTCCGCACTAGGATAGACCCAAGGAGGAGGGCACAAGTAACCGGGTTCTGGAGTCCAGTGGGAGACCAACTCGAGGAGTCGAGTCCGGGTCTCCTAACTCTAGAATTGGTAGGGTTGCTTGCCGCTCTCGTAGGAGTCTAGGGGTGTGGGTTTAGCTATTCATCGCGACTGTGGAATCCGTGTTTTATACTGGCTCGTATTGAAAACACGGACGTCCTAGTATATCCAATGTTTCATATGTTTCTTCTGCTGCGATATCTGTGATGTGATCATTTGATATGCTGTGATGGATACTGTATATAGTATATACGATATATTATATAGACGTTACTTATGTTTTACACCCGCGCTAGCCCTGCCCCGCTCTGCCGTTGGTTACCTAATATAACGCATTATATGTATGCCCTAGAGGCCATTACTATACATAGGATGTATATTGTAGTGGATGCTTGGACATATATAGGGAGGACTTTCTTGCTCGACATGATAGTATGCTATCTGGTTGCTCTTTACCTTAACGTGTACACTGATTGTCTCTCTGTTACATGTTGGTAAAGCCCTTAGGATGTGTACTTGACTACCTGGACTATGATGCGGTTCATACTAGTAGGGACATGGTAGTCCATAAGTACATCCTTCAAGGTCCCTAGTCGTGGGTGTATCGAGACGGGGCATCGATATACCAGAGTAGACTAGCGTATACCTTCTCGACCCATACAGATGGGCGATGGATGATCCCATATCCATTGGTGTTTGACATCAGAGATGATATAAGGGTGCTCAGTAGAGACTGGGTACACTGGACGGACTCGCCGAGAACTCCCAGATGGTATTATACCTTACGTCAGATGGCAGTTCTCTGATGACACTGGTACAGGTTAGTCTGTAGACCCGAGATCGTCATAGAGTCTTGTGTGATTCCCACTGTGCTTTTATTTCCACCTTACCACATCCAAGAGGGCGTGCAAAACGATGGTTTTTTGGTACAGTCCCGAATCACATGGAGGCAATGAGCGATAGGAGGGAATTCGTCTCTCCCGGTATAGGGAGTTGATGTTGCGCTGTGTTCGATTGGCTATAACCGGAAATCCTTGGCCAGGGTTGCTGAGATTTACTGGTAAGTGTTACCAGTAGTTTCTTGAACTGTTATAGACTTCATATTGACACAACTTATCGAGCTACTGGGGGTCTGACGTTTACCACCCCTAGGCAAGATATGCGACATATCAGACGACGAGACCGGACTGTACGGTAAGTGTTACTGGTTGGATTCACAGGAGTGTGAGCGGGCTTGCTCGTTGATCTTCTGATCACTCAATACCCGGGTGGCCGTTACGTTTAGCAGACCGCTTGCGGCCTGTGGGTGTTTGATATGATCATCACCTACTGCCGGCGTATTGACGAGTCTTTAGAGTCCTACACAGAGGTTTCCTGGCTCAAGCGTAACGAAATAGGAGCACATATGAGATATGTGCGGGACTGAGAATAAGACCAGTATGTGATACTATATTCGATTCTCGCGATTTGTGATATTGATCGGTTATATGCGATATAGCCGGGTTATCGGATCAAGTGTTGATTCGATAAGTTGTTACTATTGATATTAGTCGGTTATATGCAATATGACCGGATCATTAAATCAAGTGTTGATTTAATGATTTATGTATAATTATATATTTGATATATTATTTTACATTAACTAGTATTGGTTCACTTAAGATTATTTTTCTCACTAGATTGTGCACAAGTTGTATATGTGATATATTTTTGTGCACTAGTTTGTATCATGTTTGATGATACATGCAAACATAGGTGGGTGTGTGCCTTACACCTTTGTTTAGTTAATGGTTAGGTTTTTGTTTTCTTTATTTATTTTATAAAAACATAATGGTTTCTTTCTTTTCTTTGCTAGAAGCTTCATGTTGTTTTCTAGCATCTTTGAAAAGTCTAAACCATTTTGTTTTTATTCCTTAACCTAACCATTTACCTAAACCTTAGTTTATTCTTTACACAAGTTACTTCACCCATGGTTGCATTATGATAAGCATCACTTGATTTTCTATTTTGAATATTGATTAATTCTTTTTCTTTCTTCTTCTTCTTCATGATGAAAAGAAAAGCTTGCTAGAAAATTCTAAGTGATGAAATCAAGTGAGAAATCCAAATCCAAAGTGAACCCACTTCCTATTTCTTCATCCTCTACCACTTATCATGTTGTATAGGGTGTTTTCTTCACTGTTCCCCTCCGAACGGCGGCCAAGATGCGAGGACGTCTCGCCTGAGGTTCGGGACAGATGCTATATGGTTTTATCCGTCTACCTCTCCGAAGATGCCAAGTTGATTTATGGCACCGTGTATCGGAGGTTTAGACGGATGCGGCCGATGTAGCAGACTTCGTCAGATTCCACCTCGCTTGAGGGTTTTTTTTATTGTTGGGACGCTCTTCCCTGCAAGCGCAAGCCCCTGCAGTTAATTACGCTACCGCATCGCGGTAACAACTTTCTCCTTCTCCAGAATTTCATTTCGTATCGTGGGTGTTTGTTTTGTTTGTGGTTGCCTGTGGATTGTATACGGAGACTGAGTAATGCCGTCGCCCGTAGGACGTGGATTAGTCCAAATCCGTATTTACTTAGATTTGGATTTGGTGTTTTGGTTTAAGGATGCGTTAGCCCTATTTAGGCTAAGATCAACTTAAACGTTTGTTAAGGATACGTTAGTCCTGGTTTGAGACTAAGATCAACTTAACGGGATCGTCTAGATCCATTTCCAGTTTAAGGACGTATTGGTCCATGTTCCAGTTTAGGGACGTGATGGTCCAACATTAGTTTAAGGACGTCTCGGTCCATATTCCAGTTTAGGGACGTGGTGGTCTAAATTCCAGTTTAGGGACGTGGTGGTCTAACATTAGTTTAAGGACGTTTCGGTCCAACGTTAGTTTAAGGACGTTTCGGTTCATCATTAGTTTAGGGACGTTTCGGTCCAATATTAGTTTAAGGACATTTCGGTCCAATATTAGTTTAAGGACGTTTCGGTCCGATATTAGTTTAAGGACGTTTCGGTCCAATATTAGTTTAAGAATGTTCCGGTCCACGAGTTTAAGGACCCCGCAATCCATATTGATGTATGGTCATCGGGACCCGTCACCTCTCTGACGACGTTGAATGATTACAACGATATATGTCAAAGGAGTTCGGAGATGTACCCTCAAACCAGATATAAATTGATTTAGGGAGCAGCCGTGCTCAGTCAATTTAATTTGAGGACTTACGGCCAAAATTGGGCTAAGTCCAGTTGAAGAATGTTCAGTGTTTTTATTTATCTTTGGCCTATTAGGCTTGTGCTAGGGCTTTGCCCTTGCTAGGCCTTTTTTATTTGGGCTCTACCCCTTTGTAAATAATGCAGAGCATCTGTTTTGGTTTGGGCTCTGCCCTTTTTAAAATAATGCATTGCATTTTATTAGGCCTGTTAGGCCTTCTTTAATTGGGCTTGGCCCTTTTGTAAGCAATGCAGTGCACTAATTATTTGACAGTGGCTTGTCAGGCGCTTTGCGCCAAGTAATGAGCGCAAACTCATATGGTGATGACACGTGTCATGCTCTGGCGAGCGCAAGCGCAACAGCGCAGTGCACTGTGTCAGTGCGCTGCGCTGCTGCGCTACTGACACGTGGCGCTTCCTGGTGGCTTGCGCCAACACAGGAGCGCAACAGCGCTGTTCTTGCAGGTGCAGAGCACTGTTTTATCTTTTGATCGATTTTAAATCGAAGAAAAACAAGTTTTTCTTGTTTTCAAGGAACCAATGGTTCATAAGCAAGTGCAAAGCACTATTATTAGTTAATTTTCTTTCTTATTGAAGATCATTGAACTTGTTCTTAGATCAATGATCTGTTTTTTAAGAGAATTTTCTCTTTTTCTGAAGGTTTTTACCTTTTTTGTTCTTGAGGAATTCTTCAGAGTTCTCTTTTTTTTAATAGAAAATGTTGATGCCTTGAATTGAGGTTTGGGGTCTCTTTTATAGTGCCCATAAATTAGTTAAATTTGTTAAAAAGATCTTTCTTTGAGTGATCTGGGGAATTTTCCCCACCGTTGGATCTTTGATCCAAGGGTTTCTGTTTTACAGAAGAAAATCTTCTTGTTTTAACAAGAAAAGAAAAGATTTCTTTAGAATTTTAATTCTGTTTGGCGCAGATGCCCCAGCGCGTGACACGTGTCGCGCAGCGCAGTGCATCTGCGCTGACACGTGTCGCGCAGCGCTGTCAACTGCGCTAGCGCATCTGCGCTGACACGTGTCGCGCAGCGCACAGCGCAGCGCATCTGCGCTATCGCATCTGCGCTGACACGTGTCGCGCAGCGCAGTGCTTGCGCAACTGAAGCGTTGCTTCATTTAATTTTGTTTAAAACAGAGCTTTGCTCTGATTGGGCGCGCCTTCTTGGGCGCTGTGCTGACGTATCAGCGCTTGACATGTGGCGCGTTGCGCCCGAGATTTGAAGCGTTGCTTCAAAATTTTGAATTTTGAATTTCAACAGAGCTTTGCTCTGATTGGGGGAAACAAATGCCCCCCCACCGTTGCGCTCACGTGGCGCACACGTGAGTGCAGCGGTGGCAAACTCCTGATCGTTGGATCAAGGGGTGAGCTGAAGGGGCGCAAGCGCCTTATAAATAGGACTCTTGGCCCTTAGAAAATCTTCACCATCTTCAAGATTTTAATTACCAGAGCTTTGCTCTTGCTTGAGAATTTCAGAGCTTTGCTCATTTCCAAAGTTAGAAACTTTAGGTAAAATTAATTTAAATTAAATTAACTTAAATTAACCTTAACCAAAGAGCTTTAATCTTACAGATCTTTTGATCTAAAGAGATCCCCATTGGGGTTTCATAAACAGAGCTTTGCTCTCAAAAACTTATAGATCTGCAGAGATCTTGTTCATGGGTTCTAACCCATGGACAGAGCTTTGCTCTTTGAATCATTTGTAGATCTTTTAGATCTGAAAAATGAAGAAATTTTCATAAGTTTTTCATGGATTTTTCAAGATCCCAAATTTTTTAATTCTTTTAAGTGTAAACATTTTCTGATGGACCTTTCTATTATTACCATAAAGCTATGCTCTTTTAAGGAATCTTATTTCCCTGAGACCAGAGTTTGACAAGTGTCACTCTGTGACAGAGCTTTGCTCTGAAAGAGGAGATTTTCTCCTTGTCTCTAGGGATTCTTCCCCCTTTTTTTTATTAATGGGAATGTTTTCCTGGGGACCAACTGACAATCTCATCCAATGATGAGGTTGTCTTATTAACTGACGTATTGTCATCCAGATTTTGTGGGTCCCCCTTCGGTCTCCTACCCACTGCACTGCTGTGTGGTGTAATTAATTAATTTTAATTTAAATAATTTTTAATTTAATTAATTAATTAACGCACTTTTTAAACGCCAAGCGTTGGAATTACAACACTAACGGCTAAATTGTTCTTTTGCAGCGATCATGTCTCTAGACACTTCATTCCCGTTCGTCCACTCGGAGGAGGGATTTCTCGAGGTGCCCTTGGACCGTGAAGTCCTAGCCATGATTAAGGAGTACGACCCGGAATACAAGAGTCTCCACCTTTGGGGGTCGTGGTACAATCAGATCATCATGGGCCGACGGAGCTTCATATGCGCGGTGCCGTCAGAACCCATAACGGCGATTAATTATGCTACCCCACCCTCAGTGCATTATGCCGTGGAAATGGTGGATTGGACTGCGAACAGCTTTCTTCATCCCGCTATGGATGCGGTTCCGGTCCAACGTCCTATGGTCTTGGATATCCTAGGACGTCGTATCTGTCAGGGTGAGGCGAGACCCTGGGGGCAATCATATAACATTGGTATGATCCCCCGCCACCCGATTGGCTACCTGCCGTGGGCCCGGTATATCCTGTCGACGAAGAAGTCGCAGTTGATAAGATTAGGATTGTACACCGCGGTCTACGTCTCTCTCTTCCAGTATCCCACGCTCCCCACCTGGTGGTTCAAGGCTTGCCTGGAGCAGTGGAATATTCCTACCCACACTTTCCTTGCCATGGATCGGGAAGTGTCCATCTCTTTGGAGGAGTTCACGGAGGTATCCGGTCTACCAGTCATGGGAGAACATTATAAGGAGCTGCTCTCGACAGATGTGTACGTCTTTGGTGCTAGGCCGGTGGTAAGGGGGTCACACCGGAGAATGCTGTTCAACATCAATTCCCAAGCTTGATTAAGGTGTTGAACATCTATGAATCTCTTTTTATCGAACATGGGAGTCGGGGAGTTAACTTTGAGGATTTCATCGCTCGGTTCCTTCGCCCAAGCGTCCTCTCATCAGAGGCTGCCAAGTTTGCCACTCTGGATGACCCTTTCGGTCTAGGTGCGGATAACCTACCGGAGAAGGAGATAGATCAAAAGGGTTTTTTCCTTCCGGACTTCCCTACTATGTCATTTGCAGAAATTGCGGCCCCTGGAATGGATGAGGAGGCCTTTTTCTTAGGATTTCTTGGATTGTCGCTGAGCTGGTTTGCGATCCCAATGCACTCTCATCGTATGCGGCCTTCCGTCTTTTACCCAGCCCACCGGATGACCATCGGGGTAAAGGTGGTCGTTGGGATTGCTGGCTTGGCGCACCTATATCATGGCCTCAGCCGAGCAGCGGATGCTAATGAGCCCGGGGTATTGCACGTGGTCTTCCCGATGCACTACTTTATGTCGTGGCTCGAGCTACATACGGCCGGTGTTTTCGGCATGCATAAAAGGCCTTCGTTCTTCGACAAGTGCGGTTTCCCTCGCATCATACAGCTGATTGGCGCATCAATCGTGACCCCGTCACCACAGAACGCCAGGGGTTTACTCCTTCGCTCTCACACCGTTGGAGCCGGGATGTCCTTTATTGACAAGGTGCTGACTATTGGAAAAGCGTCCACCACCGCGGTGCGACCATTACAAGACTCCTTTAAGGACGGAGCATCAGTTTTGACGGCCCGGGAGACCCTTCACTTATACTCTATTAGACCGGGCTTCCTAGTCTTCAGGCAGAATGGTGCGGCGATTTTCATGGGAGATAACCCACATCGTTTTGCCCAACAACTGGGCTACGATCAAGGGGTCCCCTTGGAACCTTTCTTGCTGGAACCCGCTGCCACTGAAGAAGGGATGGAGAACGCGCTGCATTATTTCATGCGCCTGAATACGGGTTCTCATTTCTTTATCAGTGCGCCGGCTTGCACTCCACGACTCCTCAACGTATACAAAGACTGGTATAATCATACGACAGGAGCCGTTATAAAGGAGGAAAGGCGACTGCTGGTCGACCGTAAGGGTGCGCCTCCAGGCAGTGACCGCAACGCTCCTTTGGTCCCGAGGACTCCAGTAGTTGCCCCTCTAAAAGAGGTCAGAACCGGGCCGTCGCGTGCGCAAAGTCCTCCGCACGGATTGCCGCTTCCCGATATTACAGACGCAGCCCCAGCGCCCTGTGCTCCAGTGGAGACAGTGGTTGTGGCCTCGCCGGAGTCCGATGTTGGTGCAGACATCGGGATCCGCCGTCCCAAGGTGGCTGCTAAATGTAAGTCGATCCCGCGTGCACCTAAGGTTGGCGGGCAGAAGAAAAAGAAGTCGCTCTTCGCCGCAGACGTCGTGTTCGGTCAGGAACCCCATGCCCCCTATGCCGAGGGCCTGATCGAATATGGGATTAACGAGGGGTTGGTCATGCCGCCGCCGGACGATACAGATTTGGAGGCCGCTCTCGAAACTTCAGCGTGGTTGGCAAGGCGTGACGCGTGGCTAGCTAGGCTTGCGCAATCAGGTAACTACTAGTCGCATTTTCTTTATTGCAACATATTTCCTTCATTGCTTTTGACTAACGCTTTCTTTCCTTTCTACCAACAGGCATCACCGATGAAGAAGCCATTGCCGCTTCCATGAAGACTTTCCAGGAGGAGGAACGTCTTAGAGCGTCCATGGGCCTTAGTAAGTTTCGATTCATCAAGTTTTCATTTCCCTTGTGTTATGGGCGATCTAACCTTTCCCTTTTAATCACAGGAACCTCAATGCCGCTCCCGCCAAGTGACGCAGATGTTCTACCAGTTGTCGATGTTCCTGCTTCCTCAGGGTTACTGCAGGAGGTTTGTCTTGAAGAGCCGATGAGAGACGCCTTAAAGGCTCTGGAGGCATCTCTGAACGAGGACGATGACGCCCTAAAGGAAGCGTCACAGAGGTCTATTGCGACAGCCCGGGAGGAACGGAAGCGGTCAAGGCACGAAGCAAAGGCACGCAGGGCTGCCTTGGCTATGGGAGCGGGCCCCAGCACCGTCCCTCGTGATGATACTCCTTTCGAAGAGACCCCTGTCGCCCTCCTATCCACTGCTCGCAGACAAGTGGCACGCGCAGCTTGGAGCGCAAATGATAAATCCACTTCAGGTAATATTTCTCCCAAGATTTTGTTGTAAGAGTTATAATGCCATCGGTTCTTATATATTTTATTTTATAGGGCCAAGTCCGACCGAGGGGGAGGCGGAGACCGTCGAACCCAAGGAAACAGAGGGGGCGGCACCTACCGAACCTGAGCCGACGGTAGGCAACGTCGCTGAGGCTTCGGGGCCTGAGATGGAGGTTGAGGGGTCTGCAGCCAAGAAGGTCATTGATGACCAGCCTGAAATGGCGGCAGATGAAATGATCATTATAACTGAGCCCAGGGTGGTGACGAACGAGGCACTTGAGGCTGGCGACCTCATGGTGACGGTGGACGAGACAACCGCGACTATTGAACCTGAGGGACTAGCGGGTGAGGTGGCCATGATTCCCGAGGATGAGCCAACCGCTCCTTCTCTGGAGTCTGGCAATGCTCCAGTCATAAGCCTCCCTGTCTATGGTCCTCCGCCGTCTCCCGTTCTCGCGAGCACAACAACGGTTCCCATTGAGTCGGGTGATGAGGCCACGGGCGGTGGCCTCATGTCAACAGAGGAAGGAATCGCCTCCATTTCAGCTGGCAGCTCATCAGGTAAATCCGAAGTTGCCATCTTCTTTATCTTACCATCCTTTCTGACAAGTTCACATTTGTTCGTAACACAGGGGCAACCAGTGCTGATGCCCCGTTGCTCAAGGGGGCGCCCTCGACTACTGCTTTAGCGGTTGTCACCTCTCAGCCTTCTCTCATACCGTCAAAGATGTTGGAAGGTATGGGTTCGCAACTTATTAATCTCACTTTTCAGACGTATAATTTGTGTACTAAAGTCATATTGTTGTGTCTTTTCAGGAGTGCTCTTTGATTATGTATATCAGATGTTGCTCCCACACTTCTCCTTCCCATCCGAACTCGCTTCTTCCTCTGGTGGCGCTGGTGAGTATGATTTCCATCGATATCTTTCCTTTTTATTGATGGAATTACTTCTAACCCTTTTTCTCATCCCGACTGCAGCGCTACAGATTGAAGGAGGGGATACAAGATCGGCTGTGCCACCGGTCCTTCCGGCCTTGCCACCTGTCTCAACTGGTACAGCGACTATCACATTGATAACTTCCCTCTCTTTATTTTCTGTATTGTTATCTGATCGCATCCTGTTTCTTTTCAGTTGTTGTTCCAGCCTCGGTGCCCTTCGAGCCTCGTATTACAATGCCGGCGGGTCCTTATCTGAGAAGTCCGTCTTCGAAAGGCGCCGCGAATTGTCTACGCATGTTGAGTGACTATGTCGAGGAACTCGACGTTGAAACTCCTACATCTGCCGCAGACTTCGCTACGGTGGTTAACCCGATGCTGGCAATACTCGTGAACTTTCATGATGAGGGCATCATCGCATCTTGGGTTAACCATTGCAGGGAGATCGAGGCCCGCCTGTATCAGTTGGAGTCGCTACGTCCCGCTCCCGAGACCTTGGCTGCCAGCAATCAAAGAACAGCATGGATTGAGCAGAGCGATTCTTACTTCCGCCATCTCGAACAAGAAGTTATTTCAAGGCGTAAGGAGCGCGGTGAGACCTCGAGCAAGTCTGCCCAGCTGCGTGTTCGGGTAGAGGCCAATGCTGTACGGCTGAAGGCTGCCTTTGAGGGTCTTCTGCAATGTCTTTCCGAAGGATTATCCTTGAGGCAACAGCTTGACGTTGTCAAGCGGGATGCACCCAGCCAAGAAGTGTAAGTCGATGTAGTACACCCCAGTACTTGTGGGGAGGCGGAATTTTCTAAAACGATCAAGTTTAAAGAACGAACATCGACTAACCGCTTAAATCGAAGCTAAACAACTAATAACCGAACACATAGTTATACTAAACTAAAGTGTTAAAGGATTATACCTATCGATACTAGTCCTTCGTCTTTACGATCTCCTTGTTCTCCTCGGCCTTCTCTAGGTAGTAGACGATCCACCCGAGAGCAAAACTCCAAGCTAAACCTCAAACTTGAGGTAACTAATCAACTTTGATTGCTAATCAAAGATGAAAGGATGATAAAGAGTGATGGTTATGGATTGTTTAGTCTAACTAATCCTTTGATCTCAACTCATGAGGTTTAAGGATTAGGGTTTGAAGATGAGAGCTTGAGGAGAGAGAATGTGAATGAGATAATGAGAGAAGAGAGAGAGTGTATCATAATATATCATGAAGCATTTCTTTTTAAGAAAAATGAATAAAGGAAATGAATAAGCATGCTTCATGAAATATCTAGTGGTGATTCATTAGCATGAGTCATTAAGCAATAAATGTGCATTAATGAAATGAATGAATCACCACCATGACTCACTTTCTTATCCAAAAGAAACCTCCTTAGTCACATCTTCTAGAAGCTTCTCGTACAATTACGAGAACGCCCCTCCAATCCGTAAAAATACGGAAAAACTTTAGACTGTAAAAATCCAATAACCGGATACCAGCAACTGGCTTAAACCAAAGCCGACTGGTAAAAACTGTCCGAAAGTCATACGTGCGTAAACGCACGTATGCGTCCGAACCCTTTGTCGCAAAACCATGCAACCTCTATATCGTTTCGCCTGGAGTAGGAAACTCTCTGTGTGGGACTCTAGAGACTCGACTACTACGCTGGCAGTGGGTTTAACCACAGACCGCAAGCGGCACTAGCTGTACGTAACGGTCCCCAGGTAGTTGTCGATAAGAAGGCCGATGAGAAAACCCATCCGAACTCCTACTGAGTCTGATGTGACAATCTCCATACAGTCCGGTCCGTTCGTCCAAGACTATCGCATATCGGGCCTAGGGGGGCGGCAAGCGTCAGTCCCCTAATAGCGGTATAAGTCGTGTCGGAATGAAGCCCATTACACCCTGAGAAACTACTGGAACCTACCAGCAAATCTCGCTTGCCCTGGCCAGGGACTTTGCGTAATGGCTCTCTGACACAGCACGATATCTACTCCCAATATCGGGAGGGACGAATCCTGTCTAACCGCCACTGCCTCCAAGTGCTCGGGACTGCACCCAACTGCTACCTGTTTGCACGACTCCTTTGAGCCGTGGTAGGGTAGCAATCTAAGAACAGTGGGACACACTCGAGGCGAAGTAGCAGTGTCAAGTCTGCGGACTACGCTGTACTCATGTCACCTGGGAACTGTTCACTGACGACTGGTATCAAACCAACCAACAGTTCCCTGTGAGTCCTGTCCGGTGTACCCGTAACCTAACGAGCACCTGTATACTATCTCCAGTACGACGTACTGATGGCTGTGGGACAGGCCATCTCCCCAACTGGGATGAGAAGCGTACACACCAGTCTACTCCGGAGTATCGATGCTCTGTCTCGATAATCCAACGACCAGGGACCTGAATAAGGATGTGCTTGTAGACTACCCAGCCCCCACTAGTGTGACTGCCATCACAACGCTGGTAGACAAGCAAGATCCTAAGAGCTCTATCAATACGTACACTCACATATTAAGATAGAAAAACCAAGTAGCATACTACCATGTTTAGCAAGACTGTTATATACATGTGAATATCCCAAGCTTCCATTAAGTAATATACAAGCTAGTATGATACAGTAATGGCCTTCTAGGGCATAAACACTAACAGAAGCAGCCCAGAAGGAGGCCGAGGAGCAACTTTCATCCTTTTTACAGCAGCGGACCCAGGTGGAAGCGGAGGTGGCCGCGGCAGCCGCTCAGGAGGAGGCGCTGAAGGAAGTGCGAGAGCAACTTGTGGATTTACTAAAGACACTTCCTCCTCAGTAGCTATCCCTCTTTGTATCATTTGTGCTTGTAGATGAAAGAATGTGTATATATATATTTTTTTATTCTTAATCACAATGTATTCTGTACCCAATCAAGTTTATGAATAAAAGATACACATTTTCTGTAATGTCTTGTGTCATTTCTCCGCCTTTTCTTTCTTTTATTATCAGCACGCCACCTTACTAAACATGGTCAACAGATAATAGAGCACGCATCTTGACTTTCTTAAGAAATAGCGATGGCTTAGGCCACAGGTTCAGATCTGCTACCTAAAACTTTTCAACTCCATGAGCCGTGAGGGTCTCATAGAGATTTTTCTCCCTACGGATCGAGAGGATCTCGTAGGTGGGTTTTTCTCCTTAGGAATCGTGAGGATTCCTAAGTGTGATTTTCTCTTATAAGTCGTAAGGATCTTATAAGAGAATTTTTCCCTCTTACGAGTCGAGAGGACTCGTAAGCGGTTGTTTCCCTCCTCGTCGAAACTCGACTTTGGAGAGTGAGGCCCGTGAATAGTATGCAAGAGACCATTTTAGATCGACTTGCAGGGTCCCATTGTTCAGGAAGCAAGTTTTTCAATCCTAGCTGCCTGAGGCTTCATTTTGCAAGTTGAGACGAATCGGGAATTTTTCCGCAGAGACACTAGTTTCTTTGCGAGCCAACGCGAATCAGGAGGCTCTCGTCAAGGAGTGTTTGTATCCGTGAGTTGAGGAGTTTGCTAGGGATTATTTGTTTCCCTAGCGCCAAGGATTATTTGTTTCCTTGGGGTTTGAAACGAGTCGAGGATTTCCCACGGAGGCGCTGGTGGCTCCGCGAGTCGACGCGGATCAGAAGGCTCTCGTCAAGAAGTGTTTGTATCCGTGAGTCGAGGAGTTTGCTAGGGATTATTTGTTTCCCTAGCGCCAAGGATTATTTGTTTCCTTGGGGTTTGAAACGAGTCGAGAATTTCCCACGGAGGCACTGGTTGCTCTGCGAGTCGATGCGGATCAGGAGGCTCTCGTCAAGGAGTGTTTGTATCCGTGAGTCGAGAAATTTGCTAAGGATTATTTGTTTCCCTAGCGCCAAGGATTATTTGTTTCCTTGGGGTTTGAAACGAGTCGAGGATTTCCCACGGAGGCACTAGTGGCTCTGCAAGTCAACGCGGATCAGGAGGCTCTCGTCAAGGAGTGTTTGTATCCGTGAGTTGAGGAATTTGCTAAGGATTATTTGTTTCCCTAGCGCCAAGGATTATTTGTTTCCCTAGCGCCAAGGATTATTTGTTTCCTTGGGGTTTGAAACGAGTTGAGGATTTCCCACGGAGGCACTGGTGGCTCTGTGAGTCGACACGGATCAGGAGGCTCTCGTCAAGGAGTGTTTGTATCCGTGAGTCGAGGAATTTGCTAAGGATTATTTGTTTCCCTAGCGCCAAGGATTGTTTGTTTCCTTGGGGTTTGAAACGAGTCGAGGATTTCCCACGGAGGCACTGGTGGCTCTGTGAGTCGACGCGGATCAGGAGGCTCTCGTCAAGGAGTGTTTGTATCCGTGAGTCGAGGAATTTGCTAAGGATTATTTGTTTCCCTAGCGCCAAGGATTATTTGTTTCCTTGGGGTTTGAAACGAGTCGAGGATTTCCCACGGAGGCACTGGTGGCTCTGCGAGTCGACGCGGATCAGGAGGCTCTCGTCAAGGAGTGTTTGTATCCGTGAGTCGAGGAATTTGCTAAGGATTATTTGTTTCCCTAGCGCCAAGGATTATTTGTTTCCTTGGGGTTTGAAACGAGTCGAGGATTTCCCACGGAGGCACTGGTGGCTCTGCGAGTCGACGCGGATCAGGAGGCTCTCGTCAAGGAGTGTTTGTATCCGCGAGTCGAGGAATTTTGCCGAAGACACTGGTTTCTTCGGAGTTAAGATGAACCGTCGAGATTTGGCTTCGTTTTCTGGCGGAGCCTGTTGGGAAAGTATGGTTCCCTCTTCGTTTACGCCCTTGGATTGTATACAGGGATCGATGTGATCTTAACTGTAGGGCCAAAGTTTTATCATCATTTTTTTTTGTTTTATTTCCGCGATGCTCTATCATTTCAGCTTTTATATCGCGAAGGTCGCGATTGCCCAATCATTTCGGCTATTTTGTCGCGGTGCCCAATCATTTCGGCTATTTATTTTATTCTTACTCGCTGCTTTTTATTGCGAGTTGCCCAATCATTTCGGCTTTTCATTTTATTCTTACTCGCTGCTTTTTATTGCGAGTTGCCCAATCATTTCGGCCTTTTATTTTATTCTTACTCGCTGCTTTTTATTGCGAGTTTCCCAATCATTTCGGCTATTTTGTATGCATACGTTTTTACTTGCTGCTTTTATTGCAAGTTGCCCCATCCTTTCGGCTATTTCGTATGCATGTGCGGCCTACTGGTTTTCCGCCGTAAACCTGAAATTAGACACCGATTTCGGCATCAGCACCGCTACAACTGGGATATTGCCAGGAGCGAATCATCATTTGCTTCCGTCGATGTCGAACAAAGGTGGCTTAGTGAACAGGGTTAAGGCGCTGTCGACTAAGGCTTTTAACTTCATGAGCCATAAGGGTCTCACAAAGGTATTTCTCCCTACAAGTCGTGAGGATCTTATAGGTGTATTTTCTCCTTAGGAATCGTGAGGATTCTTAAGTGCATGTGCCTCTGTAAGTCGTAAGGATCCTACAGGAGGGTTTTCTCCTTGTAAATCGAGAGGATTTACAAGGGTCGTTCATCATGTGCATATATCCCCGGTCACGGATGAGACTTGGTTAGGGAAATGTTTATTCGCGCCCGTGGATTGTATACAAGGGTCAATATTGGCCACTTGTACGGCAATATCGAAGGTTGTGGGGGTTGCTTAAGCACAGATTTAGGTCTCTGTAATTTAAGACTTTCAAATCTTATGAGCCGTGAGGGTCCCATAAGAGAGTTCTCCTTACGAGTCGTGAGGATCTCGCAAGTGTATTTTCTCCTTAGGAATCGTGGGGATCCCTAAGTGTGCTACTCCCTTATGGGTCGTAAGGATCTCACGCGGGTGGTTTCTCCTTACAAGGTCGAGAGGATCTTGTAAGTGTTCTTTTAACGAGGTTGCGCCCTTTCGGGTTTCCACAAACACTCGCCGGTAGTCCTGCTGTTTTTACTCACGGAGCCCTCTCGGGTTTTCATCCGTGCCCTTTTTGCTTATGGACATACCGTTTTTTTTATTCTTTTTATTTTTATATATTTTTTACGAGGTCGCGCCCTTTCGGGTTCTCACGAACACTCGCCGGTAGCCCTGCTGTTTTTACTCACGGAGCCCTTTCGGGTTTTCATCCGTGCCCTTTTTGCTTATGGACATACCGTTTTTTTATTCTATTTTTATATTATTGTTTTTTATATCTCATCAGCCTAAAGATGCTGCGGTAGTTGTTTAAAGGACGTTTCGGTCTGCTATTAGTTTAAGGACATTTCGGTCCGGCATTGAGAGGCCGGTTACTGCTGATAGAGTTGATAGCGAGCGGACATAGTCGTCGTCATCTACCATTGACCTAGGCTGTGGCTCATTAAGCATAGTATTTCTTTAGGAAGCGACCGTTTATTGGCCTGAAAGACCTTTCACCGTGCATGTCCATGAGTAAATACGCCCCACCCTGGTAGACCTTATCTATGATGTATGGGCCTTCATAGTTTGGCTCGAATTTTCCTCGCTTGGCGCGATTGGGAATCATAGGCCTTTTGACCACTAGCACAAGTTCGCCTTGGCGGAATGTCCTCGGTCGGGTCAATCTTTCATATGAGCGCATCATCTTTGCTTTATAAGCTTCCAGATTTTTTGTGCTATGAGCCGGGTTTCATCAAGGGCGTCAAGCTCCTCAAGCCGAAGGTGAGCATTTTCTTCGTCCGTTAGCTCATAGTGGACTGCCACTCGTAGAGAGGGTAACTCTATCTCGAGGGGGAGTACTGCTTCCGTCCTAAATACCAACGCGTACGGCGTTGTGTTTGTGGCCGTCTTAAATGTAGTTCGATACGCCCAAAGAGCTTCTTGCAGTCTTTCGTGCCAGTCCTTCTTATTTCGGGACACCGTTTTCTTTATGATCTTTGTCAAGGTCTTGTTGAAAGCCTCGGCTAGACCGTTAGCTCGCGGATTATAAACCGAGGAATATCTCCAGTCTATATTGTGCTGTTGCGCGAAGCGACTGATCTTGTGGCTTCTGTAGGCTGGCCCGTTATCGGAGATGATCCGTCTTGGCGTTCCAAACCGATATATGACGTGCGTTTTGAAGAAATAGAGGATATTCTCCGTCTTAACTTCCCTCAGTGGTACTGCTTCTGCCCATTCAGAGAAATAGTCAGTCGTCGCCAGGATGAAACGATGTCCCCTAGACGATGCTGGTTCGATAGGGCCGACTATGTCAGTCCCCCACATCTCGAACGGCCAGCTAGCCACCGTTGGATGTAATGGATTTGGATGTTGGTGGATGAAGTCCCCATGGATTTGGCATGAGTGACATTGCTTCGCATATTCGAGGCAATCTTGAATCATCGTGGGCCAGTAGTAGCCCATCCGTTTGATCTTCAACTTCATCTTTGGGCCCGCTTGGTGAGAACCGCAGAGTCCTTCATGAACTTCCTGGACGACCCTTCTCGCTTTGTCAGGTCTTAAGCATCTCAGCCACAGAGAATCAAATGACCTCTTGTACAGAGTATCGTTGACGAAGGCGAAAGACAGAGCTCGTTTCATGAGCTGGTGTCTTGTGGACGTTTCTTCAGGCATTCGGTGGGACTTGAAGTAATCTATGAAGACTTCTCTCCAATCCTCGGTATTTTCCCCATCTTTTACTTGCAGGGTTGTCTACTCGTTCGCTCCTTTTTCTTCGGGTGATTCTGGAGATACTTCTGCTGGGGCAAGCACTTGACGGCTTTGTACCATGATTCTAACGTCATCGAGGTTCTCGTCAGCCAGTTCTTTAGCAAGTTTGGCCAACGCGTCTGCTTTGCTGTTTTCCGCGCGCGGTATGTTCTCCAAAGTGTAGAAGGGAATTTGGGTCAACAGTTGCTGCACCTTTTCGCCGTACTTCACCAACTCCAGTTTACACGTCTGGTAGTCGCCGTTTACTTGACTAACGACCAGCTGGGAGTCTCCGTATATGAGGAGGTTTTCAATTCCCATGTCAATGGCGATCTCGAGGCCTGCTATCAAAACTTCATATTCGGCTTCGTTGTTTGTCCTCGGCTCCGTCAGGGAGAAAGCAAAGCGCATTATCCCTCCTTTTGGAGTTACAAAGATTAGTCCTACCCCCGATTTGATTATAGGGGTACTTTGTTTGCGCTTCTTTACGGAAGATGCTCCATCGAAATAGAGCTCCCATCGGGTATCACCACCGTCGATCGCATCAAACGCATGTTCGTCTGGAAGATCGCAATTCAGAGGAGAATCGGCGGGTATCGGATGCTCAGTGAGGAAGTCGGCGATGGCCTGACCTTTCACTGCCTTGAGAGGTTGATACGTTATCGAAAACTCCATCAAGAGTAGGGCCTATTTAGCGGGTCGTCCCGTCAATATGGCCTTTGACATTAAATACTTAAGAGGGTCTACATTTGAAATGAAACGGACCTCATGCCCCAACGCATAGTGCCTGAGCTTTGTTATCGCGAAGATCAACGCCAGGCAGTGTTTTTCAATGGGGGAGTAGTTGCTTTCTGCCCCCAACATAACTCGACTTAAGTAGTAGAGTGCTCTTTCTTTCCTTTGATCGTTCTCTTGTGCCCATAATGCGCCTAAGGAACCTTCGAGGGCGGTTGTATAAAGAATGAGAGGTTTTCCCTTGACCGGAGCAGCCAGCACTAGCGGGTTCTGCAGGTATTGCTTGATCTCGTCTAGCGCGCTTTGGCATTTTTGGTCCCAGACGAACGGGGTTCCCTTCTTCATCAGGTGGCTATAAGGACAGCACTTGTCTGAAAGGTTGGCTATAAATCGTCGTATATATGCAAGCTTTCCTTGGAGAGACCGCAGCTGTTTGAGGGTTCTTGGTGGAGGCATTTCCATGATCGCCTTGATCTTAGACGGATCTATTTCAATACCTCGGTGTCGGACGATGAACCCCAGAAATTTGCCCAAGGAAACTCCGAATGCACACTTGAGTGGGTTCATTTTTAAGTTGTATTGCCGAAGGCGTTGAAATACAGTCTTTAGATGCTCGAGATGTTCCTCGTATGATTTACTTTTAACCACGAGGTCGTCGATATAGCATTCGACGATTTTGTGTATAAGGTCATCGAAGATCTTCGTCATGGCCCTCTGTTAGGTGGCACCAGCATTCTTTAAACCGAAGGGCATCACTTTATAACAGAATATACCTAACGGAGTCCTGAAGGCGGCGTGCTTCTGGGTTTCGGGATGCATCTTTATTTGGTTATACCCCGATGAGCCGTCCATGAAGGAGAAAACTTCATGAGTGGATGTATTGTCTATCATCAGTTCGGTGACCGGCACCGGGAAATCATCCTTTGGGCAGGCTTTATTGAGATCCCGAAAATCCACGCATATGCGCACCGTCCCATTTTTCTTCATCACCGGGACGATGTTGGCGATCCACTCAGGGTATTGGACCTCCTGGATGAAGCCAGAGTCGATCAGCTTCTTGACCTCGGCGTTGATACTCATCTCGAGCTCGAGCCTCATTCTCCTCGGCGCCTGTTTGACTGGCTTGATGTCCAGGGATATCGCCAATTTGTGTACAACAACTTCTGGATCTAGTCCCGGCATTTCGGAATAGTTCCATGCGAAGCAATCTCTGTGTTGTACAAGGACGTCTTTTAATGCAGCTACCATTTCTTCAGATAGTAGCTTGCTGACAAATGTCGGTCGCGGATTATTTGCCGTCCCCAACTTAATTTTCTTGAAGTTATCTGCGGTGGTGTGTATTCCATCCTCCAGCTCTTTTGGCGCTGGTGGGAATTTTGAGATCGCCTCATCATTGCTGTTTTCGAAGCACCAGGGAAGGCTGTCCAAGTTCTCGGGCTCTTCTTTTGATATCGTTACCACGTGACAAGTACGAATTCGCTTCCAATCCCAATGTGGAACTGGTTCTTCTTTCGTGTCCTTGGGCTCGTGCTTGTGTGGCGGCGCCACCCTCCAGTTGTCAGACAGAGTGAACTTGCCAAGCTGATACTGATCTTCGACCCAATTCTTGAAGGTGAAGCAGTCCTCGAGAGGGTGTCCTATCACTCAGTGATAAAAGCAATAATCCGGGTGTGAGACTTTGCCCGCTTGTTCGGGATGTTTAGACTCCGGCAGCGTAAGCATCTTATGTTTTAAAGCAAGATCAAATATCTTCTTTGTCTTGTCCCGCGGAAATGAGTATGCTCGACCCATTTTCTTCATAAGGGATAGGTCAATAACGCTCGACTCTCGTTTGCGTGGCCTCTTAGCCGTGCCTTGTTGTTGTTGAGCGCCTTTTTGGCCTTTCGATTTATTTCTGCTTTGGCGCCGAGCCTTCTTTATAACAGGTTGACAAGGAGCGGCATTTCCATCATTCACGGCCTGTTGGAGAAGGCGTTGCGTCTTGGCTTTCTCGTAGATGACCATTTCGCGGTTATGGTCGTCTCAGACTTTTTGACCAGCTTTCCTTATAAGTTAGTCCTTTTGTTCTTCGAACGACGAACTGGGCTCCTTTGCATCTGGAACTTTCACTGGCTTAGGATTAGCGTCCTCCCATTGAGCATCCGCTTCTTCATCGAGGTCATACACGACGTAGCAGCCGGGTAGTAACTCTCGTTTCTTTGATCGGATATATCCAAGCCCTTTTGTTTCCATTCTCCCGTTAGGCAGTTTGCGTTGAGTTCCGGGGACGTTCCACACCCTGTCATAGAATTTGGCCTTTCTAACGGTCTGTTTGAAGGGTATCCCTTGGCGTTTCAGCAGTCTTTTTAAGCCTTCCGTATAATATCTGGGAAGACGAATGGGTCAAAGTCTGTCCAACGTAGGATCTGCCCCGTGCCAGATTTCTTTCTCCACTTTGTTTTCTTCAGAGCGGTAGAATAGAATTTCCTTTTCACCTTTTCGCCTGGGAGGGATATAGAACGTCTGCAGCTCCTCTACACTGTCGATATTGAGCTCATCCAGTTCTTTATAATGTTTAAGCGGCACCATAGCGACTTGTAGACTTTGCTCTTCGTTAGCGGAAGCTTGTATTGAAGGTTGAGCAGAGAATACGACATGGACCTCATCCTCCGAATCACTACCAAAGACCAACGTAGGAGTGGACGGTCCTGGCTTGTTATGTTGGGGTGGGCCCGAATACACCATCTCTTCTTCTTCCTCGGTATCACTGCCGAAGACGGGGATGGTGGCGTTAGCTTTGTTCTCCGGCTTGTGACACTTCTCTGTGTCTTCGAAATCCGGTAAGAAGTATTTGGCGTCTTCATATTTGCGGACCTCGTTCACAGAGAACGGGTTCAGTTCTCCTGTCACGGTATACTCGAGACCATCCTTAAAATACTTCATACACTGATGTTGTGTAGAAGGGATGATGTTGTACTCGTGTAACCATGGTCGGCCGAGCAAAGCGTTGTAGCATGTCTTGGCGTCTATGACGTGGAACTTAATGTCCGTGACGAGTAGCCCGAAGCGTAGCGTCAGTATCACAGATCCAAGAGTCTTTGATGATTGGGAGTCGAACCCGGAGATGGTGATCTTATCCCGAGCAAGGTGCTGGACGCTCATGCAGATTTCTTTTAACACCCGCACGTTAAGGAGATTAACAGATGATCCATTATCGATCAGGATTTTGCCTATCTTTATATCATGGCAGTATCCTGAGACATAGAGGGGGCGATTGTGTTCGCACGTCCCAAGGACAAGGTCCTCGTCGCCGAAAGTGACATCGGTCGTGTGCACTTCCTCAAATTCATCCTTCATCTTTTCCTCGGCCAGGAAAGCTTAGAATTGCTCTGGATCCTGTAGTGCCTTAATTAACGAATCTCTCGCCTCCTTTGATAACAACAGGGCGTCAAGAATGCTGAGGTGTGAAGGCAGCTTCCTCAGATGCGCTAAGACGTTGTAATCCACCTTATTTCTTTTCGGCGGGTCCTTGGCACTTATCTCCTCCACCACTTGGTCATCTAAGATGATATCTTCAGAGACCTTTTCTTTCCCTTTATATTTTCTGTTTGAGGGTCCGAGATTCTTTTCAGGCAGCGTCCGATTATGCAGCCGGATATTTTCGCAAACCTTCGGCTCTTCTTCTTTTCCCGAATTGGACTCTTTAAAGAGAGGGGCAAGTTCTAGCTCTTCATCAGAATCACTCCCGAATGTAGGCACTTGTGACCCACCGGTGTTAACCATGCGACAATCACCGGTAGTTCTGTTAAACCCTTCAGTCATATTTTGGCGTTCCCGACGTGTTTTACGCTTTTCCCGCTTAAAGCGTTGTCGATGAGCAACGTATCCTTACCACCATTTATCGAAAGCTTTGCACTCTTGAGTGGGGTGCGAAATCTTTTGATGATATAAGCAATAGGAGGGGTGCGTTTCCACTTCACCGGTGATGTTTACTTCAGAGGATGGTAGCCTCCTGCCCATTGATATGGCCTTAGCAAACTTTTTTCTCATCTTGAATTGGCTTTTGTCGGCAGCGGGGGTGTTTTGCTCCAGCGGGATCATCTCAGCTCTTTCATCAAGTCGCTGGCGCTTGGCCCTTTCAAATATGGCCGTCTCGCGTTCTCGATCAGCTTTACTTTTCAATCGAGCTTCGTTAAGGAACGCGTCAATTACTTCATCTGACGGCCCCAGGATCCTTGATTCGGTATCTGCCCCCAGCGTTTCAGTACAAGGAGTCTCCTCATTGCCCATAAACGAATGGGAAATCACATGACAGCTTGCCACATATTCTTCAGATTCATCTGATGAACTATCCCCCTCATCTTCCTTTTGGAAGACGTGATTGAGGAACTCTTGGAGTGTAATGGGAGTCCGTGCCTTCTGGTTGTATTCCTCCAGCGCGTCAATTTTATTTTGCAAGTCTGTGCGCTTGTCTCCAGGCTTCACGGGCTTCTTTGACTTCTTTTTCTTCTTCTTCGAGGATTTTGATGGCTGGTTGCGAGTGCTTGAGCCACCACCATCGGTCTTTGGAGTTGGACGTGGCTTCAACATCCCTTCAATGACCTGCGGTTCCAACGGGTTCTTCCACTTGATCGCTGGACATGTCTGAAGATCGTTTAGCATCCTCTTTGTCTTGGATGATAATACAACCTCCCAAGGAGCTTCTTCAACGACGGAGCATGTTGCCCCCGGCGTATTCGTCCCCTTAGAGGTGTGGGGCTGCGGGGGATTCACCTTCCATTTGTCAGATAACGCGAACTTGCCCTGTCGGTACTGGTTTTCAAGCCAATTCTTGAAAACGTAGCAATCTTCGATCGGATGGCCTAGTACTCGATGATAAGGACAGTAGTTGGGCTCGTTGACGTCACTTGGTTGCAATGGACGTTTTGGATCCGGCAGATTTATGAGTCTGTTGCGTAATGCCAGCTCGAATAACCTTCTCGTTTTATCGTGGGGAAACGAGTAAGGACGCCCTAGTCTCTCCTTAAGGTCTACGTACGGGCGCATATTATTTTGACGCACAACCGACTTCGAATTGCTCGGTTGTTGTTGAGCATTAGCGACTGTCATTTCGGGAGTCCGGCTTTGGAAGAGGGGGTTTATGGCCCATCTGATCCATCTGCGCTAGCTTGTCAATCAAAGCCTGGAAGGTAGTCGGCTTGAAAAACATCATAAATTGCGAGATGGTTGCTTGTGGATCAAGGGTTCCTACAAACATGCCCACCGCGGGAGCTTCTTCAATGCGCTGCTCGCACTTCGACCATAAGTTCCGCCATCGTATAGCGTACTGAACCCACGTCTCGCCTGGCTTTACCCTGGCGTTAATCAGTGCCGTCATCGGGGTACGTTCACTGGCGCTTGCAAAACGCTGAGTAAGCAGTAGCTCCATCTCCGTGAAGGTTTTGATAGAGTCGTTCGAGAGCTCAGAGTACCACTCGAACGCCGTATCTGATAAACTTCCAACAAACTGGCGAAGCAACAGCTTGTCGTCACCGCCGGTGTTGCCGCAGAGTGCCCTGAACTGGGCAACATGCTGGTGAGGATTGCCCGTCCCCTTGTAGACATGGAACTTGGGAATTGTGTAACCGGGCGGGTACTTGATTTGATCGTACCAACCTGGATATGGCCGCCCCGTTTTTACGACTTGGCCGGCAGCTTCGGTCACATGATGAACCCGTATTTGTTGGGCGATGTACTCATCCAAATCAGCTTTGGAGATTGTATCCTTCTTTGCTGTTGATAGGGCTGGCGGAGGATTTGATGTCTCTCCCCTATCGTCGCCAAGGACGATCGGGGATCTTTAGCCGGAGGATCTTGTTGTATCATCATCCCTATCATGTCTTGGAAGAGGAGGCCCATACGCTGTATGTTGGCTGCTTGTTCAGCAGCCTCTTTGTCATTCTTCTCCAATATCCGACGAAGGAATTCGGCGTCGGTTTCTTCTTCTTGGCGTTTATCTGAGGACGCTTCAGGGTTTTCTTTTGGTTCTGTAAGTGCGGCCATAGCGTTCATCATCTCTTGGAACTTCTGTTGCTGCTCCTGCGCCTTGGTTACTGATCGCGTAAGCGGTCGATGACCCGTAGATATGCGACTGTCCTCTTTACCAGACGCCACATAGACGGTATGAACTACAATGCCCCCTGACTTAGGGCGTTTGGATTCACCACCTCTGATATTTGTCACCGGCATGGGGGTTTTCTCCGGCCTCCTTCTTTTATGGGCCGTTGAAGTTGAAGGGGCCGTTGCAGTGGGCACCCTAGCGATCGTTGTCCCCTGCTGTTTAATAGGACGGTCTTTTTCTTTTTGCACCTTCGTCTTCTTTTGTTGACGAGAGTGATCTGGGTCGATCACGGAGTCCTGAACCCTTCGCCAAATCTTGTATATTTTTGAGGACAGCTGTTGAGGGGGCTGTTCTTGTTCTGTTTCCGGAACTATCTCCGCGGGCGGAGGAGATCTTTTCAGTGTAGCGGTTGGAGAATTCTTACGTACCCTCCTCAGCAGTTCAAAGCTGTTCCCAGTTGGAACAGCAGCGTTGACTTCTACCATTGGAGCCGGTGGAGTTAGCCCTGAGGGGGAGTTACCCCATGCCTTCCTCACTCGTTGCCAATGGTGACATCGAGCATGACGAGCCGTTGGGACTGGCTCGGAGATTGAGACATCTTCTTTTTGCCCCCTATCTGAATGAGGCGCCGCCGGTGTTAACCTCTTAAAGACTGAGGTTGTCTTTTGAGGGGTGATATTCAACCTGTCGAAGACGGATCCTCGGGCAGGGGCAGGAATCGTCAGTCTTGAAATGACTGACTCTTTGACAGGGGAAGCCGCCTTGACGACTTCTGGAGCAGCAGTTATTGCCTTCCTTGGGACAGCCAATTTAGAGTTCTGATTTAGCCTGGTGAAAACAGAGGCTGTCGGTTTGGTAGTGGGCGACCCGTTGACAGGGGTCGTCATAGCAGTGAGCTGGTCGAAGACCGACTTCTTGTTCACTTCCGGTGCAGGTATTGGTGCAGAGAAGCTTGTAGGTGGGATCATGGACCCGAAGAACAGGCCAGTGGTGGCTTGGGTCACCTGGTCTACCGGCAGATCGAGGAAGGAAGCCGCTTGGGTCCCATATGCTACACCTTCCGGTGAGGCGGAGCGTCCGTTGCAGTGGCATTTCGAGCAGTTGGTGCAGTTAAGGGCCATTGAATCTTGAGTTCTGCGCCAGGCAAAAGACCAAATCTTAGTAACTTGAAATCCGAAGGCAACCATTTAACAAACCGCGATCGGTTCGCGAGGACGACACACGAAGTGTGGAGTGGAAAGAGGAAAAGGTCCCACCGGGCATGCCAGAATCTGTTCCCCTCCGAACGGCGGCCAAGACGCGAGGACGTCTCGCCTGAGGTTCGGGGTAGATGCTATATGGTTTTATCCGTCTACCTCTCCGAAGATACCAAGTTGATTTATGGCACCGTGTATCGGAGGTTTAGACAGATGCGGCCGATGTAGCAGACTTCGTCAGATTCCCCCTCGTTCGAGGGGTTTTTGATTGTGGGGACGCTCTTCCCTGCAGGCGCAAGCCCATGCAGTTAATTACGCTACCGCATCACGGTAACAACTTTCTCCTTCTTCAGAATTTCACTTCGTGACATGGGTGTTTGTTTTGTTTGTGGTTGCCCGTGGATTGTATACGGAGACTGAGTAATGCCGTCGCCCGTAGGACGTGGATTAGTCCAAATCTGTATTTACTTAGATTTGGGTTTGATGTTTTGGTTTAAGGATGCGTTAGCCGTATTTAGGCTAAGATCAACTTAAACGTTTGTTAAGGATACGTTAGTCCTGGTTTGAGACTAAGATCAACTTAACGGGATCGTCTAGATCCATTTCCAGTTTAAGGACGTATTGGTCCATGTTCCAGTTTAGGGACGTGATGGTCCAACATTATTTTAAGGACGTCTCGGTCCATATTCCAGTTTAGGGACGTGGTGGTCTATATTCCAGTTTAAGGACGTTTCGGTCCAACGTTAGTTTAAGGACGTTTCGGTCCAACGTTAGTTTAAGGACGTTTCGGTCCATCATTAGTTTAGGGACGTTTCGGTCCAATATTAGTTTAAGGACATTTCGGTCCAATATTAGTTTAAGGACGTTTCGGTCCGATATTAGTTTAAGGACGTTTCGGTCCACGAGTTTAAGGACCCCGCAGTCCATATTGATGTGTGGTCGTCGGGACCCGTCACCTCTCTGACGACGTTGAATGATTACAACGACATATGTCAAAGGAGTTCGGAGATGTACCCTCGAACCAGATATAAATTGATTTAGGGAGCAGCCGTGCTCAGTCAATTTAATTTGAGGACTTACGGCCAAAATTGGGCTAAGTCCAGTTGAAGAATGTTCAACGTTTTTATTTATCTTTGGCCTATTAGGCTTGTGCTAGGGCTTTGCCCTTGCTAGGCTTTTTTTATTTGGGCTCTGCCCCTTTGTAAATAATGCAGAGCATCTGTTTTGGTTTGGGCTCTGCCCTTTTTAAAATAATGCATTGCATTTTATTAGGCCTGTTAGGCCTTCTTTAATTGGGCTTGGCCCTTTTGTAAGCAATGCAGTGCACTAATTATTTGACAGTGGCTTGTCAGGCGCTTTGCGCCAAGTAATGAGCGCAAACTCATATGGTGATGACATGTGTCATGCACCAGCGAGCGCAAGCGCAATAGCGCAGTGCACTGTGTCAGTACGCTGCGCTGCTGCGCTACTGACACGTGGCGCTTCCTGGTGGCTTGCGCCAACACAGGAGCGCAACAGCGCTGTTCTTGCAAGTGCAGAGCACTGTTTTATCTTTTGATTGATTTTAAATCAAAGAAAAACAAGTTTTTCTTGTTTTCAAGGAACCAATGGTTCATAAGCAAGTGCAAAGCACTATTATTAGTTAATTTTCTTTCTTATTGAAGATCATTGAACTTGTTCTTAGATCAATGATATGTTTTTAAGAGAATTTTCTCTTTTTCTGAAGGTTTTTACCTTTTTTGTTTTTGAGGAATTCTTCAGAGTTCTTTTTTTTTTTTTAGAAAATGTTGATGCCTTGAATTGAGATCTGGGGTCTCTTTTATAGTGCCCATAAATTAGTTAAATTTGTTAAAGAGATCTTTCTCTGAGTGATCTGGGGAATTTTCCCCACCGTTGGATCTTTGATCCAAGGGCTTCTGTTTTACAGAAGAAAATCTTCTTGTTTTAACAAGAACAGAAAAAATTTCTTTAGAATTTTAATTCTGTTTGGCGCAGATGCCCCAGCGCGTGACACGTGTCGCGCAGCGCAGCGCATCTGCGCTGACACGTGTCGCGCAGCGCACAGCGCAGCGCAACTTTGCTAGCACATCTGCGCTGACACGTGTCGCGCAGCGCAGTGCTTGCGCAACTGAAGCGTTGCTTCATTTAATTTTGTTTAAAACAGAGCTTTGCTCTGATTGGGCGTGCCTTCTTGGGCGCTGTGCTGACGTATCAGCGCCTGCCCGAGATTTGAAGCGTTGCTTCAAAATTTTGAATTTTGAATTTCAACAGAGCTTTGCTCTAATTGGGGGAAACATTCACAAGGTTCATGACCAAGTGAAGATGGAGCTTGAGTTTGAGTCGCCTCGACGTAGATCATTTTGGGCACCGAAGTCAACGACCTAACCCGCTCATTTCTCCGATGAAACCGACGCTAGAGTCCGGAACCCCGATGATCGCAGCGGAGGGACGTCATCACGGAGCTAAAGAGGTGGTGGACCAGATCTACAAAGGTTGTATCCCTTTTCACTTGTAGTTAAGTTGTTAACTTGCATCTTTTTTGCCTAATCTCTAGTTAACGATCTTGCATAGGATTCTTAGGCTTATGAAAAATTTGATTTTGGCATGGTTGATGCCTTGTGGAACCTCATGAGTGGGCCTAGGAACCCTTCAAGTTGTTGTTGCAGGAAGTGCGGTTCAAGGCCATTGATTCTGCACAGAGATGAAACACTAAATTTTAGCATCTCGAATCCAAGGGCAACAATGAACATAGTGAACCACGATTTTGTTCGCGAAACACGACACACGAAATATGGAGTGGAAAGGGGAAGAGGTCCCACTGGGCGTGCCCGATTTTGTTTACCACCGAAAACAGAGACGAACTGGGATAAGTCGACTAGCCTGAACTTGGGGGAAGATGCTATTTGGAATATATAAATCTACCTCTCCGAAGATGCCAAGTTGATTTATGGAACCATATATCGAAGGTTTGGACAGATGTGACCAATGTAGCGTGACTTATTAGATTCCCTCTCATTTGTGAGGGTTTTTTTATTGTAGGGACGCTCTTCCTTGTAAGCGTAAGCCCCTGCAGTTATTATGTTATCACGTTGCGATAACAACTTTCACCTAATCCAGGCAGATCACCTCGTGTCGTGTTATACTATTTATTTTGAGGTTGCCCGTGGATTGTATAAGGAGACTAGTTTATGTCGTCGCCCATTGGGCGTGAATTAGTCTAAATCCGTACATATCAAACTCGGGCTTGAACCTAGGTCATATGTTCCATCAGTTCAGGGGTTTAAAAATCGTTAATCTTGCTTTAAATTAAGATCAACTTAAATATATATATATATATGAACGTATGGGCTAAGGATATATTAGTCTTATATGAGACTAAGATCAAATTAGAAGTACAGTTAAGGATCATTAATCTTATTTTAAATTAAGTTCAAGTTAACAGGGGCGAGCATATGGGGTCGGTTACAGTGAGCATATGGGCTCATCTGATTTATAATCACTGAAGTTTAACTTCAGAAAAGTCTAGTCCCTTTTTGGACTGGGTATTGGTCTTTCTATTGCCCGTCCAGTGCTAAGCACTCATTTTATGAGACTCACGTGTATATCACGTGAGACAGTCATGCAAGGGCGTTGCCCTATCTGTGCTAAGCACTTAGTCATTTAGAATATGGATATAATATCCAGATCATATTCTAGCACTCACGTGGATATCACATAGGCGCTCAGGCATTGGCGCTCATGTGAGTATCACGTGAGATGCTCAGGTTTTGGTGTTGCCCTATCAGCGCTAAGCACTTTTCATATAGCGCTCATGTGGATATCACGTGGACGCTAAGGTTCTGGAGCTCACGTGAGTATCACGTGAGCCGCTAAAGCTTGGGCGTAGCCCTATTAGTGTTGCTCATGTAGATATCATGTGAGGGCATCCTTTTGTTTAGCTTTCTTCCTGATACTCATGTGCTTTCATATGGAATTTTTAGTCTTGGATGACTTCTCCTGGAGCGCTCACGTGGATAGCACATGAGTCTTTATTTTCTGGGTTTTCATATGTTTTTCACGTGAGACTCTACCATATTCATGTAAAGACGAACTACAAGACCTAAGTTCTTCTTTTTCTTTTTTTTTAGAACTAAGTTCTTCATTTTTTATATGGGAACTGAGTTCCTTAAAGGGTTAAACCCTGTTTAAACATATCTTCAAAGGAATTAAATTCCATCTCTTTCTTCCATGTTCTTCTTTCATGTTTATATGGGGGTGATAAAACAACATAGTTTTCCCCTAAATCTTAAGTCTGAAGAACAAGATCTTCCCGATGAGAGTTAAATTCTCAACTTATGGGAGATTTGTCTTGCGGATCTTAGATCCAGGGAAAGAACTAAATTTTTTTAAAGGTTTAAACCCTTATATATATATGATAGGTAAAGAAGTTGTTTTGATCTCTCTACTTTCTTTACCTAGAGTTTTTAAGAAGGAAGATGATCTTTCTTCGAAAGGAGAATTAAATTCTCTGTTGTAGCTTTTATCACCTTATGGGGTTGATTTTGTATATGACACTTAAAGTCCCGAGTAGCCGTTACGTCCAGCTAGTACCGCCGATAGCTTGTGGGTAACTGATATGATCATTACCAACTGTCGATGTATTAACGAGTTTTTAGAGTCCTACACAGAGGTTTCCTGGCTCAAGCGAAACGAAGTAGGGCACATATGTGATATGTGCGGGACCGAGATTAATACGTGTATGTGATATCGTATTCTAATCTCGCGATATGTGATATCGGTCGGTTATATATGATATAGCCGGGTTATTGAATCAAGTGTTGATTCGATAAATTGATATAAATGATATTAGTCGATTATATGTGATATAGAGGGATTATTAAATCAAGTGTTGATTTAATAATTTAATATATAATTATATATTTGATATATTAATATATATTAACTAATATTAGCTCACTTAAGAATTTCTTTTTCTCTTTGTACATTTAATATATATGTGATATATATTAATGTATTATTTCCTTTGTGTCATGCTTGATGATACATTGTACATGGGTGTGTGTGACTCATACCATACCATAATATAATTAGGGTGAATATTTATTTAGAGAATAAACAAAATTCGTTGGAAATAAGCATGGCTAAGAGGCTTGGAGAAGCTTGTGGAAGCTTTGACTTAAGTCCACTAATTTTGTCTTTACTTTAGATATTTATTAACCCAACCATTATCTTTAGCCATGGTTAAGTCTCTACTTGGATCATATATGATATTTTCTCACCCATGGTTGCTATTCATTCTTGACTTCATCTTCTTCTTCATCTCCTTTGAGCTTACTAGGTTTTCTTGAGGTGAAGAAAAAGAGTGAGAAAAATTCTTTTAAAGTGAGCAAAATTCCTATTTCACCAATCTAGACTAAACTAGCCATTTAGTATAGGTTGTTTCTTCACTAGTTCATCAATTAGTGAAGAGGTAGCTTGAGTTAGCGATTCTTCGATGTAAATCATCTTCGACCTCGAAGATCTTTAAGCAAGCTTGTTCCTTTCGCCTAGTGGAGCCTAACGAAAGTCCGGAAGACCACTACTTGGAGCAAAGAAACTACTACACGGAGCTTTTGAAGTGAAGGACCGGTCTACAAAGATTGTATTCCTTGTTCACTTAGAGTAAAGTTGTTTACTTGCTTAGTTAAACCCTAATTCTCTAATTAGATCCTCGGTAATGGGTTACTTAGCACACTAGAAATTTTAAAATTGCATGCTTGATGTCTTAGAAAACATAGTGAGGATACTAAGGAACCCTACACTAAGATCCGGAGAATTTTATTTAATAGAAAATATTTTTTGTTTGTTTTAGTAAGGTTAGGAAAATATTTTCTGAGGTTATCTGTTTAACAAAGAAAATCTTTCTAGTATTAGAAAGATCAGGAAGAAATATTTCCTAAATAAAAGTTAGTTCTAAATAGAATTTAATTCTATCTGAAGCTAGCGCTTTAAACTGATGCGTTCACATGGCTTCACGTGAGGGCCGTCGTATATAAATGACAGTAGCGCTCACGTGCTTTGCACATGAGCGCTCATGTGTTTAACACGTGGGGCCTGTTTGGGTTTTAATTTCATCTATATTGAGCGCTCACATGTTTTGCATGTGAGCACTCACGTGTTTAACACGTGAGGCTTATATCCTAGGGTTTAACTATTACTGAAATTGGAGGTCACATGCTTTGCATATGAGCGCTCATATGTTCAACATCTGGAAACCATTTCATAGGATTTAATCCTCCCTGAAGTCGGAGGTCACATGCTTTGTATTTGAGCGCTCACGTGTTCAACAAATGGGAGGGTTTTGTTTTATCTCTTCTTTTGATTTTCTGAGTCCTCCTCGTTTTCAACACTTATTTGTCGGAGTTTGGAAATCGTTCCAGCCGACATCATGCACAACATTTTCTGTGCCGAGACTTGAATACTTTTCTTTATAACTTGAATAAATATTCATCTTCTCCTTCACTTTCATATAGGAAGAACCATAGAAAAAGAATCATGGATTGTGATCGCTAGCATGCTCCTCGATAGCCATGGGAGGTGCCTATCGGGGAAATTATTACTCATTTCGCTACACGTCTGGAGAATCCCGCTCTTACAGATTCTCAGTGCGACACGGTGATGCACGAGCTCATGACTCACAAGGGATCTTCTCTTCCTGTCGGCTCTATCTGGCTTCATACGATTTTCCTCACCGTTTCGAAGACATTCCTCCACACCCGGCGGAGATCACTTTGGAGATACTTGACGCGGCGGAGTACAAAGTTGACTGCTTTCAAAAGGCTGGTCTGATCATGAAGTCCCTAAGGGACCGCTCTGTCCACTTGCTGAGTCGGATACGAGCTCGGTGGCCTGTTATGTTTCCTTTTGCCGACAAGCACGTCTGGAGAATCGCCGTTTCGATATGGTAGAGAAGGCCGAGAGGGATTTAGAGAATTTTGTATATTGTTTTGTTAATCCCTGTAGTCCCGATCCCATATTTGGTGATCTCTTCCATGTAGTAAGATGTTTATTTAAATGCATTTTTTTATCGTTGACTAATGAATATTTCACCTCCAACAAATTTCCTTCTACTGATTGCATCGTTTAAATATATGTGCTACCTGCATGTGTGCACGTGCTTTACATGTGCATATGGCAAACGTATACACATGTGTGCGTGCACTTTACCTTTAGAAATTTCTGCTAAGTGCGAACGCCAATGATGCGCACGTATGCTATGCACGTATGCTATGCATGTGTCATGCACTAACCTTTACACACATACATATAAGTGCGCGTATCTTCAACGTTATTTCTCACTCAAGTGCGCACATATATGTAAGTGGGCACTTAAACATGTGTGAACAGAAAGCTCGAGATTTGCACGACGGTTCACTGTGAGGTATGTATCCTCATGTTGCTAGGTAGAGAGTTATTTCTAGACGTGACACATTGCGAGTACCTTTTTCACGTGTTTCCGGATAAGGGTTCCAATGTTTTGGGACAAAGTAGAGTACGGTGTAGTGGTCATTAGTTCTTAAGGATAAAGTACGGTGTAGTGATCGTGAGTGCTCGGGAGCAATGATTTTATTGTATGCTTCAGATGAAAATAACAAAGATGGTACAAGAGTTCCGAAAAGGAGCAGGCTACATATGCGAGGACGTCGGTGAAGAGGATTATGAGAACAACAACGAATTAATCTCAAGTTATTTGTCTCAATAGATTTGAGTCAAGATGGAGATTGTTAGGGTTGTGTCTTATATCTAGTTGATCACCTATGTACGGTTTTTAGAGAGCGGGGAGTCCAAATTGGATTCGGACTAGTTGGAACAAAATAATATGTTGGTGTGGGCTACTAATGAATAAAGAGTGTTCCCTTAATAATTAAACATAATAATAAGAGCTAAGCTCTATTAAAATTCTAATGAGGCAGCGCCTCACGTGCTCCCCACGAGAGCGTCAGCGCCGGCACCAGTCTTATAGGATTAAATCCTATAGTGGCGCCGCACGTGAAGTTTACGTGTGTGCCAATGTACAAAGCACAGGAGCGTCTGTCATATTTATGAATTAAATTCTTAAGTAGCGCCCACGTGCACAGCACATGAGCACTAGCGCCCAAACTAAAGCAGGTAGAATTAAATTCCACATGGAAATTATTTCCCTAAAACTTGGGTTATTCTCTGCCGTTGGATCAAAAATCCAATGGTGATGATAAATCATCAAATGATAGAATTAAATTCTATTAGGAGAAAATATCTCCCTAATGTTTCTAAGTGAGAATAATACCCTCGGTTGGATCAAAGATCCAATGAAATAGGAAAATATTTTACTATATCTTTCTAAACAAAGAAAAATGTGCTCTGTAAAACAAAGAGCCCTTGAATTAAAATCTAATGGTGGTTAAAAATCACCGTTTGACAGAATAAAATTCTGTATATGGGAAAATATTTTCCCAATCTGGTTAAAAACATGAAAACATATTCTGTGAAACAGAAATCACTGGATCAAAAATCCAATGGTGGGTAAAATCCCCCAAACAAATTTTGAGACCAATTAAATCTATTAGTATCTCTCAAATGAGAGATTTTCTCAAACTAATTAACAATTTGCCTCTCTTATATAAAGGATCCGAGACTTCAAATCTCATATATAGGATTGACCCCATAAGTTTCTCCACAAAAAGAAAAACAGAGAATTTAATTCTCAAAAGAAGAAGAAAATCTCCCTCCTTTCAAATTCTAGGTAAAGAAAAAGAAGAGATAAAAATATCTCCTTTGCCTAGTATAAACAGAAACAAGGGTTTAACCTTTCATATAAGAACATAGTTATTCCTCTGATTTGAGATTTGCAAAGCAAATCTCCCCACAAGTTGAGAATTCAATTCTCATCGGAGAGATTCTTCCTTTCAAACTCAAAATTTAGGGGGGGAAATTAGGTTAAAAAAAGAAAGAGAAAGAAAAAGAACCTATGTTCTGGAAATTTAATTTCTCTAAATATAGGGTTTAACCCTACATAAAGAACTTAGTTCTTATAAAAAAGAAGAACTTTGTTTCTTAAATAAACTCGATCCCGGATCTTCAAAATAAAGATCTTGGTGATCATTAATGGTCAAAATGCCATTAACAAAGATTCGATCTCTAAAAAAAAGAACTCAACATCTCACGTAAAAAACACGTGAGCACCCAAAAGATTCCCAAAACAAAGGATTTAGTGCCTCACGTGCTTCCCACGTGGACGCTCCCAAAACAGAAGGCTAGCGCCTCATGTGAAATACACATGAGCGCTGAGTAAAAGTGCTTAACATTTTATATGCAGCCAAAACGTCTGAGTGCTTAGCATTAATTGGGCAGCGCCCAACGCCTCACGTGAAACACACCTGGGCGCCCAACAAAATAAATGAGATAGCATTGCACGTACTCCTCATGTGAGTGCTATACAAAAGTGTTTAGCACTATATATATATATATATATATATATTCAGTTAAAATGACTGAATGCGTCACATGATACACATGTGAGTATCAGAGCTCCAAGCAAGTGCTTAGCACTTCTGTATCAAGGAAAAAAGGGCTGAGCAAACATAACCCAAATAAGTGCTTAGCACTTTTGAATAAAAAAAAAGAAAGAAGAAAAGACTGAGCAGACCAAGCCTAAATTGACTAAAAGTCTTTCTAGAGTCAATTGCAGCTGAGCCCAAACGCTCTGTTGTTGGATCCTAAATAAAAAATTATCCTTAAAATATTGTTAAGTTGATCTTAGTCTCAAATAGGACTAACGTATCCTTAGTTAAAAATAAATTGAGCCCAAATGCTCATATATTTACGTTGATCTTAATTTCAAACTAGATTAACGGTCCTTAAACCAAACAAAACATTTTTGAACTAAAAGAACATATAACCTAAGTTCAAAACCTAAATCTAAAATATATGGATTTGGACTAATCCGCGCCCTACGAGCGACGATATAAATTAGTCTCCGTATACAATTCACGGGCAACCAAAATAAACAAAAATACACACGACACGAAGTGAACTGCTGGAGAATGAGAAAGTGGTTATCGCAACGCGGTAACGTAATTAACTACAGAGACTTGCGTCTGCAGGGAAGAGCATTCTCACAATCAAAAACCCCTCACAAATGAGGAGGAATCTGATAAAGTCTGCTACAATAGTCGCATCTATCCAAACCTCCGATATACGGTGCCATAAATCAACTTGGTATCTTCGGAGAGGTGGGTGGATAAGTCCAAATAGCATATGCCCCCAAATTCAGGCTAGACGTCCTACGCGTCTCAGTCCGGTTTTTCGGCGGTAAACAGATTCTGGCACGCCCGGTGGGACCTTTTCCTCTTTCCACTTTACACTTCATGTGTCGTGTTTGCGAAAAAATCACGGTTCGCTATGGTTTCCCTTGTATTCAAGGTACTAAAACTTGGTGTCTCACTCCTATGCAGAAACTCAATGGCTTCTCACTGCACTGCATGCAACAGCAACTTTCGCTCCACCCTAACTGGAGGAGTGACCTATGAGCCCAACACGGCCGCTATTTTCTCAATGCTGGTGGGGCAGGTCACACAAACCACTACTGGAATGTTCTTTGGGACCATGCTTCCACCTGTGAGTTTTGGTGCCTCAATGCCGCAAGAAGAAACTCCTTGAAGGTCGATCTTTGATCGGCTGACTACCACCACAGCTCCCATCAGCAAGCCGTCAAACTCTGGCATCTCAGTCTACAACAGGCTGAGCAAGAACTCAAACAGGCCCGTACAAAAACTCGTGATACCTGAAGAGGCTACCCCAAAATGGCTAGCACTCCCTACTCCTGCTACAGACGAAGCCATTAAAGGTGCTTCCCCCATCAGACGATCAGTCTTCGAAAGATTAGCCGGTTCTCCACAAACTTCATTAAGGACGTCGGTATTCGACAGGCTGACGCCGATTGAAACCTCCCAGCAACGCAGAGGGCATGATGAAGATGCCTCCAAAACTGAGGCAATTCCCACTCCAAGGCATGCTCGAAGTCGCCACTGGCGCCGAGTGAGAGAAGCTGGGGGCAACTCCATCACTGGGCTCACCCCACCAGCTCCGATGGTGCAGGTCAACACTGCTGTTTCAACTGGAAATAGTTTTGAACCGTTTAGGAGGGTATGGAAAAACTCCCCAACGGCGGTGCTAAAAAGATCACCCCATCCTGCAAAATTTACAGTACAAGCAAAGCCGGAGCAGCCTTATCAGCGGCTCTCCTCGCAAATTCATAGGGTTTGGCAAAAAGTCCAAGACTCTTTGATTGACCAAAATTACTCTCATCGACCAACGAAATCGAAAGTTCGACAAGAAAAAGACCAACTCTCCGCCATACAACAGGGGACTTCTCCTAAACAAGTGCCTGTCACAACGGCTCCTTCAACTCCAATCTTTCATAAAAGAACAAGGCTAGAGAAAATTCTACCACCCGTGGCAAATTCCAAAGGCGATGGATCCAAACGCCCCAAGCCTGGAGGTATTATCGTCCATACGGTCTATATGACCAATGGGCAAGAAGGGAGCTGTTCTTCGGTAAGTCATCGACCGCAAACTCAGTCGCTGATAAAGGCTCAGGAGAAACAACAAAAGCTCTAAGAAATGCTGAATAATATGACGGCACTCACTGGACAAAGAGGCCGAACAGCGTCATGAGCATGAGACCGATACAGAGAATCTGTAAAGGGTGCTTGAGAGAAAGGACAAAGAAGCCGCTGAGCAAGCTGCTAACATAAAGCTGATGGCTCTCTTGTTTCAAGACATGGTTAGAATGATGATCCAGCCAGAACCCCCGGTCGAAGATCCACCGATAATCATCGAGGATGACAGAGGGGAAACATCAAACCCTCCTCTGGCCTTATCAGCGGCCAAAGAAGAAGTGATCTCTAAAGCCTTCCTTGATAATTATATTGCTTAACAAATAAGAGCTCATCAAGCAAATGAAGCCGCTGACCAAATTGTCAGAACCGGGCGACCATATCCAGGATGGTATGATCAAATCAAATACCCGCCGGGATATACAATCCACAAGTTCCATGTCTACAAAGGAACAGGCAATCCTCAACAACACGTTGCGTAACTCAGAGCTCTGTGTAGAGGCGATGATAAACTGTTGCTTCACCAGTTCATTGGCAGCCTGTCAGAAACAGCCTTCGAATGGTACTCGGAGCTCCAAAATGACTCCGTGAAAACATTCACAGAAATGGAACTGCTGTTCACACAGCGTTTCACCAGCGTGAGCGAGAGCACTCCGATCACGGCATTAATCAATGCCAGAGTAAAGCCGTGAGAAACCTGGGTCCAATACGTGACACGGTGGCGGAATCTGTGGTCTAAGTGCGAACAGCGCATTGAAGAATCTCCTGCTATAGGCATGTTCATCAGGACCCTTGATTCTCAAACGACTGTATCCCAGTTCATGACGTTCTTCAAGCCCACAACCTTTCAGCCTCTAATAGATAAACTGGCCCAAATGGACCAGATGGGCCATGGGCCTTCCTCCTCAAATAAGAACCCTCGAAATGCAAAGGGTAAAGGGAAAGCGGCCTTCATTGCTAATATGCAACAACAGCCGAGTCGCCCAAAACCAGCTGCTCGCCAAAACAACGCGCGTCTGCGCCCGTCCTTGGAAGAAAGACTAGGACTTGCTTACTCATTTCCCCGCGACAAGACGAGGAGACTATTTGAATTAGCAGTGCGTAATAAACTCATCATAGTGTCGGACCCGCGGCGTCCACCGCAACCCGGCGACATCAACAACCCTAACTACTGCTACTATCACAGAATGGTGAGCCACCCAATTGAAATTTGCTATGTCTTCAAAAACTGGGTTGATGACCAGTATCAATAGGGGAAATTCGTACTGTCTGATAACTGGAAGGTAAGCCTACCTTAGAAGCACACTCCCAAAAAGGTGGATGTGCATGGGGCATCATGCTTACTCGTGGAAGAAACTCCATGGGAAGTCGTTCTTTCAGCGAAAACCAAAAGAATGCTGAAGGATCTGCAAGCATGTCCGGTATTCAGGTAGAAAAACCTACTTGAACCCGAAATAGTCGAAGAGATGCTAAAACCTCGTCCCGCACCGAAAATTATTGACGAGGGGAAAAACCCGCAAGTCAAGCCTTCGAAGTCTTCGAAGAAAAAGAAGAAGACTAAGAAGCCTGTGCAGCCTACCGAGTATGACGACAAGCACACAGATCTACAAAAATATATAGATGCGCTGGAGAAGTATAACTAGAAGGCGCGGACATCGGTAACTCTCGAAGAATTCATCAAGTATATTCTTGAGGGCGAAGACAGTGACAATGATAAGGGAAATGACTCATCAGAAGACCCCAAAGATTATATAGCAAGTTGCCACACGGTCTTCCATTCATCGTTATATGGCGAAGAGGCTCCCTCAGCGTTAGAAAACAACGCAGAACTGGGGGCAGAATCGGCGCTAAAATTCCTGGAACTGCCAAAAGAAGACCCGATTAAGAGGTTGTTAAACGAAGCCTCTAAAAAAAGCATAGTTGATTGAGAACGTGAGACATCCATATATGAAAAAGCTAAGTGTCAGCGTCTGAATAAAGAAGCTGCAGCGAGGACGAGTCGTAAAGTACTCCAAACAAACCAAAGCACACCTGCAACAAATAAGAGTAGGATCAAAACAGAGAAGCGGTTCGCTAAAGCCATGTCAATAGGGATGAAGCTGCTACCTCTCATAAGGAATACTCCCGGGATAATATACCTCGTTTGAGAAGAATCATATCCAAATTACTGCTTATATCATCGGAATGTCACCCACCCCACCGAGGAATGCAATGACTTCAAGAAGTGGTGGCAAGGATACGTTGCCCATCAAAAACACTTCAAGAAGATGAAGCGCGAAGCTCGCTCTCGTCGATGGAAAAATAGTGGGATGAACACACATGAAGAAACGACTGACAACTGTCATATAGTTGGTACCAGTTTGGAAAGAGAAAAACCCCAAGTTCTTATTTTCGGAAGTGATTCTGAGGAAGAAACACACCTCATCCCTCTCTTCAAAGACTCCGCCTCCGAAAAAGAAGAGGAGGAGAAGAACTGCAAGAATATTCTGATGCGTAACCGCACGCTGCCTGAGAAGAACCTCGGACCTACAAACAAAGGTTCGAAAAAAAAAGACAAAGGGAAAGGGAAAATCCCTGAGGAAATCGTCCTCGATGATGAAATGGTAAAAGAACTCACCGCAAAGGACCCGTCTAAGAAAAATAAGGTGGATTACATCATCATGGCACATATGAGGAAAATACCCACACAATTGAGCATATTGGATACTCTCCTTCTATCCAAAGAGGCACGAGATTCCCTAATCAAGGCATTAGAAGAGCCCGATCAGTTCCAAGCTTTCCTCACAGAAGAGAAAATGAAAGATGAATCGGCAGAAGTCTACACGGCCAATATTACATTCAGCGATGAGGATCTCCTCCTCGGTACGTGCAAGCATAATCTCCCGTTATACGTCACTGTTCCCCTTCGAATGGCGGCCGAGACGTGAGGACGTCTTGCCTGAGATTCGGGGCAAATGCTATATGGTTTTATCCGTCTACCTCTCCGAAGATGCCAAGTTGATTTATGGCACCGTGTATCGGAGGTTTAGACGGATGCGGACGATGTACCAGACTTCGTCAGATTCCCCCTCGCTAGAGGGGTTTTTGATTGTGGGGACGCTCTTCCCTGCAGGCGCAAGCCCCTGCAGTTAATTACGCTACCGCATCGCGGTAGCCACTTTCTCCTTCTCCAGAATTTCACTTCGTGTCGTGTGTGTTTGTTTTGTTTGTGGTTGCCCGTGGATTGTATACGGAGAATATTAATTTCATCGCCCGTAGGATGTGGATTAGTCCAAATCCGTATTTTCTTAGATTTGGGTTTTGGGTTTTGGTTTAAGGATACGTTAGCCATTTTCAGGCTAAGATTAACTTAAACGTTCGTTAAGGATACGTTAGTCTGATTTGAGACTAAGATCAACTTAACGTAGTGATCCATTTAATATATGGCCGTTGGGACCCGTTACCTTTCTGACGACGTTGAAGGATTACAACGACAGGCGTCAGAGGAGTTTGGAGATGTACCCTCGAACCAAAAGTCGATTTGGAGTTTTATAGTCCATTTGAATGTTTAAGGATACGTTAGCCAGGTTTGCGGCTAAGATCAACTTAAACGGGATCGTTTAGATCTGGCAAAAGAGCATTTGGAGGCTCTATTGTTCCAGTTTAGGGACGTAGTGGTCCATAGGTAGTTTAAGGACGTTGCGGTCCATATTCCAGTTTAGGGACGTGGTGGTCCATGTTCCAGTTTAGGGACATGGTGGTCCATATTCCAGTTTAGGGACATGGTGGTCCATCGCCAGTTTAGGGACGTGGTGGTCCATTATTAATTTAAGGACGTTTCGGTCCATCATTAGTTTAAGGACTTTTCGGTCAATTATTAGTTTAAGGACGTTTCGGTCCGATATTAGTTTAAGGACGTTTCAGTCCACGAGTTTAAGGACCCCGCAGTCCATATCGATGTGTGGTCGTCGGGACCCGTCACCTCTCTGACGTCGTTGAAGGATTACAACGATAGGTGTCAGAGGAGTTCGGAGATGTACCCTCGAACTGGATGTAAATTGATTTAGGGAGCAGCCGTGCTCAGTCAATTTAATTTGAGGACTTATGGCCATGACTCGGCTAAGTCCAGTTTCAATATTCTTTTGTCTTTGGCCTATTAGACCTGTGTTAGGGCTTTGCCCCTTTTTAGTAATGCACTGCATTATTTTTCTTTGTTTTGGTTGGGCTCTGCCCTTTTATAAATGATTCAGAGCATCTATTTTGTTTGGGCTCTGCCCATTTATAAATGATGCAGAGCATCAAGTTTGTTTGGGCTCTGCCCTTTTTATTGCAATTTAATTTGGCCTACTAGGCTTTTCTGATTTGGGCCTGTCCCTTTAGTAAAAGAAATGCATTGCATTTGTCAGGTGCTTTGCGCCAATCAGAGAGCGCAAGCGCTTGTGGTATTGACACGTGTCACGCAAGCGCAGTGCGCTGCACCAATACGCTGCGCTTGCGCTGCTGACACGTGGCGCGCTCTAGTGGGTTGCGCTAGTTTCAGAGAGCAAAGCTCTATCTTAAAAGCGCACAGCGCAAGTGAGTCAGATGCTGACACGTGGCGCTCTCTGGTGGCTTGCGCCAACCCAGGAGTGCAACAGTGCAGTTTTGCAAGTGCAAGGCACTATTAATTTGAGAATCTTTTAGATTCCAGAACCAATGGTTCATAAAAGAAATGCAAAGCACTGCTTGGTTTCTTGATCTAATTTAGATCAAAGAAAACAAGTGTTTCTTATTTTTTCTTGATCTTCGAGAACCAATGGTTCATAAGTGCAAAGCACTATTTTTATTTTGTTTTTTTATTAAAGATCATTGATCTTGTTCTTAGATCAATGATCTATTAGAAAAAATTCTTCTATCTAAAAGGTCTTTTACCTTTTTTTTTTTCTTGAAATTTCTTCAGAGTTCTCTCTGTTTGAAATTTTTGATTTCTCACCAAATGTTCCTCCTTTTTGAATTGAGGTCTAGGGTCCTTTTTATAGTGCCCATAAATTAGTTAAATTTGTTGAAGAGATCTTTCTCTGAGTGATTTGGGGAATTTTCCCCACCGTTGGATCTTTGATCCAAGGGCTTCTGTTTTACAGAAGAAAATCTTCTTGTTTTAACAAGAACAGAAAGATTTCTTTAAAAATCTTAATTCTGTTTGGCACAAATGCCCCAGCGCGTGACACGTGTCACGCAGCGCACAGCGCAGCGCAACTACGCTGACACATGTCGCGCAGCGCAAAGCACAGCGCAACTGCGCTGACAGGTGTCGCGCAGCGCAACTGCGCTAGCGTAACTGCGCTGACACGTGTCGCGCAGCGCATAGCGCAGCGCAACTGCGCTTGCGCATCTGCGCTGACACGTGTCGCGCAGCACAGCGCTTGCGCAACTGAAGCGTTGCTTTCTTTAATTTTGTTTTAAATAGAGCTTTGCTCTGATTGGACGCGCTGCCTCGGGCGCTGCGCTGATGTATCAGCTTTTGACACGTGGCGCGTTGCGCGCAGCGTAAAAAATCTGAAGCGTTGCTTTGAATTTTGAATTTTGAAATTCAAACAGAGCTTTGCTCTGATTGGGGGAAACAAATGCCCCCCACCGTTGCGCTCACGTGGCGCGCACGTGAGTGCAGCGGTGGTAAAATTCTGACCGTTGGATCAACGGGTGAGCTGAAGGGGCGCAAGCGCCTTATAAATAGGACCTCTAGCCCCTTAGAAAACTTCACCATTTTCTAGATTTTGATTCCCAGAGCTTTGCTTTTGCTTAGAATTTCAGAGCTTTGCTCTCGTTTCCAAAACTTTAGAGTTTTTCTCTCATCTTCCAAATCAAAAACTTTACGTAAAATTAATCTTAGGTTAAATTAATTTTAATTAACCAATAGAGCTTCGCTCTCATAGATCTTCTGATTTAAAAAAATCCCCTTTTGGGTTTCACCAACAGAGCTTTGCTCTCATGAATCCATAGATCTACAGAGATCTTGTTCATGGGTTTTAACTCATGAGCAGAGCTTTGCTCATGGATCCAAAAATAGATCTTTTTGATCTAAAAGTGAAGAACTCTTAAGAGTCTTCAAAATTTTTGATTTCTTTAGGAGTTTTAAATAAATTTTCTCGTCATCATCACAGAGCTAGGCTCTTTTAAGGAATCTTATTCCTCTGAGACCATAGTTTGACAAGTGTCACTCTGTGACAGAGCTTTGCTCTGAAAGAGGAGATTTTCTCCTTGTCTCTAGGGATTTTTTATTAATGGGAATATTTTCTTGGGGACCAATTGACGATCTCATCCAATGATGGGGTTGTCTTGTTAACTGACGTATTGTCATCCAGATTTTGTGGGTCCCCCTTCAGTCTCCTACTCACTGCACTGCTGTGGAGTGTAATTAATTAATTTTAATTTAATTGATTTTTAATTTAATTAATTATTAGTGAAAATTTTTCTTAAATGCCAAGCGTTGGAATTACAACACTAACGGCTAATTTCTGTTCATTTGCAGCGATCGTGTCTCTCGACACCTCATTCCCGTTTGCTCGTTCAGAGGAGGGATTTCCCGAAGCGCCCTTGGACCGTGAAGTCTTGGCTATGATTAGGGACCACGATCCGGAATATAAGAGTCTCCACCTTTGGGGGTCGTGGTACAATCAGATTATTATGGGTCGACAGAGCTTCACATGCGCAGTACCGTCAGAACCCATCACGGCGATTCATTACGCCAGCCCACCCCCGGTGCAGTATGCCGTGGAGATGGTCGATTGGACATTAAAGGGTTTTCTTCATTCGGCCATAGATGCAATCCCGGTCCAGCGTCCCATGGTTTTGGATATCCTGGGATGCCGTATCTGTCAAGGCGAGGCACGACCTTGGGGGCAATCATATAACATAGGTCTGATCCCCCGCCACCCGATCGACTACCTGCCATGGGCTCGGCATATCCTGTCGACGAAGAAGTCACAGTTGATAAGGTTAGGGTTGTACACCGCGGTCTACGTCTCCCTCTTCCAATATCCCACGCTTCCTACCTGGTGGTTCAAGGCCTTCTTGGAGCAGTGGAACATCCCCACTCACTCTTTCCTTGCAATGGATCGGGAAGTGTCAATTTCTCTGGAAGAGTTCACAGAAGTCTCCGGTTTACGGGTTATAAGGGAGCATTATGAGGAGTTGCTTCTGACAGACGAGTATGTCTTCGGTGCCAAGCCGGAGGTAAGGGGCCTCACGCCGGAGAATGCTGTTCAACACCAATTCCCAAGTCTTATCAAGGTGTTGAACATCTACGAGGCCCTTTTCATTGAGCGCGGGAGCCGCGGAGTTAGTTTTGAGGACTTCATTGCCCGGTTCCTTCATCCAAGCACCCTTTCGGCAGAAGCTGCCAAGTTCGCCACCCTCGAGGACCCTTTCGGTCTAGGTTTGGATAACCTACCGGCGAAGGAATTAGATCAAAAGGGTTTTTTCCTTCCTAACTCTCCGGCTATGTCTTTTGCGGAAGTTGCGGCCCCTGGGATGGACGAGGAGGCCTTTTTCTTAGGATTTCTTGAGCTATAGCTGAGTTGGTTTGCGCTTCCAATGCATTCTCACCATATGCGGCCTTCTGTCTTTTACCCGGCTCACCGGATGACCATCGGGGTAAAGGTAGCCGTTGGGATAGCCGGCTTGGCACATTTGTACCACGGCCTCAGTCGGGCGGCGGATGCTAATGACCCTGGGGTGCTGCACGTGATTTTCCCGATGCACTATTTCATATCGTGGCTCGAGCTACATACATCGGGCATTTTCGGCATGCACAAAAGGCCGTCGTTCTACGACAGGTGCAGCTTCCCTCGCATCATACAGCTGATTGGCGCATCAATTGTGACTCCATCGCCGAGGAATGCCAGGGATTTGCTCCTTCGCCCCCACACCGTTGGAGACGGTGTGTCTTTTGTCGACAAGGTGTTGACTATTGGAAAGGCGTCTACCACCTTAGTGCGGCCACTGCAGGACACTTTTAAAGATGGAGCCTCAGTTCTAACAGCCCGGGAGACCCTCCACTTATATTCTATCAGACCGGGCTTCTTAGTGTTCCGACAGAACAGTGCGGCGATTTTCATGAGATATAACCCGCATCGTTTCGCCCAACAGCTGAGCTACAATCAAAGGGTGCCGTTGGAGGCTTTCCTGCTGGAACCCATTGCTACTGAAGAAGGGATGCGAAGCGCGCTGCATTACTTCAGGGCTTGAATACGGGTTCTCACTTTTTTATCAGTGAGCCGGCTTGCGCCCAACGACTCCTCAGGATATATACAGAATGATATAATCATGCGACGGGAGCCATTATAAAGGAGGAAAGGCGATTGCTGGTCGACCGTAAGGGTGCGCCTCCAGGTAGCGACCGCAACGCTCCTTTAGTGCCAAGGACCCCGGTAGTTCCTGTAAGTCCATGTTGCCCACCCCGGCACTTGCGGGGAGGCGGAAAAGAGAATAAAAATCGAATTTTTATGAGCTTAGACAACATGGACTTGACTATGAAGGATCTTTGCTAAACAAGAACAAGCTAAAGCTAACTAGAAACTAGCTAAGTGCTAGAAAGGTTATACCTTGGGCTTTATGTCCTTCTCTCCTTGCTCCTTGGAGTGGTGGAAGGAGGTCACTTTAGTCGTCTTCTCACGTCGAAGAAAGATCCACCCGAAAGCCTCGACCTTTGGCTTCAACTCCAAGCTAGAAGTAACTAGGGTGCAAGAAGTGTTAATCCTTGAACCCTAGATGAGAGTAGAGATTATCAAGAGAGGGTTTTTCTCAAGCTCAAGTGTTTCTCAACACATGAGAGGGAAGAGCTTGAGGGAGAGGAAGAACAAGAGAGAGAATGTGAATAATAGAATGAGAGAATAATATGAAGCATTCTCTCATATATGTGAATTATTGTAATTAGATAATTAGTGAGATAATTGTCATGGCTAAATCAAGACATGACCATTATCATTTCATTTTTAATGCAAATTGCAAGGATCAAAGAGCATCTTCCAAATGAAATGATGATGGTCAAAGTGTCAACCAAGGTCAACAAGTCAAGAAGGTCAAATGGTCAACAACCATAACCATGCACAATTATCAAACTAATATCAATTAACAATAATACACACATAAGTATTAGGGTTAATAAAATGACAATAGTCATTAACCCTAATCAAAGTCCTCTCCCTTTGTCTCAAGCAACTGTGCATACGCACCCGTATTCGTGATCCGAGGAACACGAATACAATGAGAAAAACCAATCCCAAATCATATACTAGGATCCGGCTTAAACCAAAGCCCGCTAGTATAAACTGTCCGGACAGCAAACGTGCACAAGTGCGCGGATGTGAACGAACCCTGTCGCAAAACCATGCGACCTCTACTCATTTTGCCTAAAGGCGAATAGCTCTCTGTGTGGGACTCTAAAGACTCGACACTGCTCTGACAGTGGGTTTAACCACAGACCGCAAGCGGCACTAGCTGTACGTAACGGTCCCCAGGTAGATGTCGATAAGAAGACTGACGAGGTGAACCCCATCTGAACTCTTACTGAGCCTGTATGTGACAGTCTCCGTACAGTCCGGTCTGTTCGTCTTATACATCGCATGGCGGGCCTAGGGGGGCGATGAACGTCAGTCCCCTAATAGCGGTACAAGTCGTGTCGGAGTGTAGCCCAGAACACCCTGAGATAATACTGGAAACCCACCAGTATATCTCGCTTGCCCTGGCCAGGGACTACTCGTGTAAGGGCTCTCCTGGACACAGCGCGATGTCAACCCCCAATACCGGGAGAGACGAATCCTGTCTAACCATCACTGCCTCCAAGTGCTTCGGGACTGCACCCAAAAACTACCTGTTTGCACGACTCCTTTGAGCCGTGGTAGGGTAGTAATCAAAGTGCAGTGGGAACACACTCGAGACGGAGTGACAGTGTCAAGTCAACGGACTAAGCTGTACTCATGTCACCTGGGAACTGATAACTGACGATAGGTATAATACCAACCAACAGTTCCCGACGAGTCCTGTCCAGTGTACTCGTAACCTAACGAGCACCCGCATACTATCTCAAGTACGACGTACTGACGGCTATGGGACAGACCGTCTCCCACACTGGGATGAGAAGCGCATACGCTAGTCTACTCCGGAGTATCGATGCCCTGTCTCGATAGTCCAACGACTAGGGACTTGTATAAGGATGTGCTTATGGATCACCCAGCTCCCACGAGTGTGAGCACCATCACAACGCTGGTAATCAAGCAAAGATCCTAAGGGCTCTACTAATATGTATGTCAGCGATATGCTAAAAGAAACACATGCACAAATTAAAGCAGAGACAAACCAAGTAGCATACTACCATTTCGAGCAAGATTGTATATACAACTGTGAATATCACAAGTTTCCATCAAGTAATATACAAACTAGTATGATACAGTAATGGCCTCTAGGGCATATACACTAACAATCTCCCACTTGCACTAAGGCCATGTACTGGCGTATCGAAGACCTATCATCTCGATCAGCCGCTCGAACTGAGTCTGGGGCAAGGCCTTGGTGAATGGATCTGCAGTGTTATTCTCCGTATTTACTCTCTTCACCTCGATCTCCTGGCGATCTATGATCTCCCTGATCAGGTGGTACCGCCTCAAAATGTGCCTGGACTTCTGATGGGACCTGGGTTCCTTCGCTAAAGCTATAGCTCCGTTGTTGTCGCAATACAGCGGTATTGGATCAACAATGGTAGGAACCACCTGAAGCTCCGTGAGGAACTTCTTCATCCAGACAGCTTCCTTTACGGCATCGCAAGCAGCTATGTACTCCGCATCCATAGTTGTGTCAGCAACGGTCTCCTGCTTGGAACTCTTCCAGCAAACCGCCCCTCCATTGAGGGTAAAGACATAACCCGACATGGACTTGGAGTCATCCTTGTCACTCTGGAAGCTGGACTCAGCAAAGGCCTCGAGCTGGAGGTCTTTTCCGCCATACACCAAGAACATCTCCTTAGTCCTTCTCAGGTACTTGAGAATGTTCTTTACCGCTATCCAGTGTTTCTCCCCTGGGTTTGACTGATACCGGCTTACAACACTCAATGCGTATGCTACATCTGGTCTGGTACACAACATCGCATACATTATAGAGCCTACCGCAGAAGCGTAGGGTATAATAGACATGCGATCCCTCTCCAAATCAGTCTTGGGAGACATCTCTTTGGAGAGGGTGATCCCGTGACAAGCCGGTAGATTTCCGCGCTTGGAATCTTCCATACCGAATCTTTTCAGTATGGTGTCGATGTACCTTGACTGTGAAAGTCCCAACATCCTTTTAGATCTATCACGATAGATCTGGATCCCCAGAATATAGTTGGCATCGCCCAGGTCCTTCATAGAGAACCTCTGCGACAAGAATCCTTTGACTGACTGTAGCATAGGAATATCATTTCCTATTAGGAGAATGTCATCCACGTATAAGACGAAGAAAACTACAGTTCTCCCTACAATCTTACTGTAAATGCATGGTTCATCTGGGTTTTTGATAAAGTCGAATTCTTTGACAGTATCATCAAAGCAGATGTTCCAACTCCGCGATGCCTAATTAAGTCCATAGATGGACTTTAGCAACTTGCACACTCTACCGCTGCTCCCACTCTGATTGAATCCCTCCGGCTGATCCATATAGACGCACTCTTCCAAATTTCCATTTAGGAAAGCCGTCTTTACGTCCATCTGCCAGATTTCATAATCGTGGAAGGCAGCAATGGCAAGAAGGATCCGAATGGATTTCAGCATAGCCACTGGAGAAAAGGTCTCGTCATAGTTCAAGCCAGGTCTTTGACGAAAACCCTTTGCAACAAGTCTAGCTTTATAGGTCTCAACCTGTCCATCTACACCAATCTTCTTTCTGAAGATCCATTTGCAGCCTACGGGTTTTACCCCTTCTGGAGCAAAGTCCAAAGTCCAAACTTTGTTGGTGTACATGGACTCCATCTCGTCCCGCATTGCATCCAGCCATTTTACCGAGTCGCCGCTCTGGATGGCTTGCTGGAAGCTAGTAGGCTCACCATAATCCATGGTGCAATCCTCTTTATCCCCGTCTATGAGAAAACCGTAGTATCTCTCGGGCGGATGAGACTGCCTACTACTCCTGCGGAGTGGCGCTGGGATGTCCGGTTCTCTTGAGACTTCTGGTTCTTCCAAGCTTTCAGTAATAGCTTGTGGTTCTGGAATTTCTTCCAGTTCTATAGCGACCCCACTTATCTGATTTTCTAAAAATTCAGTTTCCAAGAAGTAGGCATGCTGAGAAACAAAAACCTTTTATTCATCTGCGGAATAGAAAAGATACCCCCTGGAGTTCTTTGGGTATCCCACAAACTTACATAGTACTGAACGTGCCTCGAGCTTGTCCGCATGCTGCTTTTTTACAAAAGCTGGACATCCCCATGTCTTAAGGTACTTGAGACAGGGTTTCTTCCCACTCCATATCTGATATGGGGTGGTAGGCACAGTCTTGGTTGGAGCCTTGTTCAAGAGATATGCAGCTGTTTCTAGCGCATAACCCCAGAAGGATCGCAGCAACTCAGCCTTACTCATCATGGAACGAACCATATCCAATAGGGTTCGATTCCGCCTTTCCGATACACCGTTGTGTTGTGGTGTGTATGGAGGAGTAAACCGAGAGAGAATTCCATTCTCTTTTAAGTAGCCCAGAAACTCGGCACTCAAGTATTCACCACCTCGATCAGATCTCAGTGTCTTGATACTTTTGCCTGTTTGTTTTTCAACTTCATTCTTGTATTCTTGAAATTTCTCAAAGGCCTCTGATTTGTGCTTCATCAAGAAAACATGCCCATACCTAGAGAAATCATCTGTGAAAGTAATGAAGTATGAATAACCACTTCGCGCATGTGTAGACATTGGACCACACACATCACTGTGTATGAGTCCCAAGAGCGAGCTCGCTCTTTCTCCGTGTCCAGTGAACGGAGTCTTTGTCATCTTTCCCATGAAACAAGATTCACAAGTGGCATAAGACTGATACTCAAACGGATTCAAGTATCCCTCTTTATGTAACTTTGTTAACCGTGTCTCATTAATGTGACCCAGTCTACAATGCCATAAGAAAGCCTGATTTGTTTCCGGAGACTTTCTTTTAAGTGTGTTCTGGACACTGAAGATCTGAGCTTAATTCAATACGTATATCCCGTTTTGTAATGTACCTGACCCAATCAGAACTTGATTTAGGTGGATGTTAACTACATCGCTTACAAAAGTAAAATCATATCCTTCCTTAGAAATTAAGGATACAGATATGATATTACAAGTCGCACCTGGTATATAAAAACAGTTACGCAGAATCAATATCTGCCCAGTTGTCAGTCCTAGATGATATTCCCCTACGGATTCAGCATACATGCTCATTCCGTTAGCAACCCTGAGAGTCATATCACCTTTCCTGATAACCCTACGGTTTCTCAGAGCCTGTAACGAATTACAGATATGAGATCCTGATCCGGTATCCAATACCCAGGAAGTAGGGTTAACTGACATACAGTTCTCTATTACAAACACACCCGAAGCCGAAGCCACAACATGCTTCGAATTCTGGCTACTGGCTTTGCAAGCCCTGCAATCCTTCTGTCCATGTTCATTTCCGCAACAATAGTAACATCCCTCTTTTACTGCATCCATTCCCGAAACTTCTGGCCTTCTCTTTCTTTCTACTTCCCTGGTTTCCTTCAGGGTAGTAGGTAGAAACTGTTGAACTAAGTCAGCATCTGACCCGTTCTTCAACGTGGTCTTCAGGTCCGAAAGCTCAAAAGAGCTGGTCTCTGTAAGGACGTTGTTCCCTACAGATGACCCAATAGCCAACCTCGCTGGAACCAATTCGTTCGAGGTCTCATATCTTGCGATACGAGATTGCTCTCCATATAAAACTTTGTTATGGAGGAAGATAGAAGCTGAGTCCATCTTCTCGTGCTGCCTCTGGTATATACCATCAACTGAGGCAAACACGAGGCACTTGGCTTTTGCACAGTCTTCTTCCTATGTCCTACGGATATCAACATCCGTGACAGGGGAAACTGGACCTGAGACGGCAGGGGTGGGATCGGTCAAGAGGTGTCCCAGCTTGTCCTGGGCAATGGACATCTGGACAGACCCTTGCCAGTCAAAACAGTCAGATTCAGTCATTTTATTATCTAGATGCAACCTAGGTGCGGTCATTGGGTCGCTGCAATTAAGAGAGAGAGAAGAAAACACTTAGCATGATGCTCTTGCAAGTTTAGATTGGTTTTTAATTTATCTAAACAGGATGGCTCCCACTGTCTCTCGAATCCCTTCTCAAACCGTAAAGAAAAGATTAGTCAGGATCAATCTCACCGTACAATACTTACTTAACCGTTCAGCCAGGCCAGTGTCGGTACTTCGAGGGAGGTTTTCCAACGCTTTCGCGAAGTTCCTTAATTAAGTAACCTCTTTTCCCTGTGGGCGTAGCCCCGCTAACACCTTTCTAGACACCTACTAGGTTTATAGCATTGATCGTTAAGTGAGAGTTTTCCCGAGGAGTAGCATATACTCATAGTAGGATCGGGATCCAAATATCATCGCGTGATAAAACCGAAGGAATCCTACCAGAATCATCACACTCCAAATGGTATCCTTCGCTAGCAAGTTTCAGTACTTATGAAACTCCCGATGTGGATTTTTACCCCATGCTCTTATGACCTTGACGAAGGTCAACAAATCATAAGTCACATGTCAAGTTCTACCCGTCATTATCCAGGTTAATTTGAACCCACCCGTAGATACCCTTGACGAAGGTCAACAAGGTAGTACGACTGTCCCAAACCAACGCATCTATCTATGCTACATATGAACACCCAACAGCTACCAATCACTATGCCTTGATGAAGGTCAACAAACATAGCTTGAATACTATTGAATATCCATACGAAACGACGGAGTGCTACGAATGGTTTTGGCGAAACCGTGAACGTAGTGAACTTGATATAATCGATGGAACGAGATAGCTTTTAAAAGGAGTGGTTCAAGCTCCGCGTTTAAAAGTTTAGTTTTGAAAAGAACCGAGTGGTTTTCAAAGTGTTCCAATCGACTTTTACTTGGTTTATTTTCTTGCATTAGTTCTTTTAATGCGTCCCATCATTTAATCCTACCATTGCAGAAAACAACCAAAATATGACGTACGCTTATGCCATTCGCATTCGCCATGGGGCCCCGTCATCACCCGTTAGGTTACTTAACTAACGACAGAGCGGGGGCTGGGCTAGCACGGCTGTAAAACATAAGCAACGCCTAAATAGTTATCATATATAAATATATAGCAATGATAGACATTACAGATCACAGATGAATACATTGGATATACTAGGAATCCGCAATCCGTTCGAGCCTGCAACGAAAAGCGGATTACACGGTCGCGGTGAATAGCCAATACCCCACCTAAGACCCCTACGGGTGCGGCAAACTACCTGCCAAGTACCCGAAGCGAAGCAACCTCCCTCACCACCGTGAGTAGGCCACTCGGCACTTCGAGATACCCGGTAGTTTGTGCACCCCCTCCATGGGTCTATCCTAGGAGCAAAAACAGTAAAAAGAATTATACAATGACGGCTACAACTCCGACCCGGTTGCGCGGCCAAACAAATAATAATATTACATCAATTTACATGTTACAATGAATGAAAGAAAAAGCAACACTCATCTCACATCCACCCCGGCTATTCATCCGCGACAATCCAACCCATTCATATACACATACCACCATCAATCACAGATCACAGATATGTATAACCCCGACTAATCGACATATAGCGATTAGCCGACGTTCAATACATATAAACATCACAGATATAACCTTTTAGTCAAAGTGTATTGAAGTTCGGAAAAAAATACGGATTTATAGGCCCCCAAAAACAAATTTCTATTCTGGAAAATCTGGGCACATATAAACCATCTTAAAAATCCTAAAACCAAGCCAGAAATACACTGCACCAAACTCGACCCAGTGAAGAGCCAAGACGGCCGCGGTTGCGCGGCAATAGCTTGCTATTGCCGCGGAACCGCGGCTCTTTGGTCGAATCACTGGATCGTTTGCCGCGGAACCGCGGCTCTTTGGTCGAATCACTGGATCGTTTTTGGTGGCTTTCTTCACAAAACCCTGAGATGATTTTTAGAGTATAATTTATTTAGTTTTGAACAGAAAAAAATTAACAGAAACTTAGGGTTTTGAAAACTCGGTTTTTCGATTTTTCCGATTCGAACTTCGATACACTTTACTACCTAGCTAGTTTATGTTTAGTTAGGCTCTGATACCACTGTAATTCCACGTTGCCCACCCCGGTACTTGCGGGGAGGCAGAAAAGAGAATAAAAATCGAATTTTTATGAGCTTAGGCAACATGGACTTGACTATGAAGGATCTTTGCTAAACAAAAACAAGCTAAAGCTAACTAGAAACTAGCTAAGTGCTAGAAAGGTTATACCTTGGGCTTTATATCCTTCTCTCCTTGCTCCTTGGAGTGGTGGAAGGAGGTCACCTTAGTCGTCTTCTCACGTCGAAGAAAGATCCACCCGAAAGCCTCGACCTTTGGCTTCAACTTCAAGCTAGAAGTAACTAGGGTGCAAGAAGTGCTAATCCTTGAACCCTAGATGAGAGTAGAGATTATCAAGAGAGGGTTTTTCTCAAGCTCAAGTGTTTCTCAACACATGAGAGGGGAGAGCTTGAGGGAGAGGAAGAACAAGAGAGAGAATGTGAATAATAGAATGAGAGAATAATATGAAGCATTCTCTCATATATGTGAATTATTGTAATTAGATAATTAGTGAAATAATTGCCATGGCTAAATCAAGACATGACCATTATCATTTCATTTTTAATGCAAATTGCAAGGATCAAAGAGCATCTTTCAAATGAAATGATGATGGTCAAAGTGTCAACCAAGGTCAACAAGTCAAGAAGGTCAAATGATCAACAACCATAACCATGCACAATTATTAAACTAATATCAATTAACAATAATACACACATAAGTATTAGGGTTAATAAAATGACAATAGTCATTAACCCTAATCAAAGTCCTCTCCCTCTGTCTCAAGCAACTGTGCATACGCACCCGTATTCGTGATCCGAGGAACACGAATACAATGAGAAAAACCAATCCCAAATCATATACTAGGATCCGGCTTAAACCAAAGCCCGCTAGTATAAGCTGTCCGGACAGCAAACGTGCACAAGTGCGCGGATGTGAACGAACCCTGTCGCAAAACCATGCGACCTCTACTCATTTTGCCTAAAGGCGAATAGCTCTCTGTGTGGGACTCTAAAGACTCGACACTGCGCTGGCAGTGGGTTTAACCACGGACCGCAAGCGGCACTAACTGTACGTAACGGTCCCCAGGTAGATGTCGATAAGAAGACTGACGAGGTGAACCCCATCTGAACTCCTACTGAGCCTGTATGTGACAGTCTCCGTACAGTCCGGTCTGTTCGTCTGATACATCGCATGGCGGGCCTAGGGGGCGGTGAACGTCAGTCCCCTAATAGCGGTACAAGTCGTGTCGGAGTGTAGCCCAGAACACCCTGAGATAACACTGGAAACCCACCAGTATATCTCGCTTGTCCTGGCCAGGGACTACTCGTGTAATGGCTCTCCTGGACACAGCGCGATGTCAACCCCCAATACCGGGAGAGACGAATCCTGTCTAACCGTCATTGCCTCCAAGTGCTTCGGGACTGCACCCAAAAACTACCTGTTTGCACGACTCCTTTGAGCCGTGGTAGGGTAGTAATCAAAGTGCAGTGGGAACACACTCGAGGCGGAGTGACAGTGTCAAGTCAACGGACTAAGTTGTACTCATGTCACCTGGGAACTGATAACTGACGATAGGTATAATACCAACCAACAGTTCCCGACGAGTCCTGTCCAGTGTACTCGTAACCTAACGAGCACCCGCATACTATCTCAAGTACGACGTACTGACGGCTGTGGGACAGACCGTCTCCCACACTGGGATGAGAAGCGCATACGCTAGTCTACTCCGGAGTATCGATGCCCTGTCTCGATAGTCCAACGACTAGGGACCTGTATAAGGATGTGCTTATGGATCACCCAGCTCCCACGAGTGTGAGCGCCATCACAACGCTGGTAATCAAGCAAAGATCCTAAGGGCTCTACTAATATGTATGTCAGCGATATGCTAAAAGAAACACATGCACATATTAAAGCAGAGACAAACCAAGTAGCATACTACCATTTCGAGCAAGATTGTATATACAACTGTGAATATCCCAAGCTTCCATCAAGTAATATACAAACTAGTATGATACAGTAATGGCCTCTAGGGCATATACACTAACAGTTCCCCCCCTAAAAGAAGCCAGAGCCGGACCACCACGTGCGCAAAGTCCTCCGCACGGATTGCCGCTCCCCGCTCTCGCAAATGCACCACCAGCGCCCTGTGCTCCAGTGGAGGAAGTGGTTGTAGCCTCGCCGGAGTCTGGTGTGGGTGCGGACATCGGGACCCGCCGTCCCAAGGTGGCTGCTAAGCGTAAGTCGATCCCGCGTGCACCTAGGGTTGGCGGGCAAAAGAAAAAGAAGTCGCTCTTCGCCGCAGACGTCGCGTTCGGTTAGGAACCCCACGCTCCCTATGCTGAGGGCCTGAGTGAATATGGGACTAATGAGGGATTAGTCATGCCGCCGGATGACACGGACTTGGAGGCCGCCCCCGAAGCTTCGGAGCGGTTGGCGAGGCGTGATGCATGGCTGGCTAAGCTTGCGGAATCAGGTAATCACTAGTCGCATTTTCGATTGCATCATATCTTTATTATTGCCTTTGACTAATATTTTTCCTTCTTTTCTTCCAACAGGCATCACCACTGAAGAAGCCATTGCCGCTTCCCTCAAGACCTTCCAAGAGGAGGAATGCCTTAGAGCGTCTCTAGGCCTTAGTAAGTTTCAATTCATCAAGTTTTCATTTTCCTTGTGTTATGGTCGATCTAACCTTTCCCTTTTTATCATAGGGACCTCAATGCCGTTCCCGCCAAGCGACGCAGATGTTCTACCAGCTGCCCATGTTCCTGCTTCCTCAGGGTTACCGCGGGAGGTCCGTCTTGAAGAGCCGATGAGAGATGCCTTAAAGGCTCTGGAGGCATCTCTGAATGAAGACGACGACGCCTTAATGAAGGAAGCATCAAAGAGGTCCATCGCGACAGCCCGGGAGGAAAGGAAGCGATTGAGGCGCGAAGCAAAGGCACGTAGAGCTGCCTTGGCCATTGGAGCGGGCCCAAGCACTGTTCCTCATGCCGATACCCCATCAGAAGAGTCCCCGGTCGCCCTATCCACTACTCGCAGACAAGTGGCGTGCGCAGTTCGGAGTGCAAATGATAAATCCACTTCAGGTAATATTTCTTTCAGCATCTTGTTGTAAGAATTATAAAGCCATTAGTTCTTATATATTCTATCCTGCAGGGCCAAGTCCGACCGAGGGGAAAGCGGAGACCGTTGAACCCAAGGAAACAGAAAAGGTGGCACCTGCCGAACCTGAGCTGACGGTGGGCAACGTTGCTGGGGTTGCGGAGTCTGAGCTAGAGGTTGAGGGATCTGCAGCCAAGAAGGTCATTGATGCCGAGCCTGAAGTGGCGGCAGATGAAATGATCGTCATAACTGAGCCCAGGGTAGTGGCGACGAAGCGCTTGAGGCCGGCGACCTCGTGGTGACGGCGGATGAGCCGATGGAGACTGCGGAGCCCGAAGAAGTAGCGGGTGAGATGGGCACGACTCTTGGGGAAGAGTCAGCTGCTCTCTTTCAAGAGTCCGGCAATGCTCCGATCATTGCCCTCCCCGCCTATGATCTTCCGCCGTCTCCTGGCCGCGTGAGCACGACGACGGCCCCCATTGAGTCGGGTGATGAGGCCACGGGCGGTGGCCTCATGTCGATGGAGGAGGGAGTCGCCTCCGTTTCAGCTGGCAGCTCATCAGGTAAATCCCAAATTGCTGTCTTTCTTTACCTTACAATCCTTTCTGACAAGTTCACCTTTGTTTGTAACGCAGGTGCAGCCAGCGCTGATGCCCCGCTGCTCGAGGTTGCGCCTTCAACGACTGCCTTGGCGGTGGTCCCCTCTCAACCCTCTCTTATACCATCGAAGATGTTGGAAGGTATGGGTTTGCAACTTATTAATCTTATCTTTCAGACGTATAATTTGTGTACTAAAATCATACTGTTGTGTCTTTTCAGGAGTGCTCTTTGATCATCTATATCAAGTGTTGCTCCCACACTTCTCCTTCCCATCTGAACTCGCTTCTCCCTTTGGTGGCGCTGGTGAGTATAGTTCCCGACTGATATCTTTCTTTTTCGGCGATAGAATTGTTTCTAACCTTTTTCTCGTCCTGACTGCAGTGCTACAAATCGAGGGAGGAGAAGAAAGATCGGTCTTGCCACCGGCCCTTCCGGCCTTGCCACCTGCTTCAACTGGTATAGTAGACTATCTTATCAATGACTTTTTCCATATCTATTGAATCGTCATCTAATCGCATTTTGTCTTTTCAGCTGTCGTTCCGGTCTTGGCGCTTTTTGAGTCTCATATCACAATACCGGCCGGCCCTTCCCAGAGACGTCCGTCCTCGAAAGGTGCTGCGAATAGTCTGCGCATGTTGAGCGACTACATCGAGGAACTCGACGTCGAGACTCCTACGTCTGCTGCAGATTTCGCTACGACGGTTAACCCGATGCTGGTGATATTTGCTAATTTCCATGACAAGGGCATCGTCGCATCTTAGGTTAATCACTGCAGGGAGATTGAGGCTCGCCTTCATCAGCTGGAGTCGATGCGTCTTTCCCCCGAGGTTTTGGCCGTGAGTACTCAACGGGGAGCATGGCTCGAGCAAAGCACTTCTCACTTCCGCCATTTGGAATAAGAAGCAGCTTTGAGGCTGAAGGAGTGCCAGGAGTCTTCAAGCGAAACTGCTCGCCTACGTGCTGAAGTTGAGGCGAACGCCGCTGAGGTAAAGGCTGTCTTCGAGGGCCTTCTGGAGCGCATCTCAAATGGGCTGAAACTGAAGCAGGCACTTGACGTTGCCGAGCATAATGCCCAAGGCCGGGGAGCCACTCAACAGGCCGTCAGGGAGCAGCTCGCATCTCTCTTGCAGCAAAGGGCTCAGGTGGAAGCAGAGATGGCGGTGGTGGCAGATCAGGAAAAGGCGTGGAAGGAAGTGCATGAACAATTAATAAAGTTATGCAAAACGCTTCCTTCCCAGTAGTCCTTTGTACCAATAAACTTGTAAAAATTTTCTTTTCCTTCTTCGAATAACATGTATCCATTCTTTATTCTTTTATACTATTCCGCTTGTACTTTTTTGAGTTAATGAATAAAGATACACATTTTTTTCTCTGCAATGTCTTGTATGCCCTTTCGCTTTCTCTTATTATCAGCATGTTGACTTGATAAACATAATTGGAAGCTAACTTAGTTTTTTCCAAGAGATATCGATAGCTTAGGCCGCAGGTTCAGATCTGCCGCCTAAGACTTTTCAACTCTATGAGCCGTGAGGGTCTCATAGAGACTTTTCTCCCTACGGATCGAGAGGATCTCGTAGGTGGGTTTTCTCCTTAGGAATCGTAAGGATTCCTAAGTGTGTTTTCTCTTATAAGTCGTAAGGATCCTATAAGAGAAATTTTCCCTCTTACGAGTTGAGAGGATCCGTAAGTAGTTGTTTCCCTCCTTGTCGAAACTCGACTTTGGAGAGTGAGGCCCGTGAATAATATGCAAGAGACCGTTTAAACCGACTTGCAGGGTCCCATTGTTCAGGGAGCAAGTTTTTTAATCCCTGCTGCCTAAGGCTTCATCTTGCAAGTTGAGACGAATCGGGAATTTCCCGCGGAGACACTGGTTTCTCTGCGAGCCGACGCGAATCAGGAGGCTTTCGTCAAGGACGCTGGTTTCCTTGAGTTGAGGTATTTGCCAAGGATTCTTTGTTTCCCTGGTGTTGAAACGAATCGAGAATTTCCCACGGAGACATTGGTTTCTCTGCGAGTCGATGCGAGTCAGGAGGCTCTCATCAAGGATGCCGGTTTCCTTGAGCTGAGGAATTTGCCAAGCATTATTTGTTTCCCTAGTTTTGAAACGAATCGAGATTTTCCCGCGGAGACACTGGTTTCTCTGCGAGTCGACGCGAATCAGGAGGCTCTCATCAAGGATGCTGGTTTCCCTGAGTCGAGGAATTTGCCAAGGATTATTTGTTTCCCTGGTGTTGAAACGAATCGAGAATTTCCCGCGGAGACACTGGTTTCTCTGCGAGTCGACACGAATCAGGAGGCTCTCATCAAGGATGCTGGTTTCCCTGAGTCGAGGAATTTCCCAAGGATTATTTGTTTCCCTGGCGTTGAAACGAATCGAGAATTTCCCGCGGAGACACTGGTTTCTCTGCGAGTCGACACGAATCAGGAGGCTCTCATCAAGGATGCTGGTTTCCCTGAGTCGAGGAATTTGCCAAGGATTATTTGTTTCCCTGGTGTTGAAACGAATCGAGAATTTCCCGCGGAGACACTGGTTTCTTTGCGAGTCGACGCGAATCAGGAGGCTCTCATCAAGGATGCTGGTTTCCCTGTTTGTTTCCCTGGTGTTGAAACAAATCGAGAATTTCCCACGGAGACACTGGTTTCTCTGCGAGTCGATGCGAATCATGAGGCTCTCATCAAGGATGCTGGTTTCCCTGAGTCGAGGAATTTGCCAAGGATTATTTGTTTCCCTGGTGTTGAAACGAATCGAGAATTTCCCACGGAGACACTGGTTTCTCTGCGAGTCGATGCGAATCAGGAAGCTCTCATCAAGGATGTTTGTTTCCCTGAGTTGAGGTATTTGCCAAGGATTATTTATTTCCCTGGTGTTGAAACGAATCGAGAATTTCCCACGGAGACACTGGTTTCTCTGCGAGTCGATGCAAATCAGGAGGCTCTCATCAAGGATGCTGGTTTCCCTGAGTCGAGGAATTTGCCAAGAATTATTTGTTTCCCTGGTGTTGAAACGAATCGAGAATTTCCCACGGAGACACTAGTTTCTCTGCGAGTCGATGCGAATCAGGAGGCTCTCGTCAAGGATGTTTGTTTCCCTGAGTTGAGGTATTTTCCAAGGATTATTTGTTTCCCTGGTGTTGAAACGAATCGAGAATTTCCCACGGAGACACTGGTTTCTCTACGGGTCGACGCGAATCAGGAGGCTCTCATCAAGGATGCTGGTTTCCCTGAGTCGAGGAATTTGCCAAGGATTATTTGTTTCCCTGGTGTTGAAACGAATCGAGAATTTCCCACGGAGACACTGGTTTCTCTGCGATTCGACGTGAATCAGGAGGCTTTCGTCAAGGATGTTTGTTTCCCTGAGTTGAGGTATTTGCCAAGGATTATTTGTTTCCCTGGTGTTGAAACGAATCGAGAATTTCCCACGGAGACACTGGTTTCTCTGCGAGTCGATGCGAATCAGGAGGATCTCATCAAGGAGGTTTGTTTCCCTGAGTTGAGGGATTTGCCGAAGACACTGGTTTCTTCGGGGTTGGGATGAACCGTCGAGATTTGGTTTCGTTTTTTGGCGGAGCCTATTGGGAAAGTATGGTTCTCTCTCCGTTTGCGCCCTTGGATTGTATACAGGGATTAATGTGATCTTAACTGTAGGGCCAAAGTTTTATCATCATCATTTTTTTTGTTTTATTTCCGCGATGCTCTATCATTTCAGCTTTTATATCGCGAAGGTCGCGATTGCCCAATCATTTCGGCTATTTTTCGCGGTGCCCAATCATTTCGGCTGTTTATTTTATATTTACTCGCTGCTTTTTATTGCGAGTTGCCCAATCATTTCGGCTATTTTGCATGCATACGTTTTTACTTGCTGCTTTTTATTGCAAGTTGCCCCATCATTTCGGCTATTTCGTATGCATGTGTGGCCTACTGGCTTTTCGCTGTAAACCTGAAATTAGACATCGATTTCGGCATCAGCACTGCTACAACTGGGATATTACCAGGAGCGAATCATCATTTGCCTCTGTCGATGTCGACCAAAGGTGGCTTAGCGACCAGGGTTAAGGTCCTGTCGACTAAGGCTTTTGACTTCGTGAGCCGTAAGGGTCTCACAAAGTTATTTCTCCCTACAAGTCGTGAGGATCTTGTAGGTGCATTTTCTCCTTAGGAATCGTGAGGATTCCTAAGTGTTTGTTCCTCTGTAAGTCGTAAGGATCCTACAGGAGGGTTTTCTCCTTGTAAATCGAGAGGATTCACAAGGGTTGTTCACCATACGGGCATATCCCCAGTCTCGGATGGGACTTAGTTAGGGAAATGTTTATTCGCGCCCGTGGATTATATACAAGGGCCAGTATTGGACCACTTGTAGGGCAATATCGGAAGTTGTGGGGGTTGCTTAAGCACAGGTTCAGGTCTCTGTAACTTAAGACTTTCAAATCTTATGAGCCGTGAGGGTCTTATAAGAGAGTTCTCCTTACGAGTCGTGAGGATCTCGCAAGCATATTTTCTCCTTAGGAATCGTGGGGATCCCTAAGTGTGTTGCTCCCTTGTGAGTCGTAAGGATCTCACGTGGGTGGTTTCTCCTTACAAGGTCGAGAGGACTCTATAAGTGTCTTTTAACGAGGTTGCGCCCTTCCGGGTTTTCACGAACACTCGCCGGTTGCCCTACCGTTTTTACTCACGGAGCCCTTTCGGGTTTTCATCCGTGCCCATCTTGCTTATCGACATACCGTTTTTTTATTCTTTTTATTTTCTTCTCCTTTTTTTTACGAGGTCACGCCCTTTCGGGTTTTCACGAACACTCGCCGGTAGCCCTGCTGTTTTTACTCACGGAGCCCTTTCGGGTTTTCATCCGTGTCCTTCTTGCTTATGGACATACAGTTTTTATTTATTCTATTTTTATTTTTATTTTATATTTTTTTTATTTAGTTATTTTTTTATTCATCTCGTTAACCTAAGGATGCTGCGGTAGTAGTTTAAGGACGTTTCGGTCCGTCATTAGTTTAAGGACGTTTCGGTCCGTCATTGAGAAGGCTGGCTACTGCTTAAAAAGCTTGAGCTTAGGAAGATAGCAAGCGGACATAGTCGTCGTCATCTATCATTGACCTAGGCTGTGGCTCATTAAGCGTAGTATTTCTTTAGGAAGCGATCGTTTATTGGCCTGTAAGGCCTTTCACCGTGCATATCCATGAGTAGATAGGCTCCACCTTGGTAGACCTCATCTACGATGTACGGGCCTTCATAGTTTGGCTCGAATTTTCCCCGCTTGGCGCGATTGGGGATCATAGGCCTTTTGACCACTAGCACGAGTTTGCCTTGGCGGAATGTCCTTTGCCGAGTCAATCTTTCATATGAGCGCGTCATTTTTGCTTTATAAGCTTCCAGATTTTGTTGCGCTATGAGCCTTGTTCATCAAGGGCATCGAGTTCCTCAAGGCGGAGGTGAGCGTTTTCCTCATCTGTTAGCTCGTAGTGGACTGCCACTCGTAGAGAGGGTAACTCTATCTCGAGGGGGAGTACTGCTTCTGTACCGAATACCAACGCATATGGTGTTGTGTTCGTGGCTGTCTTGAACGTAGTTTGATACGCCCAGAGGGCTTCTTGCAGTCTCTCGTGCCAGTCTTTCTTATTTCGGGACACCGTCTTTTTCATGATCTTCGTCAGGGTCTTGTTGAAGGCCTCGGCTAGACCATTAGCTCGCAGATTATAAACTGAGGAATATCTCCAGTCTATATTATGCTGCTGCGCGAAGTGACTGATCTTGTGGCTTCTGTAAGCTGGCCCGTTATCGGAGATGATCCGGCGCGGAGTTCCAAACCGATATATGACGTGCGTCTTGAAGAAATGGAGGATATTCTCCGTCTGCACTTCCCTCAATGGTACTGCTTCTGCCCATTTGGAGAAGTAGTCAGTCGTCGCCAGGATGAAACGATGTCCTATGGACGATGCTGGTTCGATAGGGCCGACTATGTCAGTTCCCCACATTTCGAATGGCCAGCTAGCCACTGTTGGATGTAATGGATTTGGATGTTGGTGGATGAAGTCCCCATGAATTTGGCATGAGTGGCATTGCTTCACATATTCGAGGCAATCCTGAATCATCGTGGGCCAGTAGTAGCCCATCCGTTTGATCTTCAACTTCATCTTCGGGCCCGCTTGGTGAGAACCACAGATTCCGTCATGAACTTCCTAAACGACTCTTTCCGCTTCGTCAGGCCCCAGACATCTCAGCCACAAAGAATCAAATGACCTCTTGTACAGAGTTTCGTTGACGAAGGCGAAAGACCGACCTCGTTTCATGAGCTGATATCTTGAGGACGCGTCTTCGGGCGTTCGATGGTATTTGAAGTAGTCTATAAACACTTCTCTCCAATCCTCAGCCTCTTCCCGGTCTTTTATTTGCAGAGTCGTCCGTTCAGTCGCTCCCTTTTCTTCGGATGATTCCGGAGGTATTTCTGCTGGGGCAAGCACCCGACGGCTTTGTATCACGATTCTAACGTCATCGAGGTTCTCGTCAGCCAGTTCTTTAGCAAGTTTGGCCAATGCGTCTGCTTTGCTGTTTTCCGCGCGCGGTATGCTTTCCAAAATATAGGAAAGAATTTGGGTCAACAGTTGTTGCAACTTTTCACCGTACTTCACCAACTCCAGTTTGCACATTTGGTAGTCGCCGTTTACTTGACTAACGACCAGTTGAGAATCTCCGTATATGAGGAGGTTTTCAATTCCCATGTTGATGGCGATCTCGAGACCTGCTATCAAGGCTTCATATTCGGCTTCGTTATTCGTCTTCAGCTCTGTTAAGGAGAAAGCAAAGCGCATTATCCCTCCTTGTGGAGTCACGAAGATGAGGCCTACCCCTGACTTGATTCTTGGCGTACTTTGTTTGCGCTTATTCATGGAAGACGCTCCATCAAAATAGAGTTCCCATCGGGTATCGTTTCCATCGATAGTATCAAATGCATGTTCGTCTGGCAAATCGCAATTCAGAGGAGAATCGGCAGGTATCGGGTGCTCAGCGAGGAAGTCGGCAATAGCCTAGCCTTTCACTGCTTTGAGAGGTTGATACGTTATCGAGAACTCCATCAAGAGCAGGGCCCATTTAGCGAGTCGCCCCGTCAATATGACCTTTGACATTAAATATTTAAGAGGGTCCACCTTCGAGATGAGACGAACTTCATGTGCCAATGCATAGTGCCTGAGCTTTGTTATAGCAAAGATCAACGCCAGGCAGTGTTTTTCAATGGGAGAATAGTTGCTTTCTGCCCCCAGTAGAACTCGACTCAAGTAATAAAGAGCTCTCTCCTTCCCTTGATCGTTCTCTTGTGCCCATAATGCGCCTAAGGAACCTTCGAGGGCAGTTGTATAAAGAATGAGAGGCTTTCCCTTAACCGGAGCAGCCAACACTGGCGGGTTCTGCAGGTACTGTTTAATTTCGTCCAGCGCGCCTTGGAATTTTTTATCCCAGACGAATGGAGTTCCCTTCTTCATCAGGTGGCTGTAAGGACGGCACTTGTCTGAAAGATTGGCTATAAATCGTCGTATGTATGCGAGCTTTCCTTGGAGAGACCGCAGCTGTTTGAGAGTTCTTGGCGGAGGCATTTCCATAATCGCCTTGATCTTGGACGGATCTATCTCGATACCTCGGTGTCGGACGATGAATCCCAAGAATTTGCCCGAAGAAACTCCGAATGCACACTTGAGAGGGTTCATCTTCAAGTTGTATTGTCGAAGGCGTCGAAATACAGTCTTTAGGTGCTCGAGATGTTCCTCGTATGATTTGCTCTTAACCACCAGGTCGTCGATATAACATTCGATGATTTCATGTATAAGGTCATCGAAGATCTTCGTCATGACCCTCTGATAAGGGGCACCGGCGTTCTTTAGACCGAAAGGCATCACCTTGTAACAAAATATTCCCAAAGGGGTCTGGAAAGCGGTATGCTTTTGGTCTTCGGGATGCATCTTTATCTGATTATACCCTGATGAGCCGTCCATGAAGGAGAAAACCTCATGAGTGGACGTATTGTCTATCATCAATTCGGTGACCGGCACTGGGAAATCGTCTTTCGGGCAAGCTTTATTGAGATCCCGGAAATCCACGCATATGCGCACTGTCCCATTTTTCTTCATCACCGGGACGATATTGACGATCCACTCGGGATACTGGACTTCCTGGATGAAGCCAGAGTCGATCAGCTTCTTGACCTCGGCGTTGATACTCATCTCAAGCTCGAGCCGCATTCTCCTCGGCCCCTGTTTGACTGGCTTGACGTCCGGGGATATCGCCAATTTGTGCACAGCAACTTCTGGATTTAGTCCCGGCATTTCGGAATAGTTCCATGCGAAGCAATCTTTATGCTGCATAAGCAAGTCTTTCAACGAAGCCACCTTTTCTTCAGACAGCAGATCACTAATGAATGTCGGTCGCGGATCGTTTGCCGTTCCTAACTCAATTTTCTTGAGGTTGTCTGCAGTGGTATGGATTCCATCTTCCAGCTCTTTTGGCGCTGGTGGGAATTCTGAGATTACCTCGTCGTTACTATTTTCAAAGCACCAGGGAAGGTCATCCATGTCCTCGGGCTCTTCTTTTGATATTGTAATCATGTGACAAGTACGAATTCGCTTCCAATCCCAATATGGGATTGGTTTTTCTTCCATGGCCTTGGGTTCGTGCTTCTGTGGCGGCGTTACCCTCCAGTTGTCAGACAGAGCGAACTTGCCGAGCAATTACTGATCCTCGACCCAATTCTTAAAGGTGAAGCAGTTCTCGAGAGGGTGCCCTATCATTCGGTGATAAGGGCAATAGTCCAGGTGAGAGACTTCGCTTGCTTGTTTGGGGTTTTTGGACTCCGGCAGTGTAAGCATCTGATATTTTAGAGCAAGATCAAGTATCTTGTTCGTCTTGTCCCGAGGAAACGAGTACGCTCGACCCATTTTCTTCATGAGGGATAGATCAGAACCGCTCAATTCCCGCTTGCGTGGCTTCTTAGTCCCGCTTTGTTGCCGTTGAGCACCTTTTTCGATTTTCGGCTTATTTCTGCCTCTGCGTCGTATCTTTTTTGTAACAGGTTGACAGGGAGTGGTATTTTCATTTTTCACAGCCTTTTGGAGGAAGCGTTGCGTTTTGGCTTTCTCGTAGATGGCCATTTCGCGGTTGTGATTATCTCGGACTTTTTGACCAGCTTCCCTTATAAGCCTGTCCATTTGTTCCTCGAACGACGGACTGGGCACTTTTGCATCTGGAACTTTCACTGTTTCAGGATTAGCGTCCTCCCACTGAGCGTCCGCTTCTTTATCGAAGTCATACACGACGTAGCAACCGTTTAGTAGCTCTCGTTTCTTTGACCAGATGTATCCAAGCCCTTTCGTCTCCATTCTCCCATTAGGCAGTTTGCGTTGAGTCCCGGGAACGTTCCAGACCTTGTCATAGAACTTAGATTTTCGAATGGTCTGCTTGAAGGATATCCTTTGGCGTTTCAGCAACCTTTTCAAGCCTTCTGTATAATATCCGGGGAGATGGATGGGCTGAAGCCTATCAAGCGTAGGATCCGCACCATGGCAGATCTCTTTCTCCACTTTGGTTTCTTCAGAGCGGTAGAATAGAATTGCCTTCTCGCCTTCTCGCCTGGGCGGGATATAGAACGTCTGCAGATCCTCTACACTGTCGGTATTGAGCGCATCCAGTTCCTTATAATGTTTAAGCGGCACCATGGCGACATGCAGACTTAGCTTTTCGTCAGCGGAAGCTCGTATTGAAGGTCAAGCAGAGAATACAACATGGTCCTCATCCTCCGAATCACTACCAAAGATCAACGTAGGAGCAGATGGTCCCGGCTTGGTGTATTGGGGCGGACCCGAATAAACTATCTCCTCTTCCTCCTCGGTATCACTGCCGAAGACAGGGATGGCAGCGATAGTTTTTTTCTCCGACTTGTGACACCTTTCCGTGTCTTCGAAACTCGGTAAGAAATATTTGGCTTCTTCATATTTGCGAACTTCGTTTACGGAAAACGGATTCAGTTCTCCCGTTACGGTATACTGTTGGATATATGTATGCCCTAGAGGCCATTATATGATAGTGGATATATCTGTACATGTATATATATATTCAGTGTACATTCTTGCTCGACATGATAGTATGCTATCTGGTTCTTCTTTATCTGACATGTTGATTTGATCATGCTTTTATTCATTCATACATGCTGATAAAGCCCTGAGGATATCAGCTTGACTACTGTGATTATGATGGAGATCATACTAGTGGGACATCTGTAGTTTATAAGCATATCCTGGAATGTCCCTAGTCGTAGGTATATCGAGACGGGGCATTGATATACCAGAGTAGACTAGCGTATATGATACTAGACCCATACGATGGGCGATGAATGTTCCCACATTCATCGATGTTTGACATCGAGATCATATACGGGTGCTCAGTGGTGACTGGGTACACTGGACGGACTCACCGAGAACTCCTATATGGAATTATATCTATCGTCGGATAGCAGTTCTCAGGTGACACTGGTATAGGTTAGTCTGTAGACCTGAGATCGTCATAGAGTCTTGTGTGCTCTCCTACTGTACTTTGATTACCACCTTACCACGGCTTTACTGAGTCGTGCAAACAGGTGGCCGTTGGATACAATCCTGAGACACACGAAGGCAATGAGCGATAGGAGGGGTTTCGTCTCTCCCAGTATTGGGTGTTGATGCTGTGCTGTGCTCGACTGGTTATATCAGTAAGTCCCTGGCCAGGGCTGTTGAGATTTAATGATAAGTGTTATCAGTAGTTTCTCGATCTGTTATAGACCATTCAACGGCATGACTTATTGAGTTATTGGGGTCGACGTTACCATCCCTAGGCTTAATATGCAGCATATCTGACGAAGAGACCGGACTGTATGGTAGTGTTGCCTGTGGGCTCGACGGGAGTTGTAGCAGGTTCGCTTGTTTTCTTCTGATCGCTCAATACCCGGGTGGCCGTTACGTTTAGCTGACCGCTTGCGGCTTGGGGGTGCTTGATATGATCATCACCCACTGCGGGCGTATTGACGAGTCTTAGAGTCCCACAAAGGAGTTACCTAGTCCAGGCGAAACGTTGTGATGCGCGTATGCGATATGCGCATGGACCCGGTTAAAATGCGCGTATAAGATACCGTATATTGATCGGGCGGCTTACTTTTGGTCAGGTCATATGTGATATGACCGGATTGCTAAATCAAGTGTTGATTTATCATTTGACCATTAGTTTCTCACTAGAAATCCTTTCTTGTATTTTTGGATGTATGCATGCATGTATGCATTCATTCTTGTTCATGTACATATGGATGTGCATGCACACATACATACATACATCATCCTTCATGGTTGTATATACATAGAAAATGGTGGCAATATAAGACTCATACCTTGGTTATTTATATGGATTATTATTTCTATTTGTGTTAAAACAAAAAGAAAAAGAAAAGGATAATTCATGGTCTTGATTCTACACTCTTCTTCAACTAACCATGCTCACCTACTTTGTAACCTTGTGTTAATCTTTCTTTTGTGTTTTAACTCAAGTGAAAATATTATCCATATAATTTAACCATGGTTTGAGATGAGAAGTGAAATATATATATACATATATTTTCCATTTTTCATAAGAGATTATCTTTTCTCTTGTTCTAAAAAGGCCATCATCTTCTTCCTCCTTCTTCTTTTGCTCTCTAGATTTCTCTAGTGAGCAAAATACTCACCAAGTTAGGATTTTGAAGTGAGAAAAGCCACCACAACATCATTCTACACAAGTCTTGCCCACTTGTTTAGAGTGTTAGCTTCATTTCCTTCTCTTGATCAAGTGAAGTTGCAAGCTTGGACAAAGGAGCTTCGGGTGGATCGTCATGGACACTAGAAGACCTCAAGTGAACCCTTCTCCAACCGTCAAGTGGCCAAGGAGTCTAGCGTGGGGAGCTACAAAGGTTGTACTCTCAAAACCCTAGCCTTTGTTGCTTGGGATGTTGATTAAAGTTATGAAACCCTAATTTTCTAGGATTGATTCTTTGTATGCTTACTTAGCACCCTAAAAATTTAATATTTGGTACATATGATGCTTCCAAACCCTTCATGAGGTGCTAGGTAAACCTAACATTGGTATCAGAGATGACTTAGAACATTAGGCGACACTTTAACGAAGTAAAAACTCCGATCGAACCAAAATACGGATTCTTTGCACCCTCTCTGGACATTTTTCCGAACCTGGTTATTTTCAGAATTAAAAATATGTAAAAAAATACAGCAGGAAATTCTAAGACACGCTGTAAAAAAACGAAACCCTAATACCCAAATTCCACCGCGGAACCGCGGCCAAAGCTTGCTTGGGCCGCGGCTCCGCGGCCTTACAAAGCCATTAAGGCTTCGTTTTTGAACAGTGTGCTTCTTGTCTGCTTGTAGATGTTTTTGGGTATTTTTAATCTGGTTTAAGTGTTATATGTTCTGAAGATTGTTTTGGAGTCGGTGATTCGATCGGAATTTTGATTTCGTGTCTTTTCCGGGTAAATTAGAAAGTATTGAATTGTTCGAACGGGTATCATTTGCTCACTTTTCACGGGGTTTAAATCTTTCGGAAATACGTGCAAGTTTTGTGGTGGACCCTCTAGGAGACAACAAACCTTAACTCGATTATGTGACCATCTTGAACTGCCTTTTGAACCTTAGCGTTTGGGGAAGTACGGCGTGCCATATGTGAGGCGTTGGCTTGACCCTTCTACGGCCGGACCGCTACTACTGTGACACACTCCGGGTTTTTGAACTCCGCTCAAGTGTTGAGCTTTAGGGAATTTTGGGTATTTGATCATTCGTTCGAAAACTTTAATACTGTCTATTTATCCGGAATGTGATGCAATGTGTGGAATTCATATAGCTACACATGAAATACGAAGTATGTGATATTTTGCATTTACGATGTCTAAAGAGAATATGGATTCCAGATATTGCAGTTTTACACTTTCTTTTCTGTGACCGTAAGTGTAGTATGTAGTGGTATTGCCGATTGTCGTTGCTATACATCGATGATGATCGGTGTATGCATACTTACTTACGTTGATGATATATGATATTATGTGTTGCTGAGATATGATGTGCAGGATTGTCGTGATTGAATAGCCAGGGGGTTTTATATGAGATGAGAGTTTTATATTTTCATTCATGCAAATTCAAATGTAATGTAATATTCTTTTATTTGGGGCACTTCCGGGTTGAGGTTGATGCCACCAGTGTTGTATATTATTTACTTTTCCGCATTAGGATAGACCCAAGGAGGGGAGCACAAGTGACCGGGTTCTGGGGTTCAGTGGGAGGCCATCTCGAGGAGTCGAGACCGGGTCTCCTAAACTCCAGAATTGGTAGGGTCACTTGCCGCTCTCATAGAGGTCTAGGGGTGTGGGCTTGGCTATTCATCGCGACTGTGGAATCCGTATTTTCTATTGTTGGCTAAATACTAAATACGGACGTCCTAGTATATCCCACATTATATCTATGTTTCTGCTGCCTGTGTTCTGTGATATCTAAGACGAATGATATATTATATATGAGATATATAGTAGATGTTGCTTATGTTTTGCACCCGTGCTAGTCCCATCCCGGTATGCCGTTAGTTAAGTAACCTAACGGTGCATAACGGAACATTACGGCGAATGCGGATGGCATAAGCGTACGTGTTATTTTCGTTTCTTTTCTGTGATTGGCTTAAGGACTTAAATGATGGAATTACATTAATATGATTAATGTAAAGAAAATAAACCTAAAAAGATGTTGTAGAATCGGATTTGAAAACCACTCGGCTATTTATGAAAAAGCTACATTTCAAAACTGCGGAGCTTAAGCCACTCCTTTTGAAAACCGTTTGATTCTACAACGATATCAAGTTCAAAGCGTTAAAGATTTTCTTAAAAATCATCCGCAACCCTCCGTCATTTTAGAAAGTAGAGTACTTAGTATTCGTGCTACGTTTGTTGACTTTAGTTAAGGCGTAGTGTACGGTAGCTAAGTGATGTCTTCCTACACTGCATATGATGCAAATTAATTAGGACATTCATACGACTTTGTTGACCATAGTTAAGGGTCATATGGGTAGGTCTAATTGATCAAGAAATGACGGGTAGAACTTGATTGGTACTTATGATTTGTTGACCATAGTTAAGGTCATAGGTACTAGGGGTAAAAATCACATCGGGAATTTCAAGTGTTGAGATTTGCAATGAGATTGCATACCTTCCATATGATGGTTGGATCCTGATCCCACTGTGGGCAATAGTTTCTCCCAGGAGAGTTTTGCAGTTTACAATTAGCTAACTCATTAGGTGTCTAGAAAGGTGTTAACGGGGCTACGCCTCTGGGAAAATGAGGTTTACTTTAATTAGGTCCGTGCGAAAGCACGGGGAACCTCCCTCAAGTACCGACACTGGCCTGGATGAACGGTTAGCAAAGTTGTAGACTGTAATTAATCCTGGCTAGTTTTCTTTTTAAGGTTTGAAAGAAAAACTTGATTAATGCAGTGGGAGACATCGATTAGACAAGATAATAACCAATCTGATCTATGCAAGAGCTTTCGCTGAGTGTATTCTTTTCTCTCTCTTAATGGCAGATACCAATGACTGGACTCAAGCTTCTACTAGATAAAAATAAACTGAATGGGACCAATTATAAAGACTGGCTGAGGAATCTGAAAATAGCCTTGACTAATGATAAAGTATCATATGTCCTCACAGCTTCAGCCCCGCCTTTCCCAGGTCCAAAATCCTCAATTGCGGACAAAGAAGTCCGCAAGACATGGGACGCTGACTGTGCCACGGCCAAATGCCTTGCGCTTGCATCGATGGACAATACACATCAAAAGCAGCACGAGAATATGGACATTCAAGCCATATTGCTCCATACAAAGGAGTTGTATGGAGAGCAATCCCGTGTATTACGATACGAGGCATCAAAGAAATTGTTTCAGATGCGAATGGCCCCTGGCACACCAGTAGGAGACCATGTTCTGAAGATGATAGTTCTTATAGAAGAGCTTGAGGACCTTGGATGGACGATGGACAATGAACAATATACGGATATTATTCTGCGGTCCCTCCCCTCCACCTTTGCTCAATTCATAGTGAATTTCAACATGCACAACATGGAGAAGGAACTCTCTGAACTCCTTAATGTTAAGGAGTGCAGAGAGCACTATGAAATCAGTAAAAAAAATCCCGTTATGACTGTTGGACAGTCTTCCTCTTCTCGCCCAAAAACTAAGGCCAAGGGAAAGAAAAAGAAGAAGCCCACCAATCCTAAGGGTGGAGTTAAAAAGGTTAAGGGAAAGGAAAAGTCCAAAGCTGGAGACTCGGGGAAAGGGGAATGTTTTCATTGCCACAAGACAGGACATTGGAAGCGCAACTGCACGGAGTACTTAAATCTCAAGAAGAAGCATGGGGATGCTTCTGGTTCAGGTGCGTTTGTGACAGAAAATTGTTTTTCAATAAACTCTGCTTCCTGGGTATTGGATACCGGTTCAGGTTCTCACATTTGCAATTCTATGCAGGGGCTGAGAAATAGCAAGGTTTTGAAGACATGTGACCATACTCTCCGCGTTGGAAATGGTTCCAATGTACATATAGTCGCAGTTGGAGAGTATCACTTGGGGTTGCCATCTGGGTGTATATTGGTTTTGAACCCATGTTATTTTTTACCAAGTATGCTTTGTAATATAATATTCATTTCTTTGTTAGACAATGAAGGATATAATTTTGTATTGCAGAACAATGTTATGAACATTCACCCGAATCAAATGTTGGTTGGGTATGGTACGCTCAATAACGGGATATATGTCCTAAATCAACACACAGTTTTCAGTATAGAACACACTAATAAAAGAAAACTTTCAGAATTAAATGAAGCTTTTCTTTGGCACTGTAGACTTGGTCATATTAACGAAACAAGACTGAACAAGTTACACAAAGATGGATATTTAAACCCTTTTGAATATAAATCTTATGGGACTTGCCAGTCTTGTATCAAAGGTAAAATGACCAAAACTCCGTTTACCGGACACGGAGAAAGAGCTATTGAGCTCCTAGGCCTCATACATAGTGATGTACGCGGGCCAATGTCTACACAGGCTAGAGGCGGTTTTTCATACTTCATTACGTTCACTGACGATTTCTCAAGATTCGGTCATGTATTTTTATTAAAGCACAAGTCCGAAGCTTTCGAGAAATCAATTGAATATAAACAAGAAGTAGAAAAACAAACCGGCTTGAGTATCAAGATGCTTCGATCAGATCGAGGTGGAGAGTATCTCAGTACGGAATTTGCAAACTTCCTAAAAGAGAATGGAATTCTCTCTCAGCTCACTCCTCCTTACACACCACAGCATAACGGTGTGTCAGAACGACGGAATCGGACCCTATTAGATATGGTCAGTTCCATGATGAGTGATGCTGAGTTACCCGTCTCATTTTGGGGGCATGCATTGGAGACTGCAGCGTTTCTAGTGAACAGGGTTCCAACCAAAACCGTGTCTACCACGCCATATGAGATATGGCATGGGAAGAGACCATCTCTTAAGAGAATTAAAATTTGGGGTTGCTCGGCCTATGTTAAAAAGCAAAATCCGGACAAACTCGAGACACGGTCAGTCATATGTAATTTTGTGGGGTATCCAAAGAATTCTTATTGATATCTATTCTACCACAAAGAGGAACAAAAGGTGTTTGTTTCTCAATATGCCACATTTTTGGAAAAAGAGTTTTTCACAGATAAAGATGATGGCAAGGTGGTGGATCTAGAAGAGGTTCTAGAGACACAAACTACAAATGACGACTTGGTTGAACCGGCTGTTGCAATAGAAACTGAGGAACCTCGGCCACTCCGTAGGTCTGGTAGGACTTCTCGCCCACCGGAGAGGTACTACGGTTTTCTCATTGATGGTGACGGAGAAGACTGCATCATGGATGATGATGATCCTACCAGTTTTCAGCAAGCTATCACGAGTGGAGACTCTGTGAAGTGGCTGGATGCCATGAGATCCGAAATGGAGTCTATGTACACCAACAAAGTATGGACTTTGGACGTTGTACCCCCTGGGGTAAAACCTGTGTGGTGCAAATGGATCTTTAAAAGAAAGATTGGTGTAGATGGGCAGGTGGAGACCTATAAGGCAAGACTTGTGGCGAAGGGTTTTCGTCAAAGACCAGGTTTGGATTATGACGAGACCTTTTCTCCCGTAGCCATGCTTAAATTCTTTCGGATCTTACTTGCTATTGCTACTCACTACGACTATGAAATCTGGCAGATGGACATTAAAACAGCATTTCTAAATGGAAATTTAGAAGAATGCGTTTATATGGATCAGCCAGAGGGCTTCATTGACAGTGGGAGCAGCGGGAAAGCATGTAAATTGCTTAAATCCATATATGGGTTAAAGCAGGCATCACGGAGTTGGAACATCTGTTTCGATGATGTCATCAAAGAGTTTGATTTCATCAAAAATCCAGACGAACTTTGTGTTTATAAGAAGGATGTAGGGAGAGCTGTCACATTCATCGTATTGTACGTGGACGACATTCTTCTGATAGGAAATGATATTCCTATGCTACAGTCGGTCAAATCTTTCTTATCACTAAGGTTCTCCATGAAGGACCTGGGTGATGCCACATACATTCTAGGCATAAGGATCTATAGGGATAGATCCAAAAGGTTATTGGGATTGTCCCAAACCAGGTACATCAACACCATCCTAAAAAGGTTTAGTATGGAAGACTCCAAGCGGGGTGCCTTACCCGCTTGCCATGGGGTCACTCTCCCCAAGGACTCTTGCCCAAAGACTGATGAAGAAAGAGCTCGCATGAGCGTTATACCCTATGCTTCGGCAGTAGGATCTATAATGTATGTGATGTTATGTACACGCCCAGATGTAGCTTATGCACTTAGTGTTGTAAGCAGGTATCAATCCAACCCAGGGGAGAATCACTGGACAGCTATGAAGAACATTCTTAAGTACTTACGAAGGACTAAAGAATTGTTCTTGGTGTATGGTAATGGAGATCTCCAAATGGAGGCTTTTACCGATTCGAGCTTTCAGAGCGATAAGGACGACAGCAAATCTATCTCTGGGTTTGTATTTACCCTCAATGGAGGGGCGGTAAGTTGGAAGAGTTCTAAACAGGATACCGTTGCAGACTCTACGATGGAAGCTGAGTACATTGCTGCAAATGATGCCGCCAAGGAAGCCTTCTGGATGAAGAAGTTCGTCTCGGAGCTAGGAGTAGTTCCAACCATTATTGATCTAATACCATTGTATTGTGATAATAATAAGGCTATGGCGTTAGCCATGGAGCCCAGGTCCCATCAGCGGTCCAGACACATCCTGAGGCGTTTTCATTTGATCCGGGAGATTGTGGATCGCCGCGAGATCAAGATTAGGAGAGTAGACACAAAGAATAACGCCGCGGATCCATTCACCAAGGCCCTCCCTCAGCCGCAGCATGAGCGACTTTTTGAGATGTTGGGTATGAGATACGCCAATAACTGGCCTTAGTGCAAGTGGGAGATTGTTGGATATATGTATGCCCTAGAGGCCATTATATGATAGTGGATGTATCTGTACATGTATATATATATTCAGTGTACATTTTTGCTCGACATGATAGTATGCTATCTGGTTCTTCTTTATCTGACATGTTGATTTGATCATGCTTTTATTCATTCATACATGCTGATAAAGCCCTGAGGATATCGGCTTGACTACTGTGATTATGATGGAGATCATACTAGTGGGACATCTGTAGTTTATAAGCATATCCTAGAATGTCTCTAGTCGTAGGTATATCGAGATGGGGCATTGATATACCAGAGTAGACTAGCGTATATGATACAAGACCCAGACGATGGGCGATGAATGTTCCCACATTAATCGATGTTTGACATCGAGATCATATACGGGTGCTCAGTGGTGACTGGGTACACTGGACGGACTCACCGAGAACTCCTATATGGAATTATATCTATCGTCGGATAGCAGTTCTCAGGTGACACTGGTACAGGTTAGTCTGTAGACCCGAGATCGTCATAGAGTCTTGTGTGCTCTCCCACTGTACTTTGATTACCACCCTACCACGGCTCTACTGAGTCGTGCAAACAGGTGGCCGTTGGGTACAGTCCCGAGACACACGAAGGTGATGAGCGATAGGAGGGGTTTCGTCTCTCCCGGTATTGGGAGTTGATGCTGTGCTGTGCTCGACTGGTTATATCAGTAAGTCCCTGGCCAGGCCTGCTGAGATTTACTGATAAGTGTTATCAGTAGTTTCTCGATCTGTTATAGACCATTCACCGGCACGACTTATTGAGTTATTGGGGTCGACGTTACCATCCCTAGGCTCGATATGCAGCATATCTGACGAAGAAACCGGACTGTATGGTAGTGTTGCCGGTTGGCTCGATGGAAGTTGTAGCAGGTTCGCTTGTTTTCTTCTGATCGCTCAATACCCGGGTGGCCGTTACATTTAGCTGACCGCTTGCGGCTTGGGGGTGCTTGATATGATCATCACCCACTGCGGGCGTATTGACGAGTCTTAGAGTCCCACAAAGGAGTTACCTAGTCCAGGAGAAACGTTGTGATGCGCGTATGCGATATACGCATGGACCCGGTTAAAATGCTCGTATAAGATACCGTATATTGATCGGGCGGCTTACTTTTGGTCAGGTCGTATGTGATATGACCGGATTGTTAAATCAAGTGTTGATTTATCATTTGACCATTAGTTTCTCACTAGAAATCATTTCTTGTATTTTTGGATGTATGCATGCATGTATGCATTCATTCTTGTTCATGCACATATGGATGTGCATGCACACATATATACATACATCATCCTTCATGGTTGTATATACATAGAAAATGGTGGCAATATAAGACTTACACCTTGGTTATTTATATGGATTATTATTTCTATTTGTGTTAAAACAAAAAGAAAAAGAAAAGGATAATTCATGGTCTTGATTCTACACTCTTCTTCAACTAACCATGCTCACCTACTTTGTAACCATGTGTTAATCTTTCTTTTGTGTTTTAACTCGAGTGAAAATATTATCCATATAATTTAACCATGGTTTGAGATGAGAAGTGAAAAATATATATACATATATTTTCCATTTTTCATAAGAGATTATCTTTTCCTTTGTTCTAAAAAGGCCATCATCTTCTTCCTCCTTCTTCTTTTGCTCTCTAGATTTCTCTAGTGAGCAAAATACTCACCAAGTTAGGATTTTGAAGTGAGAAAAGCCACCACAATATCATTCTACACAAGTCTTGTTAGTTATATGTATGCCCTAGAGGCCGTTACTGTACATAGGATGTATATTGTAATGGATGCTGGGACATATATAGGGAGGACTTTTTTGCTCGACATGATAGTATGCTATCTGGTTGCTCTTTACCTTAACGTGTACACTGATAGTCTCTCTGTTACATGTTGGTAAAGCCCTTAAGATGTGTACTTGACTACCTGGACTATGATGCGGATCATACTGGTGGGGACATGGTAGTCCATAAGTACATCCTTCAAGGTCCCTAGTCGTGGGTGTATCGAGACGGGGCATCGATATACCAGAGTAGACTAGCGTATACCTTTTCGACCCATACAGATGGGCGATGGATGATCCCATATCTATTGGTGTTTGACATCAGAGATGATATACGGGTGCTCAGTGATGACTGGGTACACTGGACGGACTCGCCGAGAACTCCCAGATGGTATTCTACCTTACGTCAGATGGCAGTTCTCTGGTGACACTGGTACAGGTTAGTCTGTAGACCCGAGATCGTCATAGAGTCTTGTGTGATTCCCACTGTGCTTTGATTTCCACCTTACCACGTCCAAGAGGGCGTGCAAAACGGTGGCTTTTGGGTACAGTCCCGAATCACATGGAGGCAATGAGCGATAGGAAGGGATTCGTCTCTCCCGGTATAGGGAGTTGATGTTGCGTTGTGTTCGATTGTCTATAACCGGAAATCCCTGGCCAGGGTTGCTGGGATTTACTGGTGAGTGTTACCAGTAGTTTCTCGAACTGTTATAGACCTCATATCGACACGACTTATCGACCTACTGGGGTCTGACGTTTACCACCCCTAGGCGAGATATGCGACATATCAGACGATCAGACCGGACTGTGCGGTAAGTATTACTGGTTGGATTCACAGGAGTGTGAGCGGGCTTGCTCGTCGATCTTCTGATCGCTCAATACCCGGGTGGCCGTTACGTTTAGCAGACTGCTTGCGGCTTGTGGGTGTTTGATATGATCATCACCTGCTGCCGGCGTATTGACGAGTCTTTAGAGTCCTACACAGAGGTTTCCTGGCTCAAGCGAAACAAAATAGGAGCGCATATGAGATATGTGCAGGACCGAAGATTATACCAGTATGTGATACTGTATTCTATTCTCGCGATTTGTATCATTGGTCGGTTATATGTGATATAGCCGGGTTACCGAATCAAGTGTTGATTCAATACATTGATACACTTGATATTAGTCGGTTATATGCGATATGACCGGATCGTTAAATCAAGTGTTGATTTAATGATTTAATGTATAATTATATATTTGATATATTACTTTACATTAACTAGTATTTGTTCACTTAAGATGGATTTTCTCACTTGATGTGCACATTGTATATATGATATAGTTTTGTGCACTAGTTTGTATCATGTTTGATGATACATGCAAACTTGGGTGTGTATGATTAAACCATGGTTATGTTAATGGTTAGGGTTTTGATTTACTTATTTATTTATTCTCTTAATTCATTTTTGGCAAAAAGAGAAATGGTGGCTTGCTTTGTTTTGTAGTTGAAGCTTCATGAAGCTTTGAATAACTCTACCATTTTTGTTTCATGCTAAACCTAACCATTCACCTAACCTTGGTTTATTCTCTACACTTAACCATGGTTGATAAAATGATAAGAATGACTTTATTTTCCATTTATATATATTCTTATCATATTATCTTCTTCTTCTTCTTCAAGAAGAAAGAAGTTTGCTAGCTTCAATGGTGTCTTGAGAAAAAGAGTGAGAAATTCAATTCTAAAGTGAACCCACTTCCTATTTCTTCATCATCTACCACTTGCCAAGTAGTATATGGTGTTTTCTTCACAAGTTTCATGACTTGGTGAAGTTGGAGCTTGATCTTGAGTTGCCTCGACGTAGATCATCTTCGGCATCGAAGTCGACGACCTAGCCCGCCCATTTCTCCGATGAAGCCGACGCTAGAGTCCGGGATCCGATGATCGCAGCGAAGGCACATCATCACGGAGCTATGGAGGTGGAGGACCGGATCTACAAAGGTTGTAGCCCCTTTCACTTTAGAGTAAAGTTGTTTGCTCGCATTTGTTATCGCCTAATCTCTAGTTAACGATCTAGTTAGGGTTTCTCGGCACCGGAAAAATTTGAATTTGGCATGGTTGATGCATTGTGAGACCTCATTAGTATGCCTAGGAACCCTATAGTTTGCCCACTTGTTTAGAGTGTTAGCTTCATTTCCTTCTCTTGATCAAGTGAAGTTGCAAGCTTGGACAAAAGAGTTTCGGGTGGATCGTTGTGGATACTAGAAGACCTCAAGCGAACCCTTCTCCAACCCTTAAGTGGCCAAGCAGTCTAGCGTAGAGAGCTACAAAGGTTGTACTCTCAAAACCCTAGCCTTTGTTGCTTGTGATGTTGATTAAAGTTATGAAACCCTAATTTTGTATAGCGTAGGGAGCTACAAAGGTTGTACTCTCAAAACCCTAGCCTTTGTTGCTTGTGATGTTGATTAAAGTTATGAAACCCTAATTTTGTAGGATTGATTCTTTATATGCTTACTTAGCACCCTAAAAATTTAATCTTTGGTACATGTGATGCTTCCAAACCCTTCATGAGGTGCTAGGTAAACTTAACATATACTCGAGACCATCCCTAAAATATTTCGTACACTGATGCTGTGTAGAAGGGATGATGTTATACTCGTGTAACCATGGTCGGCCGAGCAGAGCATTGTAGCACGTCTTGGCATCTATGACGTGGAATTTAATGTCCGTGATGAGCAGCCCAAAGCGTAGCGTCAGTATCACAGATCCAAGAGTCTTTGATGATTGGGAGTCGAACCCGGAGATGGTGATCTTGTCCCGAGCAAGGTGCTGGACGCTCATACAGATTTCCTTTAACACCCGCACATTGAGTAGATTAACAGATGATCCGTTATCGATCAGGATTTTGCCTATCTTTATATCATGGCAGTATCCTAAGACGTAGAGGGGGCGATTGTGTTCGCACGTCCCAAGGAGAAGGTCTTCATCGCCGAAAGTGACATCGGCCGTGCGCACTTCCTCCAATTCATTCTTCATCATTTCTTCAGCCAGGAAAGCTTGGAACTGCTCCGGGTCTTGTAGTGCCTTAATTAACGAATCTCTCGCCTCCTTTGATAGTAAAAGGGCATCAAGAATGCTGAGCTGCGAGGGTAGCCTCCTCAGATGCGCTAAGACGTTGTAATCCACCTTATTTTTCTTCAGCGGGTCTTTGGTAGTTAGCTCTTCCATGACTTGGTCATCTAAGGCGATGTCCTCAGAGACCTTTTCTTTCCCTTTGTCTCTTTTGTTTAGGGGTCCGAGATTCTTTTCGGGCAACGTGCGATTACGCAGCCGGATATTTTCACAAATCTTCGGCTCTTCTTCTTTTCCCGAAGTGGACTCTTTAAAGAGGGGGCTAAGAACCAGCTCCTCGTCGGAATCGCTCCCGAATGTGAGCACTTGTTATCCTCTGGTATTGACCATACGACAATTGCCGGTGGTTCTGTTAAGCCCTTCGGTCGTACCGTTTTGTTCTCGGTGGGTCTTGCGCTTTTCCCGCTTAACATGTTGTCGGTGAGCAACATATCCTTTCCACCATCTATTGAAAGCTTTGCACTCTTCTGTGGGGTGCGAAATCTTCCGATGATATAAGCAGTAGGAGGGGTGCATTTCCACTTCACCAGTAACACTTCCCTCAGAGGATGGTAGCTTCATACTTTAGCGAACGTTTTCCTCATCTTGAATTTGATTTTATCCGCAGTGGGTGTACTTTGCTCCAGCGAGAGTATCTCAATTCTTTCGTCAAGGCGCTGGCGTTTGGCCCTTTCGAATATGACCGTCTCGCATTCCCGATCAGCTTTACTTTTTAAGAGAGCTTCATTGAGGAATGCGTCAATTACCTCGTCTGATGGCACCAGAATTCTTGGTTCAGGATCTGCCCCTAGTTTTTCAGTACAAGGAATCTCCTCATCGTCCATGAACGAATGGGAAATCACATGACAGCTCGCCACGTATTCTTCAGATTCATCAGATGAACTTTCTCCTTCATCTTCCTCTTGAAAGACGTGATTGAGGAACTCTTAGAATGTAATAGGAGTCCATGCCTTCTGGTTGTATTCCTCCAGCGCATCGATTTGTTTTTGCAAGTCCGTGCGCTTATCGCCAGGCTTCACAAACTTCTTGGATTTCTTCTTCTTCCTCTTTGAAGATTTTGACGACTGGTTGCGAGTGCTTGAGCCATCACCATCGGTCTTTGGAGTTGGACGTGGCTTCAACATCCCTTCAATGACCTGCGGTTCCAACGGGTTCTTCCACTTAATCGCTGGGCATGCCTGAAGGTCGTTCAGCATTCTCTTTGTCTTAGCTGATAATACAACCTCCCAAGAAGCTTCTACAATGACAGAGCATGTTGCCCCAGGTGTATTCGTCCGCTTAGAGGTGTAGGGCTGCGTGGGATTCACCTTCCATTTGTTAGATAACGCGAACTTGCCCTGCCGGTACTGGTCTTCGAGCCAATTCTTGAAGACGTAGCAATCTTCGATCGGATGACCCAGTACTCGATGATAAGGACAGTAGTTGGGCTCATTGACATCATTTGGTTGCGACGGACGTTTTGGATCCGGCAGATTTATGAGTCGGTTGCGCAACGCCAGCTCGAATACCTTCTCGTTTTATCTCGGGGAAAAGAGTAAGAACGTCATAGCCTCTCCTCAAGGGCTACGTACGGGCGCATATTATTTTGACGAACAACCGGCTTTGAGTTGCTCGGTTGTTGTTGAGCATTAGCGACAACGATCGCTTTTCCCTTCCCCTTGTCATTTCGGGAGTCTGGCTTTGGAAGAGGAGGTTTATGGCTCATCTGATCCATTTGCGCTAACTTGTCGATCAGGGCCTGGAAGGTGGTCGGCTTGAAGAACATCATAAATTGCGAGATGGTTGCTTGCGGATCGAGGGTTCCCACAAACATACCCACTGCAGGAGCTTCTTCTATGCACTGCTCGCATTTTGACCATAAATTCCGCCACCGTATAGCATATTGGACCCATGTCTCGCCCGGCTTCACCCTGGCATTAATCAATGCCGTTATCGGGGTACGCTCGCTGGCACTCGCGAAACGCTGGGTAAACAGCAGCTCCATCTCCGCGAAGGTCTTGATAGAGTCGTTCGGGAGCTCAGAGTACCACTCGAACGCCGTATCTGATAAACTTCCAACAAACTGGCGAAGCAAAAGCTTGTCATCACCGCCGGTGTTGCCGTAGAGTACCCTGAACTGGGCAACATGCTGGTGAGGATTGCCCGTCCTCTTGTAGACATGGAACTTGGGAATTGTGTAACCGGGCGGGTACTTGATTTGATCGTACCAACTTGGATATGGCCGTCCCGTTTTTACGACCTGGCCCAGCTGCTTCAGTCGCATGGTGAACTCGTATTTGTTGGGCTATGTACTCGTCCAAATCAGCTTTGGAGATTGTCTCCTCCTTAGCTGTTGACAGAGCTGGCGGAAGATTTGACGTCTCTCCCCTATCGTCTTCAAGGGCGATCGGGGGATCTTCGGCCGGAAGATCTTGTTGTATCATCATCCCCACCATGTCTTGGAACAGGAGGCCCATACGCTTTATGTTGGCTGCTTGTTCAGCAGCCTCTTTGTCCTTCTTCTCCAATATTCGATGAAGGAATTCGGCGTCGGTTTCTTGCTCCTGGCGTTCATCCGAAGACGTTTCAGGGGTTTCTTTTGGCCCAGTAAGTGCAGCCATAGCGTTCATCATCTCTTGGAGCTTCTGTTGCTGCTCCTGTGCTTTGGTCACCAATCGCGTGAGCGGTCTATGACCTGTTGATATGCGGCTGTCCTCTTTACCAGACGCCATGTAGACGGTATGAACTACCATGCCCCCATACTTAGGGCGTTTGGGTTCACCACCTTTGATATTCGCCATAGGTGTAGGGACTTTTTCTGGCCTTCTTCTCTTATGGGCCGTAGAAGTTGAGGGGGCTGTTGCTTTGGGCACCCAAGCGGTCGTCGCCTTTCGTTGCTTGACCGGGGGACTTTCTTCTTGCCGACCTTTCGAATTTTTGTGTTGGCGAGAGGAATTAGGATCAATCACAGATTCTCGGACTTGTTGCCATGTCTTGTAAATCCTGGAGGACAGCGATTGATGAGGCTGCTCCGACTTTTCTGCTTCCACGGCGGTCTCTACCGGTGGAGGAGATCTTTTAAGGACCGCAGTTGGCAAGTTTCTGCGTACCTTATTCAACAGTTCAAAGCTGTTCCCGGTTGGAACAGCAGCGTTAACTTCCACCGTTGGAGCTGGCGGAGTCATCCCAGAAGGGGAGTTGCCCCCGGTCTTCCTTATCCGGCGCCAGTGGCGTCATCGGGCGCGACAAGTCGTCGGTATCGGTTCAGAGACAGAAACAGCTTCTTCTTGCCCCCTGTTCAGGTGTGGGGCGGTTGCCGCCGTCAGCCTATTAAAGACTGATGTCTTTTGAGTAGCAAGAGCAGGAGCGAGAGTTGGGACGGTCAATCTTATAAAGACCGATCTCTTAGCAGGAGAAGCCGCCTTGACGACTTCAGGAGCAGATTTGGCTACTCTTTTTGGAATAACCTTTTCCGGGACTGCAAGCTTCATTGTGGGACCGCAGGAGTTTTGGCCCAGTCTAGAGAAGACCGAGGCACTGGTTTTGGGCGACCCGTTGAGAGGGGCCGCAGTAACTGAAAGTCGATCGAAGACCGACTTCCTAGGAGCTTCTTGTACGGGCACAGGGGTGCTGAAGCTTGTTGGCGGAAGCATAGTTCCGAAAAATGACCCCGTGGTGGCTCGAGTAATCTGCTCCACGGGCATGGTGAACAAAGAGGCCGATTGGGGCCCGTGGGTTATGCCTCCAGTTGAGGCCGGACGCGAGCTGCAGCTGCAGTTGGAGCACTTTGAATAAGTAGAGGCCATCGATGCTTGATTTCTTTTCTGCGCCAAGCAAGAGACCAAATCTTAGTAAACTTGAAATCCAAAGGCAACCATTAACAAACCGCGATTCGTTCACGAAGACGACACACGAAGTGTGGAGTGGAAAGAGAAAAAGGTCCCACCGGGCGTGCCGGAATCTATTCCCCTCCGAATGGCGGCCGAGACGTGAGGACGTCTTACCTGAGATTCGGGGCAGATGCTATATGGTTTTATCCGTCTACCTCTCCGAAGATGCCAAGTTGATTTATGGCACCGTGTATCGGAGGTTTAGACGGATGCGGCCGATGTAGCAGATTTCGTCAGATTCCCCCTCGCTAGAGGGGTTTTTGATTGTGGGGACGCTCTTCCCTGCAGGCGCAAGCCCCTGCAGTTAATTACGCTACCGCATCGCGGTAGCCACTTTCTCCTTCTCCAGAATTTCACTTCGTGTCGTGTGTGTTTGTTTTGTTTGTGGTTGCCCGTGGATTGTATACGGAGACTATTTATTTCGTCGCCCGTAGGACGTGGATTAGTCCAAATCCGTATTTTCTTAGATCTGGGTTTTGGGTTTTGGTTTAAGGATACGTTAGCCATTTTGAGGCTAAGATCAACTTAAACGTTCGTTAAGGATACGTTAGTCTGATTTGAGACTAAGATCAACTTAACGTAGTGATCCATTTAATATATGGCCGTTGGGACCCGTTACCTCTCTGACGACGTTGAAGGATTACAACGACAGGTGTCAGAAGAGTTTGGAGATGTACCCTCGAACCAAAAGTCGATTTGGAGTTTTATAGTCCATTTGAATGTTTAAGGATACGTTAGCCAGGTTTGCGGCTAAGATCAACTTAAACGGGATCGTTTAGATCCGGCAAAAGAGCATTTGGAGGCTCTATTGTTCCAGTTTAGGGACGTAGTGGTCCATAGGTAGTTTAAGGACATTGCGGTCCATATTCCAGTTTAGGGACGTGGTAGTCCATGTTCCAGTTTAGGAACATGGTGGTCCATATTCCAGTTTAGGGACATGGTGGTCCATCGCCGGTTTAGGGACGTGGTGGTCCATTATTAATTTAAGAACGTTTCGGTCCATCATTAGTTTAAGGACGTTTCGGTCCGATATTAGTTTAAGGACGTTTCGGTCCACGAGTTTAAGGACCCCGCAGTCCATATCGATGTGTGGTCGTCGGGACCCGTCACCTCTCTGACATCGTTGAAGGATTACAACGATAGGTGTCAGAGGAGTTCGGAGATGTACCCTCGAACCGGATGTAAATTGATTTAGAGAGCAGCTGTGCTCAATCAATTTAATTTGAGGACTTATGGCCATGACTGGGCTAAGTCCAGTTTCAATATTCTTTTGTCTTTGGCCTATTAAACCTGTGCTAGGGCTTTGCCCCTTTTTAGTAATGCACTGCATTATTTTTCTTTGTTTTGGTTGGGCTCTGCCCTTTTATAAATGATGCAGAGCATCTATTTTGTTTGGGCTCTGCCCATTTATAAATAATGCAGAGCATCAAGTTTGTTTGGGCTCTGCCCTTTTTATTGCAATTTAATTTGGCCTACTAGGCCTTTCTGATTTGGGCCTGTCCCTTTAGTAAAAGAAATGCATTGCATTTGTCAGGTGCTTTGCGCCAATCAGAGAGCGCAAGCGCTTGCGGTATTGACACGTGTCACGCAAGCGTAGTGCGCTGCTGCAATGCGCTGCGCTTGCGCTGCTGACACGTGGCGCGCTCTGGTGGGTTGCGCTAGTTTCAGAGAGCAAAGCTCTATCTTAAAAGCGCACAGCGCAAGTGAGTCAGATGCTGACACGTGGTGCTCTCTGGTGGCTTGCGCCAACCCAGGAGCGCAACAGTGCAGTTTTACAAGTGCAAGGAACTATTAATTTGAGAATCTTTTAGATTCCAGAACCAATGGTTCATAAAAGAAATGCAAAGCACTGCTTGGTTTCTTGATCTAATTTAGATCAAAGAAAACAAGTGTTTCTATTTTTTCTTGATCTTCGAGAACCAATGGTTCATAAGTGCAAAGCACTATTTTTATTTTGTTTTTTATTAAAGATCATTGATCTTGTTCTTAGATCAATGATCTATTAGAAGAAATTCTTCTATCTAAAAGGTCTTTTACCTTTTTTTTCTTGAAATTTCTTCAGAGTTCTCTCCGTTTGAAAATTTTGATTTCTCACCAAATGTTCCTCCTCTTTGAATTGGGGTCTAGGGTCCTTTTTATAGTGCCCATAAATTAGTTAAATTTGTTGAAGAGATCTTTCTCTAAGTGATTTGGGGAATTTTCCCCACTGTTGGATCTTTGATCCAAGGGCTTCTGTTTTACAGAAGAAAATCTTCTTGTTTTAAAAAGAACAGAAAGATTTCTTTAAAAATCTTAATTCTGTTTGGCGCAAATGTCCCAGCGCATGACACGTGTCACGCAGCGCACAGCGCAGCGCAACTGCGCTTGCACAACTGCGCTGACACGTGTCGCGCAGCGCGCTAGCTCAACTGCGCTGACACGTGTCGCGCAGCGCAAAGCGCAGCGCAACTGCGCTAGCGCATCTGCGCTGACACGTGTCGCTCTGCGCATAGCGCAGTGCAACTGCGCTTGCGCATTTACGCTGACACGTGTCGTGCAGCGCGGCGCTTGCGCAACTGAAGTGTTGCTATCTTTAATTTTTTTTTAAATAGAGGTTTGCTCTAATTGGGGGCGCTGCCTCGGGCGCTGCGCTGATGTATCAGCTTTTGAAACGTGGTGTGTTGCGCGCAGCGCAAAGAATCTGAAACGTTGCTTCGAATTTTGAATTTTGAAATTCAAACAGGACTTTGCTCTGATTAGGGGAAACAGTCACCGGGTACTACTACGACATCAAAATAGGGAAAATCCTTATCGACAACGGATCCTCCGTTAACCTTCTCAACGTGAGAGTGCTGAAGGAAATTTGCATAAACGTTCAGCGTCTTTTCCGAGATAAAATTACCATCTCAGGGTTCGACTCATAGTCGTCACGGATGCTCGGATCTGTAATACTAACGCTACGCTTCGGGATGCTCATCAATGACATCAAATTCATGTCATTGACGCCAAGGCTTGCTATAATGCTTTGCTCGGCAGGCCTTGGTAACACGAGTACAACGTTATCCCTTCTACACTGTTGGGTTAGCCTAGCACCTCATGAAGGGTTTGGAAGCATCACATGTACCAAAGATAGGATCTTTAGGGTGCTAAGTTAACAAATATCGGATCGTTCCTAGAAAAATTAGGGTTTCTAAAACTTGCATATCATCTCATGAAAGAAAGGCTAGGGTTTTGAGAGTACAACCTTTGTAGCTCCCTACGCTAGACTCCTTGGCTACTTGGGGTTTGAAAAAGCTCCGCTTGAACTCCTCTAGGTCACCGATGATCCACCCGGAGTCCGCTTTATCCAAGCTTGCAACTTCACCTGATCAAGAGAATGAAATGAAGCTAACACTCCAAACAAGTAGGCTAGACTTGTATAGAATGGTGTTGTGGTGGCTTTTCTCACTTCAAAATCCTATCTTGATGAATATTTTGCTCACTTGAAAATTCTAGAGAGCAAGAGCTCAAGGTTGAAGAAGATGATGGATATTTTTGAAGAAGAGAAGAATAACTCCTAAGAGAAAAAGAAAAACATAAGAATATATATTTTTCTTTTCTCATCTCAAACCATGGTTATCACTTTATGGATATTTAATTTTACTTTAGTTAAAACACAAGAGAAAGATTAAACCATGGTCAAAAGGTAGGTTAACAAGGTTAGGTTAAAAGAAGAGTGTAGAAACTTTTGACCATGATTCAATCTTATCTCTTCTCTTTTGTTTTAGCAAAAATAGAAATAAATATCCATAATATAAACCATGGTGCGAGTCTTATATATCCACCATTTTCTATGTATAAACAACCATGATAGATGATGTATGTATGTATGTGTGCATGCACATCCATATGTGCATGAATCAATAAGGAATGCATACATGCATCCATACATCCAAAGATACAAGAAAAGATTTCTAGTGAGAATCTAATGGTTAAATGATAAATCAACACTTGATTTATCAATCCGGCCATATCACATATGACCCTAACCAAAAGCAAGCCGCCCGATCAATATACGGTATCCTATACGCGCATTTTAATCGGGTCCATGCGCATATCGCATACGCGCACCACAACGTTTCGCCTGGATTAGGTAACTCCATTGCAGGACTCTAAGACCCGTCAATACGCCGGCAGTGGGTGATGATCATATCAAGCACCCCCAAGCCGCAAGCGGTCAGCTAAACGTAACGGCCACCCGGGTATTGAGCGATCAGAAGAGAACAAGCGAACCTGCTACAACTCCCGTCGAGCCAACCGGCAACACTTCCCGTACAGTCTGGTCTCCTCGTCTGATATGTCGCATACCAAGTCTAGGGGTGGTAAACGTCAGACCCCAATAACCGATAAGTCATGCCGATGTGAGGCTCATAACGGGTCGAGAAACTACTGGTAACACTTACCAGCAAATCTCTGAATCAGCCCTGGCCAGGGACTTCCCTGTTACGGCCAATCGAGCAAAGCGCAACATCAACCCCCAATACCGGGAGAGACGAAAACCCCTCCTATCGCTCATTGTCTCCATGTGACTCGGGACTGTACCCAAAAACCACCGTTTTGCACGCCCTCATGGACGTGGTAAGGTGGAAATCAAAACACAGTGGGAATCACACAAGACTCTGTGACGATCTCGGGTCTACAGACTAACCTGCACAAGTGTCACCTGAGAACTGCCATCTGACGTGAGGTATAATACCATCTGGGAGTTCTCGGCGAGTCCGTCCAGTGTACCCAGTCTTCCACTAAGCACCCGTATACCATCTCTGATGTCAAACACCAATGGATATGGGATCATCCATCGCCCATCTCATGGGTCGAGAAGCGTATACGCTAGTCTACTCTGGTATATCGATGCCCTGTCTCGATACACCCACGACTAGGGACCTTGAAGGATGTACTTATGGACTACCATGTCCCCACTAGTATGATCCGCATCATAGTCCAGGTAGTCAAGTACACATCCTAAGGGCTTTACCAACATGTAACCATAAGACAGTATAAAGAGACAAGTATACATGTTAAGATAAAGAGCAACCAGATAGCATACTATCATATCGAGCAAGAAAGTCATCTCTATATATGTCCAAGCATCCAATATAATATACATCATCTGTACAATACTGGCCTCTAGGGTATACATACAACTAACAATCTCCCACTTGCACTAGGGCCAGCTGCTGTAGTATCGTATACCGAGTATCCCGAAGAGTCTCTCAAACTGTATCTGGGGAATGGCCTTCGTGAGTGGATCCGCTGTGTTATTCTTCGTGTCAACCCTCCTGACCTCGATCTCCCGGCGATCAACTATCTCCCGGATCAGGTGATACCGCCTCAGAATATGCCTGGATCGCAGATGGGACCTGGGTTCCTTAGCCAAAGCCACCGCTCCATTGTTATCGCAATACAAAGGTATTGGATGCTCAATGGATGGAACCACTCCAAGTTCAGTAATGAACTTCTTGATCCAGACAGCCTCTTTGGCAGTATCGTTGGTAGCGATGTATTCAACCTCCATCGTCGAGTCTGCCACGGTTTCCTGCTTGGAACTCTTCCAGCTAACCGCCCCTCCGTAAAGGGTAAAGACAAATCCCGACTGCGACTTAGAGTCGTCCTTATCACTCTGGAAGCTCGAATCGGTAAAGGACTCCACTTGGAGTTATCCGTTACCATACACCAAGAGCATCTCTTTAGTCCTTCGCAAGTACTTGAGAATGCTCTTCACAGCTGTCCAGTGACTCTCTCCAAGATCAGCTTGATACCTGCTCACTACACTTAGTGAGTATGCTACATCGGGTCTGGTACATAGCATTGCGTACATGATAGAGCCTACAGCCGAAGCATAGGGTATCCCTTGCATACGAGCTCTTTCCAAATCAGTCTTGGGAGACATCTCTTTGGAGAGAGTGACTCCAGAGATCGTGGGTAAGTTCCCACGCTTGGATTCTTCCATACTAAACCTCTTTAGTATGGTGTCAATATACCTGGATTGGGACAATCCCAATATCCTTTTGGATCTATCTCTATAGATCCTAATTCCCAATATGCAGGAGGCATCACCAAGATCTTTCATCGAGAATCTTTGTGACAAGAAGATCTTGACCGATTGCAGCATAGGAATGTCATTTCCTATCAAGAGTATGTCGTCCACGTACAATACGAGGAAGACAACCTTACTCTCTGCCACCTTCTTGTAGATACAAGGTTCATCTACGTTTTTGACGAAATCAAACTCTTTGATAACGACGTCAAAGCAGATGTTCCAACTCCGCGATACTTGCTTTAATCCATAAATGGATTTAAGCAGTTTGCACACCTTCGCGCTGCTCCCACTATCTACGAAGCCCTCTGGCTGAGTCATGTACACGCACTCTTCTAAATCACCGTTTAGAAAGGCGGCCTTAACATCCATTTGTTAGTTATATGTATGCCCTAGAGGCCATTACTGTACATTGGATGTATATTGTAGTGGATGCTGGGACATATATAGGGAGGACTTTCTTGCTCGACATGATAGTATGCTATCTGGTTACTCTTTACCTTAACGTGTACATTGATTGTCTCTTTGTTACATGTTGGTAAAGCCCTTAGGATGTGTACTTGACTACCTGGACTATGATGCGGATCATACTGGTGGGGACAGGGTAGTCCATAAGTACATCTTTCAAGGTCCCTAGTCGTGGGTATATCGAGACGGGGCATCGATATACCAGAGTAGACTAGCGTATACCTTCTCGACCCATACAGATGGGCGATGGATAATCCCATATCCATTGGTGTTTGACATCAGAGATGATGTACGGGTGCTCAGTGGAGACTGGGTACACTGGACGGACTCGCCGAGAACTCCCAGATGGTATTATACCTTACGTCAGATGGCAGTTCTCTGGTGACACCGGTACAGGTTAGTCTGTAGACCCGAGATCGTCATAGAGTCTTGTGTGATTCCCACTGTGCTTTGATTTCCACCTTACCACATCCAAGAGGGCGTGCAAAACGGTGGTTTTTGGGTACAGTCCCGAATCACATGGAGGCAATGAGCGATAGGAGAGGATTCGTCTCTCCCGGTATAGGGAGTTGATGTTGCGCTGTGTTCGATTGGCTATAACCGGAAATCCCTGGCCAGGGTTGCTGAGATTTACTGGTAAGTGTTGCCAGTAGTTTCTCAAACTGTTATAGACCTCATATCGACACGACTTATCAAGCTATTGGGGTCTGACGTTTACCACCCCTAGGCGAGATATGTGACATATCAGACGATCAGACCGGACTGTACGGTAAGTGTTACTGGTTGGATTCACAGGAGTATGAGCGGGCTTGCTCGTCGATCTTCTGATCGTTCAATACCCGGGTGGCCGTTACGTTTAGCAGACCGCTTGCGGCTTGTGGGTGTTTGATATGATCATCACCTGCTACCGGCGTATTGACGAGTCTTTAGAGTCCTACATAGAGGTTTCCTGGCTCAAGCGAAACGAAATAGGAGAGCATATGAGATATGTGCGGGACCGAGAATAATGCGTGTATGTGATACCGTATTATATTCTCGTGATGAATGTATCGATTGGTTGTATGCGATATAACCTAGTTATCGAATCAAGGATTGATTCGATAAGCCGATACATTGGATATTAGTCGGTTATATGCGAAATGACCGGATCGTTAAATCAAGTGTTGATTTAATGATTTAATGTATAATTATATATTTGATATATTACTTTGCATTAACTAATATTTGTTCACTTTAAATGGATTTTCTCACTTGATGTGCACATTGTATATGTGATATATTTTTGTGTGCACTTGATTGTATCATGTTTGATGATACATGCTTACTTGAGTTTGTGTAAAGATTAAACCATGGTTATTTAAATGGTTAAGGTTTTGATTTTCATATCTATTTATTTATTTATTTATTATGGAAAAGCTAAAGAGAAAATGGTGGCTTTCTTTATTTGATATTGAAGCTTCATGAAGCTTTGACTAAGTCACCATTTTTGTCTTCATGCTTAACCCTAACCATTCACCTAACCCTAGTTTATTCTCTACACTTAACCAAGGTTGGATTATGATAAGAATGAGTTGGATTTTCCTTTTTGAGAATATCCTTTTTTATTCTATCATATCATCTTCTTCTTCTTCTCCTTCTTCAACATGAAGAAAGCTTGCCTCCATCAATGGCAACTTGAGAAAAAGAGAAAGAAATCCAATTCTAAAGTGAACCCACTTCCTATTTCTTCATCCTCTACCACTTGCCAAGTAGTATAGGGTGTTTTCTTCACAAGTTTCATGACTTGGTGAAGTGGGAACTTGATCTTGTGATGCCTCGACGTAGATCATCTTCGGCATCGAAGCCGACGACCAAGCCCGCCCATTTCTCCGGTGAAGCCGACGTTAGAGCCCGGGACTTGATTTGGACAGCAAGGAGACTTCATCATGGAGCTATAGAGGTGGAGGACCGGATCTACAAAGGTTGTATTTCCGTTCACTCAGTTAAGTTGTTAACTAGTTGCATGTTTCGCCTAAAATTCTAGTTAACGATCCGTATTAGGGTTTCTCGGCATTTGTAAAATTTGAAATTGGCATGGTTGATGCCTTGTGAGACCTCATTAGCGTGCCTAGGAACCCTACACCATTTTCCAGATTTCGTAATCATGATATGCAGCGATGGCAAGAATGATCCGGATGGATTTAAGCATAGCTACTGGAGAAAAGGTTTCGTCATAGTCCACACCTGGTCTTTGACGAAAACCCTTTGCAACAAGTCTAGCTTTGAAAGTCTCCACCTTCCCATCTACACCAAGTTTTTTCTTGAAGATCCACTTGCTCCCAATGGGTTTTACCCCTTCAGGAGCATCTTCCAAAGTCCATACTTTGTTGGTGTGCATGGATTCCATCTCGGACCGCATAGCATCCAGCCATTTCACTGAGTCCCTACTCGTGATGGCCTGCTCGAAGCTAGTTGGGTCATCATCTTCCATGATGCAATCCTTGCTTCCACCATCAATGAGATAACCGTAGTATCTCTCAGGCGGACGAGAAACCCTGCTAGATCGGCGGAGAGGCTGGGGTTCGTCGGGTACTACTGAATTCTCTGGTTCTCCCAAATCATCTGTTCTAGTTTGTTCTGCTGGAACTTCTTCTAGTTCTACCTCAATGCCACTAGTCTGTTTCATAAGAAAACTTTTTTCTAAGAAAGTGGCATGTCGAGAAACAAACACCTTTTGTTCCTCGGAGTGGTAGAAGATATACCCTCGCGAATGTTTGGGATATCCAACAAACTTACATAGAACAGACCTTGCCTCGAGCTTGTCCGGATTTTGTGTTTTAACATAGGCCGGACAACCCCATATCTGAATAAAATTAAGACATGGTCTCTTACCATTCCATATCTCATATAGAGTGGTAGGCACTGATTTAGTTGGAACTCTATTCAATAGGTATGCAGCTGTCTCCAGTGCATATCCCCAGAAGGAAATAGGTAACTCAGCTGTACTCATCATAGAGCGCACCATATCTAATAGGGTGCGATTTCTCCGCTCCGATACACTGTTGTGCTGTGGTGTATAAGGAGGAGTAAGCTGAGAGAGAATCCCATTCTCTTTTAGATAATCTCTGAATTCATTGCTTAAGTATTCTCCTCCTCGATCAGATCGAAGGATCTTAATACTTTTGCCCGTTTGGTTCTCTACTTCGTTTTTATATTCTCTGAATTTCTCAAAAGCTTCAGACTTGTGTTTTATTAGGAACACATATCCGAATCTTGAGAGATCGTCAGTGAATGTAATGAAGTAGGAAGAACCATCCCTGGCATGTGTAGACATGGGACCGCATACATCGCTATGCACCAGTCCAAAGAGTTCCGTAACTCTTTCTCCGTGTCCCGTAAACGGAGTTTTAGTCATCTTGCCTTTGAGACATGAATGGCAAGTATCATAAGATGATAATTCGAACGAATTCAAATATCCATCTTTATGTAACTTAGCCAGTCGTGTCGCATTGATATGACCAAGTCTACAATGCCATAAGAAGGATTCATTCATTTCTGAACTTTTCCTCTTGTTTGTGTTTTGTATATTGAGAACTGTATTCTGATTTAGAATGAATGTGCCATTATGTAACGAGCCTGGTGCAATCAACTTTTGATCTAGGAATATGTTCATAACATTATCCTTTACTACAAAATTATATCCTTCTTTACTTAATAAAGAAACTGATATAATGTTGCACATCATGTTCGGTATATAATAGCACTCATTTAGAATCATTGTATTACCACTTGGTAATACTAGGTGATATTCGCCAACTGCTTTGGCTGCAATACTTGCACCATTCCCTACTTGAACGGAATGATCACCTTTTCCCAGTTCTCTACCTTTTCGTAGCCTATGTAACTGTTTACATATGTGGGATCCTGATCCGGTATCTAATACCCAGGACGTAGGGTGAACTGAAAAACAGTTCTCAATGACAAACACACCCGAAGAAGGTGCATCAGCATGCATGTTCTCCGTTTGGGCGGCGTGAGAATCCAGACATTCTCTTGTTTCCTGTTCAGTCTTATAACACTTATAAGATAGAACGGGTCCAACGTTCCCCCGCACAGTATAACATGCGGGTTCGGTCAATACATCCATATTATTATCTTGTTTAAGGCATGACATGGTCGCTACCTGGAGAGAAAGAGAAGAAAACACTTTAGCGTATGCTCTTGCAAAATCAGATTGGTTATTATCTTATCTAATCAGGATGGCTCCCACTGTTTTTATCAAATCTTCCTTCAAACCCTAAAAGGAAAGATTAGCCGGGATTAATTATACCCTACAACTTCGCCGATCTTTCAGCCAGGCCAGTGTCGGTACTTTGAGGGAGGTTCCCCGTGCTTTCGCACGGACCTAATTAAAGTAAACCTCGTTTTCCCAGAGGCGTAACCCCGTTGACACCTTTCTAGACATCTACTTGATCGGCTAATTGTCCTATGTAAAACTCTCCCGGGAGTAACAATTACTCGCAGTGGGTATCGGGATCCAACTATCTCATAGAAGGTATGCAATCTCATTGCAAATTTCAACACTTGAAATTCCCGATAATGCTTTTGCCCCTAGCGTCCCATGACCTTGACGGAGGCCAAACTACCCATAAGGCGTTAGTCAAGTTCAACCCGTCATTTCTTGATTGAATTAAACCCACCCGTACGACCCTTGACGGAGGCCAAACTACGTCGTACGAATACCCTAATCCAATCGCATCACATGCTAGCAGATAAGTACTAGTTAGCTACCATACACTACGCCTTGACGGAGGCCAAACTACCGCAGCATGAATACTAAGTAGTACTTATCTGAAATGACGGAGGGCTACGCAGTTTTTTTTTCCAGAAAAACCATGAGCGTAATGAACTTGATATCGTTGTAGAATCAAGTGAAATTTTGAAATGGAGTGATTTTGAGGCTTTTATTAGTTTTGCTAAAGAGGTCACTCCCGGTGAAGGGATCTCGGCTCTTTCCTCATCGAATAAGGTGCGGGATAGATCATATATATCACTGTGCAAAGCAAAACTGTAAAAGCAATCAAAAGCAAACCGAGTGTTGTAGCATCTGCCAATTTCGCTAAAGAGGTCACTCCCGGTGAAGGGATCTCGGCTCTTTCCTCATCGAATAAGATGCAGGGTATATCATATATACCGCTATGCAAAGCAAAACTGTAGCTACCCTTTTATTTGAAAATTCGATTCTACAACATCTTTTAGGTTTTTTTTCTTTCATTAATCACATTAATGAAGTCCCATCATTTAAGTCACCTAAACATCACAGATAAATACGACGTACACTTATGCCATCCGCATTCGCCTCGATGTCCCCTCGTGCACCGTTAGGTTAGGTAACTAACGACAGAGCAGGGCAGGGCTAGTGCGGGTGTAAAACATAAGTAACGTCTATATAATATATCATATATACTATATACTGTATCCATCACAACATATCAAAATGATCTCATCACAGATATTGCAGTTTTACACTTTCTTTTCTGTGACCGTAAGTGTAGTATGTAGTACTATTGCCGATTGTCGTTGCTATACGTCGACGACAATTGGTGTATGCATAGTTACTTACGTTGATGATATGAGATATTATGTGTTGCTGAGATATGATGTGCAGGATTGTCGCGCTCGTCTGATATGTCGCATACCAAGTCTAGGGGTGGTAAACGTCAGACCCCAGTAACCGATAAGTCGTGCCGATGTGAGGCTCATAACGGGTCGAGAAACTACTGGTAACACTTACCAGCAAATCTCTGAATCAGCCCTGGCCAGGGACTTCCCTGTTACGGCCAATCGAGCACAGCGCAACATCAACTCCCAATACCGGGAGATACGAAAACCCCTCCTATCGCTCATTGCCTCCATGTGACTCGGGACTGTACCCAAAAACCACCGTTTTGCATGCCCTCATGGACGTGGTAAGGTGGAAATCAAAGCACATTGGGAATCACACAAGACTCTATGACGATCTCGGGTCTACAGACTAACCTGCACAAGTGTCACCTGAGAACTGCCATCTGACGTGAGGTATAATACCATCTGGGAGTTCTCGGCGAGTCCGTCCAGTGTACCCAGTCTCCACTGAGCACCCGTATACCATCTCTGATGTCAAACACCAATGGATATGGGATCATCCATCGCCCATCTCATGGGTCGAGAAGCGTATACGCTAGTCTACTCTGGTATATCGATACCCTATCTCGATACACCCACGACTAGGGACCTTGAAGGATGTACTTATGGACTACCATGTCCCCACTAGTATGATCCGCATCATAGTCCAGGTAGTCAAGTACACATCCTAAGGGCTTTACCAACATGTAACCATAAGACAGTATAAAGAGACAAGTATACATGTTAAGATAAAGAGCAACCGGATAGCATACTATCATATCGAGCAAGAAAGTCATCTCTATATATGTCCAAGCATCCAATATAATATACATCATCTGTACAATACTGGCCTCTAGGGTATACATACAACTAACATACACAACATCAGTGTATGAAGTATTTCAAGGATGGCTCGGAGTACACCATCACGGGAGAGCTAAATCCGTTCTCCATAAACGAAGTTCGGAAATACGAAGACGCAAAGTACTTCTTACCAGACTTCAAGGATACTGAAAGGTGCCACAAGCCGGAGAATAAACAGAAATCCATTGCCGCTATCCCGATCTTTAGCAGCGATATCGAGGAAGATGAAGAAATAGTCTACTCGGGGCAACCCCAAAGTCAAAGAAATAAGTCTGGACCACCTACTCCTATTTTGATCTTTGGCAACGACTCAGAGGACGAAGCCAATGCGGTGTTCTCCTTTTACTCGTCAATGCAGACTTTTGCCGGAGCAGATCAAAGTCTACAAATTACAATGGCTCTGTCTCGGCATTACAAGGAACTTGATGCGCTCGATACATACAACATACAAGAACTGCAAACTTTCTATGTACCTCTTACGCGAGGGGGTGAAAAGGAGATCCTCTTCTACCAATTTACGGAGACCAAAGTAAAAAAAGAAATTTGGCATGGTGCTAATTTCGCACTCGACAGGTTTCAACCCATCCGTCTGCCAAGATATTATGCCGAAGGATTGAAAAAGCTGTTAAGATGCCGATGTGTGCCAGTCGAACAAATTGTTCGACAAGCCTAATTCTACAAAAAGATTTGGGATATTCCTGGGACTCAGCGAAAAATGCCCAACGGGAGGATGGAGACAACTGGGCTCGGATACGTTCGGTCTAAGAAGCGGGAGTAGATCTACAGTTTCCGAGTTATAAACAGCTCAAGTGAAGTGGAAAACGATCTTCCAAGTAGTCGTGACGTCAAATAGGAGCGAGATCCCGCTCTAAGAACGTTAAATCCGTCGCTTGAAGAAAAAATTGACAAGCTAATAAAAGAAACTTGTCAAACGAGCCAGGACAATCACAGTCGCGAAATGGCTATTTATGAAAAGGCCAAGACGCAGCGTCACAGCCGGCAATCCGCGGAGAAACTAGACCGTAATGCTCTTCACCCCCGGCCCGCTATATGTTCTCACGAAAAGGGAAAGTCCTGAAATGGAGGCAAAAATAGGGCCAAGAACGCAAACAATGTTCGAGGACAACAAAGCGGATCCAAGACGCCGTACAAACGAGAAAAACTCGACTGGAGCACATCCTTTATAAAGAAGATGAGTCGGGAATATTCTTTCCCCCAAAACAAGACAAGAAAAATATTCAACCTTGTTATGAAGCACCAAATGATAATGCTTCCGGAGCCTTGGCACTCCAAACAAATAAACGGGGTCTATCATCCGTATTATTGCTCCTATCACCGAGTAATAGGTCATCCCCTTGAAGACTGCTTCACATTCAAAGATTGGGTGGAAGATCAATATCAACAAGGCGAATTCGCTTTATCCAACAGCTAGAGGGTAACCCCCCAACAAAGGCATGAGCCAAAAAAGACCTACCCCATCAGGATAGGACCAGCTCAACCATAAAAAAGGAAGCGCGCTCGTATATGCCATATGATAATACTCTCAAAAGAGCGAAGGCACGAGAGTATGAATAACCTCTTCAAGTGCTTCGCAAATGAAGACGAGGATGAGGTGATCATAGAGTTCCACCAGCACCAAAAGAGCTGGAAGATGGGATACACACCACGGCGGAAAACCTAAGGAAAATTGACTTAGGGACGGAAAATGATCAGAGACCAACGTTCTTCAGTGAACTATTATCTGAAAAACAGGTGGCCACATTAAAAGATGTGCTCATGCAATATAAAAATTGCTTCGCCTGGAACTACTCTGAAATGCCGAGTTTAGATCCAAAAATGGCAGTACATAAACTGGCTATATCGCCAGGTATAAAGCCAATCAAACAGGCGCTAAGAAAGATACGAATCGAACTTGAGATGAGTAACAACGCTGATGTCAAGAAACTAATCGACTCCGAATTCATCCAAGAAGTTCAATATCTCGACTGTATCTCTAACATCGTTCCAGTGATGAAGAAAAATAGGAAGGTTCGCATCTGCGTGGGCTTTCGGGACCTCAACAAAACTTGCCCGAAGGACGACTTCCCGGTGCCCGTTACTGAGCAGATGATCGATAACATGCCTACCCATGAAGTCTTCTCCTTCATGGATAGATTTTCAGGATACAACCAAATAAAAATGCATCCTAAAGACCAGAAGCGTACCGCTTTCCGGACCCCATTGGGCATATTCTACTATATGGCGATACCCTTCGGTTTGAAGAACGCCGGCGCTATCTACCAGAGGGCCATGACAAAGATCTTCGATGACCTCATACACGATGTCGTTGAATGCTATATCGATGACCTTGTGGTAAAGAGCAAATCTCACGAGGAACATTAAGAACATCTAAAAATAGTGTTCCAACGTCTTCGAAAGTAAAATCTGAAGATGAACTCTCTAAAATGCGCGTTTGGATTTTCCTCAGGCAAATTCCGAGAATTCATTATACGTCATTGGGGTACCAAAATTGATCCCTCAATGATCAAGGCGATTATGGAAATGCCAATGCCAAGAACCCTCAAACAGTTGTGATCTCTCCAAGGAAAGCTCGCGTACATCCGGCGGTTCATAACCAACCTCTCCGGAAAATGCCGTCCCTACAGTCATTTGATGAAGAAGGAGACCCCGTTCGTCTGTGATCAAAAGTGCCAGAACACATTGGACGAAATCAAGAAATACCTGCAAAATCCGCCGGTATTGACCGCTCTGCTTAAGGGGAAAACCCTTATCCTATATACAACGGCCCTTGAGGGTTCTCTAGGCGCATTGTGGGCACAAGAGAATGATCAGGGAAAGGAGAGATCTCTATTCTATTTAAGTCGAGTTCTCCTGGGGGCAGAAAACAACTACTCTCCCATCGAAAAGTATTGCCTGGCGTTGATCTTTGCAATAACGAAGCTCAGACATTACGCATTGGCACATGAGATCCATCTCGTATCGAAGGTGGATCCTCTCAAATGTCTAATATCAATAGCCATGCTAATAGGAAGGCTTGCCAAATAGGCCCTCCTCCAGATGGAGTTCTCGATAACCTATCGTCCCCCCAAAGCAGTGAAAGGGCAGGCCATTGCCGACTTTCTCGCATAACATCCGATACCAGTCGACTCCCCCTTAAATTCTGAGTTGCCAGACGAACATGCGTTCGACGCAATCGAAGAAGAAAATGATTCCCAATGGGAACTCTACTTTGATGGAGCATCTTCCATGAAGAGGCGAAAGCAAAATTCCCCCATAATCAAAGCTGGGGTGGGCCTTATCTTCGTGACCCCGTAAGGAGGGATATTGCATCACGCCCTTTCCTTAATGGAGCCAAGGACTAACAATGAAGCTGAACAAGAAGCTTTGATAGAAGGTCTCGAGATCGCTATTGACATGGGAATCAAAGACCTCCTCATATATGGAGACTCCCACCAGATCGTTAGCCAAGTAAATGGCGACTATCAGATATGCAAGCCAGAGCTGATAAAGTATGGTGAAAGAGTGCAGCAACTGCTGACACAAATCCCTTCCTTTACCCTGGAAAACATGCCGCGTGCGTAAAACAGCAAGGCAGATGCATTGGCTAAATTGGATAAGGAATTGGCCGATGAAGACCTCGATGACGTGAAGATCATTGTGCAAAGCAGCATGGTTCTCGCGCCAACAGATATATCGTCAGAAGACCCGATAGAGCCATCCGAAGGAAAAAAAACCGACCGAACAAGTAGCCTTTCAAATAGAAGACGAAGAAAAGGTCAAGGACTGGAGGGAATTCTTCATAGGCTACTTTAAGTCTCGACGAACGCCCGAAAATGCGTCGTATAGATATCAGCTCATGAAACGAGCTTTGTCATTCACCTTTGTCAATGATACTCTAAATAAAAGATCGTTCGACTGTCTACAGATAAGATGCCTGGGGCCGGAGGAAGCAAAGAAAGTAGTCTAAGAAACTCACAACGGACTCTGCGGTTCTCATCAAGCTGGGCCAAAGATGAAGCTCAAGATAAAAAGAATAGGTTATTATTGGCCCACAATGATTCAGGACTACCTCGAATATGCGAAGCAGTGTCACGCGTGCCAAATTCACGGGGACTTCATCCATCAACATTCAAATAAGCTGCGCCCGATGGTAGCCAGATGGCCGTTTGAAATGTGGGGAACCGATATAATTGGCTATATCGAACCGGCATCGTCCAAAGGACATCGGTTCATACTAGCAACAACCGACTGTTTCTCTAAATAGGCAGAAGCAATACCACTAAGGAAGGTGAAGAGGGAAAATATCCTCTACTTCTTTAAGACCTATGTCATTTATCGGTTCGGCACTTTGTGACGGATAATCTCGGATAATGTGCCAACTTACAGAAGCCATAAAATAAGTCGCTTCGCACAGTATCATAAAATAGATTGGAGATACTCTTCAGTCTATAATTTTTGGGCCAATGGTCTAGCTGAAACTTTCAACAAGATCATGACGAAGATTATAAAAAAGACAGTGTCCAGAAACAAAAAAGACCGGCACGAAAGACTGCATGAAGCTCTCTGGGTATACCGAACAACGTTGAAGAAGGCCACGAATACGACAATAAACGCATTGGTGTTTGGCACGAAAGCAGTGTTCCCATTGGAAATAGAACTCCTCTCTCTATGAGTAGTGGTTCTATACGAGCTGACAGATGAAGAAAATGCTCATCTTAGGCTTGAGGAGCTCGACGCCCTCGACGAAACTCGCCTTATAGCACAGAAAAATCTGGAGGCTTATAAGGCAAGGATGACACGGTCATACGAAAAAATGACCAGGCCGAGAACATTCCGCCAAGGTGAACTCGTACTAGCTGTCAAAAGACTAATGATCCCCCATCGTGCAAAATGGTGGATGTTCGAGCCGAACTATGAAGGCCCGTACATCATAGACAAAGTCTACCAAGGTGGAGCCTACCTGCTCATGGATATGCATGGCGAAAGACCCTTCCGGCCAATAAATGGCCGATTCCGAAAAAAATACTACGCTTGACGAGTCATGACTTAGGTTAATGATAGATGACGATGCTTGCGTCCGCTCTCTATCTTCCTGAGTCAGAACCTTGAGAGTAGTATCCAAAAAGCTCCGTCGCCCGAAATATGGCGATAATAGACCGAAACATCCCTAAACTAATGCGTTTCCCCAAAACACGGGAATAATGGACCAAAACGTCCTTAAACTAATATTCGTCCCAAAAAAGAGAATGTTGGACCACTACGTCCTTAAACTGGTATCAGACCGAAAAGTCCTTAAACTAAAAATTTGCCCCAAAATACTGCGACAATGGACCGTCATGTCTTTAAACTAACACGTTTAGCCCTACGGTGAATCCCCGTATCGATTACCGTATACAATCCACTGGTGTAAACGATTCACAACTCTCCCAGGTCCCACATGGTAGTCCTTTGAAGTAGATCAGGGCCTAAAGCTAATGGTGCATTATCTTATAGGCCGCCTAAAAAATGGTATGTCCACAAGTAAAATGGGCACGGATGAAAACCCGAAAGGACGCCATGAGTAAAAACAGCAGGAATGCTGTGAGCTAGTGAAAACCCGAGAGAGCACGAACTCGTTAAAAATAACCTACGCGAGATCCTTACGACTCACAAAGGAACAACACACTTAGGAGTCCCCTCGATTCCTAAGGAAAAATAACACTTGCGAGATCCTCATGACTCGTAAGAAGAATCCCCCCTATGTGACCCTCATGGCTCATAGAATTCAAAAGTCTTAGGTTACAGGGATCCAAACCTGTTCTTAAGCCGTCATATCCCCCAAGTTGCCCTACAGTAGGTTCATATTGACCCTTGTATACAATCCACGGGCATAAATAAATATCCTTCCACCAAGTTTCACCAATGGCGAGAAATGTCCACATATGGTGAGCGGCACTTGTACATCCTCTCGACTTATAAGGAGAAAATACTCTTATAAGATCCTTACGACTTATGAGAGAAAAACACACTTAGGAATCCTCACGACTCCTAAGGAGAAAATACACCTATAAGATCCTCTCGACTCATAAAGAGAAATACCTTTATGAGACCCTTACGGTTCATAAAACCAGAAAGCCTTAGTTGACAAGATCCTAACCCTGTTTGCTAAGCCACCTTCGTCCAAATTAACAAAGGCAAATGATGATTCGCCCCCGGCAATATCCCAGTAGTAGCGATGCTGATTCCAAGATTGGTATCAGATTTCAAAAAAAAACAAAATGGTACGGCAACTCACAATAAAAAGCAGCGAGTAAAAAACAAAAGTAGCCGAAATGATTGGGCACCGCGAAAATAATTGAAATGATTGGGCAATCATGACTTTCGCGACATAAAAGCTGAAAAGATAGAGCATCGCGGAAAGAAAAAAAATGAAAATGAAACTTTTTTGCCCTGCAAGTATGTCCATACTGACTCTTGTATACGATCCATGGGCACAAATAAAAGAAAGGGAACCATATTTTCCACCACGCTTTGTCAAAAGGAGCTCCAAGTCTCGACGGTACATATACAACCTAGAGACAATCCCAGCATTCCTTCTCGTTTCGGCAGAATGCAGACGCAACATCATCATAAAAAAAAGGACCCAAGTGTCAAAGAAAAAATGGAGTAATGACAAAATCATAGCTCCAAGTCTCGACGGTACATATACAACTTAGAGACTATCTCGACATTCTCCCTCACTTCATCAGGATGCGGACACAACTATCAAATGAAAATTGGAGCGGTGGCATATTCCCAACTCCGGACTTCAATTGTAATACATACAGCATAGAGGTCCTACAGATGTCTACCCTACTTCAGCAAAGAATCGGCGCGATATCATTAAAGCAAAAACGAAATGACGGTATACTCCTAGTTTCGGGTCTTGACGGCAATACATACAAAGCCTAAAGATAGTTGGAAATCATCCCACCCCAGAAGGGTGCGATTATGACTCATCGGGGCTCCAAATTGAGCGTAACCTCAAGTAAAAAGCACCACGGAAAATACCTAACGCTTGTTATTCCGACGGTAATATGACATAAGAAGATTACTTAGAGACGTCTTGTCCAGCCTCAGAAGAGATCAAATACACGACAGTCGCGGGGCTACTCGAACAGCGGCTTAAAGACTGCAGATCGAGGATATATTAGCCAACGCGACGGTACCATAGACTAAAACCCTAGTACCATAGACCTAACAGACCCCTGTCATAAAAGAATGAGGGTAATCTACATACAACGTTAGGACAAATTTGCCTGTAACCCAAGGGTGGTAAGCTAAAGACACTCCGAAATGAGTACATAAATTAGAGACTCTGGAATGAGTGAATAAACTACAAACTCCAAAATGAGTACATAAACTAGAGACTCTGAAATGAGTACATAAACTAGAGACTTCGAAATGAGTACGTAAACTAGAAACCCCGAAATAAGTGAATAAATTACAAACCCCGGAATGAGTACATAAACTACTTTGCACCAGATCAAGACATCAAAAACAGAAGAGTGCATGCGAATAAAAAAATGTATACTCTTTATTCATGAATCAAAATGTTTGAAAGATACAATTTATATTAAAAAAAGATACAATTCTAACCTCTAAGAGGGTGGAAATTTCAATAAAGCGGTGACCCGTTCATTCTCTTGCCGTGGCTCCTTCTCACGCTCCACTATTGCGGCTAGCATTGCTTTAACTTGAACTCGTTGTTGCAAACACGAAGAAAGCTTCTTAGAGATTTACTTGCTCCTGATGTGGATTTAACCCTTCAGATATAGCAACTAAAGTCCATACTTTGTCGGTGTATAAGGATTCCATCTCAGATCACTAAGCATCCAGCCATTCTTACAGAGTCTTACTCCTGATGGCCAGCTCGAAACTAGTTGGGTCATCATCTCATGATGCAATCCTCGCTCCCACTGTCATCGAGAAACTGATGTATCTCTCAGGTGGGTGAGAAAACCCTACTAGATCGGCGGAGAGGCTGAGGTTCGTTGGTATCTATTGAATCCTTTGGTTGTACCAAATCATCTGCTGTAGTTTGTATAGCTGGAACCTTTCCAGTTCTACATTACAGACCTTGCCTCGAGCTTGTCTGGATTTTGCTTTTAGACATAGCCCGGACAACCCCAAATCTTAACTAACTTAAGATATGGGCTCTTCCCTTTCCATATCACATATGAAGTGGTAGGCAACTGATTTGATTCGAACCCTATTCAATAGGTATGCAACTTCTCAAGTGCATAACACCCAAAAAAGAAATAGGTAACTCAGTAATACTCATCATAGAGCACACCATATCATATAGGGTGTGATTGCTCCGCCCCGATATACCATCGTGCTATGGTGTATCCGGAGGAGTAATGCCGAGAGAGAATCTCATTCTCCTTTAGAATAGTCCAGGAATTCCATGCTCAAGTATTCTCCTCCTTGATCTCATCAAAGGACATAATACTTATACCCGTATTGGTTCTCTACTTCTAACTTATATTCTGTGAATATCTCAAAAGGTTCGGACTTGTGTTTCAACAGGAACATAGGTCTGAATCTCGAAAGATCATCAGAGAATGTAATGAAGTAAAAAGAACCGGTCTTGGTATATGTAGACAGGGGACCTTATATACATCAACATGTATCATCCCAAGAGTTCACTAACTCTTTCTCTGTTTCCAGTAAACGGAGCTATGGTCATCTTATCTCTGTGACATGACAGGCAAGTTTCACAAGATGTAAATTCAAACTAATTTAAATATACATCTAAATGTAACTTCAGCTTATCGGGTCGCATTGATCTGACCTAGTCTACAATACCTTAAGAAGAATCCGTTCATTTCTGAACTATTCCTCTTGTGTGTGTTCCATATACTAAGAACTGTAGTTTGATTTAGAACAATAATGCTTTTAGATAACGTGCCTGATACGATCAACTTTTGATATAGGAAATGTTCAAAACATTATCCAACAATACAAAATTTTATCATTTCTTTACTAATAAAGAGATAGATACGATTTTGTATATCAGGTTCGGTATCTAATAACATTCGTTCAGAATCAATGTATTTGTAATACAGGGTGACAGTGACCAACAGACTTGGCTGCAACACTTGCCCCGTTTTCTGCCTCATGAAACTTATCACCCGTTCTCAGTCCTCTACCTTTCTGTAGCCGTATGTAACATATTACATATCTGGGATCCTGATCTGGTATCACATACTCAGGACGTAAAGGATACTGAGAAACAGTTCTGTATAATGAACACAGCCGAAGATGATGCATCAGCATGCACTCTCTTCGTTTGGGCGGCATGGGAATTCTGGTAATCCCCAATTTCCTACTCTGTCTTATAACAATTATAAGTTGGAGCGGGACCAACGTTCCCCAGCTCAGTATAACAAGCGGGTTCGGTCAATAATCCGTATTATTATCTTGATTAAGGCGTGATATGGTCGCTACCTGGAGAGAGAGAGAAGAAAAAACACTCAGCGTGCGCTCTGTCAAGAATAGATTGGTTTTTATTTTATCTAATCAGGATGGTTCCCACTGCTTTTGATCAAATCTTCCTTCAAACCCCAAAAGGAAAGACTAGCCGGGATTAATTACACACTACAAGTTCGCCAATCTTTCAGCCAGGCCAGTGTCGGTACTTTGAGGGAGGTCCCCCGTGCTTTCGCACGAACCTAATTACTGTAAACCTCGTTTTCCCAGAGGCGTAACCCCGTTGACACCTTTCTAGACACCTACTTGATCGGCTAATTGTAATGTATAAAAATCTCCCAGGAGTAACACTTACTCACAGCGGGTATCGGGATCCAACTATCTCATAGAAGGTATGCAATCTCATTGCAAATTTCAACACTTGAAATTCCCGATAATGTTTTGCCCCGAACGATCTATGACCTTGACAAGGTCAACAAACCATAGACCGCAAGTCAAGTTCAACCCGTCATTTCTTGATTGAATCAAACCCACCCGCACGACCCTTGACAAGGTCAACAAGGCCGCACGACTACCCTAACCCAATCTGCATCATATGCATAAGCAGATAAATACTGGTTAGCTACCGCACACTGCGCCTTGACAAGGTCAACAAATGCAGCACGAATACTAAACAGGATTTATCTGAAATGACGGAGGGCTACGACAGGTTTTTCTGAAAACCTATTGCGTAATGAACTTGATATCGTTGTAGAATCAAATGATTTTGAAATGGAGTGCTTTTGAGGCTTTTCTAGTTTTGCTAAAGGAGTCACTCCCGGTGAAGGGATCGTCGGTCCTTTCCTCGTCGAATGAGGTGCGGGATATATCACATATATCTCTGTGCAAAGCAAAAACTCTTAAAAGAAATCAAAAGACAAACCGAGTGTATAGCATCTGCCAGTTATTGCTAAAGGAGTCACTCCCGGTGAAGGGATCTCGGTCCTTTCCTCATCGAATAAGGTGCATGATACATCACATATACCGCTGTGCAAAGCAAGAATTGTAGCTACCCATTTTATTTTGAAATTCGATTCTACAACATCTTTAGGTTTCTTTTATTTCATTAATCTCATTAATGAAGTCCCATCATTTAAGTACCTAAACATTACAGATAAATACGACGTACACTTATGCCATCCGCATTCGCCTCGATGTCCCCTCATGCACCGTTAGGTTAGGTGACTAACGGCAGAGCGGGGCAGGGCTAGCACGGGTGTAAAACATAAGTAACGTCTATATAATATATCATATATACTATATACTGTATCTATCACAGAACATCGCATGATCACATCACAGATATCGCAGCAGAAGAATATCATATGAAATATTGGATATACTAGGACGTCCGTGTTTTCAATATGAGCCAGTATAAAACACGGATTCCACGGTCGTGATGAATAGCCAAACCCACACCCCTAGACCCCTACGAGAGCGGCAAGCAACCCTACCAATTCTAGAGTTAGGAGACCCGGACTCGACTCCTCGAGTTGGTCTCCCACTGGACTCCAGAACCCGGTTACTTGTGCTCTTCTCCTTGGGTCTATCCTAGTGCGGAAAAGTAAATAATATACAAACGGTGACATCTTCCGTAACCTGGAAGTGCCCCAATAAAAGAATATTACATTCAAGTTTTTACATGAATGAAAATGAAAAAACACTCATCTCACATAAAAACCCCCGGCTATTCAAACACGACAATCCAATATAACATATCCAGCAACACATAACATCACATGTCATCAACGTAAGTAAACATGCGCATCCCAATTGTCGTTGACATATAGCAACGAAACCGGCGATATCACATATTACACTTACGGTCACAGAAAAGAAAGTGTAAAACTACAACAGTTGGAATCCGCAATCTGCATAGACATCGCATGCCTAATCAAATGAATACCTTAGACATCGCATGCCTAACAGTTATAAACCCCGCATTTTAGTCTCAAAATCGAAAACACTTTTCAATACCAAGTCGGGCAATTCAACAGGATTCCCGATACCGTCGACGAAGTGCACCAAGGCGGAACACCGCTGCCGCGAGCACCCGAACGGATGCTTTCGGCGACGGGGTTCTCCTACAGTCACTTGGTCGGGGCTATGGGGTGTAGCTGTCTACTAAGTTTACCCGGCGAGTATCCGCGTACGCTACGTGATTGCGACGGACTTTTGATCACATCAAAATTCCGTGGCAACCGATCAAGTGAGACTAAACTGCTATGTTTATAACATTCATTCAGTTATCACATAACTTTTGTGAATTCCAATTATTGTATCCCATTCCAGATAAACAGAAAATGTTAAACTTTTCGATCGAACAGTCGAACACCCAAGTTTTCCCGATACAGATCAACACATGAAATAAGTCTAACAACATTCCGTTCGTGCCTCAGTACCAACGGTCCAGCCGTAGAAGGGTCAAGCCAACGCCTCACATGTGGCACGCCGTACTGCCCCAAACCCGAAGGTTCAAAGGGCAGTTCAAGACGGTCACATAATCGAGTTAAGGTTTGTTGTCTTCTAGAGGGTCCATCGCGTTACTTGCACTACTTAGAACGTCGTTAAACTACGGAAAAATCCAACACTTGGAAATTTTCCGACAGGGGAAAAATTGGGTATTTATTTCCGGTCGAACTTTTTAACATATTCTAAAATTTATCCGGAAAGCCACACAGACAAAATCTGATATCCCGATCGAAACACCGAATCCCCAAAACAACTGCAGAAAATTCAACTCTTGAATAAATTTTAAAAATACCCAGAGAACTCAGCACCTGAAACAATGAATTACTGTGCAAACAGTTATAGCTTACGTCACTATTCTGCCGCGGAACCGCCGCATAAGCTAGGCTTATGCCGCGGTTCCGCCGCCATTTACACTGTTCATCCAAAACTTTTTGCGCCGTAATTCTTAGATTTCCCTGCTGAGTTTTCTGCATATTTTTAATTTGGAAAAATCCACGATTTTAGAAAAAGTACAGAGAGCATGTTAAGGTTTGGGTTTTCGGGTCGTTCGGACTTCAAATTCCGTCTAGACTTCGCCTAAGGCTCTAGCTAGGCTCTGATACCACTGTAGGGTTCCTAGGCACCCTAATGAGGTCTCACAAGGCATCAACCATGCCAATTTCAAAAAATCTAGGTGCCGAGAAACCCTAATACGGATCGTTGGCTAGAAATCTAGGCGAAAACTAGAAACTAGTTAACAACTTAACTATAAAGAATCGGAAATACAACCTTTGTAGATCCGGTTCTCCACCTCCATAGCTCCGCAATGAAGTCTCCTCGCTGTCCATAACAAGTCCCGGGCTCTAGCGTCGGCTTCATCGGAGAATGGACGGGCTAGGTCATCGATGTCCATGCCGAAGATGATCTACGTCGAGGCATCGCTAAATCAAGCTCCGACTTCACCAAGTCAAGAAACTTGTGAAGAAAACACACTCTACTACTTGGCAAGAGGTAGAGGATGAAGAAATAGGAAGTGGGTAGACTTTAGAATTGGATTTCTCACTCTTTATCATCAATCACCATTGATGACCTCAAGGTTTTCTTCTTGAGTTCAAGGAAGAAGAAGAAGAAATGATATGATAAGAATAATTAAAATAGAAAAGAAAATCAATTCTTATCATAAGCAAACCATGGTTAGGTGTAGAGATTGAACCAAGGTTAGTTGGAATGGTTAGGGTTAAGGATGAGATAAGAATGGTTGACTAAAGTCAATGCTTCATGAAGGTTCAAAGAATAAAACAAAACTAGCAACCATTCTTCTCATTATCATTTCCATAATAAATAAATAAATAAATAGATATGAAAATGTAAACCCTAATCATTTAAATAACCATGGTTCAATCTTTACACAAACTCAAGCAAACATGTATCATCAAACATGATACAATCAAGTGCACAAAAAGTATATCACATATACAATGTGCACATCCGAATGAGAAAATCTATCTTAAGTGAACCGATACTAGTTAATGTAAAGTGATATATCAAATATATAATTATACATTAAATCATTAAATCAACACTTGATTTAACGATCCGGTCATATCGCATATAACTGACTAGTTTCAACAGTAACAACTTATCGAATCAACACTTGATCCGATAACCCGGCTATATCGCATATAACCGATCAATGTCACAAATCGCAAGAATCGTACACAGTATCACATACTGGTATCATTCTCGGTCCCGCACATATCTCATATGCGCTTCTATTTCATTTCGCTTGAGCCAGGAAACCTCTGTGTAGGACTCTAAAGACTCGTCAATACGCCGGCAGCAGATGATGATCATATCAAACACCCACAAGCCGCAAGCGGTCTGCTAAACGTAACGGCCACCCGGGTATTGAGCGATCTGAAGATCGACGAGCAAGCCCGCTCACACTCCAGTGAATCCAACCAGTAACACTTCCGTACAGTCCGGTCTGATCGTCTGATATGTCGCATATCTCGCTTAGGGGTGGTAAACGTCAGACCCCAATAGCTCGATAAGTCGTGTCGATATGAGGTCTATAACAATTCGAGAAACTACTGGTAACACTTACCAGTAAATCTCAGCAACCCTGGCCAGGGATTTCCTGTTATAGCCAATCGAACACAGCGCAACATCAACTCCCTATACCAGGAGAGACGAATCCCCTCCTATCGCTCATTGCCTCCATGTGACTCGGGACTGTACCCAAAAACCACCGTTTTGCACGCCCTCTTGGACGTGGTAAGATGGAAATCAAAGCACAGTGGGAACCACACAAGACTCTATGACGATCTCGGGTCAACAGACTACTCTGTACCAGTGTCACCAGAGAACTGCCATCTGACATGAGGTAAAATACCATCTGGGAGTTCTCGGCGAGTCCGTCCAGTGTACCCAGTCTCCACTGAGCACCCGTATATCATCTCTGATGTCAAACACCAATGGATATGGGATCATCCATCGCCCATCTGTATGGGTCGAGAAGGTATACGCTAGTCTACTCTGGTATATCGATGCCCCGTCTCGATACACCCACGACTAGGGACTTTGAAGGATGTACTTATAGACTACCACGTCCCCACTAGTATGATCTGCATCATAGTCCAGGTAGTCAAGCACACATCCTAAGGGCTTTACCAACATGTAACAGAGAGACAATCAGTGTACACGTTAAGGTAAAGATCAACCAGATAGCATACTATCATGTCGAGCAAGAAAGTCCTCCCTATATACGTCCTAGCATCCACTACAATATACATCATATGTACAGTAATGGCCTCTAGGGCATACATATAACTAACAGGGCGTCCATGTGGGAAACACGTGAGGCGCCAATTTCTTTTATATGGAGATTTAATCTCTGTTGATATTTTCAGAAAGGTTAAACCTCTATCAATGGTGCTTTGACCATTAACGCTCGCTAAAATCACTATATTTGAGAATTTTAGGTTGAGTTTTTAAAGAACTAAGTTCTCGAATTGAAGGAATTGAATTCCTGGAGTATTCTGGACTCTCTCTTCTTTCTCTTTAAATTTGTTCTTCCTTGAATTTTTGATTCTCAAGAACAAGATCTTCCCGATGAGAATTAAATTCTTAACTTGTGGGAGACTTGTCTTGTGGATCTCGAATCCAGAGAAAGAACTAAATTCTTTTTACAAGGGTTAAACCCTTAAATGTGATATTATAGGTAATAGAGATATTTTGATCTCCTTTCTTTATCTAGGGTTTTGAGAAGGAAGCACTTCTTCTTGAAGAATTGAATTCTCTGTTCTTTCTATCTGCGGTCTCTCTCCGGTAGTTGTTCTTTTTTTCGACTTGAAGTCTGGGTCCTTTATATAGTGGAGGGAAATTATTAATTAGTTTTGAGAAAATCTCTCATTGAGAGATTCCAATTGAGGGATTCCAGTTGATTTAATTGGACTCAAAATTGATTTGGGGAATTTTACCAACCGTTGGATCTTTGATCCGAGGACTTCTGTTTTACAGAATATGTTGTTCTTGTTTTTAACAAGATCGGGAAAATATTCTCCCATATACAGAATTTATTCTGTAAAATGGTGATTTTTAATCACCAAGAGTTCTCTGTTTTACAGTGAGCAATCTTTTTTGTTTAGAAAGATTGAGAGAATATATTCCAAAAATTGGATCATTGATCCAACAGAGTATCTTTCTTATTTAGAAAGATATAGGAGATATTTTCTCCTAATAGAATTGATTCTATATTTTGATAATTTATCATCCCCGTTGGATTTTTTATCCAATGGCTCTAGTTAACAGAGAGTATTATAGAATTTTAATTCTACTTGAGTGCTGGTGCTCACATGTTGTGCATGTGGGCACCACTTAAGAATTTAATTCTTAAGATAGGTATTCATGTGCTTTGCATATTGGCGCTCGCGTGAGGAGCACGTACGGCACCATATAAGAATTTAACCTTTATTCAGGAAGCACTCCTGTGCTTTGCACATTGGCGCCCACGTGAGGCGCCACCATAGAATTTAATCTTATAAGATTGGTTCTGACGCGGGCGCCCTCGTGGAGAGCATGTGACGTGCTGCCTCATTCCTTCATAGTTTTGCTCTTTTATTAGGTTAAATATAAGGGGAACAAATGCCCCCCATCGTTATGCTCACGTGGCTCACACGTGAGTGCAACGGTGTCACCTTTTTTACCGTTCGATCTCCTGGGAGTTGAACTGTCCCTTCATGTCTTATAAATGGCCCTTTGGCCCTTGAGACGACTGACGTTCCATCATCTTCTTTTATCTTTTTTTTCCTTGAGAATTTAATTATCTCCTAAGAGCTTAGATATCTGTTTTCAGAACTTTCTCGGAGTTAAACTCTGTCAAAAATTGGTAAGAATTATGACCATGATTTAATTCTTAAAGAAACTCTTCTCATTTTTGGGGTTTTTAACCCATTAACAGAGCTTTGCTCTTCTCTTGGAACGATCTCTTAGAGATCTTTAAAAAAACTTTTATTTTAGTAGACCATGGGTCTTAGAGATCTTAGGGTATTTTACCATGTTAGTGACTTTGATCTTTGAGGGTTATTTGGAATTTAATTCCATTTCCCGTGAGGATTTCTGAGAAAATTTCTTTTGAAAATTCTTTTGGGAATTTTATTCCTTTTTCTTATTTTCTTTTTAGGGTTCTTCTTACAGATTTGAATCTGCTGTAAAACTCATTTTTCGAGAATATTAGAAGTTTAACACTACAGTTCAATGAGATTTTTCATTAAATAGGAATCATTTTGGATTCTTACAATGAGTGCCTACCTCATCAGTGATTTTAATATACTAATCGCTAACCCTCAACCCCTTTTTTTAGATACCATGGTTGGTCATCTGTACGATCTTGAAGAGATTATCTCTTACGAGGAGATTCACATCCAAGGTCGCTGCCAGGACCAAGAGTTTACTGACGCCCAGTGCGCTGAAGTGATGCATCGCTTCGATGATTACAATGGTCAATTGCTCCGTCGTTCAGATCTTTTGAAGATTGTTGTTGGGCTGATTTGGAAAGCACTTTGTGAGCTTGATGAGGCTATGCCGCTCGAGGTCCTTGATGATGCTGAAGACAATGTGCACTCAGTATATATGATAGACCTGATCTCAAAGAAGCGGAGAGATGATTTTGTCGCTGTTTTGCATCGCGTCTTCCAACAGAAGGCGATAATATCCGCGTACCAGAGGATGGACATGGAGCGCTTCTGATGGATTTAATCCTAAGAAGAATCGGTGTCGACGCTCACGTGTCATGCACGTGAGGCACTGCTGAAGGAATCACTTCATCTTCTGGCTCTAATTTTCATGAGTCAACTCTTTCTTTTCCCATGCCCTTTTTGTCAGGATTTGGAAATAGTTCCACCATGCACACCATTTTCTGTGCCTAAATTTAAGTGCTTCTCTTTATATTCTAAAACAATGATCTTCTTTTTCTTCACAGGAGATAACCATTTTTAACAGACTAAGAGTCATGGCTTGCAATCGTCCTCACGCTCGTCGGCAACCATAGGAGGTACCTATCGAGGGAATTGTTCCTCATTTTGCTGCGTGATTAGTGGATCCCGCTCTCACAGATGACTAATGTGACACGGTGATGTTTGAGCTCCTGGATCGTAGGGGCTCTCCTCTTCCTATCGGCTCCATTTGGCTCCGGATGATCTTCTCGTCTGTACTTACTGACATCCCTCCTCATCCAATGGAGATGACCCTGGCAATGATCGACGCGGCGGAGGACAAGATCGAGTGCTTTCATTAGGCACATTTGATTACCCGGCCTCTGAGGGATCATTCTGTTCAGTTGCTAAGCCAGATATGGGCTCAGCGGGCCATCATGTCTGCCTTCGCTGATGGGCACGGCGCTGACCGATGGGGAGCAACTTCTTATGAAGATCGCCGCTTTGACATGGTGGAGAAGGCAGAGAGGGCTTTAGAAAATTTTATTCTTAGTTTTGTAAACCCTTGTACTTTTGATCCCATGTTCGGTGATCTGTTTCCTGCAGAATATAGTACTTATTTAAATGTGCTTCTTTATTGTTGACTGTTGAATGTTTTTTTCTCCAGTACATATCCATGTGGGCAACTTGCCTCTGCACATATACTTTGCATTTTAATCTTAGAAGTTTCTAAGCATGTATCTAGCTACAGGTGAACACTGGACTGATGTGAACAAATACTTCCCCCTACCACGTTGCTCACGGTCGTGAGTGAAGTAATGCATAGCATATGGTCGGTTTCGAGCTGGCCTACACAATTTTTATTAGAATTTTGATCTGAGAAGATAGCGAGCGGACACAAGCGTCATCATCTATCGTTAACTCACATCTCAATCCTTAAGAAATGTAGTTCTAAACCCCGAGGCCTATGAGTTGCTCCTTTCTGTTGCTTGATGTCTTGATCTGGCACGAAGTAGTTTTGTACTCATTTCAGAGTTTGTAGTTTATTCACTCATTTCGGAGTCTCTAGTTTATGCACTCATTTCGGAGTTTGTAGTTTATTCACTTATTTCGGAGTTTCTAGTTTATATACTCATTTCGGAGTGTTTTTAGTTTACCTCCTTTGGGTTTACAGGCAAACTTGTCCTAATGTTATATACATATAACTCTCATTCTTTACGACAGGGGTCCGTTAGGTTTGTTGTACTAGGGCAGTCTTCAAGCTGTTGTTCGAGTAGCCCCGCGACTGTCGTGTCTCTGATCCCTTCGGGGGCTGGACAAGACGTCTTCAAGTAATCTCCTTAAGTCATATTACCATCGGAAGAGCAAACGTTAGGAATTTTCCATGACGCTTTTTACTTGAGGTTAGGCTCAATTTAGAGCCCCGATGAGTCATAACCACTCTGCTCTGATGTGGGATGATCTCCGATAGTCTTTTAAGCTTTATATGAGTTGCCGTCGAGACCCGAAGCTGGGAATATGTCGTCACTTCACTTTTGTTTTGACGACGCCGTGCCGTTTCTTTGCTGAAATAGGGTAGACATCTGTAAGAAAACTATGTTGTATGTATTGCAATTGAAGTCTGGAGTTAGGAATATGCTATTTCTCCAATTTCATTTGATAGTTGTGTCCGCTTCCTCCTGAAATGAGGGGGGAACGCCGAGATAGTCTCTAGGTTGTATGTGTATCGTCAAGACTTGGAGCAAGGATTTTGCCGCGACTCCATTTCTATTTGATTCTTGGGTCTTTTGTTAACGTTGCGTCTGCATCCTGCTGGAATGAGGAGAACGTCGGGGTAGTCTCTAAGTTGTATATGCACTGTCAAGACTTGGAGCTAGGATTTTGCCGTGACTCCATTTCTATTTGTCCTTTGGGTCTTTTGTTGACGTTGCGTCTGCATCCTTCTGAAATGAGGAGAACGTCGGGGTGGTCTCTACGCTTTAGATGTTGCCATCAAGATCTGGCTTTCCCTTTAACGGAGCCTGGTGGGAAAATATGGTTTCCTTTTTCATTTGTGCCCATGGATTTTATACAGGGGTCAGTGTGGACTCACCTGTAGGGCAAAAAAGTTTCATTTCATTTTTTTTATTTCTTTCCGCGATGCTTTTCAGCTTTTATGTCGCGAAAGTCGCGATTGCCTAATCATTTCGGCTATTTATCGTGGTGCCCAATCATTTCAGCTATATTTTTTTTATTTACTCGCTACTTTTTATTGCGAGTTGCCCAAACATTTCGAGTTTCTCATACGCATTTTTTTGCGACTCGCTGAGTTTTATTACGAGTTTGGAACTTGAGATATGATACCAATCTTGACATCAGCATCGCTGCAACTGAAATATTACCATGAGCGAATCATCATTTGCCATAAGAGGACTTAGAGTTTGACACCTGTTTAGGCATCAGTATTGCTACAATTGGGATATTGCCAGGAGCGAATCATCATTTGCCTTTGTCGATTTGAACAAAGATGGCTTCAAACAGGGTTATGATCCTGTCGACTAAGGCTTTTTGACTTTATGAGCCGTAAAGGTCTTATAAAGGTATTTCTCCCTACGAGTCGTAAGGATCTCATAGGTGTATGTTCTCTTTAGAAGTCGTGAGGACTTCTAAGTGGTGTTTTCCCTTGCAAGTCGTAAGGATCTTATAAGAGTGTTTTCTCCTTATAAGTCGAGAGAACTTACAAGTGCCATTCTTCATATAGGATATTTCTCACCATTGGTAGAAATTGGTAAGGAAATATTTATTCATGCCCGTGGATTGTATACAAGGGTCAATATGGACCGCTTGTAGGGAAACATGGGGGATATGACGGCTTAAGAACATGTTCAGATCTCTGTAGCTTAAGACTTTGAAACTTATGAGCCGTGAAGGTATCATAAGGGGAATTCTCCTTACGAGTCGTGAGGATCCCGTAAGTGTAATTTCTCCTTAGGAATCATGAGGATTCCTGAGTGTGTTTCTCTTTTGTGAGTTGTAAAGATCTCACGCAGGTATTTTCTCCTCTCAAGGTTGAAAGGACCTTGCAAGCGTACATGAATTTTTTATTTTATGAGTTTGCGCCCTATTCGGGTATTCACAAACTCGCCGGTAGTCCTGCTATTTTTACTCACAGCGCCTTTTCGGGTTTACATCCGTGCCCATTTTACTTATGGGCATACCTTTTTTTAAATAGCGAAACACTTGAAAGTAGCTTCGTCGCAGGTGACCCACCTATTTTCCGGTGTGTTTCGGGGGGTGGCTTCATCGCTGGAGTAGCTATGTAGCCAGTGGGACTTGAGTTGCAATCTTTCCTGCTAAGACTTCGATTGCAATATAGATCTCAAGGAAATGTATCGCTGTATTTGGGGTGACACACTAGTTTAGGGATGTTCCGGTCCATTTTCGCCATGTTTGAGGCGAAATTTTAGTTTAGGGACTTTTCGGTCCACTATCGCCATATTTGAGGCGAGATTCTAGTCTAGGGCCATCTCGGTCCATTGTTAGTTTAGGGACTTCTCGGTTCGGTATTGCCATATTTGAGGCGGGTAATTAGTTTAAAGACTTCTCGGTCCGATACCGCCATATTTGAGGCGGATAATTAGTTTAAGGACTTCTCGGTCCGATACCGCCATATTTGAGGCGGATACTTAGTTTAAGAACTTCTTGGTCCGTTGTTAGTTTAGGGACTTCTCGGTCCGGTATCGCCATATTTGAGGCGGGTAATTAGTTTAAGGACTTCTCGGTCCTTTGTCGTCATTTTTGGGGTGACGGAGCTTTTTGTATACTATTCTCAGAGTTCTGACCTAGGAAGATAGCAAGAGGATACGAGCGTCGTCATCTATCATAGACCTAAGTCGTGACTCGTCAAGCATAGTATTTTTTGAGGAATCGGCCTTTTATTGGCCGGAAAGGTGTTTCGCTATGCATATCCATGAGCAGGTAGGCTCCACCTTGGTAGACTTTGTCTATGATGTACGGGGCTTCATGGTTCGGCTCCAATTTCCTCGGTTTTGCACGATTGGGGATCATGGGTCTTTTGACGACTAGCACGAGTTCGCCTTGGCGGAATGTTCTCGGCCAGGTCAGTTTTTCGTATGACCGTGTCATTCTCGCCTTGTAAGCCTCCAGATTTTGCTGTGCTACAAAGCGCGTTTTGTCGAAGGAGTCGAGCTCCTCAAGCCGATGATGAGTATTTTCTTCATCTGTTAGCTCATACCGAACCGCTACTCGTAGAGAGGGGAGTTCTATTTTCAGGAGAAGCACTGCTTCCGTGCCAAATACTAACATGGATGCTGTTGTATTTGTACCCGTTTTGAACGTTGTTCGGTACGTCCAGATAGCTTCGTGTAACCTTTCGTGCCAGTCTTTTTTGTTTCTGGACACTGTTTTCTTTATAATCTTCGTTAAGGTCTTGTTGAAAGCTTCAGCTAGACCATTGGCCCGAAGATTATAAACTGAAGAGTATCTCCAATCTATTTTATGTTGCTGTGCGAAGCGGCTGATTTTATGACTTCTATAAGCTGGCCCATTATCCGAGATAATTCGTCGCGGAGTGCCGAACCGATAGATGACATGTGTCCTAAAGAATTGGAGGATATTCTCCGTCTTCACCTCCCTTAGTGGTACTGCTTCTGCCCACTTAGAAAAGTAGCCGGTCGCTGCCAGTATGAACCGATGTCCTTTGGACGATGCCGGTTCAATGGGGCCAATTATATCGGTTCCCCGCATTCCGAACGGCCAGCTAGCTACTGTTGGGTATAGCGGTCCCTACTGACGCTGGGGTGCGAAAGCATGGGGAGCGAACAGGAGGATTTGGATGTTGGGGGATGAAGTCTTTGTGAATTTGGCACGAGTGACACTGCTTCGCATATTTGAGGCAGTCCCGAATGATTGTGGGCCAATAGTAACCCATTCTTTTGATCTTCAGCTTTATCTTTGGCCCAACTTGGTGAGAACCGCAGAATCCGTCATGAATTTCTTGAACGACTTTCTTTGCTTCCTCCAACCCCAGGAATCTTAACCATAGACAGTCGAACGATTTCTTATATAGAGTATCATTAACGAAGGCGAAAAACAAAGATCATTTCATGAGCTGATGTCTAAAAGATACATTTTCGGGCGTTCGTCGAGACTTAAAGTAGTCTATGAAGACTTTCCTCCAGTCCTTGACCTTTTCTTCGTCCTCTATTTGAAGGGCTGCTTGTTCGGTCGTTTCTTTTCTTTCGAATGGCTCTATTAGATTTTCCGAAGATATATCCGTTAGCATGAGAACCCTGTGGCTTTGCACAATGATCTTTACGTCATCGAGGTCGTCATCAACCAGTTCCTTAGCCAATTTGGCCAACGCATCCGCCTTGCTATTTTCTGCACGCGGTATACTCTCCAGGATGTAGGAAGGGATTTGTGTCAGCAGTTGCTGCACTCTTTCGCCATACTTTATCAGCTCTGGCTTACACGTCTGATAGTCGCCATTTACTTGGCTAACGATCAGCTGAGAGTCTCCATATATGAGAAGGACTTCGATTCCCATGTCGATAGTGATCTCGAGACCTGCTATCAAAGCTTCATATTCAGCTTCATTCTTAGTCCTGGGCTCCGTTAAGGAAAGGGCTTAACACAATATCACTCCTTGTGGAGTCATGAAGATAAGGCCATTCCCGGCTTTGATTATGGGGGTGTTTTGCTTTCGCCTTTTCATGGAAGATGCTCCATCGAAGCAGAGTTCCTATTGGGAATCATTTTCTTCCTTCTCTCCTTCGATTGTGTCGAATGCATGTTCATCCGGTAACTCACAATTTAAGGGGGGGTCAGCTGGTATCGGATGCTCCGCGAGAAAGTCGGCAATGGTTTGGCTTTTCACTGCTTTGAGGGGTCGATAAGTTATCGAGAACTCCATCAGGAGGAGGGCCTATTTGGCAAGCCTTCCTGTTAGTATGGCCCTTGACATCAGATATTTAAGAGGATCCATCTTTGATATGAGATAAACCTCATGTGCCAAAGCGTAATGTCTATGCTTCGTTATCATGAAGATCAGTGCCAGGCAATGCTTTTCGATGGGGGAGTAATTGTTTTCTGCCCCCAGGAGAACTCGACTCAAATAGTATAAAGCTCTCTCCTTTCCTTGATCGTTCTCTTGTGCCCATAGCACGCCTAGAGAACGCTCAAGGGCTGTTGTATATAGGATAAGGGGTTTTCCCTTAACCGGAGCAGTCAATACCGACGGATTTTGCAGCTAATGCTTGATTTCGTCTAGTGCATTTTGATACTTTTGATCCCAGACGAACGGAGTCACCTTCTTCATCAAATGACTGTAAGGACGGAATTTTCCGGAGAGATTGGCTATGAACCGCCGGATATAAGCGAGCGTTCCTTGAAAAGACCGCAGTTGTTTGAGGGTTCTCGGCATGGGCATTTCCATAATCGCTTTGATCTTTGAAGGGTAAATTTCGATACCCCGGTGCCGTGTGATGAATCTTAGGAATTTTCCCGAGGAGAATCCAAACGCGTATTTTAGAGGATTCATCTTCAGATTATATTTCCAAAGACATCGGAACACTATTTTTAGATGTTCCCAATGTTCCTCATGAGACTTTCTTTTAACCACAAGGTCGTCGATGCAGCATTCGACAATCTCATGGATAAGGTCATCGAAGATCTTTGTCAAAGTCCTTTGGTAGGTAGCGCCGGCGTTCTTTAAACCGAAAGGCGTCACCTTATAGCAGAATATGCCCAGCGGGGTCCGAAAGGCGGTATGTTTTTGGTCTTCAGGATGCATTTTTATTTGATTGTATTCTAAAGATCCATCCATAAAGGAGAAGACTTCATGGGTACACATGCTATCGATCATCAGCTCAGTAACAGGTACTGGGAATTCATCCTTCGGGTAAGTTTTATTGAGGTCCCGAAAGTCCACGTAGATGTGCACCATCCCATTCTTCTTCATCACTGGAACGGTGTTAGCGATCCAATCGGGATATTGAACTTCTTTGATGAAGCCGGAGTCGATTAGTTTCTTGACTTCAGCGTTGATACTCATTTCAAGTTTGAGCCGCATTCTTCTTGGCGCATGTTTGACTGGCTTTATCTCCGGAGATATGGCCAGTTTGTGTACCGCCACTTTCTGATCTAGACCTGGCATCTCTGAATAGCTCCATGCAAAGAAGTATTTATACTGCATCAGCACGTCCTTTAACGTAGCTACATGTTTTTCATATAGCAGTTCACTGACGAACGTTGGTCTCGGATCATTCTCCGTCCCTGAGTCAATTTTTCTTAGGTTATTCGTCGTGATGTGTATCCCATCTTCCAGCTCTTTTGGTGCTGGTGGAAACTCTGAGATCACCTCGTCCACGTCTTCATTTGCGAAGCACATGTAGTGGTCATCCATAATTTCGTGCCTTTTCTCCTTTGAGAGTGTTATCATATGGCAGGTACGAGTTTGCTTCCATTCTTGATGTTGAGCTGGTCCCATCCTCATGGTATAGGTCCTCTTTGGCTCATGCTTTTGTGGCGGGGTTACCCTCCAGCTGTCGGATAAAGTGAACCTGCCTTGCTGATACTGGTCTTCTACCCAGCCTTTGAAGGTGAAGCAGTCTTTAAGAGTATGACCTATTACTCGGTGATAGGAGCAATAATCTAGATGATGGACCTCATTTATTTGTTCGGTATGCCGAGACTCCGGAAGTGTCATCATTTGGTGCTTCATGACAAAGTTGAATATATTCCTTGTCTTGTCTTGGGGGAAAGAGTCCGACCCATCTTTTTTATAAAGGACGGATTCCAATCGACCTTTTCTCTATTGTACGGTTTCTTGGATCCGCTTGGTTGTTTTCGAACGTTGTTTGCGTTTTTTTCCCTGTTTTTCCTTTATTTCGGGATTTTCCCCTTTCGTGAGGGCATACAGCGGGACAGGGATGAAGAGCATTATAGTCTTCCTTCTCCGCGGATTGCTGATTGAGGCGCTGCGTCTTGGCTTTTTCATAAATGGCCATTTCACGGCCGTGATCGTCTCGGCTCTTTTTACAAGCTTCTTTTATTAGCTTGTCTATTTCTTCTTCGAGCAACGGACTTAACGTTCTTAGAGAGGGCCCACACTCAATTTCAACGTTGCGGGTATTCGGAAGAGTGTTTTCCCCATCGTGGTAGCTGTTTATGACGCGGCAGCTGTGGAGCTGCTCTCATTTCTTTGACCGAACGTATCCGAGCCCGATTGTCTCTATCTTCCCGTTGGGCATCTTTCGCTGGGTCCCAGGAATATCCCAAATCTTTTTGTAGAATTGGGCTTGTCAAACAGTTTGTTCGAGGGGTACACCTTGGCATTTTAACATCCTTTTCAATCCCTCTGTGTACTATCTTGGCAGACGGATTTGTTGAAGCCTGTCGAGTGCAAAATCGGCACCATATACTTTGGTCTCAGTAGATTGGTAGAAGAGGATCGCCTTTTCACTTCGCCTGGGAGGGATGTAGAAAGTCTGTAGTTCTTGTATGCTGTATCTATCGAGCGCATCAAGTTTCTTGTAATACCGAGGCGGAGCCATTGTGATTTGCAGACTCTGATCTACTTCGTTGAGGGTTTGCACCGACGGGCGGATGGGCAGCACTGCGTTGGCCTCATATTCAGAGTCGCTGCCAAAGACCAGAATAGTTGTAGATGGTTCGGGCATGTTGTTTTCTTTCTGGGGTTGCCCCGAGTAGACTATTTCTTGATCTTCCTCGGAATCCTTCCCAAAGATCGGGATAGTGGTGGCGGACTTCTGTTTATCCTCCGGCTTATGACACCTTCTGTATCTTCGAAATCTGGTAGGAAGTACTTTACATCTTCATATTTTCAGACCTCGTTTACGGAGAACGGATTTAGCTCCCCAATGACGGAGCATTCCAAGCCGTCTTTGAAATACTTCATACATTGATGTTGTGTAGAAGGGATGCCGTTATACTCATGCAACTAGGGCATGCCGAGCAAAGCGTTATAGCAAGTCTTGACGTCAATGACGTGAAATTTGATGTCAGTGACGAGCAATCCAAAGCGTAACGTCGGTATTACGGACCCAAGCGTCCATGACGACTGTGAGTCAAACCCGGAGATTGTAATTTTGTCTCAAGCCAAGTACTAAACGTTCATGCAAATCTCCTTCAGCACTTTCACATTGAGGACGTTGACGGAGGATCCGTTGTCGACAAGGATTTTCCCTATTTTGATGTCGTGGCAGTACCCGGTGACGTATAAAGGGAGGTTATGTTCGCACATACCGAGGAGGATATCTTCATCGCTGAATGTAATGTTAGCTGTGTGAACCTCTGCCAGCTTGTCCTTCATCTTCTCTTCTGCAAGGATAGCTTGGAACTGATCGGACTCTTGTAATACATTGGTCAGAGACTCTCATGCCTCTTTGTATAAGAGGAGAGCATCCAATATGCTCAACTATTAGGGTATTTTTCTCAGATGTGCTAGGACATTGTAATCTACCTTATTTTTCCTAGATGGGTCCCTTTCTGTGAGCTCTTTGACAACTCCATCGTCGAGGGCAATTTCCTCAGAGATATTCTCTTTCCCTTTGTCTTTTTTTCTCGAACCTTTGTTCGTAGGTCCAAGATTCTTTTCAGGCGGCGTGTGGTTACACAGCTGAATATTCTCGCAGTTCTTCTCCTCCTCTTCTTTTTGGAGGTGGAGTCTTTGAAGAGAAGGCTGAGGGGTATTTCGTCCTCAGAATCGCTCCCAAAAGTAAGAACTTAGGGGTTTTCCCCATCTGAACTGGTACCAACTATATGACAGTTTCCAGTCGTTTTTTTCACGCGCATCTGTCGCACTCTTTTGCCGTTGACGAGCTTCGCGCTTCATCCTCTTGAAGTGTTTTTGATGAGCAACATATCCTTGCCACCACTTCTTAAAAGTACTGCATTCTTCGGTAGGGGTGGGTAACCCTCCGATGATATAGGACGTAGTTTGGATATGAATCCTCTCCGTCGAGGCATATGACCCCGGGAGTGTTTCTTACGAAAGGTAGCAGCTTTATCCCTATTGATAGGGCTTTAGCGAACCACTTCTCTGCCTTGATCCTGCTCTTATTTGTCGCATGTATGCTTTAGTTTGGTTGGAGTACTTTACGACTCCTCTTTGCCGTGGCTTTTTTATCCTGACGTTGATGCTTAGCCTTTTCGTATATGGCCGTTTCGCGTTCTCGGTCAGCTTTACTTTTTCGATAAGCTTCGTTTAACAGCCTATCGATCGGGTCTTCTGGAAGTTCCATGGATTTTAGCGCCGATACTGCCCCCAGTCCCTCCGTGTTGTTTTCTGACGCTGAGGGAGTTTCTTCGTCATTTAACAACGAATGGGTGACCATGTGGCAACTTTCTACATAGTCTTCGGTTTCTTCTGATAAGTCATTTTTCTCGTCGTTGTCACTATCTTCGTTCTCAAGAATATGCTTGAGGAACTCTTCGAGCATGACCGGTTTCCACGCCTTCTGGTTGTACTCCTCCAGCACGTCAATGTACTTTTGTAAGTCTGTGTGCTTGTCATCATACTCGACAAGATGCACAGGCTTCTTAGCCTTCTTCTTTTTCTTCGAAGACTTTGAAGGCTTGACTTGGGGATTTTGCCCTTTGTCAACAATCTACGGTACGGGACGCGGTTTCAGTATCTCTTCGATGATTTCAGGTTCAAATGGGCTTTTCCACCTGACTGCCGGACATACCTGTAGATCCTTCAGCATTCTTTTGGTTTTTATTGAAAGAACGACTTCTCATGGAGTTTCTTCTACGAGCGAGCATGATTCCCCCGGTGCATCCACCTTTTGATACAGGTTCTCGACCTAGTTCTTGAAGACGTAGCAATTTTCAATTGGGTGGATCACCATTTTGTGATAGGCGCAGTAGTTGAGGTTGTTGACGTCGCCGGGTTGCGGTGGACGTCGTGGATCTGACAATGTGATGAATTTGTTACGCATTGCCAATTCAAATAGTCTCCTCGTCTTATCGCGGGGAAACGAGTAAGCACGTCCTAACCTTTCTTCCAAGGATAGGCATGGACATGCGTTGTTTTGGCGAGCAGCCAGTTTTGGACCACTCAGTTGTTGTTGAGCGTTGGCAACGAAGGCCGCTTTCCCTTTACCCTTTGCGTTTCGAGGGTCCTTACTTGAGGAGGAAGGCCCGTGGCCCATCTAGTTCATTTGGGCCAGTTTATCGATCAGAGCCTGCAAGGTTGTTGGTTTGAAGAACGTCATGAACCGGGACACAGTCGTTTAAGGATCAAGGGTCCCGATGAACATGCCCACGGAGAGGGATTCTTCGATGCGTTATTCGCACTTTGACCATAGGTTCCGCCACCGGATCGCATATTGGACCCAGGTTTCTCCTGGCTTTACCCTAGCGTTGATTAATGCCATGATTGGGTGTGCTCGCTTACGCTGGCGAACCACTGTGTGAACAGCAGTTCCATCTCAGTGAATGTTCCACATAGTCATTTGGGAGCTCCGATTACCATTCAAAGGCCGTCTCTGACAGGCTGCCAATGAACTGGCGAAGCAACAGTTTGTCATCGCCTCCAGTGTTGCCGCACAGAGCTCTGAACTGTACGACGTGCTGATGTGGGATGTCTGTCCCCTTGTATACATGGAACTTAGGGATCGTATATCCCGGCGGGTATTTAATTTAGTCATACCAGCCTGGATACGGTCGCCCAGTTTTGACGATTTGGTCTGCGGCTTCATTAGCTTGATAAGCTCATATTTGTTGAGCGATATAATCATCAAGAGAAGCCTTGGAGATTGTTTCCTCCTTGGCTGCCGATAAAGCCGGAAGAGAATTTGATATTTCCCCTCTGTCATCCTCGATGATTATCGGCGGATCCTCGGCCGGGGGTTCTGGCTGGATCATCATCCTAATCATGTCTTGGAACAAGAGAGTCATCTGCTTTATGTTAGCAGCCTGCTTAACAACTTCCTTGTCTTTTATTTCAAGCACCCTTCGCAGGAACTCTGTATCGGTCTCTTGCTCCTGGCATTGTTCGACTGTTGTGTCCGGGCTTTCTTTTTGTCCGGTAAGCGCGGCCATTTTGGTCAGCATTTCCTTGAGCTTCTGTTGTTTCTCCTAAGCTTTAGTCAGCGACCGAGTTTGCGGTCAGTGATCCACAGAAGCACGGCTTTCTTCTTTCCCGGAAGCCATGTAGACCGTATGCACGATCATGCCCCAAGACTTGGGGCGTTTGGGTCCATCACCTTTGGGATTTGCCGCCGGCGGTGGGATTTTCTCTGGCCTCATCCTTTTGTGGGAGGTCGAAGTTGAAGGAGCCGTTGTAACAGGAACATGTGTAGAAGAAGCCCCTCGCTGTATGATGGAGGAGTGGTCTTTCTCTTGCCGAGTCTTTGATTTCTTTGGTCAATGGGAGTAATCTTTGTTGATCATAGAGTCATGGACTTTCTACCATACCCTGTGAATTTGGGAGGAGAGCCGTTGATGGGGGCGCTCCGGCTTTGCCTGCCTTATGGTTTCTGCAGGTGGGGGCGATTTCTTTAGCACCGCCGTTGGAGAGTCCTTGCATACCCTCCTGAGCAGATCAAAGCTGTTCCCAGTTGGAACAGCAGCATCAACTTCCACCATTGGAGCTGGTAGGGTAAGTCCAGAGGGAGAACTACCCCCAGCTTTTCTCACTCGATGCCAGTGACGACGTCAAGCGTTTCTTGCAGACGGGACCGCCTCAGTTTTGGAAGCGGCTTCTTTGTTACCCCGGCTTTGCTGAGGGCCTGCTGTTAGCGTCAACCTGTTGAAGACCGATGTCCTTGGCAGAGTTTGAGGAGGGCCGGCCAATCTTTCAAAGACCGACTTTCTGGTAGAGGAAGCACCTTTGACGTCTTCACCTGCAGGAGGAGTTAGGAGGGCTATCCATTTTGGGGCATCCCCTTCAGGTATTACGAGCCTCTTTGCGGGCCCGTTCGACTTTTGCTCGGCTTGTTGAAGACTGAGACAACAGATTTGGACGGCCCGTTGAGAGGGGCCGTTGTGGTTGCTAGTCGATCGAAGACCGACCTCTTGGGAGCTTCCTCTTACGGCGCTGAGACACCGAAACTCATCGGTGGGGGCATGGTCTCAAAGAACAACCCAGTGGTGGCTTGCGTAACTTACCCTACCGGCATTGAAAATATAGAGGCCGCGTTGGGCCTGTAGGTTACTCCTCCTACTGGGGTGGAGCAAGTGTTGTTGCTGCAAGAAGTGTATTGGGAAGCTATCAATTTCTCTTCTTCTGCACAGGAGCAAGATACCAAATTTTAGTACCACAGATCTAATGGCAATTATAGCGAACCGCGATTTCGTTCGCAAAACACGACACATGAAGTGTGGAGTGGAAAAAGGAAAAGGTCCCACCGGGCGTGCCAGAATCTGTCCACCGCCGAAAACAGAGACGGACTAGGATGGATCGTCTTACCTGAATTTGGGGGCAGACGCTATTTGGATTTATCCATCCACCTTTCCGAAGATACTAAGTTGATTTATGGCATCATATATCGAAGGTTTGGATAGATGTGGCCGTTGTAGCAGACTTCATCAGATTCCCCCTCATTTTATGAAGGGTTTTTGATTGTGGGGACGCTCTTCCCTGCAGACGTAAGCCCCTGCAGCTAATTATGTTACTGCATTGCGATAACCACTGTCTCCTTCTCCAGCAGTTCACTTCGTATCGTGCGTGTTTTTTGTTTGTTTTGGTTGCCCGTGGATTGTATACGGAGACTAGTTTATGTCGTCGCCCGTAGGGCGCGGATTAATCCAAATCTGTATATTTTAGATTTGGGTTTGGTTTATTTGAGGACCATTAATCTGGTTTGAGATTAAGATCAGCTTAAATGTGTGAGCATTTGGGCACAATTTTTTTTTTAACTAAGGATACATTAGTCTAATTTGTGACTACGATCAACATAGAAAAATTTCAAGGATCATTTTTATTTAAGATGCAAACAACAAAGCATTTTCGGCTCAGCTATAAGAAAGTTTTATAGACTTAGCCAATTTAGGCTTAGTATGCTCAGTTTTTTTTGTTCAGAAATGCTAAGCACTTATTTGGACTCTGTTGGTTCAGTCCCTTTTTTTTATGCAAAAGTGCTAAGCACTTGTTTGACGGTTTGACACTCACATGCGTGTCATGTGAAGCATTTAATTATGGGCGCCGCCCAATGAACGCTGAGCATTAAGCCATTTTGGCTGTTTATGGAGTGTTAAGCACTTTTCTCTCTTTTTTTGGTGGCGCCCACATGAGGAACACGTGAGGCGCTGGGCGCTGCCCAATCAGTGCTAAGCACTCAGCCGTTTTGCCTATTTATGGAGTGTTAAGCACTTTTATTATTTTTCTGGCGTCCACGTGAGGAGCACGTTAGGCGCTGGGCACTGCCCAATCAGTGCTAAGTACTTAGCCGTTTTGGCTATTTATGGAGTGCTAAACACTCTTATTATCTTTGTGGCACCCACGTAAGGAGCACGTGCGGTGCTAGGCATTGCCCAATCAGTGCTTAGCACTCAGGCGTTTTGGCTGTATATGAAATGCTAAGCGCTTTTTATATGGCGCCCACGTGTGTTTCATGTGAGGCACTAAGCGCTGTTAAAGAGAGGTGCCCACGTGGGAAGTATTGTAGAATTTTAATCCAACGGCTCTGTTTAACAGAGAGTATTGTAGAATTTTAATTCTACCTGGAGGCTGGCGCTCACATGTTGTGCACGTGGACGCAACTTAAGAATTTAATTCTTAAGATAGGTATTCCTATGCTTTGCACATCGGCGCCCGCGTAAGGAGCACGTGCGACGCCATATAAAAATTTAACCTTTATTCAGGAAGCACTCCTGTGCTTTGCACATTAGCGCCCACGTGAGGAGCACGTGAGGCGCCACCATAGAATTTAATCCTATAAGATTGGTTCTGGCGTTGGCGCCTTCACAGAGAGCACGTAAGGCGCTGCCTCATTCCAACAGAGTTTTGCTCTTTTATTAGGTTAAATATTGGAAGAACAGGCTATCGGGGGAGGAATATCCTCTGCACTACCACCTAAAGATGGCACCGCACTCGAAACAACACTAGCTGCGGTGGTTCCTGTAATGAAGAAAAAAGGAGTCAGGGTGTGGACAAAATAAGCTAAATAATTTTAAAAAGCATCACAAAACGAATCATACCAAAGCTCATAGAAGCGTGAAGCCTCTCCTCCTCCTCGAATGTTCTGATGGGCACCAGAAGAGCCTCTTCAGTAGAGATGCTTGTTAAGAAAAGATTGTTAATAAAGTGCAATAAACTATAAAATATACAAAAGAGTATAAACAAGATGTACCTAACGCCGTAAGAGCAGCAAACGCTTCTTGCTCGTGGGCTAACCGCTCAGAAGCCTCAATAGCAGCTTGAAGATTGGTTGCTACGTTCTCATCGATAGAAGCTTCAAAAAGATTGTCGTTGGTGCCATATTCAGACAAGCCTTCGCTGTAGGGGGCATGAGCTTCTTGACTAAATACAACGTCAGCTGAAAATAGGGATTTCTTCTTCTTCAGAGAGCCGGCAACAACACTTGACGATAAGAGATTTTGCTTTACAGGCCTTTTGGGACGGTGAGTCCCGATTTCTGAGCTAATATCCGACTCGGAAGATGCTGCAGCCATCACGCCGCCAGGAGCACTCATGTCCGGTCATGGCTTAGCCGTCGATACCATTGGAAAGGCTCGTGGAACTACAACCGTGTCGCTCTCTTTCAAGGAAGGGCGGACAATTGCTCGTCGTTTTAGTGGAACCGCGGGGTTACTGGTCGGGATAGAATCCTTGTGAACAAGGAGCATCTGCCTCTCTTCTTTGATAACGGAGCACGTCGCATACTGGTACCAAGCTATATAGGGATTTGAGGCCTTCGGAATACGACTCAGCTCAGCAATCAAAAAATAAGACCTCGTATTCAGCCGCATCAAATGGTGCACTACGTTGTGGACGATCTCCTCTGAAGCAACCGGATCGGCAAGAAATGCTTCAAGGGGAACGCCTTGGTTATAGACGGAATGCTGAGCAAAATGAAGCGGGTTGTATCTCATAAATAACACCAAGGCATTTTTCCTGAATACTAAAAAACCCGGCCTGATGGAATACAAATGCACAATTTCCCGGGCCCTCAAAGCAAAAACCCCATCCTTGAATACATCATGAAACGGCCGGACCACTTTGGAGAGTTCTTTATTAATGGTCAGGACCCTATCAACAAAGGTCATGCTATCCCCAACTATGCGCGGACGTGGAAGCAATCGCCGAGCCTCTTGCTGTATTGGGTCCGGAGAATAAGCGTCGACCAATTGCATGACCAAGGGAAAATTGTGAAAGTGTGTCTTAGCACCTCTACTAGGTTTCCACATGCATCAAATATGCAATTTTTAAAAATCTAGAGGTATAAGCTACACTAACCTAGAATCGAACTAGAGAATTAGGGTTTGTAAACATGTAAACAAACTTTACACTAAGTGAATAGAGAATACAACATTTGTAGACCGGTCCTTCACTTTTAAAGCTCCAAGTAGTAGTCCCTTAGCTCCAAGTAGTGGTCTCTCGAACTCTTCTTAGGCTCCACTTGGTGAAAGGAACGAGCTTGCTCCTCGTCTTCGAGGCCGAAGATGATCCACCTTGAAGTTACTCTAACTCAAGCTACATCTTCACTAATCAAGGAATTAGTGTAGCAAACAACCTAATCTTATGGGCTAGATGAGAGTAAGTTGTTGAAGTAGGAATTTTGCTCACTTTAGAAATCACTTTCTCTTTTTCTTTTCTCACCTCATGAAAAACTAAAGAGGAAGAAGATGAACTTGGGTGAGGAAATATCTCAAATTGATAAGTGTGAGAGTTAACCATAAGCTAAAGATAATGGTTAGGGTTATAAAAATATCTAGAGTGCAAACAAAACAAGTAGGATGAGTCATGGCTTCTACATGCTTCCACAAGCATCTAACCCATGCTCATTTCAATCTCATTTTGAATTAACTCTAAATAAATATTCACCCAAATTATCTTTAGTTTTGGTGTGAGTCTCATACACCCATGTTCTATGTATCATCCATCATGACACAATATATGAATACATATATTAATATATATCACATATATATTAAATGTATTAAAAGAGAAGAAAATCTTTAAGTGAGCACAATATTAGTTAATATACAAATATATAAAATATAAATATATATCAAATTATTAAATCAACACTTGATTCAATAATCCAGTTATAACATATATAACCGACTAATATCATTTTTATGTATATCATATTATCGAATCAACACTTGATTCAATAACCGGGTCATATCACATATAACCGACAAATATTCAATACTACATTAAATCAACACTTGATTCAATAATCCGGTCATATCATATATAACCGGCCAGTATCAAATATATATACATATAACATATCATTGAATCAACACTTGATTCAACAATCCGGTTATATCACATATAACCTAACCGATATCACATATCGCGAGATTAGAATACGGTATCGCATACCCGTATTTAATCAAGCTCCCGCACATATCACCATATGTGCCCTACTTCGTTTCGCTTGAGCTAGGAAACCTCTGTGTGGGACTCTAAAAACTTGTCAATACGCCAACAGTAGGTAATGATCACATCAGTCACCCATAAGCCGTCAGTGGTGCTAGCTGGACGTAAAGTTCTACCCAGGTATTAAGTGAATAGAAGATCAACAAGCAAGCTTGTCCAAACTCCCGCAAAGCCTATAAGCAACACTTACCATATAGCCCGGTCTTTTCGTCTGATATGTCGCATATCAAATCTAGGGGTGAAATCGTTAGACCCCAATAACTTGATAAGTCATGCCGATGTGTAGCCTATAACCTTTCAAGAAACTACTGATAACACTTATCAGTAAATCTCATCAGCCCCGGCCAGAGACTTGCAGTTATAGCCAATCGAGCATAGCGCAACATCAACTCCCTATACCGGGAAAGACGAAACCCCTCCTATCGCTCATTGCCTTCATGTGACTCGGGACTGTACCCAAAATCCACCTGTTTGCACGACTCCTGTGAGTCGTGGTAGGGAGGAAATCAAAGCACGGTAGGAACCACACAAGACTCTATAACGATCTCGGGTCTACATACTAACCTATACAAGTATCACCAGAGAAATGATATCGGACGATAGGTATAGTACCAACTAGGAGTTCTCGGCGAGTCATGTTCGATGTACCTATTCTCTAATGAGCACCTGTGTACAATCTTTGATGTCAAACACTAATGGATATGGGATTAACCATCGCCCCATACAGGATCAAGAAACGTACACGCTAGTCTACTCTGGAATATCGATGCCCTGTCTCGATACTCTCTCGACTAGGAACTATTAAAGGATGTGCTTGTGGACTACACAAGACCTACTAATATGAACTATATCATAGTCCTGGTAGTCAAGCCAACATCCTAAGGGCTTTATCAACATGTATCAGAGAGACCGTATAACAATACTAGTATACATGTTAAGATAAAGAGAAACCAGATAACATACTATCATATCGAGCAAGAAAGTCCTCTATATATATGTCCAAGCATCCACTATATCATACAATAATGGCATCTAGGGCATACATATTCCTAAAAAATTGTACCTATCATAAAATTTAGATCTCTTATGCACACCAAAGGCACCCAACACTTGCATCTCGATCCATGAGATGAAATAGTGTAAAGGGAGATTTAAGGGCTTCAAACCTGGCTGGGTGGTGTCAGCTGCTATGCTTAGGCCATTATACAAATGGGCTAATCCTGCAACTCCAACAGCCATATGCGTCCCTGCCGCAACACGATGAGCCGGATAGAAAACAGACGGTCTCATGTAGTGAGGATGCATTGGGAGTGCAAACCATCTCAGCCACAAACCAATGAAGCCCACGAAAAATATTTCCTCATCAATGTCCGGAGCAGCGATTTCTGCAAAAAGGAAGATGAGGGTGTCCGGAATAAAGAACCGCTTCAAATCCGCATCAGCAGTCAGCAATTTGTCTAACCCAAACCCGAAAGGATCATCAAGCTTGGCAAACTTCGCAGCCTTCTTTGATAAAACCTCCGGACGAAAGAAACGGGAGACGAAATCCGTAAAGCTAACCCCATGCCCCCCAGACTCCAAAAACAAGCTTTTATAAATATTCAACAGTTTGATCAGACTCGGGAACTTGTGTTAGATAGAATTTTCCGGAGTAAGGCCCATGATGACCGATTTGATGGCAAAGATATACTCGTCAGGAGGAAGTAACTTCTCATAATGCTCCCCTCTGACGGGTAATCCAGAAATTTCTGTGAATTCCTCCAGTGAAACCGGTACTTCTCGGTCCGATAATAGAAACGTGTGGGTCAGGATATTCCACTGTTCCAAGAAGGAATTAACCCACCACACTGAGGAGTATGGTAATATAAGAGAGATGCGTAGATTGCTGGGTATAACCCGGTTTTTGGCAGCAATGATTTCATGGCCGATAAGATGTAGCGGGACAAAAGGAGGTAACCAGCCGGATGTCAAGGGGTCACTCCTATTGTATAAACCTGACCCTAAGGACGTGTCTCTCCTTGACATATACGACACCCTAAAATATCTAGGGCCATCGGCGGCTGGACTGGTATCGATGCCATGGAAGGTTGAAGACAACCCTCTTCAATCCAATTGACCTCTTCCACAGCATAAGCAACCGGCGGAGGGTCAGCATACTGAATCAAGGGGATTGGTTCTGATAGCATCTCACAAGTAAAGCTACACCGACCCCGGATAATGAAGTTGTACCACGCTCCCCATAGATGAAGAGATTTTCGTTCCGGGTCGTAGTCCCAGATTAAAACAAGGACTTCACGATGGTAACGAACATAGGGGAAAAAAAGGAACCAAAAGTCAAGATACCTGAAAAGAAAACCAGTGGAGGGTTAGAAATCAAAATGCTAAAATCACTAAGTCTAAAAAAATAGTGGGCCCCACAAAATCAAAGTGATGGCTCGTCAATGATGAGACAAGTGCCCATTGTGAGAATCCAAAAGAATTTTCATTAAATGAATAGTGCTCGTTAAATAGTGGAGTTAAAACTCCCAATATTATCCGAAAGGTGGACTCTTTAAAACAAACAACAGATTCAAATCTGTAAAGAAAAAAAGAAGGGATTAAAACCCCAAAAATTCTTGTAACAACCCTAATTTTCATATACACTTTTCTGTACAAATTTTTAAATTTTTTTTTTAAAACCATAAAGAAGTATTTTAATCCGAGCACAAGATATATATAATTGATTATTTTGTTTTTAAATAATTTCATTTTTAGTGTACATTAAATTGTTTTTAAATTTAAAGTGTACTTTGATATTTAATGCTGCTGATATCATTTTAAGTAACTATTTTTCTACAATAATTACAAGAAGGAGCTTGTAGCTCATTGGTAATACCTTGCACTGCTGAACTAAGCCACCAGAGTTCGAATCCCATACCCCACATTATTTTTAATATTGATTTTAAAAAAAAACCTTTAGAATACCAAGAGTTTACACGTGCATATCTCACAAAAACCCCACTACACCCAAAGATGTAACACTTGCAGAGGGTAGATGAACCGTCGGGGGAGATCCAGGTCACCAGACTCGGTCGGGAATCGGCCAACTCGGCCTTGACTCGGCCGACTCAGTGATCCGACCGAGTCATGGCCGAGTCACCCCCTTTTAGGCCGATTCCGGCAAGGGTCACAACATGAAAGTTGTGTCTTTTGGTATTCCCTACTCACCTGCAAAGTTTCAGCCCAATACCACTTCCATAGCTCTTTAAAACCCCCAATTACTCCACTTTTAATACATTTTTATTACATTTTATCACATTTTTATTTTTTAACTTTTCATCTACCCTAACCCTAACCCTAGCCTAGCCCTATATAAAGGCCCCTACCCTCTACCTTTTCCCCGCACAACTCTAAGCATACTCTCTAAAACTCTTGAGAACTTGGTGTAAAGAGCGAGAAGCGAAGCGCTGTCGAAACCGACGACGGATTCCGGCGACCAGATCAAGACCGACGTGACGTTTCCAACGAATCGGCAACCACCACACCTTTTAGAACGCTTAGCTTGTCCAAACCCGTAAGTCCCAACCTTCTACCTCTCTTTTCTATATTTGCAAAATACGACTTTTTGAAACCCGACGGAAATCGGACAAACCGATTTCCGATTCGTTTTTCTTAAAAATTCCACTTGTCACCTAATACATATTATCAACCCTCTTGCATGTTGACTATTAATCACCCTTAAATCAAATTTAATTGTACTTTTCCACATGAAATGACAAGTTCTTTAGAAAACCGTATTTCTTGCATAAAAATACCATCAAGTTAAATTTTAATGTTCTATTTAGATACCCCACTCCTAATCATGTTTATTTTGATAACAAAACTTGTTTCATTCAATTTGGATGAAATTTCACACATGAAATGATAACGTTTATGGAAACCGTATTCTTGCACTTTAATACCCTTAACTTTAACATAACTCATTTCACCTTGAAACTTCACCAAAACTTAATATAAGTCACGGGGTAATGACCTACCCTTACACACACTCATTATAACCCTAATTGCTGAATAACAAAATACAGAATACGATATTATAGGACTTTTTCACTAAAATACCATAATCTTTATAACTTTTAGTTTAATCTTTAAATTGTAAATTCTTTTTAAATAAAACTTATACAAAATGAAAGCACGATTGGTCATGGACATCGATCGTTTATCTAAACTGTCTTGTGGGTCTAGGCAAGTGTGTCTAAGGCTAGTGGTTTTTAATTAGGCCAACGACTGTGGTTCCTTCCCACTTACCTGGCACTTACCTGGCTGCATTCGACGGTGAAGAGGCGATTTGAGGCTTCTAATGACTCATCGTTTAGACCATAGAATATAGGTTAGATGGTCTAGGAAACCCTAACAACTAAAATATGGAGAACTATATACTTTTACAAATAAATACCCTATATTTAGAAAACATTTTCCCTAAATTAAAAGTATTTATAAAAATCTGAGCAAAGTGCCATTACAACCCATCTTTGGGGAACCTGTTAGGGATAGCACGGTTCATCGTGCACCCGCAGGCTAGTAGTGCGAGATTCAGACCTCCGCAAGGAGCATTCGGTCTCGAAAGGTTTAAAATACGATATTTAAAGAAAGTGATATTTTTGTAAATAAAATATTCATTTAAAAATTATTTATGTGTTTAATTATATATAATTATCATTTAAACATTTATTTTGTTATAATATAAAATTTCCACTTTTTCCTAAAATTCAAAGATTAAAAGTTACATTAAAATAACACGAATTTCAAATAAACAATTAATACTTTTATTAGGATATATTCACTAGAATAACACAAATAAAATTCACATTCATTATAACAATAAAGACGATTATTAAATACTTGAGGTGTATTTGGAAAACTATACAAAAGTATTTTTACATAAAACCCCCTCAAGTTTCACAAATTACAATAAGGCCACTAGCTAATATTGAACTTCAAATTATATTTCTTTTAGTCGGACTCGGGTTAGAGTCTGACTAATTCTGACTTGAATATATTTCAAGTCAATCTATATTTCAATTATATTCCAACACAACTTGAATACATGAATCCCAGAATCAGTTAACAATCTGTCTGACTGAACCGAACCATGGATATTCTTTTTACAAGTTTCCAGTATTCCATTTACATGACTCTACGGTTATAACCGTTTCCTGATATCATGGTTTCGGTAAGTCAATCAGTTAATCAAGTCAATCAAGCAATCATTACAAGTTTACAAGATAACAATACAAACATGACATCGCGGGGTTTAAAGGGGTAGATTGGTACGGAAGATGTTAAAAGTGGAATGAGGTGGTCAGATTAAGACACCTAACATGAATACTGTTGCTGTTGTACCGTGGCATAACGGTTCCTTGTACTCTCCGTTTGCACTGATCTCTAGCATATAGAGATCCCCCTCGTATACACTGGCATTCTTCTGTACCAAGCTACAAACAACTGCGTTAAACAATATTCCATAATATTCTACAACATAATACTCTAGAAAATACTGTTACTCTGCCATTCTCACTCCACTTTTCTTTGGGACTTACCGAGCGACCTGTTCGCTGACGACATTTTATTTCTCTCTTCTTTGAATGTCGTCAGGTGCGTTGGACCAAGTTGAGACCGAGCCCACAAGTGAAGATTTGGAGCAGTTCCTGTTAGTGTATATGCCCTAGAGGCCATTACTGTATCATACTAGTTTGTATATTACTTAATGGATGCTTGGGATATTCACCTTGTATATACAATCTTGCTCAAAATAGTAGTATGCTACTTGGTTTGTTTCTACTTCAATGTGTACTTGTGTTTATTTCAGTATATCACTTATACACATTAGTGGAGCCCTTAGGATCTTTGCTTGATTACCAGCGTTGTGATGGCAGTCACACTAGTGGGGGCTGGGTAATCTATAGGCACATCCTTATACAGGTCCCTAGTCGCAGGACTATCGAGACAGGGCATCGATACTCCGGAGTAGACTAGCGTATGCGCTTCTCATCCCAGTGTGGGAGATGGTCTGTCCCACAGCCATCAGTACGTCGTACTGGAGATAGTATACGGGTGCTCGTTGGGTTACGAGTACACTGGACAGGACTCGTCGGGAACTGACAGGTTGGTATTATACCTATCGTCAGTTATCAGTTCCCAGGTGACATGAGTACAGCTTAGTCCGCTGACTTGACACTGGCACTTCGCCTCAAGTGTGTTCCCACTGCACTTTGATCACTACCCTACCACGGCTCAAAGGAGTCGTGCAAACGGGTGGTAGTTGGGTGCAGTCCCGAAGCACTTGGAGGCAGTGACGGTTAGACAGGATTCGTCTCTCCCGGTATTGGGGGTTGACATCGCGCTGTGTCTAGGAGAGCCATTACACGAGTAGTCCCTGGCCAGGGCAAACGAGATATACTGGTAGGTTTCCAGTGTTATCTCAGGGTGTTTTGGGCTTCGCTCCGGCACGACTTGTACCGCTATTGGGGGACTGACGTTTACCACCCCCTAGGCCCGCCATGCGATGTATCAGACGAACAGACCGGACTGTACGGAGACTGTCACATTCAGACTCAGTAGGAGTTCAGATGGGGTTTCACCTCGTCAGCCTTCTTGTCGGCATCTACCTGGGGACCGTTACGCACAGCTAGTGCCGCTTGCGGTCTGTGGTTAAACCCACTGCCAGCGTAGTGTCGAGTCTTTAGAGTCCCACACAGAGGGTATTCGCCTCTGGGCAAAACAGAGTAGAGGTCGCATGGTTTTGCGACAGGGTTCGTTCTCATCCGCGCACTTGTGCACGTTTGGAGTCCGGACAGATTATACTGGCAGGCTCTGGTTTGAGCCAGATACTAGTATATATATTTGGGGTTGCTTTTATATCTTGGTATTCTTGTTCCTCGGATCGAGAATGCAGGTGTGTATGCACAGTTGCTTGAGGCGGAGGATGAGGTATTTCATTAGGGTTTCGGAACGGGTGCGTATGCACAGTTGACAGTTATCTTTTTCCAAACCCTAATGGATTTATGGATTATCTATTTATAATAGTAATTAAATGAGAATTTTGTTATGGTTGATTTTGTTGACTTGTTGACCATGGTTGACTTGTTGACCATGGTTGAAAGTTGACCACCATCATGCTTCAAAAGTCTTCCTTGATTTATGCTTACATTTTTAAATGAAGCATGGTTGTGGTCATTCCAAATTGCCATCAACTATTCTCATTTTAAATTATTATTATTAGATAATTCTTTTCTTTTGCATTATGGTTGCAAGAAAGAAAAAATATAGCTCATTCTATCATTCTCACTCTCTCTCTTCACTTCATCTTCTTCTTCCTCTAGTCAAGAGAAACCTTCTCATGAGTTGAGAATCCTTCTCTTGAAAAACAAAAGCAACCCTTAGACACTCTCTACTCACTCTAGGATCAAGGGTCTAGCAAGCCGGCGATTCTGGTTCACTCCAAGTACGAGAAAGAGCCCAAAGGTCGAGCCTTCGAGGTGGATCCATCTTCGACGGGAGAAGGCGACGAAAAGAGAACCATCAACCTCTACAAGGTTTGAAGAAGAAGGAGTTCAAGTTTAGGTATAACCATCTTCCATAGTAGCTAACTCTCTTTAGCAAGAACACTAGTTTTAGTTTAGACAACGATCCCGACCAAGTTTAGTCCATGTTGCCTCTTGCGTTAAAATTCTGATTTTATACCGTTTCCGCCTCCCCGTAAGCACCGGGGGTCGCAATATGGACTTACAGTGGTATCAGAGCCTAACTAAACTTAAACTAGCTTGGTAGTGAAGTGTAACGAAGTTCGGAACCGAAAAATCGCAAAACCGGAAAACTAAAAACCTGAGTTTCTGTTGATTTTGTTTTGGCTCAAAATGAAAAACTTTATACTTGTAAAATCGTCTCAGGGTTTTCTAAGAACACACAAGAAAAACGATATCATGTTTCCTCCAAACCGCCGCGCTTCCGCGGCTTCACCTACTCATCTGGCCGCGGAACCGCCGCAAGTTGGTGTCATCTTTGCATCGTTTTTCCTGCAGTGTTCTTCTGTGTTGGTTTTGGGATTTTTAAGATATATTATATGTACCCAGATTTTCCAGAACTGAAATTCACTTTTGGGGTCCTATAATTCCGTATTTTTTTTCCGAACTTCACTGCACTTTGGCTATGTTGGTTATATCTGTGATGTTTGCATGTATTGAACGTCGGCTAATCGCTATAAGTCGATTAGTCGGGGTTATACATGATCTGTAATGTGCTGGAATGTGTATATAAATATGTTGGATTGTCGCGGGTGAATAGCCGGGGGTTGTGAGACGAGAGTTTTCTTTTCTTGCAATTCATTGTAAATGTAAATTGATGTAATTATATTATTTGTTTGGCCGCACAACCGGGTCGGGGTTGTAGCCGTCATTGTATAATTCTTTTTACTGTTTTTGCTCCTAGGATAGACCCATGGAGGGGTGCACAAACTACCGAGGACTTGGCGGGTAGTTTGCCGCACCCGTAGGGGTCTTGGGTGGGGATTTGGCTATTCACCGCGACCGTGTTATCTGTTTTTGTTACAGGCTCGTACAAATTACAGATTGCTAGTATATCCAATGTATTTATCTGTGATCTGAAATGTCTATCATTGTTTTCTATTTAGGCGTTGCTTATGTTTTACAGACGCGCTAGCCCAGCCCCCGCTCTGTCGTTAGTTAAGTAACCTAACGGGTAATGACGGGGCCCCGTGGCGAATGCGAATGGCATAAGCGTACGTCATATTTTGGTTGTTTTCTGCAATGGTAGGATTAAATGATGGGACGCATTAAAAGTACTAATGCAAGAATATCACGCATTAAAAGAACTAATGCAAGATAATAAACCAAGTTTAAGTCGATGGAACACTTACGAAAAACCACTCGGTTCTTTTCAAAACTAACTTTTAAATGCGGAGATTGAGCCACTCCTTCTAAAAGCTATCTCGTTCCATCGATTAAATCAAGTTCACTACGTTCACGGTTTCGCCAAAACCATTCGTAGCCCTCCGTCGCTTCGCATGAATAGGCAATAGTATTCAAGCTATGTATTTTGGCCAAAGTCAAGGCATAGTGATTGGTAGCTATTGGGTGTTCATGTGTAGCATAGATAGATGCGTTGGTTTGGGACAGTCGTGCTGCCATTTTGGCCAAAGTCAAGGGTAGGTACGGATGGATCCAAATTAACCTGGATAGTGACGGGCAGAACTTGACATGTGACTTATGATATTTTGGCCAAAGTCAAGGTCATAAGAGCATGGGGCAAAAATCCACATCGGGAGTTTCATAAGTACTGAAACTTGCTAGATTTGCATACCATTTGGAGTGTGGTGATTCTGGTAGGATTCCTTCAGTTTCGTCACGCGATGATATTTGGATCCCGATCCTACTGTGAGTATATGCTACTCCTCGGGAAATTTCTCACTTAACGATCAATGCTATAAACCTAGTAGGTGCCTAGAAAGGTGTTAGCGGGGTTACGCCCCCAGGGAAAAGAGGTTCTTTAATTAAGGAACTTCGCGAAAGCGTTGGAAAACCTCCCTCGAAGTACCAACACCGGCCTGGCTGAACGGTTAAGCAAGTATTGTACGGTGGGATTGATCCTGACTAATTCTTCCTTTATGGTTTGAGGAGGGATTCGAGAAACAGTGGGAGCCATCCTGTTTAGACAAACTAAAAACCACTCTAAACTTGCAAGAGCATCATGCTGAGTGTTTCTTCTTCTCTCTCCTAATTGCAGCGACCAATCAACATGACTGGACTTAAGTTACTCCTAGATAAAAACAAACTGACAGGGCCAAACTACAAAGATTGGCTCAGGAATGTCAAGATAGCAATCACTTATGACAAGCTGGGGTATCTTCTTACCACCAAAGCTCCCCCTGTCCCTGGTCCAACTTCCAGCGTCGCGGATAAGGAAATCCGCAAGACTTGGGAGATTGATAGCGCGAAGGCCAAGTGCCTCCTGCTTGCCTCGATGGACAACGAACATCAGAGGAGGCATGAGAATATGGACATGGAGTCCATATTGCTCCATACAAAAGAACTGTATGGAGAGCAATCACGTATCGCAAGATACGAAGCGTCGAAAAAGTTGTTTTCGACAAAGATGGCCGTCGGATCATCAGTAGCCGAGCACGTGCTAAAGATGATCGGCTACATTGAGGAGCTCGCTGACCTAGGGATCACATTGGAGAGTGAGCTATATACGGATATAGTTCTCCAGTCCCTTCCTTCCACTTACGCCCAGTTTATACTGAACTTCAACCTACAAGAAAAAGAGGTTGAACTATCAGAGCTCCTCAACATGCTGAGGAGCGCAGAGGGCACCCTACAGAAAAGTAGGGATACATCCACTTTGTTTGTAGGAGGATCATCTTCTTCTAGGTCCAAGGCGAAAGCCAAGGGAAAGAAGAAGAAGGCCCCCGCCAAACCAAGGGGCGGTGTTAGTAAAGTGGATACGAAGGGAAAAGGTAAAGCAACAAAGATAGCGGGGAAGCTTGTGGATAAGGAAGAATGCTTCTTTTGTCATAAGAAAGGACACTGGAAGAATGATTGCAGGGCCTGGAAGGCCAGAACACAGGAATTGAAGCAGGTTGCAGCTTCAGCTTCAGGTGTGTATGTTATTGAAAACTGTCTTTCAATAAACTCTACTTCCTGGGTATTGGATACCGGATCAGGATCTCATATCTGTAATTCTTTGCAGGCGTTGAGAAACCGTAGGGATTTGAAGGCAGGTGACATGACCCTCAGAGTTGCGAACGGAGCTAGCATGGATGCTAAAGCCGTGGGGGACTATCACCTGGGAATGTCAGATGGACATGTTTTGGTTTTGCGTAATTGCTTTTTTGTACCCAACGCAACTTGTAATATCATTTCTGTATCTTTAGTTTCTAAAGAAGGTTATGAATTTGCGTTTGTAAGTAATGTTATAAACATTCACCTTAATCAAGTATTGATTGGGTCAGGTACTCTGAGTAATGGTATATACGTGTTAAACCAACCACAGATTTTCAATGTCCAGAATACGCACAAAAGAAAGTCTCCAGAAATAAATCAGACTTTCTTATGGCATTGTAGATTGGGTCACATCAATGAGAGAAGGTTGACTAAGTTGCATACAGAAGGATATTTGAATGCGTTCGAATATCAATCATATGCCACTTGTCAATCTTGTCTCAAAGGAAAGATGACAAAGACTCCGTTTACTGGACATGGAGTAAGAGCGAGCGAGCTCTTGGGACTCGTACACAGTGACGTGTGCGGTCCAATGTCTACACATGCCCGAAGCGGACATTCTTACTTCATTACTTTTACGGATGACTTCTCAAGGTACGGTTATGTCTTCTTAATGAAACATAAGTCCGAGGCCTTTGGAAAATTCCAGGAGTATAAGAATGAAGTAGAGAAACAGACCGGCAAAAGTATTAAGATTCTAAGATCGGATCGAGGTGGAGAATACTTAAGTGCCGAATTCCTGGACTATTTAAAAGAGAACGGAATTCTCTCTCAGCTTACTCCTCCTTACACCCCGCAACATAACGGTGTATCGGAGAGACGGAACCGCACCCTATTGGATATGGTGCGGTCCATGATGAGTAACGCTGAGTTACCGCGATCATTCTGGGGATATGCGCTAGAATCAGCCGCATACCTTTTGAACCGAGTCCCCACTAAGACTGTGCCTACCACGCCATTTGAGATGTGGTGTGGGAAGAGACCCCATCTTAATCACATTAAGATATGGGGAAGTCCAGCTTTTGTCAAAAAGCAGCATGCGGACAAGCTCGAGGCACGCTCAGTACTGTGCAAGTTTGTGGGATATCCAAAGAATTCCAAGGGATATTTCTTCTACTGTGAAGAGGAACAAAAAGTTCTTATTTCTCGTCATGCCCACTTTCTAGAACACCAGTTCATAGAAAAAGAAATAAGTGGGAGCGCAGTAGAGCTGGAAGAAATTCCAGAACCACAGACTGTTACTGAAAGCTTGGTGGAACCAGAGGGTTCAACAGAACAGGACATTCCTACGCCGCTCCGCAGGAGTAGTAGGCAGTCTCATCCGCCCGAGAGATACTACGGTTTTCTCATAGACGGGGATCGAGAGGATTGCATCATAGATTATGATGAACCTACTAGCTTCCAGCAGGCCGTTCAGAGCGTTGACTCAGTGAGATGGCTGGATGCAATGCGGACCGAAATGGAGTCCATGTACACCAACAAGGTATGGACGTTGGACATTGCTCCAGACGGGATAAAACCCGTGGGATGCAAGTGGATCTTCAAAAGGAAGATTGGTGTAGATGGACAGGTTGAGACCTATAAAGCTAGGCTGGTAGCAAAGGGTTTTCGTCAAAGACCTGGCTTGGACTACGACGAAACCTTTTCTCCAGTAGCCATGCTGAAATCCATTCGGATCCTTCTTGCCATTGCTGCCTTCCACGATTATGAGATCTGGCAAATGGACGTAAAGACAGCTTTTCTAAATGGAAATTTAGAGGAGTGTGTCTATATGGATCAGCCAGAGGGTTTCATTCAGAGTGGGAGCAGCGGAAAGGTGTGCAAGTTGCTTAAGTCCATCTATGGACTAAAGCAGGCATCGCGGAGTTGGAACATCTGTTTTGATGAGACAGTCAAAGAATTTGGCTTTATCAAAAATCCAGATGAACCATGCATCTATAGTAGATTTGTAGCGAGAACTGTAGTATTCCTCGTTTTATACGTGGATGACATTCTCTTGATAGGAAATGACATTCCTATGCTACAATCTGTCAAGGGATTCTTGTCACAAAGGTTCTCCATGAAAGACCTGGGTGATGCCTCATACATCCTAGGGATCCGGATCCATCGTGATAGATCCAAGAGGATATTAGGACTTTCTCAGTCCAGGTACATCGACACCATAGTGAAAAGATTCAGTATGGAAGATTCCAAGCGCGGTAACCTACCGGCTTGTCACGGGATCACCCTCTCTAAAGAGATGTCTCCCAAGACTGATTTGGAGAGGGATCGCATGTCTATTATACCCTACGCTTCTGCGGTAGGCTCTATAATGTATGCGATGTTGTGTACCAGACCGGATGTAGCTTATGCACTGAGTGTAGTAAGCCGGTATCAGTCAAACCCTGGGGAGAAACATTGGATAGCAGTAAAGAACATTCTCAAGTACCTGAGAAGGACTAAGGAGATGTTCTTGGTGTATGGCGGAAAAGACCTCCAGATCGAGGCTTTTGCTGACTCCAGCTTCCAGAGTGACGAGGATGATTCCAAGTCCATGTCGGGTTTTGTCTTCACCCTCAATGGAGGGGCGGTGTGTTGGAAGAGTTCCAAACAGGAAACCGTTGCAGACTCGACGATGGAAGCGGAATACATCGCTGCATCTGATGCCGCAAAAGAAGCTGTCTGGATGAGGAAGTTCTTGAAAGAACTTCAGGTGGTTCCGTCCATTGTTGACCCAATACCTCTGTATTGCGACAACAACGGGGCTATAGCTTTAGCGAAGGAACCCAGGTCCCATCAGAGATCCAGGCACATCTTGAGGCGGTATCACCTGATCAGGGAGATCGTGGATCGCAAGGAGATCGAGGTTCGGAGGGTTGCTTCAGAAGAGAACACTGCAGATCCATTCACCAAGGCCCTACCCCAGACTCAGTTCGAGCGGCTGATCGAGATGATAGGTCTTCGATACGCCAGTACATGGCCTTAGTGCAAGTGGGAGATTGTTAGTGTATATGCCCTAGAGGCCATTACTGTATCATACTAGTTTGTATATTACTTAATGGATGCTTGGGATATTCACCTTGTATATACAATCTTGCTCAAAATAGTAGTATGCTACTTGGTTTGTTTCTACTTCAATGTGTACTTGTGTTTATTTCAGTATATCACTTATACACATTAGTGGAGCCCTTAGGATCTTTGCTTGATTACCAGCGTTGTGATGGCAGTCACACTAGTGGGGGCTGGGTAATCTATAGGCACATCCTTATACAGGTCCCTAGTCGCAGGACTATCGAGACAGGGCATCGATACTCCGGAGTAGACTAGCGTATGCGCTTCTCATCCCAGTGTGGGAGATGGTCTGTCCCACAGCCATCAGTACGTCGTACTGGAGATAGTATACGGGTGCTCGTTGGGTTACGAGTACACTGGACAGGACTCGTCGGGAACTGACAGGTTGGTATTATACCTATCGTCAGTTATCAGTTCCCAGGTGACATGAGTACAGCTTAGTCCGCTGACTTGACACTGGCACTTCGCCTCAAGTGTGTTCCCACTGCACTTTGATCACTACCCTACCACGGCTCAAAGGAGTCGTGCAAACGGGTGGTAGTTGGGTGCAGTCCCGAAGCACTTGGAGGCAGTGACGGTTAGACAGGATTCGTCTCTCCCGGTATTGGGGGTTGACATCGCGCTGTGTCTAGGAGAGCCATTACACGAGTAGTCCCTGGCCAGGGCAAACGAGATATACTGGTAGGTTTCCAGTGTTATCTCAGGGTGTTTTGGGCTTCGCTCCGGCACGACTTGTACCGCTATTGGGGGACTGACGTTTACCACCCCCTAGGCCCGCCATGCGATGTATCAGACGAACAGACCGGACTGTACGGAGACTGTCACATTCAGACTCAGTAGGAGTTCAGATGGGGTTTCACCTCGTCAGCCTTCTTGTCGGCATCTACCTGGGGACCGTTACGCACAGCTAGTGCCGCTTGCGGTCTGTGGTTAAACCCACTGCCAGCGTAGTGTCGAGTCTTTAGAGTCCCACACAGAGGGTATTCGCCTCTGGGCAAAACAGAGTAGAGGTCGCATGGTTTTGCGACAGGGTTCGTTCTCATCCGCGCACTTGTGCACGTTTGGAGTCCGGACGGATTATACTGGCAGGCTCTGGTTTGAGCCAGATACTAGTATATATATTTGGGGTTGCTTTTATATCTTGGTATTCTTGTTCCTCGGAACGAGAATGCAGGTGTGTATGCACAGTTGCTTGAGGCGGAGGATGAGGTATTTCATTAGGGTTTCGGAACGGGTGCGTATGCACAGTTGACAGTTATCTTTTTCCAAACCCTAATGGATTTATGGATTATCTATTTATAATAGTAATTAAATGAGAATTTTGTTATGGTTGATTTTGTTGACTTGTTGACCATGGTTGACTTGTTGACCATGGTTGAAAGTTGACCACCATCATGCTTCAAAAGTCTTCCTTGATTTATGCTTACATTTTTAAATGAAGCATGGTTGTGGTCATTCCAAATTGCCATCAACTATTCTCATTTTCAATTATTATTATTAGATAATTCTTTTCTTTTGCATTATGGTTGCAAGAAAGAAAAAATATAGCTCATTCTATCATTCTCACTCTCTCTCTTCACTTCATCTTCTTCTTCCTCTAGTCAAGAGAAACCTTCTCATGAGTTGAGAATCCTTCTCTTGAAAAACAAAAGCAACCCTTAGACACTCTCTACTCACTCTAGGATCAAGGGTCTAGCAAGCCGGCGATTCTGGTTCACTCCAAGTACGAGAAAGAGCCCAAAGGTCGAGCCTTCGAGGTGGATCCATCTTCGACGGGAGAAGGCGACGAAAAGAGAACCATCAACCTCTACAAGGTTTGAAGAAGAAGGAGTTCAAGTTTAGGTATAACCATCTTCCATAGTAGCTAACTCTCTTTAGCAAGAACACTAGTTTTAGTTTAGACAACGATCCCGACCAAGTTTAGTCCATGTTGCCTCTTGCGTTAAAATTCTGATTTTATACCGTTTCCGCCTCCCCGTAAGCACCGGGGGTCGCAATATGGACTTACAGTTCCAGGAAGACCCAGAGCTCTAGACATTGTATCTTGTTCTTTCCAGTATTTCCTTTTATTGTTATGCCACTGTTTAGGTATTGCTTTTTCATTTCAGATGTATTTTCATTTCATGCATTGTATAAAGAATGTTATTAATAAAAGTTGCTGTTATTTCTATTATTCGTCTCTTGTGATTCATTTTATATTGCTTAGTTACGTTTAGCGTATGTACTTCTGAGTACATACGTAGCGGGCCTCGTCACGTCCACTTCGCCGTACACTGGGAAGCGGGGCGTGACAGGTTTTGTTGGTGGCCCATGCAGGTCTGAGTTGTATGAATCCCTGTCATGCAGTTCTGGTCTGCGTGAATAACCTAAGCAATATAACACAAGAAACAGCAACTAAAACATTCTTTACAATTCATGTTCCTTGAATCTTACCATTTCATATTCCTTGAATCTTATCATTTCATATCCGTTGAATCTATCCTAACCCTATTCTTTCACTCACAATCACCAAATTGTTTTGAAACTGTTACACTTTCCTTTTACAAATTTCGAGGACGAAATTTTTATAAGGAGGGTAGAATGTAACAACCCTAATTTTCATATACACTTTTCTGTACAAATTTTTAAATTTTTTTTTTTAAAACCATAAAGAAGTATTTTAATCCGAGCACAAGATATATATAATTGATTATTTTGTTTTTAAATAATTTCATTTTTAGTGTACATTAAATTGTTTTTAAATTTAAAGTGTACTTTGATATTTAATGCTGCTGATATCATTTTAAGTAACTATTTTTCTACAATAATTACAAGAAGGAGCTTGTAGCTCATTGGTAATACCTTGCACTGCTGAACTAAGCCACCAGAGTTCGAATCCCATACCCCACATTATTTTTAATATTGATTTTAAAAAAAAACCTTTAGAATACCAAGAGTTTACACGTGCATATCTCACAAAAACCCCACTACACCCAAAGATGTAACACTTGCAGAGGGTAGATGAACCGTCAGGGGAGATCCAGGTCACCAGACTCGGTCGGGAATCGGCCAACTCGGCCTTGACTCGGCCGACTCAGTGATCCGACCGAGTCATGGCCGAGTCACCCCCTTTTAGGCCGATTCCGGCAAGGGTCACAACATGAAAGTTGTGTCTTTTGGTATTCCCTACTCACCTGCAAAGTTTCAGCCCAATACCACTTCCAGAGCTCTTTAAAACCCCCAATTACTCCACTTTTAATACATTTTTATTACATTTTATCACATTTTTATTTTTTAACTTTTCATCTACCCTAACCCTAACCCTAGCCTAGCCCTATATAAAGGCCCCTACCCTCTACCTTTTCCCCTCACAACTCTAAGCATACTCTCTAAAACTCTTGAGAACTTGGTGCAAAGAGCGAGAAGCGAAGCGCTGCCGAAACCGACGACGGATTCCGGCGACCGGATCAAGACCGACGTGACGTTTCCAACGAATCGGCAACCACCACACCTTTTAGAACGCTTAGCTTGTCCAAACCCGTAAGTCCCAACCTTCTACCTCTCTTTTCTATATTTGCAAAATACGACTTTTTGAAACCCGACGGAAATCGGACAAACCGATTTCCGATTCGTTTTTCTTAAAAATTCCACTTGTCACCTAATACATATTATCAACCCTCTTGCATGTTGACTATTAATCACCCTTAAATCAAATTTAATTGTACTTTTCCACATGAAATGACAAGTTCTTTAGAAAACCGTATTTCTTGCATAAAAATACCATCAAGTTAAATTTTAATGTTCTATTTAGATACCCCACTCCTAATCATGTTTATTTTGATAACAAAACTTGTTTCATTCAATTTGGATGAAATTTCACACATGAAATGATAACGTTTATGGAAACCGTATTCTTGCACTTTAATACCCTTAACTTTAACATAACTCATTTCACCTTGAAACTTCACCAAAACTTAATATAAGTCACGGGGTAATGACCTACCCTTACACACACTCATTATAACCCTAATTGCTGAATAACAAAATACAGAATACGATATTATAGGACTTTTTCACTAAAATACCATAATCTTTATAACTTTTAGTTTAATCTTTAAATTGTAAATTCTTTTTAAATAAAACTTATACAAAATGAAAGCACGATTGGTCATGGACATCGATCGTTTATCTAAACTGTCTTGTGGGTCTAGGCAAGTGTGTCTAAGGCTAGTGGTTTTTAATTAGGCCCACGACTGTGGTTCCTTCCCACTTACCTGGCACTTACCTGGCTGCATTCGACGGTGAAGAGGCGATTTGAGGCTTCTAATGACTCATCGTTTAGACCATAGAATATAGGTTAGATGGTCTAGGAAACCCTAACAACTAAAATATGGAGAACTATATACTTTTACAAATAAATACCCTATATTTAGAAAACCTTTTCCCTAAATTAAAAGTATTTATAAAAACCTGAGCAAAGTGCCATTACAACCCATCTTTGGGGAACCTGTTAGGGATAGCACGGTTCATCGTGCACCCGCAGGCTAGTAGTGCGAGATTCAGACCTCCGCAAGGAGCATTCGGTCTCGAAAGGTTTAAAATACGATATTTAAAGAAAGTGATATTTTTGTAAATAAAATATTCATTTAAAAATTATTTATGTGTTTAATTATATATAATTATCATTTAAACATTTATTTTGTTATAATATAAAATTTCCACTTTTTCCTAAAATTCAAAGATTAAAAGTTACATTAAAATAACACGAATTTCAAATAAACAATTAATACTTTTATTAGGATATATTCACTAGAATAACACAAATAAAATTCACATTCATTATAACAATAAAGACGATTATTAAATACTTGAGGTGTATTTGGAAAACTATACAAAAGTATTTTTACATAAAACCCCCTCAAGTTTCACAAATTACAATAAGGCCCCTAGCTAATATTGAACTTCAAATTATATTTCTTTTAGTCGGACTCGGGTTAGAGTCTGACTAATTCTGACTTGAATATATTTCAAGTCAATCTATATTTCAATTATATTCCAACACAACTTGAATACATGAATCCCAGAATCAGTTAACAATCTGTCTGACTGAACCGAACCATGGATATTCTTTTTACAAGTTTCCAGTATTCCATTTACATGACTCTACGGTTATAACCGTTTCCTGATATCATGGTTTCGGTAAGTCAATCAGTTAATCAAGTCAATCAAGCAATCATTACAAGTTTACAAGATAACAATACAAACATGACATCGCGGGGTTTAAAGGGGTAGATTGGTACGGAAGATGTTAAAAGTGGAATGAGGTGGTCAGATTAAGACACCTAACATGAATACTGTTGCTGTTGTACCGTGGCATAACGGTTCCTTGTACTCTCCGTTTGCACTGATCTCTAGCATATAGAGATCCCCCTCGTATACACTGGCATTCTTCTGTACCAAGCTACAAACAACTGCGTTAAACAATATTCCATAATATTCTACAACATAATACTCTAGAAAATACTGTTACTCTGCCATTCTCACTCCACTTTTCTTTGGGACTTACCGAGCGACCTGTTCGCTGACGACATTCTATTTCTCTCTTCTTTGAATGTCGTCAGGTGCGTTGGACCAAGTTGAGACCGAGCCCACAAGTGAAGATTTGGAGCAGTTCCAGGAAGACCCAGAGCTCTAGACATTGTATCTTGTTCTTTCCAGTATTTCCTTTTATTGTTATGCCACTGTTTAGGCATTGCTTTTTCATTTCAGATGTATTTTCATTTCATGCATTGTATAAAGAATGTTATTAATAAAAGTTGCTGTTATTTCTATTATTCGTCTCTTGTGATTCATTTTATATTGCTTAGTTACGTTTAGCGTATGTACTTCTGAGTACATACGTAGCGGGCCTCGTCACGTCCACTTCGCCGTACACTGGGAAGCGGGGCGTGACAATTCTAGAAAAAAGGGAAAAACATCCAAGAACAGTAAAGGGAGTAAAATTCCCAAAGTTCTTAAGATCCAAATCGGAGCCAAGTTCTGCAAAAAAAAAAGATTGAATCCCAGAAATCCTTGTGTTAGAAAATTCATTGGTTAATTGGTGGAATCAAATTCCAGAAAAATGTCAAGATTGACAGCAGGATAAAACCCTAAGAAAGAGAATCAAAGATTCTCAAGTCTTGGATGAGGAGATCAAGATCCACGGTCTATATATAAAAAAAATAGAATGTTTTTTTTAGATCTCCAAGAGATCAATTCAAAAAAAAGAGCTAAGCTCTGTCGAATCTGATGATGGATTCAAAATCCAAAACTAAGAAAATATATATGCTCAAAAGGAGTTAAGAGCTAAGCTCTGTTCATAATTCTTACCAAGAAATTTGGCAGAATATACTCTGTTCAAAAGAGTTCTTAAGGACAGAGATCTAAGTTCTGGAACGAGAATTAAATTCTCAAAAGAAAAGTAAGGCTCAAGTAAGAAGATGATGAGGCAGCAATCATCTCAAGGGCCAAAGGCCCTATTTACAGTACGTGGGGGGAACGGTTCAACTTCCTAGGTGATCCAACGGTGGTAAAAGTGACACCGTTGTGTAGGGTGTTTTTCGTCACCCCATTGAGATGGGAATAAGCGTGTGCTGGTCGGGCGCATTACAGATTCCCCCTGCCTAGGGTAGGCTGGGGTTTATTTATTGCGGGGATCCAAATCTCCGGCAGCCGCGGACTAAGCTGCTGTTAATTACCCCTCACCTTTGGAGCGAGAGAACCTCCAATTAACGGGTCAAACAGGTCATGCGAACTCAATGTGCAGTGTACGTGTGTTGTGTTTTGAAAGAGGGTTTTGGATATTTCGGGGGCCCCGCAGAGTTTTTTACGGGGGTCCCGCTACCCGGATAGCGGGCTGGGGGTCAAGGGGGCTAGCAGCCCCCTTGCGGGGTACGGGACAGCGCTCCGTTAGAAATTTTTTCTAACGGGAACAGTGTGGTGAGGTATGTGTATGTATACATATACATATACATATATATATATACATAGACATACATGTATATATACATAGACATACATATATATATAAAGGGAAAGGGCATCCAAAGGATGCGTGGGAAAAAGCGCTCGCGCTTTGAGCGCAAGGGCGCTAGCGCCTCACATGCCAGGTACGTGGGCGCACGTGCGCTAGCGCTTTGGGCGCTAGCGCCTCACGTGCCAGGCACATGGACGGTCGGGCGCTAGCGCTTTGAGCGCAAGGGTGCTAGCGCCTCACGTACCAGACACGTGGGCGCTCGGGCGCTAGCGCTTTGGGCACTAGCGCCTCACGTGCCAGGCACGTGGACGCTCAGGCACTAACGCTTTGGGCACTTGGGCGCAAAAAGGGAGTTGGTCCCTTCACCGGGAGTTGTACTCCCAGAAAGAATATACTTGTTATTTTGTGTGTGTGTGTGTGTTTTTTTTAAGGAGTTAAGCTCCTAAGGTATTTTTGGAGCTGATGAAGGGGCTTCTCCCTTGAGCCCTGGATCTTCCCCAAAGTAGGGTCTTTGAAGATAGATCTCCTTCTTCCTCCTTTGTTGGCCGGATCTTGAAGAACAAGAGGGGTGGGATTTTAAAAATCTCTCATTTTTAAGATCTGATGGAAGATTCAAGCTCCCCTTTGTGGGTTTCGTGGTGAAAAACTATTTAGTTTTGGAAAAGGAAGAGTAAAACTCTTGATTTAATTCAAAAAAAAGAAGAAGGTTTTAGAACCTTGAGGAAGGAGAAAGATCACAGATCTGGATTCTTTTTGGGAGAGAGAAAAAGTTGTTGAGATATTTTCATTATCTTTGCCTTTATAGGCTATACATTTTACATGTAGCCCCTTAGGCTTTAAAAAAATGGCATTTTTCATATCTCATGCCTCATGTGCTATTTCTTTTTGCACATAAGCCATGGGCTTTACAAGAATTTGGCTTTATGCCCATTTTCTTACATTTATTCATAAAATAAAATAAAAGAAATACACCAAAATTATTTATTGCAAAATTTCTATTTTGGCATGGGGGGAGGCCGGCCGCTTCATGTTCGGGCTCGACTCGGGCATGGGCCCACTTGGCTTGGGGTTGACTTTGATTTTGACTTGGTCAACCGGGATGTAAAATTTTACCCCAACACGTTGCATTCATGTGAGAACAACGGTGGGGGGTATTTGTTCCCCTAATAATTAAATATAATAATAAGAGCTAAGCTCTGTTAAAATTCCAATGATGCAGCGCCTCACGTGCTTTCCACGAGAGCGCCAGCACCAGCACCAGTCTTATAGGATTAAATCCTATAGTAGCGCCGAACGTGAAGTTCACGTGAGCGCCAATGCGCAAAGCACAGGAGTGCCGATCATATACAAGAATCAAATTCTTAAGTAGTGTCCACATGCACAACATATGAGCGCTGGCGCCCAAACTAAAGTAGATAGAATTAAATTCCACATAGAAATTATTTCCCTAAAACTTGGGATATTCTCTGCCGTTGGATAAAAAATCCAATGGTGATGATAAATTATCAAATGATGGAATTAAATTCTATTAGGAGAAAATATTCCCTGGTCTTTCTAAGTGAGAAAGATACCCACGGTTGAATCAAAAATCTAATGAAATGGGAGAATATTTTCTTATATCTTTCTAAACAAAGAAAGATATGCTCTGTAAAACAGAGAGCCCTTAGATTAAAATTCAATGGTGGTTAAAAATCACCGTTTGACAGAATAAAATTTTGTATATGGAAAAATATTTCCCCAATCTTGTTAAAAACAAAAGAATATATTCCATGAAACAGAAATCACTGGATCAAAGATCTAACGGTGGGTAAAATCCCCCGAACAAATTTTGAGACCAATTAAATCAACAGGTATCTCTCAAATGAGAGATTTTCTCAAATTAATTAACAATTTACCTCTCCTATATAAAGAATCCAAGACTTCAAGTCTCATATAGAGGATTGACCCCATAAGTTTCTCCACAAAAAGAAAAACAGAGAATTTAATTCTCAAAAGAAAAAGAAGATCTTCCTCCTTTCAAACTCTTGGTAAAGAAAAAGAAGAGATCAAAATATCCCATTTTCCTAATATAAACAGAAACAAGGGTTTAATATTTCATATAAGAACTTAGTTCTTCCTCTGATTTGAGATTTGCAAAGCAAATCTCCCCACAAGTTGAGAATTCAATTCTCATCGGGGAGATTCTGCACTTCAAACTCAAAATTTAAAAGAAAAGAACTAGGTTAAAAAAAGAAAGAGAAAGATAAAGAACCTATGTTCTAGGAATTTAATTCCTCTAAATATAGGGTTTAATCCTAGATAAAGAATTTAGTTCTTATAAAAGAGAAAAACTTAGTTTCTTAAATAAACTCGATCCTAGATCTTCAAAATAAAAATCTTGGTGATCATTAATGGTCAAAATGCCATTAACAGAGATTCAATCTCTGGAAAGAAAAAGAATCACCACCTCACGTGAAAAACGCGTGAGCACCCAAAAGATTCCCAAAACAAAGGAATTAACGCCTCACGTTTTTCCTACGTAAACGCCCCCAAAACAGAAGGTCGGCGCCTCACGTGAAATACACATGAGCGCTGAGTAAAAGTGCTTAGCACTTCATATGTAGCCAAAACGGCTGAGTGCTTAGCACTGATTGGGCAACGCCCAGCGCCTCACGTGAAACACGCGTGGGCGCCTAACAAAATAAATAAAATAGCGCCGCACGTACTCCTCACATGAGCGCTATACAAAAGAGCTTAGCACTATATATATATATATATATATATATAAGTCAAAATGACTGAATACTTCACATGATACACATGTGAGCACCAGAGCTCCAAGTATATGCTTAGCACTTCTGTATAAAGGAAAAAAGGGCTGAGCAAACAGAACCCAAATAAATACTTAGCACTTTTGAATAAAAAAAAAAGAAGAAAAGACTGAGCAGACCAAACCCAAATTGGTTAAAAGTCTCTCTGGAGTCAATTGCAGCTGAGCCCAAACACTCTGTTGTTGGATCCTAAATATAAAAAAATGATCCTTAAAATGTTGCTAAGTTGATTTTAATCTTAAATAGAACTAACGTATTCTTAGTTAAAATTAAATTGAGCCCAAATGCTCATATGTTTAAGTTGATCTTAATCTCAAACTAGATTATCGGTTCTTAAACCAAACAAAACTTTTTTGAACTAAAGGAACATATAAGCTAAGTTCAAAACCCAAATCTAAAATATACGGATTTGGATAAATCCGCGCCCTACGAGCGACGACATAAATTAGTCTCCATATACAATCCACGGGCAACCAAAATTAACAAAAATACACACAACATGAAGTGAACTGCTGGAGAAGGAGAAAGTGGTTTGGGCATGGTGAGGTATGTGTATGTATATATATACATATAAAGGGAAAGGGCATCCAACGGATGCGTGGAAAAAGCGCCAGCGTTTTGGGTGCTAGCGCTTTGAGCACAAGGGCGCTAGCGCCTCACGTACCAGGCACGTGGGCGCTCGGGCGCAAGCGCCTCACGTGCCAGGCACATGGGCGCTCGGGCGCTCGGGCGCTAGCGCTTTAAGTGCAAGAGCGCTAGCGCTTTGGGCGCTCGGGCGCTAGCGCTTTGGGCGCTCGTGCGCTAGCGCTTTGAGGGCAAGGCGCTAACGCTTTGGGCGCTAGAGCCTCACGTGCCAGGCACGTGGGCGCTCAGGCGCTAGCGCTTTGGGCGCTTGGGCGCAAAAAGGGTGTTGGTCCCTTCACTGGGAGTTGTACTCCCAGAAAGAATATACTTGTTATTTTGTGTGTGTGTGTGTGTGTATTTTGAGGAGTTAATCTCCTAAGGTATTTTTGGTGCTGATGAAGGGGCTTCTCCCTTGAGCCCTGGATCTTCCCCAAAGTGGGGTCTTTGGAGATGGGTCTCCTTCTTCCTCCTCTGTTGGTCGAATCTTGAAGAACAAGAGGGGTGGGATTTTAAAAATCTCTCCTTTTTAAGATCTGATGGAAGATCCAAGCTCCCCTTTGTGGGTTTCGTAGTGAAAAACTATTTAGTTTTGGAAAAGGAAGAGTAAAACTCTTGATTTAATTCAAAAGAAAGAAGAAGCTTTTAGAACCTTGAGGAAGGAGAAAGATCACAGATCTGGATTCTTTTAGGGAGAGAGAAAAAGTTGTTGAGATATTTTCATTATCTTTGCCTTTATAGGCTATATATTTTACATGTAGCCCCTTGGGCTTTACAAAAATGACATTTTGCCTATCACATGCCTCATGTGCTATTTCTTTTTGCACATAAGCCATGGGCTTTACAAGAATTTGGCTTTATGCCCATTTTCTTACATTTATTCATAAAATAAAATAAAAGAAATACACCAAAATTATTTATTACAAAATTTCTATTTTGGCATGGGGGGAGGCCGGCCGCTTCATGTTCGGGCTCGACCCAGGCATGGGCCCACTTGATCTGGGCTTGAGCCCACTTGGCTTGGGGTTGACTTTGATTTTGACTTGGTCAACCGGGGTGTAAATTTTTACCCCAACAAATTGCCCCCATCAATAAATGCACACCACACATGTAGGTCGTGTGCATGAAATTGATAAATCTTCTTTCACGTGGAGGCGACTTGATTTGGTTCCCGCTTTTAGGAAGTTGGTACTGCCCTTTTTACGACATGGACAGTCGACTCTGCCCTTTTTGCGACATGGACGGTCAATACTGCCATTTTAGCGACGTGGACGGTCGGTTCTGCCCTTTTTACGACTTGGACGGTCGGTTCTGCCCTTTTTGCGACTTGGACGGTCGATGCTGCCATTTTAGCGACGTGGACGGTCAGTGCTGCCCTTTTTGAGACTTGGACGGTCGGTTCTGCCCTTTTTGCGACTTGGACGGTCGGTGCTGCCCTTTTTGCGACGTGGACGGTCGGTGCTGCCCTTTTTGCGACTTGGACGGTCGGTTCTGCCCTTTTAGCGACTTGGACGGTCGGTGCTGCCCTTTTTGCGACTTGGACGATCGGTGCTGCCCTTTTAGCGACGTGGACGGTCGATGCTGCCCTTTTTGCGATGTGGACGGTCGGTGCTGCCATTTTAGCGACGTGGACGGTCGGTGCTGCCCTTTTTGCGACTTGGACGGTCGGTTCTACCCTTTTTGCGACTTAGACGGTCGATGCTGCCCTTTTTGCGACTTGGACGGTCGGTGCTGCCCTTGTTGCAACTTGGACGGTCGGTGCTGCCCTTTTTGCGATGTGGACGGTCGGTGCTGCCCTTTTAGCGACGTGGACGGTCGATGCTGCCCTTTTTGCGACTTGGACGGTCGATGCTGCCCTTTTTGCGAATTGGACGGTCGGTGCTGCCCTTTTTGCGACTTGGACGGTCGGTGCTGCCCTTTTTGCGACTTGGACGGTCGGTGCTGCCCTTTTAGCGACTTGGACGGTCGGTGCTGCCCTTTTTGCGACTTGGACGGTCGGTGCTGCCCTTTTAGCGACTTGGACGGTCGGTGCTGCCCATTTTGCGACTTGGACGGTCGGTGCTGTCCTTTTTGCGACTTGGACGGTCGGTGCTGCCCTTTTACCGACTTGGACGGTCGGTGTTGCCCTTTTTGCGACTTGGACGGTCGGTGCTTGATTTGACTTGCTCCGCTTCTTGCGGTGTCGGGATTTTACCTGTTTCCGAGGTGGAGTTTAATTCTGCCAGGGTGGTCATTGATTGTTTTGATGATTTGATGTGATTTGGGTTGACATCAGCACCGCTACACTGGAATATGATACCAGGAGTGAATCATCATCTATCATGACAGGATTTAGGGATTTTGGTTTTGGTTTGGCATCAACATCGCTGCACTGGAATATGGTACCAGGAGCGAATCATCATCTGCCATGAGGAGATTTCCCTCGTTCCCAGTTTAACGACTTAGGGGTCATTTGTTCCCAGTTTAACGACTTAGAGCTCATCTGTTCCTAGTTTAAAGACTTAGGGGTCTATTAGATTGGAGTTTGGAATTTTGGGGTTAGGGTAAGCATCAGTGTTACTAACACTGAAGCACATATGCCAGGAGCAATTCATCATTTGCCTCAGGAGGACTTGGGATTTGGTTTTTGGGTCGGCATCAGCACCGCTAACACTGAAGCAATGCCAGAGTGACTCATCATTTGCCGTGAGAGGATTTCCCTCGTTCCTAGTTTAACGACTTAGGGGTCATCTGTTCCCAGTTTAACAACTTAGGGGTCATCTGTTCCTAGTTTAAAGATTTAGGGGTCTATCGGATTGATTTGGTTTGGGTAGGGGTCAGCATCTGTATTGCTGCACTGGAATAATGCCAGGAGTAACTCATCATTTGCCTCTCCCTGTTGGGGAGCGATGGCTTAGGAGACAGGTTTAGGTCCCTATCACCTAAGGCTTTTCAATTTTATGAGCCATAAGGGTCCCATAAAAGCATTTTCTCCTTACGAGTCGAGAGGATCTCGTAGGTGTATTTTCTCCTTAGGAGTCGTGGGGACTCCTAAGTGTGTTTTTCCTTTGTGAGTCGTAAGGATCCCACGAAGGTGTTTTCTTATGAGTCGAAAGGATCTCGTAAGTTTGTTCTCCTCATGTATCGTGAGGACACATGAGTGGGTCTTCCCAAATGGAGCGTAATTCCATGGGCGAAGACCAGCCGCGTAACTGGTGGCTGCGGTGGGGCATGGGTATGATGAGAATTATTTGAGCACATGGATTATATACGGTAGTCAACTTGAGGACCAACCAGAAGACTGGGAGAATTTTGGAAGATTGGATTTTAGTTGGCGTCTGCATCGCTGCCCTGGAATGTGATATCAGGAGCGACTCATCATTCGCCATTTGGGGACTTAGAATTTAGATCTTGTTTGGCATCAGTATTGCTGCACTGAAATAATGCCAGGAGCAACTCATCATTTGCCCCGGGAGGACTTGGGATTTGGTTTTTGGGTCGGCATCAGCACCGCTAACACTGAAGCGTAACGCCAGGAGCGACTCATCATTTGCCATTTCCCGTTGGGGAGCGATGGCTTAGGAGACAGGTTTAGGTCCCTGTCACCTAAGACTTTTCAATTTTATGAGCCGTAAGGGTCTCATAAAAGCATTTCCCCCTACGAGTCGAGAAGATCTCGCAGGTGTATTTCTCCTTAGGAATCGTAGGGATCCCTAAGTGTGTTGCTCCTTTTGTGAGTCGTAAGGATCTCACGCAGGGATTTTCTCCTCACAAGGTCGAGATGACTTTGCGAGTGTATTTTATCTCTTTTCACGAGTTTGCGCCCTTTCGAGTTTTCACAAACTCGCCAGCAGTCCTGCTGTTTTTACTCACGGAGCCCTTTCGGGTTTTCATCCGTGCCCGTTTTGCTTGTGGACATACCGTTTTTTTGGGGGCGCTGGTGGGACTTTAAAAGTAGTCTCACCGGCAGGACTTGGGAAAGATAGGGGTCGTTTATGCCCGTGGATTGTATACGGTTTTGCAGGATGTATGATCCAGACCATAGGGCTGGTGTGCTCAATTCGCCTGCGACTTGGAGTATTCACGTGTAGTATTTCTTGAGATATCGGCCATTGATGGGTGGCATGGGCCTTTCTCCCTCGACACTTATTAGTTGGTAGGATCCTCCGTCGAACACTTTCTCGATGACGTATGGTCCTTTCCAGTTTGGCTCGAATTTTCTTTTGGCATGTCGATTGGGGATGATCGGTTTTTTGAGGACCAACACCAATTCACCTTTCTTGAAAGCGCGGAGACGGATCATCTTGTTATAGGCCCATGACATTTGGGCTTGGTATAGCTCCAGATTTTGCTGCACCGCGAGCCTCTTTTCTTCGAGGGCGTCAAGCTCTTCCAGCCGAAGGAGCACGTTTTCCTCCTCCGTCAATTCGTGCTGAATGACCATTCTTAAGCTTGGAACTTCGACTTCGAGGGGAAGGACCACCTCCACTCCGAAGAGCAATGAGTATGGAGTGGACTGAGTTGGAGTACGGTGTGTGGTACGATATGCCCACTATCCCTCGTTAAGCTTGAGATTCCAGTCTCTCTTGTTGACTGAGCATTTTTTCTCAGGAGCTTGCATAGAGTCTTATTGAAGGCTTCGGCTAGCCCATTGGCTCTTGGATTATAGATGGAAGAATATCTCCAATCTATCTTGTGTTGAGTAGTGAATCTTGAGACTTTGAAGCTCTTGAAAGAAGGCCCATTGTCAGAAATGATTCTTCTTGGTGTATCGAAGCGGTATAGAATATTATGCTGGAAGAACGTCAGAATATTTTCTGTCTTGACTTCTTTTAGCGGGACAGCTTCAGCCCATCTGGAGAAATAGTCGGTTGTAGCCAATATGAACCGGTGGCCTTTGGATGATGGAGAATCAATTGGGCCAACAATGTCGGTGCCCCAGACTTCAAAGGGCCACGACGCCACCATAGGATGCAACGGATTGGGATGCTTGTGAATGAAATCACTGTGAATTTGGCAGATATGACATTTCTTTGCATGCTCTCCGCAATCCCTTATCATGGTGGGCCAGTAATACCCAAGCTGTTTAATTTGAAGTCGCATCTTGGGGCCAGATTGGTGAGCACCACAAACGCCCGAGTGAACTTCTTTCATGACCTTTTGGGCTTCGGCCAATGACAGACACCTGAGCCAGAGTTGGTCATATGACCTATGGTATAACGTATCATTTACAAACACGTATCAAAGAGCTCTCTTCTTCAGTTGAACCCTCGCAGATTTTCCTTCGAGCAGCTTGTCGTATCGGAGGTACCCTATGAAGGGCTCTCTCCAATCGGGTTCGTCTTGGATGATCGAAGCATCTTCGGCAGGACTGCTCTTCTGTTCCATGCTTTCCTCTTCTCGTAGAGAGACTGGGGGTAGAATTCGCCGGCTCCTGACTGTGATCAGAATTTCACCCATGTCGGGATCGACCAGCTCCTTAGCTAAGCGAGCGAGCACGTCAGCCTTTCCATTCAACGCCGTAGGAACTCTCATCAGCTCAATATGGGTGAACTGTTTCATAAGCTCCACCACCCGGCTTTTGTACTGAGCTAACTCGGGTTTGTATATCTTATAGTCGCCGCTTACTTGGTTGATGACAAGCTGGGAATCACCGTAGACTCATAGCCGAAGGATTTCCATTTCTATGGCGAGCTCCAAACCAGCTATCAGAGCTTCATACTCGGCCTCATTGTTTGTGCGAGGCTCGGTGAGAGCAAAAGAACACCATAGGGTTCCCATTGATGGCATGATGAACACCAATCCTAACCATGCTTTTATCTCCGGGACGCATGATTTGCTAGAGGTCCACATTGATGAGGCTCCATCGAAGAAGAGCTCCCAACATGGCTCATCTTCCTCGATGTGCGGCACTTGTTCGTCGGGTAGCTCGCAATTAAGCGGTGATCCCTCTGATAGGGGATGAGCAGCAAGGAAGTCTGCGAGAGCTTGCCCTTTTACTGCTTTCTAAGGAGTATAAACTATGTCAAACTCAAGCAGCATGACAGCCCATCTCGACATTCTACCGGCTAAGCTTGCTTTGGTCATTAAGTGTTTGAGCGGGTCGACCTTGGAGATCAGCAAAACCCGATGAGCAAGCAGATAGTGCCTCAGCTTCTTCACAGCGAATATCAGGGCCAAGCATTGCTTTTCAATCGGGGAATAGTTGTGTTCCGCCCCAACTAAAGTTCGACTGAGGTAGTAGAGGGTATTTTCTTTTCCCTCCTCGTTGTTCTCGGCAAGGAGCGCACCGAGTGATTCATCTAGCGTGGCAGTGTAGCGAATCAGCGGTTTATTTGGAATGGGAGCGGACAGCACTGGAGGGTGCAACAAGTACTGTTTGATGCTTTTGAACGCTTCTTGACATTCAGCATCCCAGACAAAAGGAGCTCCTTTCTTCATGAGCTTTGGGAAGGGCCTACATCTCCCCGATAAATTTGAGATAAACCTTCGTATATAAGCAAGCTTTCCTTGAAAAGATCTTGGCTGCGTCAGACTCTTCGGAGGGGGCATCTCTATGATGGCCTTTATCTTGGATGGGTCAACCTCAATCCCTCGATGTCGGACTATGAAGCCCAGGAATTTTCCCGATGACACGCCAAAAGCGCACTTCAGAGGATTCATTTTCAGATCGTACTCCCTCAATCTGGTGAGAACGGTCCTAAGATCTTGGATGTGATCGGCCTTGGCTTTAGTCTTGACGACCAGATCATCAACATAACATTCGACGACTTTATGAATTAGGTCATCAAAGATATTGGTCATTGCCTTTTGGTATGTAGCACCTGCGTTCTTCAGTCCGAACGGCATCACTTTGTAGCAGTATATTCCGATCGGGGTTCGAAATGCTGTGTGTTTCTCATCCTCGGGCGACATCTTGATCTGATTATATCCAGACGATCCATCCATAAATGTGAATAGCTCGTAATTTGAGGTGTCATCGACCATCATTTCCATGACCGGTAACGGAAAGTCGTCTTTAGGACATGCCTTGTTGAGGTCCCTGAAATCGACACAAACTCGGATCTGCCCATTTTTCTTCTTCACTGGGACTATGCATGCGATCCAGTCCGCATATTTCTCTTCCCTGATGAAGCCGGCATCAATGAGCTTCTTGGTTTCCTCGATGACCTTTTCTTCTAGTTCCCTTCTCATTCTTCGAGGAGCTTGTTTGACTGGCTTAGCATCAGGAGATATAGCCAGTTTATGCACGGCCACTTCAGGGGAAAGTCCAGGCATTTCTTTATACGTCTATGCGAAGCAGTCGACGAACTCGTGCAGCAGGGTGATTATCTGCGCTTTCATTTCCTCTGATAAGAGTGAGCTGATGTAGGTCGGCCTTGGATTATCGGGCGTTCCTAAGTCAATCTCGTCTAGCTCATCGAAGGTTGCTTATCCGCCATCTTCGAGCTCTTGAGGAACTTCTTCAGGCTCGGCTATCTCGTCATCATCATTTTATCTTTCACTGGCTTCACCCACATAGATCATGTAGCATACCTTGGAATCAGGCTGGATGAAACCTATGCCATGTCTATCTAGAATTCGTCCATCGATGAGTGCTCGGACCTGGGGCGGATGCCATAGCCCTTCGTAAAACTTCGCTTTGGAGTCCGTTTGATATAGCCGACACCCGCACTTTTTAAAGTATTCCCGCATCCCGGGCGCATAGTATCTGGGATTTAGGACGGCCCTTATGCCTCTCTCGTATGGAAGGCACGCAACAGACAAATCGTCCGAGTGCACAACAGGATTTGACCCATAAAACAGGATGCCCTTCTGTCCACTTTTCCTTCCGGGAACATAGAAAGTTTTCAGATGGTCCACGGTGGAGACTGACAATGCATCGAGCTCTTTGCACATCTGCTGCAGCGCCCTCGTGACGGCTAGGGACCCTTCTGTAACTTTGAAGGTATCTCGTAGCTTCATTGTTCGCACGATAACCCGATTTGCACAGCTGTTGCAAGATGGATCCTCTTCTTCTGATTCTCTAGTGTCACTGCCTAAACGAGGGTGGATTTTGCTGTCGGGTGGGCCTTCAGCATCAGATTCGTCCGTATCGCTACCGAAATGAGGGCGAGTTTTACGGAAAGACGGACTTCCAGCGTCGGACTCATCAGTGTTACTGCTGAACCACGGACGCACATGGGGGTTTCTGCTTTTGAAAGTGACAGCCGGCTCAGACTTGCTTTTGAGTTTCGGGGCTGTTCTGTCTTTGGTCAGCTGTGGCTCAGCGCTTTGGAGGTTCATAAAGTACCGAGAATCTTCATATCGGACTTCATGCACACCGAACGGCTGGATGTCTCCGTCAATACGTCTTTCTTCGCCATTTTTAGTATACTTCATGCATTGATGGAGAGTTGACGGAACGATACCATAATCGTAGAGGTACGGCCGTCCCAAGAGAATTTTATAAGACGTGTCAGCGTCGATCACGTATATCTTAGCTTCAGTTTGCAGATCTCCAAATTTGATTGGCAAAGCTATAGACCCCAGAACTTGCTGGCAGTTTTGATTGAAGCCTTGAATGACAATCCTATCCCTTGACAGGTGCCGGAAGTCCATTGACAAACTCTTCAGAGTTCGCAAGTTCATGATGTTCACTGAGGACCCCGGATCAATCAATATGCGATTAATCCGATCTCCGTCGCTGTACCCGGTCATGTAAAGCGGCCGATTATGCTCAGTCGTTCCCAGTAGCAAGTCTTCGTCTTTAAACGTGGCTGTGGCGGCATGCAAAGCGTACTGGGCTTCTTTCATATTAATTTCCGCGAAGCGAGCCTGATACCACTCGGGGTTTTGTAGAGCGTGGATGAGAACATCTCTAAGCTCCTTAGATAGGACCAAGGCATCGTAGATGCTCAGGAGAGACGGAAGCTTCCGGATATGAGCCAAGACATTATAGTCCACCGAGGAAGGACTTGAGTTTTCATTAGCCGGTTCTCTGCCATCTTCCTCATTAGCCACCTGTTTTTCCTTTCCTTTTGGGGCGTTGCCCTGATTTGGCGGCAGAGCCCTGCCACTTCTGAGCTGGATTTGGTTGGCCCTTATGGCGAGCTCCTCATCCTCTTCGGAAAAACAGAGCTCCTCCTCAGAGTCGCTGCCAAGATGATGGCGTAGCAGGTCACTATAGGGATCTCTTCATCGGAATCTTCCTCTAACTCCTCCGGAATTTCGGCGACTTCTACAGGGAAGAAATCTTTCAATTGAATTAAAGTTCTTTCCTTTTGTTCATAGTCTTCGAGGGAATCGATATATTTTTGAATGGTCGATCTCCCTGCAGACTCTTTTTCGCGCCGAGCTGCACTTTTTTTCTTCTTGAGCTTTTTGGATTTTGAGCCTGATAGAGCCGCATTGGCAGCTGGAATGGTAGGCTTCTTCTGCCCTTCCCATTCCATCCTGGGCTCTTTCTGAAGTAGCTTTAGCATCTTCTTCATCTGATTAGATATGTGCTTACTCCAAGGAGGATGCGGTGAGTCGGTTTCATTTCTCAGGGCAGCGGGTTAGGCTGCCTGCTCCCAGAAGGCTTCAGTTTTTGTCTGTATAAGGTTGGTGGTTGCAACTTGATTGTTCACCAACACACTTTTGGACAGTTCGATCTCTCCAGCCATGTACTGCTTCTCGACCCAGTCTTTGAAGATATAGCAATCCTCGATCGCATGGCTCACTACTCGGTGGTACGGGCAATACAAGGGATTGTCGGTCATTTTTGCTTCTTGAGGTCTTTTCGACTCTGGCAATTGTAGACCGTTGTTCAAGGCATCTTTAAATATCTTTCGGACCTTGTCCTTCCTGAAAGAGTAAACCTTGTTCTTTTTCTCCTCTAGGGAAGGCCCTTCCCCTCCCAGCACTGGCTTTCGAGACTGGTTGGTTTTGGATTCGCCCGCCTTTCGCTTTTCTTCATTGTCGGACGCATTGAAGACATTGGTACTGCTGGAACTCCCGCTTCTACGGTTGTCATCCCGCTTGCTTTTCCAAGTCTTGTCTCTTTGAGAGTCTGGGGTAGACTCTTGCTTCGAGCGTTCCAGCATTTTAGCTCTTGAAACGTCTTGAGGCCTGCTGTACACAAGAATGGAACCATCCAATTGCTGAGATTCCCAATGAGAAGGCTGACGGACTGGTCCTGTTCCAGCGACGGTTCGCACTTAACCGTGAGATTAAGCCATCGGGCGATAAAGTCGGTGTTGCTTTCATTCTTCCCCGGCTTGGTCCTCACAAAATCAGCAATGGAGATTTTATCACTGACACTCATGAACCTTTGCCGAAATAGAGAATCCATTTGGGCAAAGGTAATAACGGACCTGTCTCATATACTCGAGTACCAGTCGAAAGCGACACCGGTCAGGCTGTTGACAAACTGACAAAGAAGGAACGCATCATTGCTCCCTGTATTTCCGCACGATACTTTAAAGTGGGCAACGTGCTGATTTGCATTTCCCGTCTCGTCAAATCTTCCGAACTTAGGATTGACGTAGCCGCTTGGGAACTCGATCAGATCGTACTGTGCGGGATATGGTCGCCCACTACTGCCAATTTCTTTCTGAGCTTCAGCTTCGGCCACCAATGTTTTAACCTTGCTGGTGACCAAATCCATTATCCGATCTTGTGTTAGCGGGATAGTGCTATCTGGGGCCAAGGCGTCCCCAAAAGCGAAATGTGGCCGGCTTTCGTGCGGCTCGACCAATCTTGGACCCAAAGGGACAGGCATCGGCCGCTTCGGATTGCCATCATCCGGCTCATGAGTAGCGACTTGTTCTTGATTGGGAGGCGCTCGAGGAATTTGAGCCGTAAGCTGCATCACAACGTTCGTCAGGTCGTCAATTTTTGAATAGAGCTTGGCCATCTCTTTATCCTTGCTCCTAAACTATTTTCGAAGCTCTTGAAGCAGCTCTTGCTCCGCGGTCCTGGGGCGGAAAGTCGGCTCTTCCTCGTTGTCCGAGCTTGACTCTACATGGACTGAGGGGTCTTTCTGCCTATCATCCTCATCGAGAGGGTTTTCTTCATCCAGCGGAGGCGGCTGTTCTTGGCAAGCGGCAACCACATTCAAGCCAGATTGGGCTTAGGATATGGTGGCCCCATCCTTGCTTTTGCTGCGAAGGTTGTCGCTGGGGCGCCCGCCCCCCATATAGACCGTATGGATAATATATCCAGCCGTCTTTTTGTTATCGGCGGCTGATTTCACGGATCGCTGTCTTGACCCCCCATTTCGGTAACGGGCAGTCGATTGAAGGCGGCTGACCTGGCCGGATTCTTGAATGGTGCTGACGCTTCCTTTTTGGTTTTGCCCCGTTGTTTTCGCGCGGTACAGAGCGCCTGATAGACACTTGAAGAGACAGTGTCATACTTTTTCTGTTGGGGCCAGGACACGTCTCTTTGTAGCAACGTTCGGACCGCTGTCTTCTTGATTCTGGCAATCATGGCATTTTTCTGAACCCACTTCAGAGGTTCGAAAGAATTGCTGACTTTTACGGCCGACTCAGCCATCATCGCAGGGTGACTCTGCTCTTGGAACCTCACAATATTCCACTTGGCCGGAGTCCTGGCCCTCTTGTTGGCTCGATACCTGAGCCGCTTCTGTATCAGCCTTTTTGTTTTGAGCACTTGGCTGGCTATGGCTCTTTGGGAAGTCGCCGCAGACCGGGCGATGGAGGACTTTGAAGATACTCCTGATTGTGCATTTGTTGGAGTCATCGCCTGAGCTCGTCTGCAACGTTTGATGTTGCCCTTTGTACCGGAAGTCTTGCCCCCAGCTGAAGCACAAGAGAGTCGTTCAGACACCGTCTTAAGTTTCGGTTGTGGTGCCTTAGCGATCACAACATTCGGCCTCTTGCCCCTTGAGACCGGCTTGGCCACCTATTTTGCCGAGATTTCTGCCAGATGAACGCTTCCGGTAGGGTAAATGATGACAGAGCCAAACTGGCGGGGTAATTCCTCCCACTGTCGACTGAAGCTTGCGGGGAGAACCACACGAGCATTAACCTTGACCACGTACGAGATCGGGGTCGCGTTGGAAGCTAAATTCATCTTGGAAGACATTGTCGTAGAAAGTTGATTGCTGCACGGAAAAAAAACATTATTTCAGTATAAAAATCGGCATATATGTCAAATGAGTTCGCCTGAACACTTGACCCGAGATATGGGAACAGAGAAAGGTCCCACCGGGCGTGCCAGAATCTGTAGGGTGTTTTTCGTCACCCCATTGAGATAGGAATACGCGCACGCTGGTCATGCGCATTACAGATTCCCCCTGCCTAAGGTAGGCTGGGGTTTATTGATTACGAGGATCCAAATCTCCGGCAGCCGCGGACTAAGCTGTCGTTAATTACCCCTCGTCTTTGGAGCGAGAGAACCTCTGATTAACGGGTCAAACAGGTCATGCGAACTCAATGTGCAGTGTACGTGTGTTGTGTTTTGAAAGAGGGTTCTGGATATATCGAGAGCCCTGCAGAGTTTTTTACGGGGGTCCCGCTACCCGGATAGCGGTTGGGGGTCAAGGGGGCTAGCAATCTCCTTGCGGGGCAGCGCCCCGTTAGAAATTTTTTCTAACGGGAAACGTGTGGTGAGGTATGTGTATGTATATATATATAAAGGGAAAGGGCATCCAAAGGATGCGTGGGAAAAAGCGCCCGCGCTTTGGGCGCCAGCGCTTTGAGCGCAAGGGCGTTAGCGCCTCACGTGTCAGGCACGTGGGAGCACGGACGCTAGCGTTTTGGGCTCTAGCGCCTCACATGCCAGGCACGTGGGAAATCGGGCGCTAGCGCTTTGAGCACAAGGGCGCTAGCGCCTCACGTGCCAGGCACGTGGGCGCTCGAGCGCTAGCACTTTGTGCGCTAACGCTTTGAGCGCAAGGGCACTAGCGCTTTGGGCGCTAGCGCCCCACGTGCCAGGCACGTGGGCGCTCGGGCGCTAACGCTTTGTGCGCTAGCGCTTTGAACGCAAGGGCGCTAACGCTTTGGGCACTAGCGCCTCACGTGCCAGGCACGCGGGCGCTCAGGCACTCAGGCGCTAGCGCTTTAGGCGCTTGGGCGCAAAAAGGGAGTTGGTCCCTTCACTGGGAGTTGTACTCCCAGAAAAAATATACTTGTTATTGTGTGTGTGTGTGTGTGTGTGTGTATTTTTTTTGAGGAGTTAACCTCCTAAGGTATTTTTGGAGCTGATGAAGGGGCTTCTCCCTTGAGCCCTGGATCTTCCCCAAAGTAGGGTCTTTGGAGATGGGTCTCGTTCTTCCTCATCTGTTGGTCGGATCTTGAAGAACAAGAGGGATGGGATTTAAAAATCTCTCCTTTTTAAGATCTGATGGAAGATGCAAGCTCCCCTTTGTGGGTTTCGTAGTGAAAAACTATTTAATTTTGGAAAAAGAATAGTAAAACTCTTGATTTAATTCAAAAGAAAGAAGAAGGTTTTAGAACCTTGAGGAAGGAGAAAGATCACAGATCTGGATTCTTTTGGGGAGAGAGAAAAAGTTGTTGAGATATTTCCATTATCTTTGCCTTTATAGGCTATACATTTTACATGTAGCCCCTTGGGCTTTACAAAAATGGCATTTTGCCTATCCAATGTCTCATGTGCTATTTCTTTTTGCACATAAGCCATGGGCTTTACAAGAATTTGGCTTTATGCCCATTTTCTTACATTTATTCATAAAATAAAATAAAAGAAATACACCAAAATTATTTATTACAAAATTTCTATTTTGGCATGGGGGGAGGCCGGCCGCTTCATGTTCGGGCTCGACCCGGGCATGGGCCCACTTGATCTGGGCTTGGGCCCACTTGGTTTGGGGTTGACTTTGATTTTGACTTGGTCAACCGGAATGTAAATTTTTACCCCAACACGTTGCATTCACATGTAAGCCATGTGAGAACAACGGTAGGGGGTATTTGTTCTCCTAATAATTAAATATAATAATAAGAGCTAAGCTCTGCTAAAATTCCAATGATGCAGCGCCTCACATGCTCTCCACGAGAGCACCAGCACCAGCATCAGTCTTATAGGATTAATCCTAAAGTGGCGCTTGTTCATACCATAATATTGCATTATTATATTCTCCATTCTTATTCGTTTTATAAATAAACATGTGCTTTTGACGCATGTCTGCTACATATTACAGGTTACAGGTTCTTGGATCTAAAACAGTGAAAAAGATAAAAGATGATGCAAAAGTGAGACTTTGACCAATAAACAGAAGACTCTTGATCAAGCCTACATAAAGATCAGTTCACAAAGCAAGGTTCAAGACGTCGACACAAAGCGAACGGTTAGAAGTCCATTGCACTGCTCACTGTGAAGATCTGGAGAAGAAACAAAAGTCAATATGAGAAAAGACCTGTAAAAACAGAAAGGACAAATCAAGAAGAGCCAGCCCAAGAAATATAACAAGCCAACTCTCCTATTGGGCCGTGGAACCGCGGCCAAACAGGGTCTTGGGCAGCGGTTCCGCGGCAATCTTGAGCAATTAGTGGCAGCAGTTTTTACCAAGTTTTGAGGCGGCTTTGACTGGTCAACTTAGGGTTATTTTGGTAAATGCAGACGTGCGAATCAATTGTAACCTAAGGTTTCTATGAATCTATAAATAGAGACCCAATTCATTGTATTAGATTATGCCTCCCTATGCCCTTTTTTATGAATAAAATTTAGATTTCTTTTAGAGAGTATCGATGCCTCTTTTCATATCATCTATTCAGATCTGACAACCCTGCGTTGATATTTGGAGAGAGCCATCTGTAAAATAAGTAGGTAATTTCAATTCTTGTCCTAGGTAATTTCAATTCCTGCCCTAGATAAATGTCTTTCAATTCCCTAATGAGCGAGTAGTCTCCTCGCTTGTTAGGGTTAGCTTTGGGGAAGGCTTTTGAGAGATGAGATCTCTCATCCCTTTCTTGCCCGTTATATATTTTTCATAGGACTCCATGCATACATGCACATACCGCTCCCTACGGCACCCTATCTCTCGAGGTAGCGGTGATACCGTAGTATAAAGGCCCGGTTGTGATGTTTTCCATGGAGGTTAGGGTAAGGATTGATAAAGGAAAGCAAGAAACTAAAGGAAGAAAACATCTTCCCGATGATTCTAATCCCTTTTGTTAATAATTACCATAACTCCTACTAGATCCTAAAATGGGTATAGAAAGCGTTGAGATTTATTTACATTTCCAAACCTACCTTAGACCTAACCCTAGCAAGACTTAGATCTAGATAATCTTAGTATAGAATAATTTAGGTCTTTAGATTTAATAATCAATCCGGCTCCCATCGGAATTAACTCGTAAGAGCGATTAGGAAATTCACAAAATCCCTGTGGACCGACCCGTACTCACCGGCTAGCTACCAAGCGACGCCGTTCTTGATTGCGGTAATATATTTTTGATCTATAAAATCCCTTCAAATCAAATGGCGCCGTTGCCGGGGATGGCGTAGTATTTCCTTTTTGCAATTTCGGGTTAATCTAAAATTAAAAAATCTGAAAAATCTGAAAAAGCACAAAAAATATAAAAATATATCATCTGTTATTTTTAGAAGGGTATTTTTGTGTAAATTTTGCAGGATTCACGAACAAATTCGAATCTGGAAATATCCAGAAGGCGAAACAGAAAACATCTGATCCGAACCAACAGAGGAATATCCAAACAAAGCACAGAAGAAATCTTAGCACCTGAACTTACCCCTAGACCGCGCATCCGCGGCTTTATCCAGGTTATGACCGCGCATCCGCGATGGTTGCGTGACGACAGAACTTGAAAATTTTTCTGGGGATCCGAGACCGCGGTGGTAGAGCGATTTTGCCGCGGAAACTCGGCGGGGCTGTGACATCATCTTCTGAAAAATTTTCTGTAAGATCCTCTGTTCTTCCTCTGCAAAAATCTCCATATATCTTCTGAAAACTTCCTGCAGGATTATTTGCGCCTTAAAAATCTTTTCCCTTCCAAATAACAAATCTTATGCAGGATTCTTTGTGCTATGCTTAAAATAATAATTGATTGCAAGTAATCTTTTCTGATTTGCATATCCTTAATCTTTTTGCTAAAAAAAATTTTTCCAAATAAAGAGAAAAAGAAAACAAGGAAAAATTTTATTAGAAAACTTGCAAACTTTTGCCGCTAAGAAATCCTTACACCACCTACCTTCTTTCTCTTCTCTTTCTTCTATCATGGGTACCCCACATCATAAATCTCTTGCCGAACTTTGGTATCCCGAACCTAAGTTTGCTTCGTATGTCAATTGTTTCGGTCGATTTAAAGAAAATCCCTCCATACCTAAAATTTCTTTGAAAGATCAAATAGAAGCGTCTAGGAGAAACAGTTCGACTTTGCAACCCACTTTGTGTCAACCATGTCAGCCCTCACCACCTTCGTACGTTAATACCACTTTTTCGAGTCCTGTTGTAACTCCTAAGCCGATGTCTATTGCTGAGCACATTGCACAATCTCGTAGCCGATCTATCACCCCTCTCCACAGATCCAGTTCTAGGGATCAGCAAGTCCATTCAACTTTTTATACAAATATTGATCCTACTCCTGTCCAACCATCCAATTCCTACCAGTCCTACCTGACTTTCCCACCTTCACTAGACACTGTTTCTACACGGCCATTTGGGAGTTTCACGTATCCAAACAATTTCGAATCTTTTACCGAAACCCCTTCACAACCCATGTCTAGTTTGGAACAGTCGTTGGAAGCTTATATTTCAGCAACAAACAAAATGGTTAGGAATGTGGATGCGTCCATTGCCGCATTTATGCAACCTAGTGAACCGGTAGCTAGTTTCCAACTAGCTCCAAATTTTTCAATGTATGAGGAGGCGGTTGGACAGAGGGAGAATTTGAGAGGAGCGAATGAGTTCTACACATTCCCAAATCAGACCTACCCATACCCAATTGAAGCCCACAACTCCGGTTTTCCATCGATTGTCCCTAATGCTTCACAAGTTGAAAATAAAACAGCTAATGAGTTGTGTGACTTTGTAGTGCTTGATTTGCTAGATTGTGAAAAACCCCTTTTGAGTGAAATCACACCTAATCATTTTGACCTTTACACCTCCACTTTATAACCTAAATTGATAAATATCCGTGCTTTTGATGAGGTGTCCGAAAAAATTGATTTTCACTTGATTGAGGATATAGACGCCGGGAATATTTTGGATGATGAACCCATAAATTTGATTGAACTTTTATGTCCAATTCATCATCCCGAGTCATTAAATGTTTCTCCCGAACTTCATATGCGTCTTGATTTTGATGATAATGGCATGGATGAGCTAAATATTGAGGAGAATTATGAGGATAGTATTGAGGAGAGTATTGAGGATAATATAGAGGTTAAACCATTTTTGTTTGATGTGTCGGATTTTCCAATTCATCCTCTTGAACCTTTAACTGTTATATCACCCTCCCTCCTTTCCATCGTTCCGACCACGCAAAAGATCACGCTTGAAGACTGTGAGCTTGAAAATTTTGCCTTTGAATCTGACACAGTTCTCACAGCCAATAACACTTACGAGTGTCTCACTTTTTCGGACAATGTTGAAGACTCACCGCCCAAGTTTGAGTCCTTTGAATTTTCAGATGAGTTAGTTGAACTATCAGACTCGGTTGCTTACAGTCGTTTCGAACCATTGATGGAATCTTTCAAGTTCGAGACAGTTTACTACGGTGAGAATAAGACTATCCCTAATTCCCTCCCTTTCGTCAATCCTATCATTTCGACCTTGCATGAGACTGTTACGCTCTCATCTCTTATACCAAGTTCGATGTACCCATGTTTTCTTGCGAATCTTGAGAAATTTAACCCCATTTCTCGACGGGTTGATCGATTAGCACAATCACATGTAACACATCGGTCATCACAAATTGCGCTAATTTATTCACTCGATTTACATCCTCAAGATCGTACTCCACTTCTTTCTCTTTTCCGCCATTCTTCTCCCCCACCGAGACCATATTCTATCTTTCTTCCTACACGGTCTCGTGTGCTTCTCATTTCCTTTCTTTCCACTCCATTCTTTCACCAATTCTACCATTACCACGATAAGATTTTTGAATGGTTGGTACTAACCTTTGGCTTGTGTAAGGCCATGTTTAAGTTTGGGGGGAATCTTGTTGTATATATATTTTGTTTTTCTTTTAACAATAAAAAAAATTTATAAATAAATAAACAGGGGAGTGCCGACAATTTTGACCCTCTTGGTGTGGCATGACAGTGAGGACACTGTCAAGTTTAAGTTTGGGGGTATGCTCGGTAAGCCTTCTTCCTTCGTATTCATGTGTATATTTTTGCATTTGCATATTTATTTTAAAAATCCATAAAAATTAAAAAAATTTAAAAATTATAAAAATTAATGTATTCAATTTTGGCCTAATTGACTTGAGTTTGACAAATAGGTTAACTGACTAGGAACAACTAGATCGTAGACTTAGTAAATTAAAAACCCTAAAAATAACCTTCCTTAAAGTTTAACGGTAGAAAGTATATGCCTTTGTAGTTTATTTAGAAATAGGCAAATTTTGAGTTCAGTTCTTGGGCTAAGTTGAAACAAAGGAAAAGTATTGATGCTTTTATTAGAGTATAAGTTTGAAAGATAATTCCTAGCTTAAGTCTAGATTCTGAAAATGTATACCCTACAAATTGCACAAACACGCATCTTGAAACTTGGAATAATAAAGGAGACCTTGAAATGCTCTTGTCTAAAGTCCTTAGTACAATGAAAATAAAAGAAAAAAGTGAATAAAGAGAAAAAAAATGAACACTGGTCTTTGTGATTACTTAAGGCTGAAAAATAGAAAAATATTTAGCGAGGGTGCTTCATCACCTAGTGCCTTAGACCAACTGGTTTGGGAGTCACTGCTAAAGCCTTAGGTGTTGCAAGACTAGGAATTACGCTTTAATATGCAAACACATCTTGTAATCGGTTGTTGGTACCTCAAGAAGTATTAGCGGTCACATGAAGGATGTGTAAGCAAAATTCATTTAAATTCACCTATTAAAAAGTGCTTTGGACAACGGATAAGGGTATGATTGCTTGATTTGAATTTCTAAGTGTAGGGGTGATATATACACGCGCGTAGGGGTATGTGATTGGAGTTTAGATGAGAAAAAGGAGTGAAGAATAAAACTTGTATCTTTAGTAGAGTTGATAGAAATTCTTAATTGGAGATGGAACCCTAGAAGGAAACTTAAGAGATGCCGAAAGCTAAGTAGGTCTGCAGAACATATATAATCTTAAGTTAAATAATGAGGAAGTGTGAAGAATATGGATGGATAATTTACGAGTCGACGATAATAGAATTTCTTGTTAGAAAACCTAATTGGAGAACAAATGAAAAAGCCAAATTGATAGGATTTTGTGGGTAGTATCCGCTGAAAACCCTCAGGAGACAACACTCCTCCTACTAGGGACACCTAGAGGTTTAACGGCTTGTTGCACGAGCTCAGTGCATTCGCGTTTCCCTGCAAAAGTGCGGTTAGGTTTTTGTAGAGAATAAAAATAAGTTTGCTCGAGGACGAGCAAAAGATAAGCTTAGGGGTATTTGGCGCCGCACGTGAAATTCACATGAGCGCCAATGCACAAAGCACAGGAGTGCCGGTCATATACAAGAATCAAATTCTTAAGTAGTGTCCACATGCATAACATATGAGCGCTGGCGCCCAAACTAAAGTAGGTAGAATTAAATTCCACATGGAAATTATTTCCCTAAAACTTGGGATATTCTCTGTCGTTGGATAAAAAATCCAATGGTGATGATAAATTATCAAATGATAGAATTAAATTCTATTTGGAGAAAATATTCCCTGATCTTTCTAAGTGAGAAAGATACCCTTGGTTGAATCAAAAATCTAATGAAATGGGAGAATATTTTCTTATATCTTTCTAAACAAAGAAAGATATGCTCTGTAAAACAGAGAGCCCTTGGATTAAAATTCAATGGTGGTTAAAAATCACCGTTTGACAGAATAAAATTTTGTATATGGAAAAATATTTCCCCAATCTTGTTAAAAACAAAAGAATCTATTTCATGAAACAGAAATCACTGGATCAAAGATCTAACGGTAGGTAAAATCCCCCGAACAAATTTTGAGACCAATTAAATTAATTGGTATATCTCAAATGAGAGATTTTCTCAAACTAATTAACAATTTACCTCTCCTATATAAAGAATCCAAGACTTCAAGTCTCATATGGAGGATTGACCCCATAAGTTTCTCCACAAAAAGAAAAACAGAGAATTTAATTCTCAAAAGAAAAAGAAGATCTTCCTCCTTTCAAACTCTTGGTAAAGAAAAAGAAGAGATCAAAATATCCCATTTTCCTAGTATAAACAGAAACAAGGGTTTAATATTTCATATAAGAACTTAGTTCTTCCTCTAATTTGAGATTTGCAAAGCAAATCTCCCCACAAGTTGAGAATTCAATTCTCATCGGGGAGATTCTGCACTTCAAACTCAAAATTTAAAGGAAAAGAACTAGGTTAAAAAAGAAAGAGAAAGATAAAGAATTTATGTTCTAGGAATTTAATTCCTCTAAATATAGGGTTTAATCCTATATAAAGAATTTAGTTCTTATAAAAGAGAAAAACTTAGTTTCTTAAATAAACTCGATCCTAGATCTTCAAAATAAAGATCTTGGTGATCATTAATGGTCAAAATGCCATTAACAGAGATTCAATCTCTAGAAAGAAAAAGAACTCAGCACCTCACGTGAAAAACGCGTAAGCACCCAAAAGATTCCCAAAACAAAGGAATTAACGCCTCACGTATTTCCTACGTAAACGCCCCTAAAACAGAAGGCCAGCGCCTCACGTGAAATACACATGAGCACTGAGTAAAAGTGCTTAGCACTTCATATGTAGCCAAAACGGCTGAGTGCTTAGCACTGATTGGGCAGCGCCCAGCGCCTCGCGTGAAACACGCGTGGGCGCCTAACAAAATAAATAAGATAGCGCCGCACGTACTCCTCACATGAACGCTATACAAAAGTGCTTAGCACTATATATATACTGAATACTTCACATGATACACATGTAAGCACCAGAGCTCCAAGTAAGTGCTTAGCACTTCTGTATAAAGGAAAAAAGGGCCGAGGAAACAGAACCCAAATAAATGCTTAGCATTTTTGAATAAAAAAAAGAAAGAAGAAAAGACTGAGTAGACCAAACCCAAATTGGTCAAAAGTCTCTCTGGAGTCAATTGCAGCTGAGCCCAAACACTCTGTTGTTGGATCCTAAATAAAAAAAAATGACCCTTAAAATTTTGCTAAGTTGATTTTAATCTTAAATAGAACTAACGTATTCTTAGTTAAAATTAAATTGAGCCCAAATGCTCATATGTTTAAGTTGATCTTAATCTCAAACTTGATTAACGGTTCTTAAACCAAACAAAACATTTTTGAACTAAAGGAACATATAAGCTAAGTTCAAAACCCAAATCTAAAATATACGGATTTGGATTAATCCGCGCCCTACGAGCGACGACATAAATTAGTCTCCATATACAATCCACGGCCAACCAAAATTAACAAAAATACACACAACACGAACTGAACTGCTGGAGAAGGAGAAAGTGGTTATCGCAACGCGGTAACGTAATTAACTGTAGGGGCTTGCTCCTGCAGGGAAGAGCATCCCCACAATCAAAAAGCCCTCATAAATTAGGGGAATCTGATAAAGTCTGCTACAACGGCCGCATCTATCCAAACCTCTGATATACGGTGTCATAAATCAACTTGGTATCTTCGGAAATGTGGGTGGATAAGTCCAAATAGTATCTACCCTCAAATTCATGTTAGACGTCATACGCATCTTAGTCCGGTCTTTCGGCGGTAAACAAGGAGATGAGAGCATACTCAAGGTTTCTATTTAGATTTAAACTAAGGTGGAGATTGTTCAGATTAGTTTAAATTTAAATAGTTATTTATTGCTATAGATAGAATTAAGATAAGTCTCTTATTTAAATATAGATATATCAACTTGGTATCTTCGGAAATGTGGGTGGATAAGTCCAAATAGTATCTACCCTCAAATTCATGTTAGACGTCGTACGCATCTTAGTCCGGTCTTTCGGCGGTAAACAAGGAGATGAGAGCATACTCAAGGTTTCTATTTAGATTTAAACTAAGGTGGAGATTGTTCAGATTAGTTTAAATTTAAATAGTTATTTATTGTTGTAGATAGAATTAAGATAAGTCTCTTATTTAAATATAGATTTATAGATTTAGATGAAAGAAAATATTCTATTAGATAAAGATAAAGGAGATTTATGTTGATCCTAATCTAATTAGGAGAAGACTTATTCTATGCTATAAATAGAGAGATACTTTTATCAGGGAGAATGAGCCACAACATGGCAAAGCCCAGTGCGCGCAAAGAAAAAAGCAAAAGAGATATAGTCTCTAGAGGTTTGTGAGGATTGTAACTCCCCTCTTTTGAGGTGAGATCAAGAGAGGGGAGATGAGATGCAGGAAAGATATGAGATGTGAGAGATATTATGACTTTTATCTTCATTGAGATATTAGGATTTTAATCTAGATTTAAGAGACGCCAATGTATTAGATGATCAAATAAGGAGAAGATAAGATGTCGGGTGTACTTTTTCTAATATCAATGGAATCCTCATATTTTTCCCGTGGATTAGGCCGATCGGACGAACCACGTTAAAAATCATCTGTGATATTTACTTCTTCTTATGGATCATTAGTCTTCCATGCTCGAATGTCAAAGACGGGATTTTTCGCTCAAAAATAGGTATCGGAGGGTGCAAACAAACCATAAAAGGAAAATGTTGTAGTAAGTGTCGCTATAGTTAGTGGTAAAGCCTCTTTGCAGATGACCAACAAGTATGGGATTCGAGTATGGGATTCGAATTCTCAGATTACTGTCTAATATTCTAAATAATTGAAAATGTTCTAAGAGTTCATATATTTACTTTTATAGCAGTTAGAGCGCCATATAGTTCATATTCCACCAACATCAAAAAGAGTTTATCTGATTTAAGTATCTATTCTTTGTCATATATAGTTCAAACTACAATTTGAGTATGAAATTGTAGATGGACACTACTACAAATGACTCAAATTGGGATGTTGGGATTAGGAAAGCCCCCCACATCCCAAACGATTTAAGGACGGCCGGAGCTGTCCCAATCACTTTAGAATGGCTTTGGCCGTCCCAAAATTTTCGACTGAAACTTTGAGACGGTCGAAGCTGTCCTAAAGATTAAATAGAAAAAAATCATAAATCCAGCACCCCCTCCCCCACTAATTATTCCGAAAACCAATTTTATCATCCCCTTTCCCCAAAGTTTGCCCAAATTTGTTGGATCCATCTAGATTTATTTTAGGCTAAATGGTAGGAAATACCCTCAATATTTACCTCGATAGCAGGAAATGCCCCTAACTTTATAAAACCAGCACTTTGCCCCCTTCGAATTTAATTAATTCCCAAAATGCCCTTTATATATAATTAAAAAATATTTCTTTCTTTCTTTCTTTCTTATATATCCTTATTGTTTTTCGGTATTATCTACACCTTTCAAAATTCTTTAAGGTTTTTTAAATACCCCCAAACTCATTAAGTGACTGCTGAGTTTATTTTTTCAATTTAATTTATTTTTCAAATACAAACTTTACTCTCATCATCATCATCTTCTTCTTCTTCATAACAACCCGATAAAACCCCACCTTTATCTTCTTTTTTCTCATCCCTTAGTCCTATTCATTCTAATTCTCTTCTCTTCCTGTTTGTTTTCATAAGCTTTTTGTTTTTTCTTCTCTTCTCTTGTATCTACTTCTAAATTAAGAAACCCTAATATAAAGAACCCAAATTTTAGAAAATTCCAACTCAAAATAAACTAAGAATTAAACAAATCCTAATATAAAAACATAAATCTATAAACACATACAAAATAGAACACTGAAATCAATCAAATCTTATAAAAAAATCTAAATCCACCAAGCAATTTTTGTTTTGGGAATTTGAAAGAATGCAAGTAGTAATAAGAGGTTGTGAAAATATTTACATTTTTCAAAAATGATTTTGTCAAAATCAACCATCATTTAATTCTATATAAAATAACTGGAGGTATAGGTAATATCTAAGAATAATAGGGCATCAAATTTGCATAGAATTTTCGAGAGTATTTCAAAAAGCCTTTGATATAATTATTTTAATTAAAATTTTAAATTAAGGTATTTTGGAAATCAATTAAATTTGAGGGGGACAAAGTACTGATTTTAGAAAGTCAAGAATATTTCCCGCTATTGGGATATATGTAAAAGGTATTTTAACCTTTATTTTATTTACCCGATCCCCAAACAAAATCTCCAGACCAAAATTGCTATTGGTTGCCAAATAAAAAATTATGTGGTTGCCAAACAAAATCTTTTTATTTTAAAAACAAAATCAAGATTACAACTGGAATTAAAAAAAAGGTTTTGAGACTGGTCTCTCTCTCCCCCATCCCTTCTTTGCCGAACAAAATCGATCGAAACCCTAGCTTATCAAATTAAAAAAAATATCGTGTATACTCCGACCCGATACAAAATTGCCCCCCACCCCACCCTCTCTCTGCGCGCGCCAAGACCCCATCCCCAAACTGATCAAAACCCTAACTCAACTTCCCTCTTGCTCTTCATAGGCGGGGTCATTGATGACGGTGGCCCCGAGACCTCTCTTTTTCGTTACCGTGACCCCATCCATCCCCAAACCAAAATCCTATATCTCGGCTTAAGGGTCAAAATTCGATCTATTTTCAACAAGAACCGAGCAAAAGATACACTAATTTAGTTTTTTGTTATTATTTGTCCAGATTTAATAAAACTCTAAATTTGTTAGAATTTTTGTGGTTATGTTAGTAAAGCTTATTAATTTTCATGCTTTTAATAGTTGCTATTCCAAAGGACTGTGGATTGTAAAATACCAAAATTTAGGGCTATGGATATGATTTGATAATTGATAGCCCTCACGGGATGGAGTTTAGTGTTTTAGATTATGAAAATAGTTTAACTATGGAGGATAACGGAGGAAAGATGCCATATGAGGGAATTTTCTCCTACGGCATCAAAAAAAATACGCTCTCCGTGATATTTTTTGACGACCGTCATCTAGAACCTTCATCTTTATCATCTTAGATATTGATACACCAAATTTCATGTTTTTTATCACATTTTCACCGTTGATTTAGTGGTGCAAAATTAACGGTTTACCGACAATGAAACTTTTTACGTTGCTGATTCAACTGTGAAAATGTTGTAGAATCACATGAAATTTGGTGTATCAACATCTTAGATAGTAAAGATGAAGTTGATGAATACCGATCATCGAAAAAAATATTGGAGGATATAGATTTTTGACGCCACATAACGAAAAGGCCTCATAAGGCCTCTTTACTTCATTATTCTTGTAACTATGATTATTATTATGAACCCTTGTAGAAAATGAGTAATCACAATACTATAATTGACGAGCTCGGTAAAAGATCCCGAATTTAAACTATCAGAAATTATGATGATGGGTGATGCATGTTGCAGACCCCATCTTGTTTATAATCTAGTCTAGGTTCATGCTGTCATTGCTAAGTACTGTACAAGTATTGTACAACATAGACTAATTAACAATTTGCATGCATATGTTCCTAAACAATTTCTTAAGCCAATCCAAGTTACGGGAATGTTAAAGCCTATAGGTTTTTCTAGCCAATCATGACTCCTTTTTTCTTCTTTCCTTTCCTTCTTTTCTGCGTCGGCACATTAATTGTGCATTTTATTTTAAGCATGTGTGATGCATATGAAAAAAGAAGCGTTTAGTTAAAGAGAATTGTAAAAATGTCGTTAGACATGACATGAGTTTTCTTTTATTTATTTTTAATTTGTAATAACAAATATAGGGATGTTAACGTGGATATTCAAAGTATTAAAGAGATTTTATTTCTTCTTCTTATCTCTCTATTTCAAATTGGAATTGCCACATTCCTTATAATAGTAGTAGAAATGTAGATGATCATTATGATGCAGTGATAAGAATAATAGTAGCTTACATATAGTTGAAATTGTACATTTATATATTATCATTAATTGTAGGAGCAACTGCTAGCTGAGGGGGTCGCAGATGCAGTTGACTCCAGAGGAGTCAAGAATCACCTTTCTCTTTTTCCTTACACAAAGCTTTGTCCATTCAGTGACCCATATTGGAACGTTTTATACATTTTTAATGAAATTTCGTATTCATGCCCTATAATTATATTTATCTACTTTATCGTATTCATCTCTAGATCTTAAGCCACGATGTAGCATTTCGTTGTCGACGGGAGTAGCCATCTCTCTCTCTCTCTCTCTCTCTCTCTCTATATATATATATATATATAGATAGATAGATAGCCATATAGGTTTTCGTTCTCGACATATATATTACATCAGTCGCAGTCACGAGCGACTGCGTTGAGATATAGGTTTTCGTTCTCGACATATTACATCAGTCGCAGTCACGAGCGACCGCGTTGAGAAAGGCGGTATATAGCCATATGAGTTTTCGTTCTCGGCATATAACATCAGTCGCAGTCATGAGCGACCGCGTTGAGAAAGACGGTTCTCGGCATATTACATCAGTCGCGGTCACGAACGACCGCGTTGAGAAAGGCAGTTTAGGTATATTCTGCTAAAATATTCATTTTCGTTTCTATTGCAATGTTACAAACTTATCAACTGTATCGTTTCACATACAAATCATTTCTAAATTTCTGGTATGGACAGCACAGGGCAGCGACGTGCGGTGATCCCGAAATAGAGGGACTCATGGCTACGCGACCGAAGATGGTTCTCTCTCTTTTAATTTATGTTGTATTTGTTGTTTACTTTATAGTGAATTTTATGCTCAATGTTGCATGATTGATATTGTTATGGTTGATGATGTTACCGTTGTTGTTGGTTTGGTTGATAATTTCGTTGAGGTTGTGATGGTTGATATTGTTGCTGTTGATGTTGTTATTGCTGCTGTTGACGCGTATAAGCGTGCGGATTTTGTTGTTGTTAATTTATTTCGGGTGCGTGATTTGTATTGACGCAAGAATTTTGTTGTTATGTGATTGTATTGTATGTGCACATGTTTTTTAAATTTTTGCATATTTTTAAAAAATCGAAATTCATAAATTTGGGACAACTGGGACAGTCCCAAATTTTTTTCTACAAAGGCCAAATAATTTTGGGACGGTCGGAGCAGTTCTAAATTTTTTTCTATAAAGACCAAATAATTTTGAGACATCAGAAGCCGTCCTAATTATTTATTGGGATGGTCCAGGTCATTCTGGTCATTTTGGGACGACCAAAGATGTCCCAAAGCTTTGGGACCGTCTAGGCCTTCCTAACATCTTGGGATGGGCCGGGCCGTCACAAATTTTTTTTTTTTGACGGCCTAAGCCGTCCCAGAATCTTTTGGGACGCCATTTTTAAGCCATTTTTAAGGTTGGTGTTCAAAATGCTCGGGAAGCCCGAGTTGTCCAATACGATAACCTTGTAGCAGTGGAAAATGTGCTTAAAATCGAATGTGAAAGCATAAAATTAATAGATAAATAGTTATGAAACTTCAAACACGAATTTTATACAGTAGCGGATCCATCCATAGACGAGAGACGGCAATCGCCACCCCTGAACCTGGCAAGCTCCCCCCTCTCTTCCTCCCTGTCGTCGGCTTTGGTTTCTGGATCGAAGAGATGGAAGGAGATAACGAAGAAGAAGAAGCAGAGGAAGGAAGCACAAGGAGATGACGACGCAGAGGACCTCTATCGGGTTTCGGGTAAGATGTTGCTGACTGGTCCAGCGAGGTTGCCTGCTATGCTAGTTTGGGAGGTAAAGTATCCATTTTTATTTTGTTGCATTTTTTTGTGAATTTTTTTTGGATGTAGGGAGTCTTTTTAGTGACCATTTTGCTCTTTTGATGTACGTGTTGTTGCTAATGTTGCTAATGGGAATAAGGGATTTCATGCTTGACTGATATTTCATGAATTAGTGATTTGCTAATGGGAAAAAGCTGGTAGTTTTACTAGAGAACGGTGTCATGTAAAGTTTCATTGACTCGGTTTGGAAAACGTTGTCCGAATTTTGATGTATGTTAGATTTTGATGTATGTTAAATGATCTTTTTTTAATTTCAAAACTTATTTATAATATTTTAAGCCCGTTTAATTTTCGTCTACCCTGACTATCCGCCACTGATTCTCTATAACACGTAGTCAGAACATATTGTATTCCAGCCAAACAAAAAAATATATATAGTTTCGGTTGTAAAGTTGGATCTCCGCATAGATGTAGATGCACTTATCTTGAATTAACGTTCGTCATATCGAGGGATGACGACTTACCATTCCAAAAGAAAGAAAGAAAATCATTTGTTTCATGTCTATGTCTAAATCGCATATAAATACCTTCAACTATCATGATTTTTACACTTAATTACTGCCTGAATCTTATTTTATTAAAGAAAACTATCTAGATCTTTGCTTCTGGTAAATAGCTACCCTATGGTGTTAAAATAATTTACATATTGACTGTTATACCCCTCAATTATCTTAACCCATCAACTTTTACCATCACCTTACTTTTGCAGTGGTTTTCACTCGATCTGAAGCTCTTTCTATCTCAAACAAAGAATCCAACATTTTTCTTGTAGAAATTTGATGATCCTCCAAAATTATAGGTTTGTGATTTGGATTTCGTAACTTAATTGATATTGTAGCGTTAGGGCTATGTTCATTTTACTGTTAACTATGTGATTAGGGACTTTCTTTTTTATTCTTTGATATGATTATGAATTTTGTTAATAGTTTAAAATATGTTTTGGATCTAGGAATTTCATGTGATCACGGAGTTTGAATAAAAAGAAGGATAAATTTTGCTAAACCCCATTTACCTTTTCGAGGTTTTTGAGATAATCCCATTGAAATTTGAAAATATTATAAAACCCCATTGAGCTAAAAATATTGTATGAAATCATTAGTTTGATTAACTCGTACAAACCACAATTGAACTGAATAACCCTAAATTGTCTTACGTATTGATTGAATAGATTCAAAATGAATGGAATATGATATTATTGACAAAAATACCTTTCAACTTTTTACGAGAATACCCTTCAATTTTTTTACGAAAATACCCTTGAATGGGGTTTTATAGCATTTTCAAAGTTCGAGAGGATTATCTCAAAAACCTTATAAGGTAGATGGGTTTACCCTAAAAAGAGAGAAAAAGATTGCAAAGCCGTCAATTTCAAAACCCCCCACCCACCCACCCTGTCTTTTGATATGATTAAGGAGTTTAAAGAAAAAATAAGAAGATTGCAAAACTCACAATTTCATAGCACTCAACCCTTTTTCATGTGATTAAAAAGTTTGAAAAACCCACAATTGCAAAGCAGCTCCATGATGATGGTGGTGATGGTTTGAAGAAAAAGAAGAAGACATGATTTTTTGTTTTAGATCTAGAGCAAAAAGAAAAGGAAAAAGAATGAAGAAGCAAGAAAATGAGAGAAGTGCTTTGAAAAACGCCAACAAGGGTAAAGTTTGGAGATCATGCATGTATTAATTTGAAGAAGTGGCAACTTTAGTTAACATTTGCAAACTTCAGATAACATCATGATACATTTCAATCGTGATGGTGGTTCGAGATAGTTTTCTCTGATAAAAAAGGATTGAACCCGTTATCGAAAAAATAGTGATAGTTCTAGGTATTTTCATACATTCTAGCCTTTCTATGATATTACATTTTATACTGCTAAATCTACAAGTAAATAATATGGAAATCACAAGAATGTGTACATTCCTGAACTTTAAACCATGAATATACTTTAGACCATGAATACCGACATGCACTTGTAGAAAAAACTAGAATAGCGAGGGACAACATTTGCGAGAGACAAATTTCCTTTAGCAATGTGTACACTACCAAGCAAATTTTTCCTTTTGCTAATAGTCTTTCGGCAATAATCTATTTACAAAGGGGGAAAAATACATTACCGATGGAAAATATAGAAAGCGTAAATTTAATCGGGCCAAAACATTGCCGAGAAATATATCCCTTCACAACAGTCGCATTAATAACAAAGGAAATAGCGAGGGAAAATATTGCCGAGGGATGTACCTACAGGTGATGCACGTTGTTGATGGAACATAGAATTATAAAACGTAAGGCTGACTTTTATGAAGGCCTCCCATGGCTAAAATTTCGTTCTCTCTTCTACTTTATAGGTCAACAGTAACCAGGGCCTGCTCATATTTCTCTCAAAACACTTCATGATTCCTACGTTTGCGATCTTCAAGAATCAAAATAAACGTAGCCTACTGCTAAGCTTCATTCACAAGCCATCCACACCCACATCCACAAAGGGCTATTATTATTCCTCTCACCTCATTTTCACATCTTCAACTTTGCTTTCTTGCTCAAATGTTTATCCATTCATTGCACATCATGTGGCCCTACGAAGTTGAAACCCTAAGCTTAGATCGCATATATATGCTAGCCAGCCAGCTAGGGTATATGTCTTGTAATGTTTGGTGCATTAGCATTTGTTGAATGCATGCAAATTTAAGTTTATTTTCTTGGATGCTTCATTTTTTTTATTATAGAATTCTTAAATTCAACCCATATTTTGCGTTCAATTGAACAAGCACAAATGAAAATGCAAAATTAAAAATAAAAAGCAAACGGAAGACAGATACCAGTAGGACATTTCTAGTAAATGCTATAAAGTTACAGATTTTATTGTGTAATTGCAGCAAATGTCATAGGAGATTTTTGCATACATATATATTCATTTTCAGAATCATCGTAGCGGTTGCTAACCAAACAAACATAGATTTAAAGTATTTAATTTATTTTTACAGCAAATATACATGCGGCTCCTTTTTATTATATATAGACCCTAATTTTTATTGGTATCTAGCAATCATATATATAATTCATCTAAACTTCCATTGATGGAGGTCGGATCTCCTTCCCTCGATCTGTAGCGAGTCTGGGTGCTGAGATTTGGCTTGAAGGTTGTCTTCTTGAGTGTGTGGATATCAATGGGTTGATTTTGAGGTGGAAGCCGGGCTATCTGCAAAGAAGTCTCGGGGTGGGTGACGACCGTAGGACCTTCCGACGATCAAGTTAGCCGAGAAAAATGAGCAGAATAGCGGTTTATTGGATTAAAATTGTCTTCCCTAAGTCGTTTGAGAGAGGGGTTTTTATAGTGGTCGCATTGAGCGAGCATACGCGAGATCTTTACCTTCGGTTACGCCCCGGACGTTACGCCTGCGTGAATGACGGGATTCCCTCAATAATGGCGGGATACGCCCATTAATGGAGGATGCGCCAGCGTGGGACGCGGGACGTGGGGCGGCAGATATCTCGCTTTGGCGAGATACATGGAGCCGTTATGGAAGCGCTAAGGTCTCGCGTTCTCGTTTTTCCGGAAGAGCTGGGGAAGCTTAACTCGGCGTGAGGCTCGGAAACGAGCCGGGAGGCCGAGAAAGCTCAGCTCTGCAATAGCTCGGAGACGAGCATAGGAGGACGGGCGCCAGTTCGACGGCTAGGTCGCTCTTGGGTAAGAAACGGAGTGTAATCTCAGGGATGGACTGAGGAAGGTCATCAATGTTCCACACTGATTTTACTTCGGTAGCCCCCAGGAGTCTAGTGAGCCGTCGCGGGTGAAACGTCATTCGCCACGTGTCGTGATCTGAGAAATTCCCATTTATGAGCATCATCATTAGCCCCCCATTCTCGTTCCGACCTATTTATGGGTCGGATCGAGAGTGGACCGCTTCGTTTTTCTCGGTCCAGTCTGTTGTCGAGAATCCTTAGTGCGGATTTTCCAAGGCAACGTGGTATAGGGAAGTTGCGTCGTTCAGATTTCCGAGCCCACGTGGCGTATCCCCAAGCACTTGGATCTTCGCGCGTATCTCCGATGATATCAGCGAATCAGCGAAATGATCGCGCATTAAAGAGGGGGCGCCGATTCGCTCGTTCGTCTGTTGGGCTGCGGGCTACGTGTCTGAAGCGGGTTGACGGACGCGACAGGCTATCGCTGTCGCCTGGGATCGAAAGGACGCCCCCAATGGTCGTTCGACATGCGGAGATTTGAAGGCTCTCGATGTCGTCAAGGCATTAATGCCGGAGTTTGCCGACGGTAAGCTTCGCGCCAGAGTCCCGCTCTCTGTGGATGCACCGCAAGTAGCTGGCGCCGAGGTGGCCATCGGGGGAGAGGAGGTTACGGAGGTGGAAGCCCCGGCCCCTGAGGGCGGTGTCGAGCAAGGCGAGACCCCGGCGGAGCCTGCACCCTGAGCCTTTTTGCCTTGTGCCTTTTTTGTTTTTTCTTTTGTCAAATTTTGTAAGCCTCCGGGCACTTTTTGTAAGGCTGAGAAGCCCCGAATACCTTGTAGAGATTTCTGGAATATAAATAAAGCTGAGCTTTTCCTCTGCATGACTATGTGCTTTCTGCGTGAGTACTTCAGCTCGTTAATCTTTTCCCCGAATCGAGTGTTAGGCAATAGGTCGATGACCGGCTTTTAGATGACGATTGCGCGTCGAATGTAAGTCGATTAATTTCCAAGTGTAGGAAGGTCGGTGCCCTCCCACTCCCCGGAGTCGAGGTCCTCAGATTCGGGTCGACGACCACGTATCTTAGCATGGGTTGTAAAACAGCCAAGTTAGAACAGGTCGGCATTGATTGATTCCTCCTTGATGCGGTTTCTTCAACTCGGGATTAGCCGAGCAGGGAAACTGCTCGGTGGTCTCGTGAGGAGGGCTTTAGATCCTTAGCATAGATGGATAGGAATCGACCCGCTAGGGAAGGACCGAGCAGGGAAGCTGCTCGGTGGCCTCGTGATGAGGACTTCGATCCTTGGCGTAGAAGGGTAGGAATCTACCCGCCAGGGATGGACCGGACAGGGAAGCTGCTCGGTGGCCTCGTGATGAGGGCTTCGATCCTTGGCGTAGATGGGTAGGAATCTACCCACCAGGGATGGACCGGGCAGGGAAGCTGCTCGGTGGCCTCATGATGAGGGCTTCGATCCTTGGCGTAGATGGGTAGGATTATACTCGCCAGGGATGGACCGGGCAGGGAAGCTGCTCGGTGGCCTCGTGATGAGGGCTTCGATCCTTGGCGTAGACGGGAAGGAATCTACCTGCCAGGGATGGACCGGGCAGGGAAGCTGCTCGGTAGCCTCGTGATGAGGGCTTCGATCCTTGGCGTAGATAGGCAGGAATCTACCCGTCAGGGATGGACCGAGCAGGAAAGCTGCTCGGTGGCCTCGTGATGAGGGCTTCGATTCTTGGCGTAGATGGGTAGGAATCTACCCGCCAGGGATGGACCGGACAGGGAAGCTGCTCGGTGGCCTCATGATGAGGGCTTCGATCATTGGCGTAGATGGGTAGGAATCTACCCGCCAGGAATGGACCAGGCAGGGAAGCTGCTAGGTGGCCTCGTGATGAGGACTTCGATCCTTGGCGTAGATGCGTAGGATTCTACCCGCCAGGGATGGACCGGGCAGGGAAGCTGCTCGATGGTCTCGAGATGAAGGCTTTTGATCCTTGGCATAGATGGGTAGGAATCTACCTTTCAGGGATTGACCGGGCAGGGAAGATGCTCGGTGACCTCGTGATGAGGGCTTCGATCCTTAGCGTAGATGGGTAAGAATCCACCCGCCAGGGATGTTGGTTTCTTCCTAGCCTTGTTTTCTGAAGATGGCAGGACGTCCGTGTGTGCTCATCAGGAAGATCATTTCTCGCGACGATGTGTATCTCTATAGCCTCGACTGCTCCGAACAGACGTACGAGGCGGTGATAGACCGCGTGGAGGGCCACTTCGGACGCCTTCTTCCCCGGCAATCTCCACTCCTCCAAGTGCTTATTTATGCGATCTGGAGGAGGTCCCCGGGTCTGCACAATGCCTTGTCTCAGCAGCTGAGGGATGAGGCGACCGAGAAGTTGCACTCGCTTTATCACCTCAGCCTGATCTCGAAGATCCGGCGGGATCGATCGGTGGATCTTCTTCTGGAGTGTTTCCAGAAGAGGTTGATCGCCGATTCTTGCCCGGCGGAAGGGGTTGCTGGTGCTTCCGTGGCAGCTAGGGTCAACGGGCAACGCCAGAGGGAGCGGGCCGAGGAAGCTCAAGCTCGACTGAGGGAGATATCCTCAGAGTACCATGAACAGTACTTCCTTGATCCCCGGCCCCCTTTGTTGTAATCTTTATCGTAGTAGTTTTTTTGTAATGCTGAGGAGCCCATAATACCCTTTAATGAATAAAGTTCTTCCTTTTCTTTCCTCGTTCATTCTACGGACTTAATTAAATGCCGACAAGAATTACATTATTTCAAAAGGGAATATACTTTATTTATACAACTTAAACTTTGCAACGTTGTAAGGCCGGAGTTTCCCGAGAAGGGTCCTAGGTAACGACTATAATTTGACCGATGGTTAATTCCTCGGGAGAGATCGGGTCTTTTTGTTCTCGTTCCTCCTGCCGCTTGTCCCTTAGGTACTTCGCCAAGTGGCTAGAGCGGATCAACTCCTCAATATAGTCCCGGAGTTGTTTGCAGTTCTCGGTCGAGTGCCCTTGCATCCTATGGAAGGCGCAGTATGGGCAACGGAGACGCTTTGCTGCCCTTTGAGTAACTGGCGGGAGTTTTAAGAACCTCTCGCCCTTTGCCTCCTCCAACAGCTCGGTCTAGGATATGTTAAGATGAGTGTACTCCTGGAATTTCGGGGAGTAAGGTTCTGGTCGGTCGACCTTCTTTTTCTCTTCTCCGCCCCTCTTCTTTTTGTCGGCTTGGTCGCCTTTGGGCAGATTCGAGTTCACCTCCGACTCGAGCCGGATCTCCCGTTCGGTCCAAGGTTTTACCTCGGCCATGGTCTTTGGTTGCGCTAATACAAAAGAGCGGAGCCACTCTTTGTGCCCAAGACCCGACTTTAGTACAGTGATAACCGTCTCATCGAGGTGCTCGGGGACCTCGAGGAGGGCATTGTAGAAGCGAGTGACATATCCCTTAAAGGATTCTTTGTCATCGCTCTTTAATGTGAAGAGGTAATCGACTGTCCTCTTCTGTATTCTGTTCCCTACGAAGTGGCCGAAGAACTAGATGATCAGCTCATCAAAGGTAGAGATAGAGTGTGGCGCCAACCCCCGGAACCAGTCCCGGCAAGCCCGGATTAGAGTGGTAGGAAAAGCACGGCATTGAGATGCGTCCGAGTTGTCCTAGAAGCTCATGCCCGTTGTGAACGCATCCAAATGATCCTTTGGGTTGGTTGGATTTCCCTTCAAAGAGAGCCACCTTGGGCGGCTTGTTCTTGGAGGAAACTCGTTCGACTAGCAATTCCTCGGTGAAGGGCTTTATGAGAGAATCCGCGGAATACCTAGTCCCTTCGCCGGATGGAGGGTTGTCCCGTCATATGCCTTCGAGCTTCTTTTTGAGGGCCTCGAGTCGGTGGTGATAACCCGAGGATTCAGCACAGTCGTAGTGGCGACTATCCCCTCTCCTGGTCTGTGCGGCGGTGCGACTTCTATTCCGCTCTATCAAATTTCTCAGATCCTCGGGCGATGTTCTTTTGGAGTAGCCTTGACGCGAGCTGTGTACGTGGTCCCGGCGATGGAGAGGGCGTCGGTCGCGCCTGGAAGCAGGCGAGCTGACCGACACCTCCTCGGGTAGCATGGGAGCACGATGGACGTCGCGGCGAAGGTCTCTTTCCAGAGACCGCGGCGTAGAGCTGTAAGGTACCCAGCGAGTCATGGAATTAGTCGCTGCGTGGGAGCAGCGGTTGCCGGAGTCGGCACGCTTTTGTTCGTTGGCGTGGAGGGGAGCAATGTTATTCGCTCTTGCCGACACCGTGATCCCTGACAGGGGGAACTGCGATATGAGGGGCTTGGTCTACCGCTTGAACGCGAACGAGCGCGTCCACCATCGACGTGAGTCTGTCGATCCGTGTCGATAGGACGTTGATGATGTTGGGAGGGGGAGTAGAACCGTCCACGCCTCCATTATGGGGAAGGCGGCAGCTTGTACTGGGATCGTCACGGTTCTCGCTCTCCATTAGGTCAAAGGCGGAAGATCAACTTCAATGGGTGGAAGAAACTTTTCAGTTCCCACAGACAGCGCCAACTGATGGAGGGCTTCGTCTCCTTCAGATGCTGTCTGTAATACCCAGTCCCTATAAATAATTAGCGTATTTTAATAAATAAGACTCCAGATATTTTCCCAAATTTTCTATAAATTTTCCGTATTTTTCCAGAATTTAATCCAGATTTATTCCAATTTATATATGTGTGTGTGTGTGTGTGTGTAATTTTTATTTAAACTAATTTCTTAAACTCCTAACATAAAACTAAAATCCTAAAACTATTTTCCCTAAATCCTATTTTACCCCGGCGCAAAGCCCACTTGTAAAAACTCAACTCCTAATTCCTTTCCCAATTTCATACCCGGCCCAATTCTTGTAACAAACCCAAATTTCTGATAAAAATTTTTCAAAATATTTTTTTCAAATATTCATAAAGGGGTATTTATTGCCTGAGCACAAGACTTAAATAATTAATTAGTAATTTAATTACAAGAAGGAGCTTGTAGCTCATTGGTAATACCTTGCACTACTGAACCAAGCCACCAGAGTTAAAATCTCATGCCCCATTTTATTTTTAATATTATTTTGTTTTAAATCCTTTGAAGCCCAACAGTCCAAACACCATAACTCCCAAAAGTTGAACTAAACCTGAAAAACTAAAAATACCAGTATCTTACCCCGGCAACCCCCCACCTTCTCGACCCCCGACTCGGGCCGGCGCCGCCGGCCGGACTCTGCCGGACGGCCGAGTCGTCAACACAAAATTTATGTCTATTGGCCTCCCCTACCCCCCTGTATACTTTAAATTCCCATATCAGTTCCAGAATGCCCATTAACACCTAATTACTCCAATTTTTAATGAATTTTCTATATTTTCTACATTTTTTTATTAAAAACTCTTCACCTACCCTACCCCTAGCCTACCCTATAAATACACCCCCTACCCTCTACCCTCTCATCCCAAAATCCTAAGCTCACTCTCTTAAAATTTTCCAAGAGTTGTGTACTTTGAAAACAAGCTCGCGGCGAAGCTCCGACGAAATTCCGGCGGAAATTCCGGCGACGTTTTTAGGAACTACCGGCGATGACGCAACGCATCGGCAATCCCTTTAGTTCCCCCTCACTCTAGTGTAATCGAAAACCCGTAAGTCCCTTTCTATCTCTCTCTTCCCTATTCAAGAAAATACGGAATTACAAACCCGATGGAATCGGAACAAATCCGATTTCCGATTCGGTTTTCTATAAATTTCACTTCTCACTAATACAATCATAATTAAATATCCATATGTTGACTACTAAACACTAATTAAAGAATTTGAACAAGTTTCACCACATGAAATGATAGCTTTCTCAATTTGCCGTATTTTTCGCTTAAATACCACAATGTTTCACTCTTTCATTTAACACCATCAAACTTGCTATACATTTATAGTGAATCACGAGGTAACGACCTACCTCCTCACACATTTACATAATACCTAACACGATACCATTGAAATCTTAGAATACGAGAAAACAAGAATTTACATTTAAATACCATATACTTAATAAAACTATCATAAAAGATTTAGTTTTGATACACTTTTAAATAAATACCTATTATTATGAAAATACGATAAGTTGTGGACATCGGTCGTTTATCTAAAGCTGACTTTGTGGTGTCTAGGCTAGGCAAGTGAGAAAGGTAACTTTACAAGGCCCGACTCACGGTGATTCGTGAGCCGATCCCTCCTTTCCTCACTTGTACTTACCTGGCCACAATTGGCGGTGAAGAGGCGATTTGAGGCATCTAACAACTTGTCGTTTAGACCATTTAGAAATAGGCTAGTTGACTTAGGAAACCCTAGAATCTAAAATACGGAAAATTGACATTTTTACAAATAAATACATTTTACTTTATAAAACCGTTTTCTAAAGGATTTAGTATTTTACAATTTTTGTAAAGCGCGGCTACAACCCACCTTGGGGAACTCATTCGGGATGGTGCGGATTATCACACATTCTCGGGCTTAGTAGTGCGAGATTCAGACCTCCGCAAGGAGCATTCGGTCTCGAAAGCTTTAAAATACGACATCTTAAGAAAATGAGATTTTTGGAATGTAAAATATATATTAAAATTATTTTTGTATAAATATATGTATATTTAGAATTAAAATACCTATTTTATTATGATATAAATATTCCACATTTTTTCTAAAAATCACAAGAATAAATTTACACTAAAATACCATGAATTTCAAATAAATCAATATTACAGATAAATACCTTTATTTATGAAACTAGGATATTTTCACTAGAAATATCATAATAAAAAATACACACTCATTACAACTCTAAAGACGAATAATAAATACTTGGGGAGTATTTTGAAAAGTATATAAAAGTAGTTTTACATAAAAACCCCTCAAGTTTTATAAATTACCCTAAGGACCCTAGCAATTATAGGACTTTGATTTACATTTCTAACTGTCTGATTCGGGTTTGAGTCTGATCATTCTGACTTGAATATGGTTCAAGTCAATCTACAATCTACAATATTCCAATTCAATATGAACACATGAATTCATGAATTCAATTATCAATTTATACAACTTAACTGAACCAAACCATGGATATATATATATATATTCCTTTTACATGACTCTATGGTTACAACCGTTTACTGATATCATGGTTTCGGTCAGTCTTTCAATTATACACTCAATACAATTTACAGCACAAAACAATACAAATAAAACACTACGGGGTTTAAGGAGTAGACTGGTACGGAATATGTTAAAGGTGGCACGAGGTGATCACTTAAGACGTAAGTATATCCATACCGTTGTTCCGTGGTATTATCGACGCAGCCTTGTACTACAGGTTACCAAGGTCCCCGGTGTAAGTGGGACTCCCCTCGTATACACTGGCATCTTCTGTACCAGGCTACAAACAACAGCGTTAATACAACATTACAATATTATAATACAACATTAAAACCTGCTCTCTCTCTCTCTCTCTCTTACTCTCTGTCTATTTCTCCCTTATCTTTGGAACTTACCGAGCGACCTGTTCGCTGACGACATTCTATTTCTTTCTTCTCTGAATGTCGTCAGGTGGTTTGGACCCGGCAGAGATCGAGCCATCTACAGAAGACTTGGAGCAGTTTGCCGAAGATCCAGAGCTTTAGTTTCATTGTACACTTTTCTATTCGGTACTTTTCATTTCCTGTTATGCCACTGTTTAAGCATCTTTTTATCTCAGTTGTATTTCCTTTTCATGCATTGTTCAAAAGAATGTTAATAAATAAAAGTTGTTGTTTTTATTATATCTTGTCTCATGTGTATTTTCTTTTATATTACTTAGTTACACTTAGCGTATTTGCTTCTGAGTAAATACGTAGCGGACCTTGTCGCGTCCCCTTTTCCGTACACTGGGAAGCGGGGCGTGACAATTCTTCACACCCGACCCGACCCGACTCATTCCTCACCCGACCCGACCCGTTTCCTTCCTCCTTCTCTCCCCCGTTCTTTCCCTTCCCGCTCTTTTCCTTCCCCTACGTCGACGCGCACATTCCCGAGCCCCCGCTTCTCGCGCGCGCCCACTCCCCATGACCGCTGCGCCGCCTCTATCGCCCCTCTCTCCCCCATGTCTCTCTCTCTCTATTCTCACATCTCTCAACCCCCCTCACTCACTGCCTCCCCTCTCTCCCTCGTTACCATCACCCTCTCGCCACTGCCCCCTGCCTCCAGCCGCAACCCACCTCGCCAGCGTCACCCCTTCTCAAACTCTCCCCTCATCTCCCTCCCCAAGCTTCTCCAACCCACGAGCTCACCGGCGGCCACCCTCTCCTTCTCCCCGAGCTCGACCGCTTCCTCTCCCGAGCACGTCGACTGCCATCCTCCTTCCTCCGGGGCTCCACCTCGTCGGCCCCCATCGTCGCCCCTTCCCCTCACCGCCGACTTCGCCCTCGTCTCCCTCACGCCTCGACCTTCTCCTCCACTCGCCTAGTTCCCCTACCCATCGCCTGCACACCGGAACCCGACGCCAGCCACCACCTCCGCCCTCGTCGGCGACCCCTACGCCGCGGCCGAGCCCATGCACGACACCCGAGCTTTCATAACCCGCTCTCGATCCCTATTTCACAGCCGAGCCCCCGGCATTTCGTCGAACACTTACATCGATCGCTATTGCCGCTATTTTGGTCACCGTTGTCGCCATCAAATCTGTGGCCCCGATCCTTTAAGCCATTATCGTCATCAACACGCTATCCATCGCAACGCCAGCGCACGCCCGTCGCACCCACCGAGCCATCAAGTCCAGAATCAAGATCCGACAAGGCTAAACCTGTGCCGTGTTCGTAACGCGATCATGCCATTGCCGCTGCCGTACCGTCGTCGATACGTCTTTAGGCAAGTATATTACTTGCTTCATACTATTAGTTCGTAGTTAATTCAGTTTAGAATTAATATCGTAGATATATATTTTGTGCGAGCCTATACGATACAAGTGTTTGGTTTGGAACTTTAGGTGAAAACATAACTTTAAATGGCGGAACTTGTGATCATTAAACCCGCCCATTGGTTACCGATATGCTGTAGAAATTTAGTTAGAAACCACGGTCATTTCACCTATGAAATGTTAATCTCGATAATCATTACGAAACCTGAATTTCCTGAATATGCTAGACCGTTAAATTCACATTTAATCTTTTACGAATCGGATTTTGGGATTCCATGGCTCGTATCGAAGCTAACTATTTAACCTACAGTATTCTATAGTTGATCACTGAATTTTAATAAATTATTATAGAGATAATTGCGGAGGATTACGATTTTGGACTGCGGTCCAGAACGGAAATCCCAGTTTAACCCCTGTTTTTAAATCCCTGTATATTCCTGTTCAAATACGAGAATGTGCGGAACCCTATATCGTTACGTAGAAAATTGAGTTAGCTTTCTTACTTCACTAGTTTCACTGGATTCCTGTTCTGTTTGATATTTTTAACACATTTTATAATGTCGACGTGTCTAGATGAATTCTGCAGTGACAGATTTTACACGTCAACCTTAACCTGATCATAACTCCCTGTCGAGATAGTATATTACTGATCCGCCAATTGCGGTGGAAAGCTAACTGATAACCCTAAATATTGTTGTAACAACTCCAATTTTGTATACCAAAAATTTGCTTTAAATATAGTGTATACTTGGAGTATTAATGTTGTTGGAAACAATTTAAGTATCTAATTCCTTACAATAATTACAAGAAAGAGCTTGTAGTTTATTGGTAATACCTTGCACTGCTGAACCAAGCCACCGGAGTTCAAATCCCATGCCCCACATTATTTTTGTATTTATTTTGTTTTATTTATTTATTTTTTTTGGAAGTCAACGGTAAAAAGGCCATAACTCCCAAAATATGTACTGGACAACAAAAAGTAAAAATACCAAGTTGTTCCTCAGGAAAACCCCCGGCCATTGGACCCTTGACTCGGCCCGACTCGGTGCCGCCGGCCGGCGACTCGGTCCGACGCCGCCGGCCGGACTTGGCCGGACGGCCGAGTCACCGACTGAGAAAAGTTGGCTCTTGACTTGGTCAACCCTCTTGCACACTTATTATACCTGGATCGGTTTTGATTTGGCCAATAAATCCCTTTTACTCCTAGGTTTAATGATTTTTAATGAATTTTTAATGTGTTTTTATATTTTCTTTTAATATTTTTTATCCTAACCCTAACCCTAGCCTAGCCCTATATAAAGACCCCTACCCTTTACCATTTCACCTCACCACTCTAACTCTACTCTCCCAAATTCCCGAGAACTCGGTACGAAGAGCAAGAAGCGAAGCGCTGCCGAAATCGACGACGGATTCCGGCGACCGGATTAGAACCTTCGCGACGTTTTGACGCATCGACCACCACTACATCCCTTAGCTTTCTTAGCTTGTCCAAACCGTAAGTCCCAACCCTTCTATCTCTCTTTTCTATAAATATAAAAATACGACTTTTTGGAACCCGACGGAAATCGGACAAACCGATTTCCGATTCGGTTTTTTTCTATAAATTTCCACTTGTCACCTAATACATATTATCTACCCATATTCATGTTGACTATTAATCACCCATAAACCAATTTAATCAAACTTTTTCACATGAAATGATAACTTCTTTGCAAAACCGTATTCTTTTCATAAAAATACCATGAAGTTCATTTTTCTTAGTTTAATTAATTACCTGACTCCTAAATATGTTTATTTTGATCACTAAACTTGTAGAACCCAATTTGAATGAAATTTGACACATAAAATGATAACGTTTTCGAATACCGTATTCTTGCGTAATACCTTCAAGTTTAATACATCATATTTAATATCTAAAACTTCATTAAACCTTAAAATAAGTCACGAGGTAATGACCTACCTCTACACACACTCAATATAACCTTAATTGATAAATGTCAAAATACAGAATACGAAATTATAGGACTTTTTACTAAAATACCCTAATCTTTATAACCTTTATTGAAAGCTTTAAGTTGTAAACATTTCTAGATAAAATCTTTTAATAAAATGAAAGCCCGATTGGTCATGGACATCGATCGTTTATCTAAACTGTCTTGTGATGCCTAGGCAAGTGTGTCTAAGGCTAGTGGTTTTTAATTAGGCCCACGACTGTGGTTCCTTCCCACTTACCTGGCACTTACCTGGCCGCAATTGACGGTGAAGAGGCGATTTGAGGCTTCTAATGACTCATCGTTTAGACCTTAGAAGTAGGCTAGTTGGCTTAGGAAACCCTAACAACTAAAATACGGAAAACTATAGTTTTTGCAAATAAATACCTTATATTTATAAAACCGTTTTCCCAAATGAAAAGTATTTGTTAAACCTAAGCAAAGCGCCGCTACAACCCACTTTTGGGGAACCTGTTAGGGATAGTATGGTTCATCGTGCACCCGCAGGCTAGTAGTGCGAGATTCAGACCTCCGCAAGGAGCATTCGGTCTCGAACGGTTCAAAATACGATATTTAGGGAAAATGAGATTTTTTTAATAAAATATTTATATAAAATTATTCATGTGTTAATATATATATAATTATCATTTAAACATCTATTTTATCATAATATAAAGTTTCCACATTTTTCTAAAAAAATTACAAGATTAAAAGTTACACTAAAATACCATGAATTTCAGATAAAACAATTAATACTTTGATTAGGATATATTCACTAGAATAACACAAATAAAATTCACATTCATTATTATTAAATACTTGATGTGTATTTTGAAACTATACAAAAGTATTTTTACATAAAACCCCCTCAAGTTTTACAAATTACAATAAGGCCCCTAGCTAATATTGAACTTCAAATTATCTTCTTTTAGTCTGACTCGGGTTAGAGTCTGATTATTTCTGACTTGAATACGATTCAAGTCAATCTATATTCTTTTATATTCCAACACAATTTGAATACATGAAACCCTGAATCCAGTTAACAATATATTCTTTTGACTGAATCAAACCATGGATATTCATCCATTATCCTGATATTCCATTTATCTGATTATACAATTACAACATGCTTACTGATATCATGGTTTTGGTCAGTCACTCAATTTACATATTCCAATACTACAATACTGTTAAAATACTACGGGGTTTAAGGGGTAGATTGGTACGGAAGGTGTTAAAGGTGGCACGAGGTGGTCAGATTAAGACACCTAACCTGAATTCTATTACTGTTGTACCATGGCATAACGGTTCCTTGTACTTTCTTTTTGCCCTGATCTCTAGCATATAGAGATCCCCCTCGTATACACTGGCATCCTTCTGTACCAAGCTACAAACAACAGCGTTATACAATGTTCCATAATATTCAACAATATAATATTTTAGAAAATACTGTTACTCTGTCATTCTCATTCTTCTTATTGTTTGGGACTTACCGAGCGACCTGTTCGCTGACGACATTCTATTTCTTTCTTCTTTGAATGTCGTCAGGTGCGTTGGACCAAGCTGAGATCGAGCCCACCGGTGAAGATTTGGAGCAGTTCCAAGAAGACCCAGAGCTCTAGATAATTGTACCTTGTTCTTTCCAGTATTTTTCATTTCTGTTATGCCACTGTTTAGGCATTGCTTTTTCATTCCAGTTGTATTTTCATTTCATGCATTGTACAAAGAATGTTATTAATAAAAGTTGTTATTTCAATATCATTTGTCTCTTGTGATTATTTTATATTGCTTAGCTACGCTTAGCGTATGTACTTCTGAGTACATACGTAGCGGACCTCGTCGCGTCCACTTCGCCGTACACTGGGAAGCGGGGCGTGACAATTGTTAAACTATAGCGTCGCCTAATTACGATCCCAACTAGGATTAAAATGTGTTACGAAACAGACTTCCAATTCTGAAACCGGATTTCTAGCAGCGAACACTTAAATTGAAATGGCCGTATCTAGCAAACCTGAGACCCGATTGGAGCGAAACCAATTTTGATGGATAGATAATTAGATATACTACCTACCCCCTTTACATTATTTCTCTTAATTCTGCATGTATGATTTATAATAAATTATGCAAGTGGTAGGACACTGACTGATGATATTTTGTTCATATCACAACTATTGTATTCTCATCACATCATATAGATGTCATTGCATTGGTAACTTAGTGATCATGTGCATTACCCAGTATTAGGTATTAGTGTTTGATTGTGGCAAGTACGTTAGTGTTAAGCATGAATGGATAAGTGAAAGTGACACGTACTTGTACACAATCAGCGGACCCTATTGATTTATTGGATTGTCGACGTCTATGGGACATGTATAAGTGTAACTATAATTGGTATGAGACGATTATGGAAGCACTTATATGGATGTCATAGGTAAGGCACCAAACACTGTCCATTTATCTTGTGTATCAGTCGAGACATGCTTGGTGGAGATCCTGTCTTCAGTTCTCGCGTAGACTTGTCATGGACCGACAGGTATTTGAGTTTATGGTTGGTATTTGATGTAGACCACGAGGTGTGGGGTAGTTTGAGTGTGAGTTCAACAAAATCTCGGGAGTCCCATTGCCGGCACATACAGCGATTCTGGAGATATATGGGGATATTACTGATTATTAGCGAGCGACTCGGGCCCGTGTTCCCTTGTCCTTGGGTCCTACCCTTGGGTGGGGGATACTCACGAGTGGTTGACTCTCACACTTGGACTGACGATAGGTTTAGCGGCCTAGACAGTGAGACTTAGAGACTGATAGGGTTAGTGACATGCATTGCTTACTGATTCAATATACCTGCCATACTGTTTACTGATTTACTGTTTACCTGCTCTATTAGCTACCTGTACTGGCTACTTCATACTCACGTCATTATTCCATGCTTACTGTTTCATATTCATCATTATTGCACGTGTTCACATTTATATCTATATCTATATATTGCTATCGTGTCGCTCTGACGACCTGAATATGCATGCTCAGAGTGAGAAGTAGATCTAGCTTGGACCAGGACCTGACGTACCTCGAGAACATCGCGGACATCTTGATCAGCGACCCAGAGCTATACTTCCTTGATCTCCATCTGGTTAGTTCTTTTGATTTAGCGACTGCATTTCTTATTACCTGTGCATTGATTACTGATTACCACGTAAAGCTAGAAGCCGAAGTGTGACTACGGCGGGATATTTCCTCGACCGTAGGAGCATGGCTGGCCTTGTCAACCCCTCGTATTCCGTATTTTGGGAAGCGGGGCGTGACACTGTCCTCCGTCAATCTGTAGCAAGCCTGGATGAACGGCTAAGATTTGGCTTGAAGGTTGTCTCCTTGAGCGTGTGGATCTCAATGGGTTGATTTTGAGGTGGAAGCCGAGCTATCTGCAAAGAAGTCCCGGACGGGTGACCACCGTAGGACCCTCCGATGATCAAGTTAGCCGAGGAAAATAAGCAGAGTAGCGGCTTATTGGATTAAAATTGCCTTCCCTGAGTCGTCTGAATGAGGGGTTTTTATAGTGGTCACATGGAGCGAGCAGGCGCGAGATCTTCGCCTTCGGTTACGCCCCTGACGTTACGCCTGCGTGAATGACGGGATCCCCCCATTAATGGCGGGATACGCCGATTAATGGAGGGATGCGCCAGCGTGGGACGCGGGACATGGGACGGCGGATACCTCGTTTTGGCGAGATACGTGAAGCCGCTGCGGAAGCGCTTAGGCCTCGCGTTCTCGTTTGTCTGGAAGAGCTGGTGAGGCTTAGCTCGGCATGAGACTCGGAAACGAGCCGGTGGGCCGAGAAAGCTCTGCTCTGCAATAGCTCGGAAACGAGCACAGAAGGACGGGCGCCACTTCGGCGGCTAGGTCGCTCTTGGATAAGAGGCGGAGTGTAAGCTCGGGGATAAACTAAGGAAGGTCATCAATGTTCCACACTGATTTTACCTCGGTAGCCCCCAGGAGTCTAATGAGCTGTCGCGGGTGACACGTCATTCGCCACGTGTCGTGATCTGAGAAATTGCTACTGAGCGTCATCATCCATGAAGTATTTTATATTGCTCCACATATATAATGGATTCATAGTACGAAAATGACTTCGAATTTGAGTGGTTGGCTTTCACTCGTGAGCACATAATCATTAGGGCAGTGCATGTGACCATGATATGCCTGCTCACTATCATTTCCATGTAGATTTGCTAGCTACCTCGTTGCTGTTTCGGAACGGCCTAGATTAGAGAGAAGGATTATTTTTAAATCCACCATTTTCAAAATTATGAAGAAAAAAAACCAATATTTTTGCAAAATGTCCATGTTTACAACTCCCATTGAAAGTTTGGAACATGCTTTTTAATCAAATACACGTATTAAAAAATTTATTCGAATGATTTCATGTTGCGTCTATTTTATTCGAATGATTTCATGCTTCTCTCTCAATTCCCCCCGGTGCTTCCCAATCTTCTCTTCTAAAATCCACATCTCTGTTTTCAAACCTTTTATCTCCGATCCAATATCTCTGATTCCCCATTTCTGTTTTCAATTTTTGCATCTCCTCTTTTAAATTCTTAATCTTCGATTCAATTCTCCTGATTCCCATATCTCCTCTCCCAATCCCCTAATCTCCTCTCTCCTTTCCAGCATATCCACTCCCATGATAGTTGAAACAAGAACAATCAAAAATAAAGAAGGAATGATAAAAAAAAAGGGTTGGAAACTAGGACAAACAACAATAAAGAATGTAAGCAACAATAAAGAAGGTGTGCCTAGAAAAGAAATTATGACAATTAATAATAAAGAAGCCATGGAAAACTATAGATACTTAATAGAAAATCTCATGTTTTTATATTTTGGGAATCCAAAAAAGTATCATGTTCCGATATCTTTAAAAGTATTATAAACAATGCATACATAAATACGTATACAAATTAAGACTTGGATTTAAAATGATATCAAAATAATTTATTTGGGTTTTTTTTTTAATATAATTTTAGAATTTCGTGAGTTTAAAAATAAGCCATTTCTCCAAAATGGGCCGCAAAACAATTTTTCCTTTTTTCATGTGGCCTTGTTTGGTTGGTTGCCTAGCTCATATGTATCTCATAGATAACAGTTTTGTCACAAGAGCTATATATGTCTCTTGGTTGGTTGCCTAGCTCCTTATATATATATATATATATATATATATATATATATATATATATATATATATATATATATATATATCACTGCAGTTTTGCAAATGCCATAAGCTTACATGTTATTAGATAGATTTTGTAAAAAATATATGAGGATATGATCTAAACATCTAAAAGATGCTTTACGTGCCTCCTTAGAGAGAGAGAGAGAGAGAGAGAGAGAGGGACAGAGGGCAGGAAGGGAGAATTTTTGAAGATGTGAATCGTTTCAAGGATGAAGAAATTTTATCATTTTTTGAATTTATTTTAGGAAAGTTAAAGAAAAAAAAGTAAGAAAACACACGTAGGTCCTGATGTGATTTAAATAAGGTTATGTTAGTAGCTATGTGAATAATTGAAAGGAAAAGGAAAAAAAAACAAGAAAAAGAGAACGAAGAAAGAATCGAAGAACTCGAGTGGAGTGGGGTCAATCTCTTCAATCATCGAAGGGGCAAGAAACATTGTTATGGACGTAGTTGATGAGCTCCCATCACATGCCTCGAGTGGATTGAGACCTCACGTTCCATGAATCTCCAACAAGTGACAATCGATACGAACATTTAGGTGACTTGGGCCCACAAGATACATTGGCCCTAACAAATATTTTAGGGTAAATTGCTTGATAATACCACGATGTATTATCATTTTTGTGTTTCATCCAAGGCCGTAAGAAATGCAACACGGAGCTGAACGGTTGGGATACCGTTTAGTCGGTTTTTAATTTTAGTTAAAATTATATTTAATATATATACATATTAAAATTTCCACTTCAACATAGAAACAACCGTCGAAACATAAATATATTGATAATTCAGCAAAATAACAAGTAACATATTGATATTTTTACATTAAATTTATTAAGTTTGGATATCTCAGCGTGTAATGTTTATTAAGTATGAGTTTAGGTCGGGTATGATGAAAAGAGAACAAATCCAATCCATGATACTTCAAATATGACTAACTTTTATTCATTAAGCGGGTTTGGCCGTTTAAGCGCTTAAACCGTTTAATTAAACTGTTTAGGGCTAAAGCAGAGCAGTTTCGCATCGTTTCTGCCTTGGCGGCCGTCAAGCCCGCTTTTTCGAACACTGATTTTACTTTATAGTTTTTTTCTAACACTTTAATATCCAAATGTATTCGCCCGTTGGCACTTACTACCTTCTGCTTTTATTGTCGTTGTTTATTTCGTGTCGGTTTATTTATTGTGAACCTTTCTCATATTTTTTTGTCTATATGATTCTAAGAATAAATCGACACAATATAGACATAGCGGCAAAAGCAAAAGGTAATAAAATGCCATTGGAGAAATACACTAGACTAGAAAAGGCTAGACACGCGACGAGCGTGTGGTGTGATCACTAACATAACCTTATAAGACCGATAATAATAGATGATATTTATAAGCAGCCATGGTTTTTCTATAATAAATAGAAATGTATGGTTTTTATATGAAAATAATGAGGTGTGGTGCTATTTTATTGTAATTTAGCCTAATTATTAGAATATAAGATAACAACCCCTCAACCGGATTATAACTTCGGAACTTTGGTGCAGCGGAAGAGACATTTCACATGTGATCAGAGCAAGCCACGTTCGATGTTTCTATGGTGAAGAGGAAGGGAGTTTTGTAGAGGAAAAGGTAAATCCGTAGGTCCGGATTTTGATTTTCAAATTCCAACAAAGTTGACAATCGCAGAGTCCAATTGCATGAATACAAGTGTTGATTTACTATCTTCCATTTCGCCGTATATTATCACTAATGATTTGGATGATAAGATTTTACACCCAAGAATCATCATCTCAGAACATGCAAAATTCTGTAAATTCACCGGCTGAACCTGCTAACCCAGATAATTCAATTATGCAAAATGAATTTACTACCTCGCCGAGTTAGACTCGAAAGGTGATCCCTTCTGGATTCAGATCACCTCGCGCCAAGAAGAAGCTGTAGATCTAGATTTTGATTTTCAAATTCCAACAAATTTCGCAATCGCAAAGTCTAATTGCAAGAATATAAGTGTTGATTTGCTATCTTCCATTTCGTCACACATTATCACTAATGATTTGGATGATAAGGTTTTACATCAATGATCATTATCTCAAAACTTACAGAATTCTGTAAATTCGGTGGCTAAATCTGCTAACTTAGATAATTCAATTATGCAAAATGAACCTACTGCCTTACCGAGTTAGACTCGACAGGTGATCTGTTCTGAATTCAAACCACCTCACGCCAAAAAGAAGACAGCTAAGGAAAATTGATTACCACTATTTTTAATAAGCATTCCTGTCACGAGATACTACATCTTCCTTCGACGATTCTACATACATTTCAGGTTTGAAATGCTCCATGAAAGGTTCTATTAAATCTCAAGAAGATTTTAATGATGCGTTGATTATGAAAGTTGCTACTTCTTACGGTGCCAGTATAGAGGATGAAAATACTATCAGTGATACTATAAAAACATAAGTAAGAGAGGACTTTCATTCTTTTTGAAGCTCTCGTAAAGGATACATATCTTGCAGTCAAAAATCGGGATTTGCGATGAATTAATTTAGCGGCAGCGAACGCATTTGAAATAAAGTGTAGACGCATTTTTTGTTTCGTCTGTAGATTTTAATGGTGTATCGAGAATTGTTTATCTCGATACACAAGTTCTGTATCTTATAAACATTTTGTTTTTTAGTTTATTTTTTTCAATAGGGCATCTTGCTCTACTTTCTTCCTCAAAAAAGAAGAAGAAACTTAAGTTTTTTCTACAAATTTCTTTTCCATCTTTAATAGTATATAGGCTAAATTTCAGCTTGCTGCCTTGAACTACAGACATTTTCCCCAAATGATATCATGATGTAACGTTTTAAAAATAAATAAATAAATAAAATCCTTTAGGTGAATTTTCTGATAATCGATAAAATAAACCGTATTTTTCGTAAAACTCAACTACAGTTATTTTTCAATATAAATTTAAATACGCCTATTTTAACTATATAATTACTAGTAAATGGTGTTTATTTAGTGACATATAAATTATTAGTTTACTAAAATATTTTCCGTAATTAATTAAATTCAAATATTAATATAAGCTTTTGATTATATATTAAATTAGTGCAAATTACAAATTAGAAATGGGTTAATTTGACAAAATGAGCCATGACATCTTAGAATTTAGTGTGTAGCATACTTCTCTCTTCTTAATTTGTTTCTAAAATTCTAGAGTTTTCTAGGTTGGAAAATAAAATAAAATAAGATAATTAAAGAAAAGACTAAAAATAGGCATTTATTTATGAAGTTTCTACACCCCCCCCACACATTTCTTTTTCTCTCTCCCCTCTCACAAAGTTCTGGCCGAAACCTAAGGGGTGCCATTCTCCATTTTCTCCATTTCATTTCCTCTCCAAAATTCTTCAAAAATTCATCAAAAATCAAAACAAAAACCTCACAAATTGCTAATTCAATCTCTGCCCATTTTCCATTGACCTATCAAGGTTGGATCTTGGAGCAAAGTTAGTACTTTGGAGACTAGATTGCATGTTGGGTTTTGTGTTGTGGAGGTATAATCCTAACCCAAGTGTTTAATTGTTGCTATAATACTTCAAATTAAGTTAATTAGAAGTGTAATTATGTTTTGATTTTTGTGATTCAAAATTCAAGAATGGGTTATTAAATCAAATTAGGGTTTTCATCATTGGATATTGATCTTAATGTGTAGTTTAACATGTTAAGTAATGTTAAACCTAATCTAGAAGCTAAATTGTAAATTGTTACAATTAAATTGTCCGAATTGCAAAATTTTTGCAAACTAGGTTTTTGTAGAATATGCATATAGGTGAGATAAAATTCGAGTGAGAATTTTTATCAATTATTCATGGTTTTAATGGGTAGATTAACATGTTAATTGAATGCAAAAACTAATCTAGTTACTAGTTTCCAATTGTTAGTTGGAAAGTATGCTAATTATGCTAATTTTGCAAACTAGGTTTCTGGAAATTGATTAAATAATTGGAAGACTTTAGGTTGGACTAGACTGATTTATAAAGACTTAACCAGAGGATGACTGTCTTGGAGGGAATTCGTAGATTTCATGTAGACACACACACACGCACACACCTAAACTTGAATTGGTGTATATGTTTGTGTGTGTGTGTATAGCAATATGTGTAGGTATATATATATATATACAACATATACATGTGATATGAGGAGGTAATATGATACATAGGGAGGAGTCGATATGACTGGGCATGATACCGTGAGATATTGGATATACGATCGAGTTATGATACGAGATGTATCATGATATTAGCGGATCGTTGGGAAATGAGAAAATGTATATTTATACATAAACGATAATAGGTGATGATGACATTGAAATGTACGAGACTCTAGAATAGAACCTGGATTGTAATATGTGACTTAATCACGATATGATATATGACATGATATTTTAGTGGATTATTTGACGATGAATATTTACACAGACGATGATATATGTTTGATGATATTGGGGTGTATGCGATTATAGTACAGTACTCTTGATCATGATATTAGTTGATGATGATACTATACGAACGATAATGTATATATGAGATGATTGATCCGCACTCTTGACTCGAGGAAGTCGTACTATGTACGTGACGCTATTAAGGCTGGATCGCCGACTACTAGAGATATCGACTCAGATTTTAGGAGGATTCTTTTTACCTTTCGACTAGTGTCTTTAGTTAGTTCCTTAGTTGGTTAGGTAGATCTTAGTTTAGGCTCGAGTCATACTTATTTTCAAAACTAATGAACCGTGCGTTTTCAAATAACAAACTGTATGACTCGTAATTAGTATGTATTTCTCTAGTTGTGTGTCTACTACACATTCACCGTTATATTCATGTTGTATTCATCGCATTGCATATTCATACATATGTTTCTTTAGCTAATATGAAACTCTTCCTGTTAGGACACCAGCACCATTACCGATGATGCGCATGTTCCACGTACACTTATTTGCCGGCTCACACACATCATCATCGGTAATTGCCATGTCACGTACACTTTAGAACATATTATCTTTTTATTGATATAATCAGCTAAATGCTAGTCCAATATAATATTGTGTGATTACTCTCATGTGCTAGTTTAGATATTGCATTTATTACTTAGACACTTCATGCATTCACATATTCATATTATCATGCAGTATTGTGGGGCTTATGCCAATACTCATTATTTACTTACTCATGATTTTAGGATTTTGGATTTTTACGAGATTTCTGAATTTTGGGGGAAAACCGCAAGAATTTAATAAAAGTTTATTATTATCATTTTTAAAATGTAAGTTGCGGTTTTCTCGTGATATATGGGTCGTCCACCATGAGTTTTCATGTTTTCTGTTGGATTTCGAGACCCGATTCGAGGAGTGGAGGAACCGTCTCGGGTACATGGTGGGCCCGGTATGGTACCCCGGGACAAGAAGATCGAGTTGTAGACGATGAGCCTGGCAGGGGAAGACTACTTACCGGTGATGTCTGGCGCGGCGGATATCCGGAGAATACCGACCATTGTCGTGAGATTTGATGATATGGGCCGATCCGGACCGACGGAGTCCGAGATATTGAGACTATGAGATATTGAGACTATGAGGTATTGAGACTTTGAGATTTACATGTTTTATCTCGATACTTGACACGGGTTTCCATGGATTTCATTGATGATGTTTCAGATTACCATATAAACTTTACTATGATAAAAGTTAAAGATTTCTTATACAGATATATCCAGATTTCATGATTGATTGTTTTACATTCATGGTGCATGCATACTCATACGCATGACATGTTACTACTTGAGGCACTGACACGAGCACTGAGCATTTCACTTACGCATAGAGTATTACCCTGTCACTACTAGATGACTAGTGTTATATTAAGTATATTATTATGACCTAGAAGAGCGTTGTGCATGCGATTTCTACTCGCAGATGTCTTCTACTCACGAGTTGGCAACTCACCCCGTTGTGCCAAATTTTTCTTACAGGTTTCAATGTATAGCTTTCCTTGGCAGCTTGCTGGCACATCATTTCATTCAGGATGATTTATTTGGTAAGTTGGTTCACTTGTATCAGGACCGCCGTTGTACTTTTATTATTTCAATTGTATCTAGTAAGCTCCATCAACCAGACTTGTATTACTTGATAGATTTAGAAGACAAGTTGTTTTTATTTCGACCTTAGAGTCGCGCTTGTATTATTATGGATTTCTGGTGGATTTAGTTTTCTTTTAAGTTTTGAGCCTCGCCCTTCGGCGTTGTATATTATAATGCATTGTGTGGTTGTTTCCGCCATTTGGCGTAGAGCTAGCTCCCGCTTGGGGATGCCTTTTTTATTGCTTATGTATATATTCTTGTTTGTACCCATTTAGGGCCAGTTTTTACAAAGGAGACTCTGCCGAAATTTTTGAGAAAATTTGATGTTGCTTTTAAACTTGTTTTCCTACACTTTTTTTCCTTTAAAGGGTTTAGATTTCTGGACTTCGGCTTGCTTAGATTACGTTACGCCTCTAAACGTTTCGTAATTTAAGTGCTGGTCACGTTCCATACCTTCGGGTTTGTCCGAGTCTAGGTTTAACCTTTGTCCGAGTCTAGGTTGACCTTGGTTAATGGGATAGGTGACTTAGGTAGAGTGACGTACCGTGGGTATGATCCGCGGCATACTTATGATACGCTACTGTTAGTGTATATACCCTAGGGGCCATTATTGTATCATACTAGCATATATATTACTTAATGGAAACTTGGGATATTCACAGTTGTATTGACAGTCTTGCTAAATATATTAGTATGCTACTTGGTTTGTGTCTACTTTAATATGTGCATATGTTTCTGGTAACGTATCACGTATACATATTGGTAGAGCCCATAGGTTCTTTACTTGATTACCAGCGTTGTGATGGCAGTCACACTAGTGGGGGCTGGGTAGTCTATAAGCAACATCCTATACTAGTCTCTAGTCGTAGGATTATCGAGACAGGGTATCGATACTCCAGAGTAGACTAGTGTGTACGCTTCTCATCCCAGTTGGGGAGATGGTCTGTCCCACAGCCATCAGTACGTCGTACTGGAGATAGTATACAGGTGCTCGTTAGGTTACGGGTACACCGGACAGGACTCGCAGGAGAACTGACTGGATGGTATTATACCTAATGTCGGATAGCAGTTCTCAGGTGACATGTGTGCAGATAGTCTGTTGAGTTAAGGTCGTAATTTGTCTCGTGTGAGTTCCCACTGTGCTTTGATTACTACTCTACCACGGCTCAAAGGAGTCGTGCAAACAGGTTTTAGTTGGGTACAGTCCCGAGCCACATGGAGGCAGTGAGCGACTGTTAGGGATTCGTCTCTCCCGGTATAGGGAGTTGATATCGCACTGTGATTGGTTGGTCATTACCATAAGTCTCTGGCCAGGGCTGATGGAGAATTACTGGTGGACTGATCAGTAGATTCTCAAATGGTCTTGAGCCATACCGGCACGACTTGTACGGTTATTAGGGGACCGAAATGGAGTCCATGTACACTAACAAAGTATGGACTTTGGACTTTGCTCCAGATGGGGTAAAACTCGTAGGATGCAAATGGATCTTCAGAAAGAAGATTGGTGTAGATGGACAGGTTGAAACCTATAAGGCTAGACTTGTTGCAAAGGGTTTCGGTCAAAGACCTGGTTTGGACTATGACGAAACCTTTTCTCCAGTGGCTATTCTCAAATCCATTAGGGTCCTTCTTGCTATTGCTGCCTTCCACGATTATGAGATCTGGCAGATGGACGTAAAGACGGCCTTTCTAAATGGAAATTTGGAAGAAAGCGTCTATATGGATCAGCCAGAGGGATTCATTCAGAGTGGGTGCAGCGGTAAAGTATGCAAGTTGCTTAAGTCCATTTATGGACTAAAGCAAGCATCGCGGAGTTGGAACATCTGTTTTGATGATACTGTCAAAGAATTCGACTTTATCAAAAATCCAGATGAACCATGCATATACAGAAAGATTGTAGGGAGAGTTGTAGTTTTCCTCGTCTTGTACGTGGATGACATTCTCCTAATAGGAAATGATATTCCTATGTTACAGTCAGTCAAAAGATTCTTATCACAGAAATTCTCCATGAAGGATCTGGGTGATGCCACCTACATTCTGGGGATCCAGATCTATCGTGATAGATCAAAAAGGGTATTGGGACTTTCGCAGTCCAGGTACATAGACACTATATTGAAAAGATTCAGTATGGATGATTCTAAGCGCGGTAACCTACCGGCTTGTCACGGAATCACCCTCTCTAAAGAGATGTCTCCCAAGAATGATTTGGAAAGGGATCGCATGTCGATTATACCCTACGCTTCTACGGTAGGCTCTATAATGTATGCGATGTTATGTACCAGACCAGATGTAGCATACGCATTGAGCGTAGTAAGCCGGTATCAGGAAAACCCAGGGGAGAAGCACTGGATAGCAGTAAAGAACATTCTCAAGTACCTGAGGAGGACTAAGGAGATGTTCTTGGTGTATGGCGGAAAAGACCTCCAAATGGAGGCCTTTGCCGACTCCGGCTTCCAGAGTGACAAAGATGACTCTAAGTCCATGTCGGGTTATGTCTTTACCCTCAATGGAGGGACGGTCTGTTGGAAGAGTTCCAAGCAAGAGACCGTTGCTGACTCAACAATGGAAGCGGAGTACATAGCTGCTTGCGATGCCGCAAAAGAAGCTGTCTGGATGAAGAAGTTCCTCATAGAACTTCAGATGGTTCCTACCAGTGTTGATCCAATACCTTTGTATTGTGACAACAACGGCGCTATAGCTTTAGCGAAGGAACCCAGGTCCCATCAGAAGTCCAGACATATCTTAAGGCGGTATCACCTGATCAGGGAGATCTTAGATCGCCGGGAGATCGAGGTGAAAAGAGTAGAAACGGAGAATAACATTGCTGATCCATTCACAAAGGCCATTCCTCAGACGCAGTTCGAGAGGCTATTCGAGATGATAAGTCTACGATATGCCAGCTCATGGCCCTAGTGCAAGTAGGAGATTGTTAGTGTATATGCCCTAGGGGCCATTATTGTATCATACTAGCATGTATATTACTTAATGGAAGCTTGGAATATTCACAGTTGTATTGACAGTCTTGCTAAATATGGTAGTATGCTACTTGGTTTGTGTCTACTTTAATGTGTGCATATGTTTCTTATAACGTATCACTTATACATATTAGTAGAGCCCATAGGTTCTTTGCTTGATTACCAGCGTTGTGATGGCAGTCACACTAGTGGGGGCTGGGTAGTCTATAAGCAACATCCTATACTTGTCTCTAGTCGTAGGATTATCGAGACAGGGCATCGATACTCCAGAGTAGACTAGTGTGTACGCTTCTCATCCCAGTTGGGGAGATGGTCTGTCCCACAGCCATCAGTACGTCATACTGGAGTAGTATACAGGTGCTCGTTAGGTTACGGGTACACCGGACAGGACTCACAGGAGAACTGACTGGATGGTATTATACCTAACGTCGGATAGCAGTTCTCAGGTGACATGTGTGCAGATAGTCTGTTGACTTAAGGTCGTCATTTGTCTCGTGTGAGTTCCCACTGTGCTTTGATTACTACCCTACCACGGCTCAAAGGAGTCGTGCAAACAGGTTTTAGTTGGGTACAGTCCCGAGCCACATGGAGGCAGTGAGCGACTGTTAGGGATTCGTCTCTCCCGGTATAGGGAGTTGATATCGCACTGTGATTGGTTGGTCATTACCATAAGTCCCTGGCCAGGGCTGATGGAGAATTACTGGTGGACTGATCAGTAGATTCTCAAATGGTCTTGAGCCATACCGGCACGACTTGTACGGTTATTAGGGGTCTGACGTTCTCCACCTCCCTAGACTATACATGCGATACTCTTAGACGAACAGACCGGACTGCGCGGATATTGTCACGGACAGGCTAAGTAGGAGTTCGGATGGGTTTCCTCATCGGCCTTCTTATCGACATCTACCTGGGGACCGTTACGTACAGCTAGTGCCGCTTGCGGTCTGTGGTTAAACCCACTGCCAGCGTAGTGTCAAGTCTTTAGAGTCCCACACAGAGAGTTTCCCTGCTCCAGACGTAACGATATAGAGGTCGTATGGTTTTACGACAAGGGTTCGAACGCATACGCGTTTAAACGCACGTACGACGTTCGGACAGTTTTTACTAGCAGGCTTTGGTTTAAGCCAGATTCTAGTATCGGGTTATTGGATTTATACAGTCTAAAGTTTTTCCGTGTTTTCACGGATTGGAGGGGCGTTCTCGTAATTTTCCGGGAAGCTTCTAAAAGTATGGTGACTTGGGGGTTAAGGTGGCATAAGCATTTATTGCTTAATGACTCATTTGTGTGATTCATCCATGGTATTAAATGATGCATTAATTAGTTAATGAGTCATATGATGAATCACACAAAGTGAATGAATCAACCATGATGATTAATCATTTATATTATTTATTTGATAAATTGTTATGCTTGATATATTCTAATGAGTTCGTTTTTCAATATCATTTCTTATCATCACCTTCTCTCTCCTCAAGCTCTCTCATTCTTGAAACCCTAACCCTAACTTCTCATGTGTTAAGATCAAGGGTTAGCTAGACTAATACATCCATAACCTCACTCTATATCCCTAGGTATCTTAGATTAGCACTTTGAGCAACCTAGTTATCTCAAGTTAGAGATCAAGCTTGGAGAAGGAGCTCTCGGGTGGATCGTCTTTGACTCGAGGAGGCCGTTGAGGTGCCGATATTCCAAGGAGCCTATGAGGAGTGGAGGACAGCGATGATGACCCGAAGGATAAGTAACGTGAGATATAACTTCGAATCCGAGTAGTTAAACCTCTCGTAGTTTGCTAGTAACGGTTTAGATACGATTCATGCGCTCAAGTCCGTGTTACGAAGCTTTGATAATCGTTTTTCATATATTCCGCCTCCCCGCAAGATCGTGGGGTGCGTGACATGGACTTACAGCTACTCCGCTTAAGAAGTCTTAGAATGTATATTTCTTTGCACCATATTCTATTCGTTCCTTTGATCTATCTTCGTCGATATCGGATGGTGGTTTCTGTTACCACGGTCGCACGGGCAGGGAAGGCTGCGGCTATAATGCGATGACCATTAAGGTATTGTCTATTCTTGAGGGTTGAAGCATTGTTTAGCGTGCGGACGAAAGGTATTCACATGTCGTCCAGACGAAGTTAAAAAGTTCGAACGATTGTCAGAAACCCATTTTCCCAAGTTTAAGGTATTCGGAAGAACATGCAGGTAATTCTATGGACCCTCTAGAAGAATGAAACCCTAACTCGACATAATGACCATGAGAATGCCTTTGAACCTTAGAGTTTACGGCAGTTCCGTGGTGCCATTATGAGGCTTGGGTTTGCCATTCTACGGCTGGTCTGCAGATGCTGGGGCATGTACTGGATATTTTTAAACTGTACTTGAGTGTTGAGCTCTCGGGGAATTATGTGCTTTTGATGAATCGATCGAATAGTTTAACGTAGTCCAGATATCAGGTGAGGGGATAGATTACGTGGGAGATTCTAGATATGAGCATAGCCGTTTGTAGCGTAGTCAGCACAGCTATGACGAGACGAATCCGAATCAGTCGACATTAGAAAATGCGCACATTGATGATAGTGTTTACGATTGCGATTTGGTGATTTGAATTTCATATTTCCGTTGTTTAGATTTTGGTATTTTGAGGATTTTGTTCTATGATTGGTATTTTTTATGTGTACATTCATTACACTCTATTCGTGTTTCATATATCAGTTGTATTGATGTTGTTTTGTGCATACCAGTGCACTCGATTTGGTTTTATACATTTTGAGATATTGATTTGATTTCGTGCATATGGATTGCACATGATTTTGACGTATGCTTCGACATAGTTTTCATGCACTTTTCGTACTGTGATTTCGATTTTGATATTCGGTATATATTTTCGTGCACCATGTGCACTTAATTGAGATTCTCGCGCACACTCGGCGCACTTGATACGATTTTGTGCATATCAGATGCACTAAATCGGGAATTGTGCAGATTAGATGCACCTGATATTGTTGTCGTGCACGCCCGTTGCACTTGACAGATATTTTTGGTGCACACCCATTGCACTCAGTTTTGTTTCTGTGCATATTCGTGGCTTCTGTATTTGGTTTCGATTTCAGTGCGCACCGGACGCACATAATATTTTTATGCTGTGATTGGGATTGATTTCATTTTGAGCAGTATGTTTTTATAATAATTACTATTTGGTTTAGTAACCAGACGGGACGTATATCTTAAATAAAAGATATATATGTATAGCTATTTTTCTAAATGAACGTCCGCTGCTTATGCCGTGACACGTGCATTGCACGGTGATTTTAAAAGGGTTTTTTTGCATGCTTCTTTATTCAGATGTTTGGACGATTGTACTACGATGCGTACTATATGTACAAGTTATAGTTTTAATATATATCATGTTGGTTTTCGTATTGGATTTTGACATTGTATTTTCACCATAACTCCGATAATTGCGTTATGCTTGACAGAGTTTTGATTTTGAGTTATGTACTTGTTTTTCATGCGCATGCATTTCGCTAAGATGTGTTTTATGTATTGATGATTTCGGAGCCCGATTTGAGAGTTTTGCTAAATATTTTAGTATTTGGGGGGAGTTTTAATTTAAATTCGGGGACCGAATTTCTTTAAGGGGGGAAAATTGTAACGTTTTAAAAATAAATAAATAAATAAATAAATAAAATCCTTTAGGTGAATTTTCTGATAATCGGTAAAATAAACCGTATTTTCCGTAAAACTCAACTACAGTTATTTTTCAATATAAATTTAAATATGCCTAATTTAACTATATAATTACTAGTAAATGGTGTTTATTTAGTGACTTATAAATTATTAGTTTACTAAAATATTTTCCGTAATTAATTAAATTCAAATATTAATATAAGCTTTTAATTATACATTAAATTAGTGCAAATTACAAATTAGAAATGGGTTAATTTGACAGAGTGAACCATGACATCTTAGAATTTAGTGTGCAGCATACTTCTCTCTTTTTAATTTGTTTCTAAAATTCTAGAGTTTTCTAGGTTGGAAAATGAAATAAAATAAGATAATTAAAGAAAAGACTAAAAATAGGCATTTATTTATGAAGTTTCTACACACCCCCACACATTTCTTTTTCTCTCTCCCCTCTCACCAAGTTCTGGCCGAAACATAGGGGGTGCCATTCTCCATTTTCCCCACTTCATTTCCTCTCCAAAATTCTTCAAAAATTCATCAAAAATCAAAACAAAATCCTCACAAATTGCTAATCCAATCTCTATCCATTTTCCATTGACCTATCAAGGTTGGATCTTGGAGAAAAATTAGCACTTTGGAGACTAGGTTGCATGTTGGGTTTCTTGTTGTGGAGGTATAATTCTGACCCAAGTATTTAATTGTTACTATAATACTTCAAATTAAGCTAATTAGAAATGTAATTATGGTTTTAATTTTTGTGATTCAAAATTCAAGAATGGGTTATTAAATCAAATTAGGGTTTTCATCATTGGATATTGATCTTAATGTGTAGTTTAACATGTTAGATAATGTTAAACCTAATCTAGAAGCTAAATTGTAAATTGTTACAATTAAATTGTCCGAATTGCAAAATTTTTGCAAACTAGGTTTTTATAGAATATGTATATACGTGAGATAAAATTCTAGTGAGAATTTTTATTAATTATTCATGGTTTTAATGGGTAGATTAATATGTTAATTGAATGCAAAAATTAATCTAGTTACTAGTTTCAAATTGTTAGTTGGAAAGTATGCTAATTATGCTAATTTTGCAAACTAGGTTTCTGGAAATTGATTAAATAATTAAGATTAAAATCCAATTAGGGTTTTTATGACATTATTAATATTTTAAATTGTAGTTTAATACTTTAGTTTATGCAAAACCAAGCTTAGTTGTTGATTTGTGAATTTTTGCTTTAAAGGTGTTAAAATTGGATAAATTTGCGAACTAGAATTTTTGGATTTATACAAATTAGTGTGATAAAAATATAGTAATGATTTGTATGACTTAGTTATGATATTTAGAGAATTTTATGGCCATCAGTTTCATTAAAACATCAAGTTTCGAATTAAAACGAAAATTAAGTGCTTTCTAGGTTTTCGGAAATAAATCAATTTGATTTATTTTGAGGTTTTGATGAGTTGCAATTTATTTCATATTATAATTAGTGATTTATGAAACCATGATTGGTGTGTTTGGGTTTTTCTCGATCAATCAGCGTTTGTACGCCGATCTCGAGGGTTATTTGGTTATTTTGCATGAGCGGGTCATAGGTTTTAACCTATGCGCGTTTCGTGCACTGTTTTGGTTCTATCCGCGATTTCGGTTTACGATATTATATATGTTTGCGTATAGGTACCCCTCACATGGACTTCGGACGAGAAAGAATAGGATGGCGACATCGACTTCGGCAGAGAAAGACCAAGTGAGTAGATGTAAATCTACGGGGGAAGTCGGGTGGATGGCGTATAGCACCACCGCAAACGTAGAATAGGGATATTACGTACTGTTATTAGGAAGTCGGACGTGACCTTAGATTCTTGGCGAGTAGGATCCTATTGAAGACTTTAGATTGGACTAGACTGATTTAGAAAGACTTAATCAGAGGATGACTGCCTTAGAGGGAATTCGTAGGTTTCATGTAGACACACACACACACACGCACACACCTAAACTTGACTTGGTGTATGTGTGTGTGTGTGTATAGCAATGTGTGTAGGTATATATATACACAACATATACATGTGATATCAGGAGCTTATATGATACATGGGGAGGAGTCAATATGAATGGGCATGATGCCATGAGATATTGGATATACTATCGAGTTATGATACGAGATGTATTATGATATTAGCGGATCGTTAGGAAATGAAATAAAAATGTATATTTATACATAAACGATAATAGGTGATGATGACATTGAAATGTACGAGACTCTAGAATAGAACCCGGATTGTAATATGTGACTTAATCACGATATCATATATGACATGATATTTTAGTGGATCATTTGACGATAGATATTTACACAGACGATGATATATGTTTGATGATATTGGGGTGTATGCGATTATAGTACAGTACCCTTGATCATGATATTGGTTGATGATGATACTATACGAACGATGATGTATATATATGATGATTGATCCACACTCTTAACTCGAGGAAGTCGTACTATGTATGTGACGCTATTGAGGCTGGATCGCTGACTACTAGAGATATCGACTCAGATTTTAGGAGGATTCTTTTTACCTTTCGACTAGTGTCTTTAATTAGTTCCTTAGTTGGTTAGGTAGATCTTAGCTTAGGCTCGAGTCATACTTATTTTCAAAACTAATGAACCGTGCGTTTTCAAACAACAAACTGTATGACTCGTAATTAGTATGTATTTCTGTAATTGTGCGTCTACTACACATTCACCGTTATATTCATGTTGTATTCATCGCATTGCATATTCATACATATGTTTCTTTAGCTAATATGAAACTCTGCCTGTTAGGACACCAGCACCATTACCGATGATGCGCATATTTCACTTACACTTATTTGCCGGCTCACACACATCATCATCGGTAATTGCCATGTCACGTATACTTTAGAATATATTATCTTTTTATTGATATAATCAGCTAAATGCTAGTCCAATATAATATTGTGTGATTACTCTCATGTGCTAGTTTAGACACTGCATTTATTACTTAGACACTTCATGCATTCACATATTCATATTATCATGCAGTATTGTGGGGCTTATACCAATACTCATTATTTACTTACTCATGATTTTGGGATTTTGGATTTCTATGAGATTTCTGGATTTTGGGGGAAAACCGCAAGAATTTAATAAAAGCTTATTATTATTATTTTTAAAATGTAAGTTGCGGTTTTCTCGTGATGTATGGGTCGTCCACCATGAGTTTTCGTGTTTTCTGTTGGATTTCGAGACCCGATTCGAGGAGTGGAGGAACCGTCTCGGGTATATGGTGGGCCCGGTATGATACCCCGGGGCAAGAAGATCGAGTTGTAGACGATGAGCCTGGCAGGGGAAGACTACTTACCGGTGATATCTGGCGCGGCGGATATCCGGAGGATACCGACCGTTGTCGTGAGATTTGATGATATGGGCCAATCCGGACTGACGGAACCCGAGATATTGAGACTATGAGATATTGAGACTTTGAGATTTACATGTTTTGTGTCGATACTTGACACGGATTTCTATAGATTTCATTGATGATGTTTCAGATTACTATACAAACTTTACTACGATAAAAATTAAAGATTTCTTATACAGATATATCCAGATTTCATGGTTGATTGTTTTACATTCATGGTGCATGCATACTCATACACATAACACGTTACTACTTGAGGTACTGACACGAGCACTGAGCATTTCACTTCCGCATAGATTATTATCCTGCCACTACTAGATGACTAGTATTATATTAAGTATATTATTATGATCTAGGAGAGCGTCGTGCATGCGATTTCTACTCGCAGATGTCTTCTACTCACGAGTTGGCAACTCACCCCCATTATGCCAAATTTTTCTTACAGGTTTCGATGTACGGATTTTCTTGGCAGCTTGCTGGCACATCATTTCATTCAGGGTGATTTGCTTGGTAAGTTGGTTCACTTGTATCATGACCGCCGTTATACTTTTATTATTTCAATTGTATCTAGTAAGCTCCATCAACCAGACTTGTATTACTTAATAGATTTAGAAGACCAGTTGTTTTTATTTCGATCTTAGAGTCGCGCTTGTATTATAATGGTTTTCTGGTGGATTTGGTTTTCTTTTAAATTTTGAGCCTCGCCCTTCGGCGTTGTATATTATAATGCATTGTGTGGTTGTTTCCGCCATTTGGCGTAAAGCTAGCTCTCGCTTGGATATGCCTTTTTTATTGCTTATGTATATATTCTTGTTTGTACCCGTTTGGGGCCAGTTTTTACAAAGGAGACTCTGCCGAAATTTTTGAGAAAATTTGATGTTGCTTTTAAACTTGTTTTCCTACACTTTTTTTCCTTTAAAGGGTTTAGATTTCTGGACTTCGGCTTGCTTAGATTACGTTACGCCTCTAGACGTTTCGTAATTTAAGTGCCGGTCACGTTCCGTACCTTCGGGTCGTGACACATGAACTTTCAAAATGATAAATTGATATCATGAACTTTCAGAATATCAAAACACCCCTCTAACGGTATTAACAGAAAATAATAAAATGACCATAATACCCCTCACCAATTTTTCGCAAATATAGTCTTTTCTTTTTGCAGATATATTCGCAAAAAATGGTGAGGGGTATTGTTCGCTCTAAAATTATATATGCACTAAAAACAAATTGATCAGCGCAATACTGTCTCTCTTGACGGAAGTGTCGTCGATGTTTGAGAAAGGGAAAAACATTCTTCCTATAAAAATAAAAATAGGCTCCTTAGTTACATGGATAAAATTGATAAATAACACATCAAAGATAATAGTCATTCAGTCATCATATTTCATTAATAAAATTGGGTTACAGTTACATATGATTTGATGATAATAACAAACTCTCAAACCCTTAGATCATAAGCTCGTCTTGAAGACCGAATGCAAGAGTAGGGATGAACATCTAAATCTCCTACATCGCAAGTCTCAAGCCGAATTATAATACATCGGCTGCCCCGCTCAGCCTGCTCTCAACACCCAAGCGCAGGAATGGACGTCTAAATCGTTCGGTCGTCTATTACCAGACTAAGCGGGAACCGATCGTCTCGCCTAGACCGAGACTAATCTTAGAATCACAACACGAGGGCATGAATGAACGTCTAAATCCCTTATGCTATGACCACCAAGCTTAACTCGGTCAGAGGCCGAGGTCAATTCTATTAAGGTATGTCACACCATGTTTCCCGGTGTAGGGAAGAAGACGCGACGGGTCACGCGACTTATTTACTCATAAGTAAACACGCTAAGCGTAACTAAGCAATATAAAGTAAAGTACACAAGAGACATGAATGTAAATGAACAACAACTTTATTTATTAAACATTCTTTTACAGGTACAATTGAAATGTAAATGCATAAGTAGAAAGCGATGCCTAAATAATGGCATAACTGAAATGAAATAAATATGTACAAGTGTCTAAAGCTCCGGGTCAAAAGCAAACTGCTCCAAATCCTCAGTGCTGGGCTCGGTCTCTAATGCGTCCGAATCACCCGACAACATTCCAAAGAAAGAAGAAAGGAATAGGAATGTCGTCAGCGAACAATCGCTCGGTAAGTCTCAAAGATGGGTAGAGATAGAATAGACAGCAAGAGAGTATAACTAATAATGTTTGATTATAATGTTAACACAGTTGTTTGTAACTTGGTACAGAATATGCCAGTGTATACGAGAGGAGTCAAACTTACACCATGGACTTTGGTAACCCGTAGTACAAGGCTCCGTCGAAAATACCACAGAACAACGGTATTGATATAATTACGTCCTAAGTGACCACGTCGTGCCACCTTTAACATGTTTCATACTCATGGATTATAAGTCTTCCTAATCTTCTATTCGACCCCGTATTGATTGTATTGATTGTACTGATTGTATTGTATTGTTTTGTAATAAATGGAAGACTTACCGAAACCATGATATCAGTAAATGGAATGGATGTAAATGGACAGTCGTGTAAACGGGATATATCCATGGCTCGGTTCAGTCAATATAGATTGATATAGATTGAATAAACGGATTCATGGATTCATGTTGTATTGTCGTATATACTTGAATCATATTCAAGTCAGATTGATTTCAGATTAGACCGTGACTCGAACTGAGTCAGACTTTTAAACAGAATTGAAGTCCTGATTGTTTTGGAGTTATTGGTAACTGCTGCACATGGACGGCAGGATTTGTGTCTTTTTCAAAGGCAATTACCGTGTTGATAACACCGTTTGTTAGATTGTCTACCTTAGATAGGCAAGCACCCACATTCTCCGGCTCTCTGAGGCTCAAGAGAATTGGTCCTGCTTAAACCTATATTTACTAGGGTCCTAATTGTAATTTAACATAACTTGAGGGGGTTTTATGTAAAAATAATTTTAATATGTTTTCAAAATACACCTCAAGTATTTAATTATTGTCTTGAGGGTTTTCATAAATGTATATTTTATAAATGTGAAATTTCCAGTGAGTAAAACCTAGTTTTCACAGTATATGGTATTTTATTGAAATGTTGGAATTGTTTTGTATTTGAATGGTATTTTCATGTAATGGTGATTCCTTTGATTTAGAAAACTTGGAATATTTATATAATATAATAAAAATAGATATTTTGATAATATTTAAATATATATTTAAAAATAAATTTTATCTATTTTTGTAAAAATCTTATTTTCTAAAGAAAAATACATTAAAATTCTATCGAGATCGAATGCTCCTTTCGGAGGTCTGCATCTCGCTCTACTAGGTCCAAGAATGAGCGATAACCCGCACCATCCCGAACGGGGTCCCCAAAAGTAGGTTGTAGAGGCGCAATTGTAAGGAATTGTTTAATACATTTTTTAAAGAAATGGTTTTATAAGTTGATGGTATTTATGTGTAATATCGTATTATCCCATGAATATATTCCCAAAATCTCATCGTGCTATGTAAAAAATGTGTGTTGTGATGAGCTAGGTCGTTAGCTCGTGAGTTATCTAAAGATAATACAAGTTTTATGTTGATTTGTGTCGAAACTAAAGTATGTGGTATTTTACCGTAAAAATACGATAAAATTTGCAATAAAGATTATTTTGAGATGAAACTTGTTTTAAGATGATTGTTAATATTTGTTAAACAATATATAAGAGTATGGTATTTTCTTGTTTAAGAAAAATAGAGTTTTTAAAGAAAAACCGAATCGGAAGTCGGATTAACTCCGCTTCCGTCGGATTTGAGAAATGAAAGTTTTTAAAGTAGAAGAAGAGGGGGGGACTTACTAGTTAGGGGACAAGAGAAGAGAGAGAGGAAGTTAAGGAAGGTGTCGGGACATCGTTTCGTCGTCGAAATCTCTTCGGAATTTCGTCCTTTGCTAACTCCACTTGCACACTATAAGGACTAGAGAATTTTTGAGAGTTTTTGTGGGGAAATTCTGAATGAGGAGGGGTGAAATATAGTATGGTATCTATAGGGAAAACTAGGATTTAGTGTATTGAATTGAAGAATTAAAAATTTGCATTTAAAAAGATTAAAGGGGTGATTTTAATCCCTCTGTAATTGTGCAGAAAAATCAAACAATATGAGGGAAATGGGGTAGGCGAAGGGTTGCAAGAAGCAAAAATTTAGACCATTCCCGACGGGGGGACCGGTATTTGGGACAATCTCGCCGGTCGAGTTGGTGGTATCGGGGCTGGGATTCTCGCCACGTGTCTCTGTCGCCTCATATACCATAGTGTACGTGTTTGTTTATTCCGTGTTTTTACGTGTTGTGCATGTGCAAATCCTTGGGTTTCTAAAATATTAAAAGAAAATACAATAAAAATAATATGTGGTTGATGCGATTTGAACTCAGGTGCTATGTCTCAACAGTGCAAGCTCTTTACCAGTGAGCTACAATTTCTTTTTTGTTATTTAAAAGCAAAACAAATTTATAATTTGTACTCAGGTACTCCTTTCTATATTTAAAAAAAAATCGTACAGAAAGTTTAGGGTTGTTACAGGGTAAATTGTCAAAAAAACCAAGTACTTTTTCTATTGTCAAAAAAAACCCGATCTAAAAGAAAGTTAGTGAAAACTCCTCTAAAAAAAATTTTGGTTGTCAATAAACCCCTCACCTGAAATATCTAGTAGTTGCATGCTATATCTATTTTCATATGATATCTAAGCGATAACCTGCGATATCTAAGCAGTTGCCTGTGATATTAAAACCGTTTCCTGCGGTATCTAAATAATTTTTATGAATTGGTTAGATATAACATGCTACTATCTATATATTGCAAGAAAATTTTCTAAGGGGTTTTTGACTACCGTTTCGAGGTCAGAGGGTTTTTGACAGCGGAAAAAAGTGCTTGGTTTTTTTTGAAAATTTACCCATTTTATTATCATGTCATTAGAGTAGGGATGGACATCTGAATCTCTCGTAGCCATGATAACTGCCTTGATCCGGCCATCGGCGCTCTTGACCATACCTAAATTGGCACTATATGAGTGATGGCGCGCTAAGAGAAAGATCGAGGAGCGTTCTTTCATCTTCGTGTTTTGCTTTCTTTAGATCTAAAGGAATATGGAAGCATATCTAATCGAGGAGGACTGGTCATCTCAAGTCTTGACAAGGACTCGATAGAGACGGCGTTAGTCGCCGGAATTTAAGTTACATTAACTACAATAGGGTGGATGAGAAACCTTAGAACTAGGATAATTTGATAATTTGTGGATTGAGATTGAGAAAGAGAGAGATCACTTTTGCTTAGTCAAATCCTTCTACTTCTATAGTCTTTTAACTCTAACTTTAGCTTGACCTTCAAATAATATCTTCCTTTATTTCCTCTTCTTTGTTAAGATTTCGGATAAATCTTCCTCTTTGATAATTGATATTGCTTGTATCTTTCGCTATAGGCTTTCAATAGAAAATAAATACGAGTATCTTCCATTAATCGTATTTGTGCCGACTATGCTTGCTTTGTGCTTAAGTTTCGCAACTATTAATCTCTGTTCGATTATAGATCTATCATGAGATCCCGTTCGAATCTTTTACATCTCTTTTAATAACTTCGGGTTGATTCCTCAAGCACTGATTTGGCCCGAAGCTATTTGGGCCAAGCCATCCTTTCTTTCTTTTGCTTCATTTGGCCCGTCTGACCGAATATTACTTTTTTGTGCAAACAGGTATTATGGCCAATTTATAATTTTCCGTTAACACCGTTAAGGAGGTGTTTTGATATTCTGAAAGTTTATGGTATCAATCTATCATTTTAAAATTCCATGATACCACTTGAGGAAAGTGTCTATGGTTCATGGCAGTAAGTTGAAATTTAGCCTAATATATATTAAGATTCGACATGAATACAAACCAAACGTCAACTGGAACAAACGACAAAGCGAAAAGCCACGGAGAGAATCACAAGAGTCCATTGAGAAATCCCTCTCCTTTCTTCCCTCTGTTCCTTTGTTCCCATGTCCTTTCCTTTGGGTTTTTCTTTCCACCATTTTTCGAACTTGCGTCACTAGCTTTATCCTTTTTATCCCCCTGTTTTTATTCTTCTATTTATTTTAGCCCCTTAATCTAGTCATAAGAAAATTTAAAATATCTTTATTTATATGGATGTTAAACTCTTGCATAGCATTACTTTTCTATTACAAACCTAAGGTTTTTTCTGCATCGAGGTTAATTTGGCCGTAAATAAGCTTTAAAATGTGTGTTTATATGGATTGCTTTAAATCTAAAGTGTACTGAGAAATGGTAAATATATTTTAGGCTTAATTGTGTAAATGAACCCATCAATTTTTACGTTTTTTGCGATTGATATCATGTACTAATTTAATTACAAGAGAATAATGGAAGAAAGTTGCTATAGGAGGGAATTTCCTTCTATGACATCGGAAAAAAATACCCTCCGCGATTTTATTTGACGATCGGCACCCACCATCATCTTCATCTTTATCATCTAAGATGTTGATACACCAAATTTCATTTGATTCCAACACCTTTTAACCGTTAATTTAGTGTGTGCAAAATTAACTGTTTATCCACAATAGAATTTTTTACATTACTAATTCAACAGTGAAAAAGTAATGGAATCACATGAAATTTGGTTTGGTGTATCAACATCTTGCATGATAAAGATAATGATGATGGATCTTCTACGCATCAGTGAAGAGTCCAAATTGCACTAAAAAGAAGAAAATCTTCATTCATTTCGTAACATTGTTGTTGTTAATTTTTCCCGAACTAAGATACATCATCCGTTCTAAATTAAAGTTGTCCATCATATGAGCTCTTCAATGTCCCCGCCACCATTACATATCTTTGTCATGGCATGGCATCTTCCAAATTATGACGAGTATTAAGAAATATACTTCACATTTTTACATTTCCTTGCGAGCATCTCTCTATGATTCATGCATTCATCAACAATTTTCATCTGCTTTACCCACTCAATGGTATTGAAATCTAATTTTATATGACACCATAATAAATTTTATTGTTGTTGTAAACTTTGGATTAATTCATCATGAAGATTGAGAAATATGTTTTTATATTCTAACCCAAGCAATTTCGTTCGTTATAAGATAAGATGAGGTTTTAAACAAGATTTGCTAAGCTAGCCCACGTAATGTTGGGAAAGAGCGTCATAATTAATTAGTGAAAATTTTCAAATTGATTTCTAGAAAGAACAAGAAAGTTGACATAGTTTGAACATAAAATTACCTATAACTCAAGAGAAAAAGAGAGCCAAGTGAATGAGAGATCACATCTAAATTGCTGCTTGTCAAATTTAAATAGAAAATGAATGAATCATAACATAAGCAAACAAAAGAAATTTCTTGTTATGATTTCCCTCCAACTTTTTAAGAAGACTATACCTTCATCTCACGTGTATGTGTCCTCTTCGATTACCCACCACATTTTTTAATTATTTTTTCCTTACTTCATTAAAACTTGAATCCTTCAAATAATTAAAAATTGGGCATAAGCCTAATTTGACTCACCTTAGGAAATGTACAAGGGATTCAATGAAAGGTAGGAGAGACTTTTAGAGCTCAAGAACAATTCAAAAAACCTAATTAAAGTTTGGTTTCAAAATACCCTGCACAGAAAATGATTGATTGATTGCTAATGGATGAGATTTAGTCCGTTGGAGAAAATATTCCATGCGCCGGGTATAATACACGGGGCAAGGGCAGAGGATTGAGGGAGAATTTCGGACAGTTTTAAACAGCATATGGTGTACATATTTTTATTTCTTCTCTTTCTTGCTCGGGTGTATACGGCCAGCATAGGGAATAATTTTCCCTCTAATTGGGACACCAAGGGCCCCTTTAAGAATTGGAAGTCTTAAATAAAAATGAGTGAAGAGTTAGAATTCCGATATTTATTTGGGAGGTGTTACTTATACTTAAAATTTTAGGATTTTGAAGTCTATGTTTGAAAGAGTATTTAAGAAAAGTAAGAGTTGATGGATGAAAATGTAGGGCAATATAGTAGTTAAGAGAGAAGAATTATTAAAAAGAATTAAGGGTTAATTGCTAAATAATACCCAAATATTTCACCACTTTGCACTTATATACCTTATTGGCTTTTTCGTTGCACTTAGATACCCTACAGTACAAACCGTATGGAATTTTGTTTGAATAGCGGTGAATTTGATGATCAACTGAAAGGAGCAAAGTATCAAAGGTTTGTATTTTAGGGTATATAAATGCAGTGAAAAAATCAATAAAGCATATAAGTATAAAGAAGGTGGAACATTGGGATATTATTTAGCAATTAAACTAAATCAAAAAGTACTTGATATGACAAACTCTAGCCTAACTCTACTCAAAAAATCTTCGACTTCGAACTCCCAATTTTGTATATGCCACGTAGTAAATCAGAATTTCTAAATTATGGACTTTGCTGACAAAACAAACACAAAAATTTTATCGGCTAAAATCTCCTGATTTTGCAACTCCACCAAACTCAAGCCCAAACAAACACGCCCCAATTAATACTGCTCAAATTCTTAGAGTTTTGAATGTGGATTTAATTTCTACTATTTTTAGGCAACATATCTAATTAGATTTAACAACATGACAGTAGGCAAGAGGCTTCGTCATGATTTTCGAATAAAATATCTGCCGTTTTTATTTTTAGCTGTTCCAATTCTTATATATTACTTTAAATGAAAATTATTTCCTGGCCTAATTTAGAAAGATAACTTATTTTTAAACCCATGAAGTTCCAAAATAATGAAAAGCCCCAAAAAGATACCTTGACATTGTTTTAAACCCAAAGCCTCTATGTATTTATGTATGCATTGTCTATAATACCCTTTTAATATTTGTAAGATATTAGAACATGGAATGTTTTTTGGATTTATCAAGAAATTAGAACAAGAGAATTTTTTTTATTGTGTATGTATCAATGGGTTCTTTATTATCATCTCTTTATCATTGCTTGTCATACATTTTTTTTAAACTCATATTCTTTCTAAACATGTTTCTTTATTGCCGCTTGTCCTCTTTATTATTATTTGCTATACTTTCCAGCTTTTTTATTATTTTCTATTTATTATCGATTTGACTGGTATAAGCACTCATTGGAGTGGAGATGTTTGAAACGGAAGAGCAGATCAAGGATTGGAAATGGAGATAGAGAAATCAAGAAAAGTAGATCGGAGATCAGGGATTTAAAAGGTAAGATGCAAAATTGGAATGGAAAATGGGGAATTGGAGGAATTTAATTGAAGGTGAGAGATTTGAAAACGGAGATGCAGATTAAGGAAAGAAGATTAAGGACCAAACATGGGGAATTTGGAAAGAAGCACCGGGAAAAAATGGGTCATCCATAGCAGTCCTGAGAAGAAATTATATGAATAATTATTTTTAGAGATCATATTTGCACAGTTCATTAAAAAGAATGGGGGTAATTCTGAAAATTTTGTAAACTCGTCCTGATGGAGGTCGTAATCTCCCTCAGATGTTGCCCTCCATCGATCTGTTAGCGAGCGGTTTTGAACGGTTGAGATTGGTTTGGGGATTGTTGAGCGTGTGGATCTCAATGGGTTGTTAGAAGTTGCTGAGATCGAGCTACCTGCAAGGGAAGTCCCGGAGTGGGAAACCACCGTAGGACCTCCAACGATCAAGTTAGTACCGGGAAATAAGAGCGGCGTAGCGGCCTACTGGAATGAGTTCGAGTCACTTGAGTCGTCTGAAAGAGAGATTTATATAGTGGTCGCGTGGAGCGAGCCGGTGCGAGATTCTCACCGTCAGTTACGCCCCTGCGTTATCCCCGCATTAATGGTGGGATACGCTCATTAATAAGGGGACGCGCCAGCGTGGGACGCGAAACGTGGGACGGCGGATATCTTGCCTTGGCAAAATACGTGGATCCGTTGCAGGGGCGTTTGGGCTCCGCGCTCTCGGTTGATCGGAGAAGCTGAGGAAGCTCGGAGACGAGCCGAGAGGCCGAGGGAGCTCGGCCTGTCAGATGGCTTGGAGACGAGCCGAGAGGCCGAGGAAGCCCAGGCCTTGTAACAGCTCGGAGACGAGCAAGGAGGCGGAGAGAGCTCGGTTGTAGCATTGCTCGAAGGTGAGCTGTTGGCTGTTTGCTAGATGAATATGGAAAGTACTCGGGGAGGTCTCTGGAAGGTCGAATGCATCTTCGGAGACGAAGTCTCGAGGAACGTCTCAAATGCAACTTGTTTATTCCACCTCCGTAGCCCCGGGACACGTCATCCGCCACGTGTCGCAATCTGAGGAATTCCTACTTGTGAGCATCATCACGTCTTGAGTATAATACACACAACCTATTTTGGGCTTGAAACATTCGTATTTTATAAATATTGGGTGTTTTCACAATTTTAAAACTACGTGGATTTAAAAATAAGTCATCTCTTTGAACTGGGCCTGGTGTCATGAACTAAATCATGTAAATTACCAATATTTCTTTAAAATTATATCTTTTATTTTTATGAGTTGAAAGTATGTATATTGACGAATGCACCACAATAATATTGATGCAGCGTCACTCGAAAAAGAATTAAAAAGTTGAATCATAGCACTACCTTGATATCAGCATTTAATTGCAACCAAGTCACCTAAAGCAAACACCTCATCATTTTTGAAGACTTTTCATCTATACCTCACGTAAAAACAAATAAAGATTTACAAGTTTGGATTCCCTAATTATTTTTTCAAGCTACGAACGAATCCCAGCCTTCCTTATAAATCATCCAAAAAACTCCAAACTCGGGGCCTTTTATTTTACACACATTAAATTTGAATAGTTCGAACGGAATCATTTGCTCTCTGCTATTCATGCTATTTATTCATAACGATGGCGACTGCATAACCAAGTTCTCTTGATTTTCGGCGTTGAACAGAAACATGGTTATTTATCAATATATCTGTAAAATCAAAATATCAACATTTTGTCAAAAGCAAGTCGTATAAAGATCAGTAAACAAGGGGGCTTTTGTTCTTTCCAAGTATATATATTGAGATGGTTAATTAGGTAGCAAAATAAAGAAGATAGAGAACCGAGATCCTTTGTTATTGTTCTCTGCTACTTTTCCTGCTATCATTAAATGCAGACTATTTATACATCACGGATTAAAAAAACACAAACCCCTATTTTCACCCATTTCAATTTACAAGTTTCAGAAAAACCCTATGAAGCTTCACTGTTCACTGGGGATTGGCTTTGGGCCTTTCCTACGCGGCTAAAGACCCTCCTGTTTTACCCATTTACTCGCATCATAAGGGAGGAAATAGCAGGCATTCCGAATCCGAAAATGGAGGAATTGGTTTAAAATTCTCAAAAGCAATAGTTAGGCCTAGGGTCGCATCCGGATCCGGATATCAACCAGATACGGATACGGATTTTGATGTCCGGCCGGACACGGATACATATATAGATATGTATTTAAATATTCTTCCGGATACGAATACAAATACGTATTTAGCAAAATTATCCGGATACGGATACAGATATCCGGATACTTGAATTCGGATACAGATACAGATCCGGATATCCGCAGAAAAATACAAGAAAATATACCTTTTTAAATCAATTTTTCACTGATGATGCCTATTTAAACCTTACATTTTAAACTCATTTTATATGCTAAGCATTTAAAATAATATTATGACATATTATTGCATCAATTTTTTTTAAATTTTTTAAAAAAATCTGCTAGTTATATTTAGTATGTTTGTTAATATATTTATTTATTCATATAATATTCGTTTCTATGGAAATTCGTCCATATCAAATATTTTAGGTCATTTTAAATAAGCATTCAATCAAAGATATCGATTACATATACATTTCCACTTCATATTTATATTTGTTTTATATCATATATTATTTTACAAATATCCGATTCGTATCTGTATCCGTCACTTTAATATCCGTTTCGTATCCGTATCCGCTTTTCCGGATACAGATATGAATATTTCTTACCGGACCATATCTGTATCCGTATTAGCATCCGAAATTAGAAAACGGATACGGAAATGGTAACTCTCGTATCCGCTCCGTTGCAATCCTAGTTAGGCCCATTCCATGGCAAATTAGTAAATAGAGGGACAAACATACACCTTGCAACGTCAACATCATTAGTTTAATATATAAAAAAATTGGGGAAAAGTTTAATAATAAAATCAAGATTAAGATTCAACGATTTGGTCAAAGGGGTAGAGCGAGCAGCGGCAACATCATAAATCCCCCTCCTTTAAAACACAATTATTATTAATCGTGTTGTGAATAATTTATGCATAGAAGTACCAATTTTCTTTTCCACGCGTAAACTTGTTTTATACTCATGAGAGAGGCCCACTCCTCATTTTGCATGTTACTCCCTTGAAATGAATATATTACATTATCATATGCCACAGTATCTTATAAACTTTACATTTAAATCCTTTTTTGAGATGTATCGTGTCACTTTCTATTACATACCAAATACAAAATAAAGAAAAGCTTCAATTTGGTAACTACAACAAAAATGTTACGTTTAATATTTGAACCTTAAATATAACATCCAGCCCCTGGACCCCAAACCGCTAATTTTGAATTTGAGTCTTGTTAAGTCGAGGAGTTCTTTTATCTTATTTAGTACAAGATTTTGACCCCACGCGTAACGCGCGGGATCAAAGATGGTTGAATATATTTATAGGCGAATATTATTTTTTGCTACGTTTAAGAAAAATATACAAATATTATTTTTGATATAAATGTTTTCATTATATTTGAAAAACGATAAATGATGTTGATGTTGTTAGTTATTTTTTATTATTTAGATACAAATATTAAAATCTTTCAGAAATAACTCAATCTTGAACTGTTTTTGTTGTAAAGGAAATCATGAACATTTTTCTTTCTGATAAATCTTTGCAAAATAACTTAATCATGAACGTTTTTAAAAAAAAAAATTAAAAAAATAAGGGAAAAGATAAATTGAATATTTTTAGTTATGAGAAATTCTTGAGAAATAACTTTTTAGCCAGATGAATTAAAATAAAATAAAAATCAACTAAACCTTATGCCAAACCTATTTTAAGAAAGTGCTTCAATTGGGACTGATCGTAGAAACGCAAAGTTTAATGCGGCGATCCATGACAGTATCGACATTGAAAATATTGGTATCCTCGAACAGAAACACATAACAATACACTATACATAGGTTCCTTCCACTTTACCATTTTAATTCAAACACAACTGAGGATTCTAGTTGCAAGATAATCATGCATATGCATCAAGGGATGGTTTTATACCATGTCATCCGTCGATACATGAATTTCTTACGATGCCACTTTATACTCCGTTTCCTCAAATATAAATTAATTATTTGGCCCCTATATATTTGGTGTTTTAATGCAGTGGTAGAATTACTCTAAGATGATATACCTAAAAATAAGCACCAGTGCAATATGACCAATTCTCATATACCTAAGTGCAATTTCTCTGCAAAATCAAGCAATAATGCAAACCGAGTAAAACGATAGGCATCTTACTGCAAAAAAAAAAAAACCCAATCTTTATAGCCCATCAGCCTCAAGCGAGTTCCTCACTAACACTATAACCGCGTCTCTCTTCAACATCTCGATCCATCCAAGGAAGAAAGGGCGAAAAAAATGTCATTACGAAGGTCGTTTCTTTCAATTAGGTCCTCGTCTTCTTCCCATTTTGCATCGACCCCCTCCGATCTCTTCCGAGACCGCAGGGTGCAGCCTCAGCAGCAAGAGATCGACGAAGAGATCGCCGGCGGCGACGACCGGTGGTCTCGGATGCTGCCGGAGCTGCTGGCTGAGATCATTCGGCGAGTGGAATCGAGCGAGGATCGGTGGCCGATCCGGAAGAACGTCGTGTCCTGCGCCTGCGTGTGCCGGCGGTGGAGGGAGATCACGACGGCGATGGTCGGATCGCCGAGGGATACTGGCAGGATTACTTTCCCCTCCTCGCTTAAGCTGGTGATTTCATTTACTGATGCTCTCATTTCTAATTTTTGGGGCTTTTTGCAAATTTTTTTATCAGAAAATGATGCATATCTATTGATTGAATTTCTTAAATAATTTTTTTGGAATTTTTTGTGATTGACTTTATGTTTGTTTGTCCTTAAATTAGGTTTTTTGATGTAAGCCGTGTAATTTAGGCTTTTTCATTAGGTTATGAGCCAATTTTGAGCTGAGAACAGATATGTTTTTTCCCGTAGATATTTACTAAGGATAATGCTGCGTAGATTTACTTTGGTCACTTGTCTTTTGTCTTGTTTTGTTGATAATTTTTGATAATTTATGAATTTTTCTCATTCCTAATTTTTAGATAAGTTAGGGGAGTTTCTGTCTTTTTGAAATTTAATTTTTTTGTGTTTTCCCTTATTCATACTATGGAAATGATAATATTTCTATGTTTTAAAAAATTGTTTTTTGAAGGGGTGTCTCAGTCCTCTTTTTGGAGTTAAAAAAAATTAGTAATTTTCTTCACTAGGCAATAAAATCTAACAGTTTCTTTTTGAAATTGTGGTATTGGATGCAGCCGGGACCAAAGGAGCTTCCCATACAATGTTTTATCAAGAGGAACAAGAAGAACTCTACTTTTTATCTTTATCTCAGCTTGACCCAAAGTAAGATATTTTCAAAAGAAGCCTTATCTTGTATGATTCATTTACTTATGCCAGTTTTTTTTAGTTTTTTTTAATTTGGTGATTAATGGTGGGTGGTAGAGAGAGTTTTCTTTGATTAATAGTTCTTTGAAGACTAGGCCTTGGGGCCTTTATTCATGCTTTTGAGAAACAAACCCTTGACTTTGTCCCTTGAATTTTATAATCGAATTGTTGAGCACTAGGACAAGGTCAAATTAGTATTTTCTTGAATCCATGTGAAGGTTCAAGTGTTTGTAGGATCGTTCGACTATGAGTCGTTTGATACATGATATATGATTACCGCGATTGGTAGATGGTTTATTTTTCTGCTTTAAAACTTATCAGTTGATGACTTTTGGTTCTAGAAGAAGCAGAATCTTACTTTCAAGATGAATTTATAATCCAAAGGACATGCAAGAATAGGATCATGTAGCTGTGTATTGCGATTACCCGAAGAAAAGTAGCGCACAGATAATTGATTGAGATGAAAGATTCACGCCTGTCACAATGCAACCGAAGGAGAATGTCAGAGATGCTTCATGCAATTCATTAGACTTTTAGCTGTGAAGCAGTTAATAAGTAGGCGATTTAAAGCAAGTGAGAATGCATTAGGGAGATTTGGGCTGAGGATGCAAGTGAAAAATTGAATTCGTGTGGATTAATGCATTTACTAGTGAAATATGGTCAAACAACTATCCTAAATGAATAGTTATGTATGTGCATAGTTGTTCTGGAATTTGACTTTAAACATGCTTTTGCATTTGGTGATTTTTATTATACTGTCATAAGAAGATGAGCAAATTCTATGGTGTGTATATTGTTGTAAGTTAGTTATTTGGATCTTTATTTAACATATATGTTAGATATAGCTAAGCAGACCCCTTAATGACAATTATATATATATCCGTAGTTTTAAAGCTTGCGATAGTACAAAGCTTGAATGTGATAAGGCTTAGGATATAGTGGATAGACAACACAAATAACGTTTTGACAATATTATATAGAAATTGGGTGTCAAATTTGTTTCATGAAATGCTATCCCCCTTACCTTCTCTTTATCTGTTTATGCAATTGGCATTGCCTATTTTATAGGTTTTTACTTGTTTGAAGAAGCCCTCTACTTTCATTTATATAGCTAGTAGAAAAGCACTTCACAACATACAAAATGCATCAAAAAAGTAAATGCAGGTGAGCATCAACCGAGCTTAATGCAGCAATTGATTTGACCTCACTGAAAGTGAGCTTATGATAACCTCAAACTAGGCATGCCAAAACCTCTCTAATGCATTAAAGGCTTACGTTATGTTTGATGAGCATAATCCAGCATGAAGCAATGCAATATGATCCCCATCGAGAGTTGGGATATATTACCTAACATGAGGCAAGTGCAATTTGACCCATCCATTCGATCGAAGTGTAAGAAGCGAAAAAAAAGACAACATATGTGGGATAACACTTTCTGGGGTCTGGCACAAGTTAACCGGTAACTGTTGTAATTATAATTTCGTGAGTCGGATTAGATAACATTTAGGCTAGGCTGCATAGGTATTAAATTAGTTTGCATGTTTGGGCGTCATGATGAACAGTTGTCTTGTGTGGAAAGGAATTCGTCTTTGAGGGTGACAGGCCTTGTTAACAGAGTTAACACAAATTCATGCTGAAGAACTTTTTAAAAGCTATTAGAACAGCCAATTGCCTAGTATAAGTGGGCATTCTCATCTTAACATATGCATAAATGGATTGAATATCTTACTTTATATGTGGTTCTTACCAATGATATAATAGATTTGTGTGATCTTTTTTTCTGCTTTGTTGTGTATTACGGGCCTTATATTGTCTCATATGATTTTGTTTGCAAGCATTATCCATGATAGTTATAATCAGACTTTAAATAAAAGTATAGAAGTATATGCTAGATATATCTGGCTGAGCACCTTATAGGTGATTAACTTCTTGTTCAATTTATTCTTGCAGCCTTCATGGATAAAGGAAAGTTTCTATTGGCAGCGCGACGATTTAGGCATGGTGCTCATACAGAATATGTTATCTCACTAGATGCTGATGACCTGTCCCAAGGAAGTAATGCATATGTAGGAAAGTTGAGGTAAATTTTGTGCCGAAGTGTAGCCTTCATTTAAGTATATATTCTACGATGCAGTTAGAACCCTTGCCTTCACCCCTATCTCCAAGAGTTGTCAATTTTTATTACGATCATTTTCAAGGAGGGAGCCAAGAATTTGTCAAGGGTGTGTGAGGATATGCTGAAAATTGGAAAAGAAAATTTATATAAATTACTTATCTTCTCCTTATTCTTTTCTTCCTATTGATTTTTCTCTACATTCACCCATAAAAGAGTAAAAGCAAATTAGGTTATGAACAAAATCAAGCATAGATAAATTTAGAAGGTTGTTGTTTTCATATAAAAATATATAGGTTGATTTTTGAAGGAAAAATACCATTGCATTTCTAGCAAAATAAGAATTAGAAGGTTATACGGAAAAAGAAACAAAAACTACTCGTTTTTGTTGGATTTCAATTGTTCTATTCGATACAGAATATTAAATAAGATAGTCAATTTGATCATTGGAAACTAATAAATTTAAATTAATATTAAATAAGAGTTGGAGATAATGAAATATATCAAGAGTTCATATTTAAACCGACTCAATCAATTAATGGGAGCATGTAACACCATACAACCACTAGGAGCACGAGACATGCTTAAAAAGGGAAGCGACATGTTCATTGTCATAGGACACACACCATATGGCGCGAAATTTCCTATGCGGGGGAGGATATATAGGTGGTCATATACTTTCCTAAGACGCAGCAAGTGCCCCTACCCTCATCTTCCTCCGTTACTGGTCGTATTTCAAACCCATATAGAGCTAGCTAGTTGTTCCCTTTAACTGAAAATATAAGACAAGTTTCTCTTCCATAAATTATTATACTAAATATCTAATGTCATAGGGAATGATAAAATAAGAAAATATCATTTAAGATGGCCCCCTCCCATGATCCAAATTAAGTAGCACATACTTGTCATAACATATTAACATGCCATTTAAATTCACTTCTAATGTGTTATTAAAAATAATTGAATTAGCTTTAAATTACACTTGTCGTGCCTACATTTACTCATGTTCAACATGGTGAGCAATAACTTGGCTAATATAATTCCGGCACCCGATGCAACTGGATTGTTCAATGCCTTGGTTAAGGCTGACATGGTGCCTTCACCTTAAGAAACTAGGTTTCCACAGGACAGCTTCTCATAAATTTGTCATAATGTAATGGTATATATGGCATTTAATAAAAATGAAGATCATAATGTATTGGTATACATGCATCTCTCTGTCTAAAACCTATGCAACCCTATTTCAAGTTGGTTCATTATACAGCAATTTATTGTATCGGTTTATTATGTATCCAAACCTGCTGATCGCTTTTTAAAATATTATCACAGATCTGATTTCTTAGGCACCAAGTTTACAATCCATGATAGCCGCCCCCCCTACAAAGATTCTAAACCATCAAGCAGCAGGAGAAGCTGGCGTTTTGCTAGCAAGCAGATCAGCCCACAACAAACTCCAGCTGGCAACTTCGAGATCGGCCATGTCTCTTACAAATTCAACCTTCTCAAATCCCGAGGACCAAGAAGAATGTTTTGCACAATACAATCCCCTTCATCACAAAAAGAAGAAGATGAACCTGAGAAAGAAAACATTGTGTTAAGAAACAAAGCTCCTCGTTGGCATGAGCATTTACAATGCTGGTGCTTGAATTTTCATGGCCGGGTTACTGTTGCTTCAGTAAAAAATTTCCAGTTGGTTTCATCTTCAGATGTAACTGAAGATGATGAGACTGTGCTGCTTCAGTTTGGAAAAGTTGGGGACGATATGTTCACGATGGACTACAGGCAACCGCTCTCAGCCTTTCAGGCGTTTGCGATTTGTCTCACCAGCTTTGGCACGAAATTGGCATGTGAATAAAACTAAGTTATATTGTTTGATGTTGTGATGATAGTTTTGAGTATAAGCTGAATCATATGTCGATGGACACATGTGCTTTTGTTTGGAAAACAGGGTTGGGGGGGTATGTTGTATATTTACTGAATGTATAAATTGTGTTTTTGTACCAGCAAAAAGATATTATCAGGTTTTTAATGTTAAGCTGCAGTTTCCCTGCATGTTTTGGTTTTATTTTACTAGCAGGTTCAAAAATTAGGTACAAGTATTGCAGATAGGTTTCATGCTCCACTATCAGAGATTTATAAAGAGAAATGTGAAAGTAATTCCCAATGCATTCATCAGGCTAACTTCTGAAGCATGAAAGTGGGTTGCAGATGCCATACCCAGGGAAGCAGATGGAAATCGAGTCCCATTTCAAGTTTCAATTGTATGATTGGAGCGAACATGTTCGGTTCTTTGAACAGCGTATGATAAAGTCTGTGTCAAATTGCAGAAACAACCTAATCACTTAAAATGGGCATATGTCAAGTAAAATTTTGACTACTTGGGCACCAACATACCATCCACAAAAGAAAAACTGAACATGCCCGCTTCGCATAACTTGGAACAAAAAAGGTGAAAGTACAAATAAAAAGAAAATAGTGAAGGCAACACCAGAACCTCAACATATTCAGAAAGTTATCATTCTTACAAACAAGGTTGTATGTAATAAAAGTAACATCTGTCCCGTAAAGCATTGACCGTCTTTTTTATGGATGCAGCAAGCCACCCTCTCTCCATAGTACAATAGTTATTCATAGTTACTACATATTTTGTTTGATGGCCAGAAGGGTAGAGTTACAAACATTGATGACATAATACTTTTATTTCTTTCCACGCAGTTTCACTCCAAGAACCCGTTCAAGTTTGTTAATGATTTGCTGATTCGGAATGGCCTTGCCTGATTCGTACTCTTGGATAATTTGGGGTTTCTCATTTATCAGCTGAGACAAGAGGATAATTTCTGTGAGAATAATATTTTTTTAAACATCTGCTAAAATCTCAATTGTCTGAGGCTCCGGGTAAAAAAGATACCTGTGCAAGCTGGGCCTGGGTAAATTTTTTATCCATTCGGGCCTGCATGATGTTCTTCTTCAATTCACTTGGCACTCGCTCATCTGTTAAAATATTGGATTCAGACATTAACAAATAATAACAAAAATAATAATCAATTTTTAATCTACTAAACGGATAGGGGAGAGATGGGATAATAGAGAAAATAAAAAACCGATAAAGGCAAAGCTGAGGTTAAACTTTGTGTTAAGTTTAAGGGCTTATAGCCAGGCTTTACTAAAGTTTATCTTGTGACGTAAGATAAGGCGAGGGAAGATGGTCTGTGTTAATAATTGAAGTTTACATGAAATGATGAAATATCAAGTAATATTGTTTGTGTTTGATGCTGGCCTCACTTTATCCTGCTGAGTGTGTATATTGATTTAAATAAAAGATTTACCTGGGTGCATGTGTGGTGTGTGTGGCTGTGTTGTGTACATAGGTTAGGGCTTACGGGCCAGTGACAAACAAAAGAAAGATTTACTCATCTCTTAATTTCTAGGTGGGTCAAAATTCATTTAATAGGACTTGGATATCTCATCAAGCATATTCCATAAAGCATATTCCAAAGTTTATCAAGAATTGATGTAGTGAAAGTTTTCCAGAATCCAAGTTTATTAAGCAAAACAATGTTGTTTAAGCTTTCGCCCACATCTATCCTAAATTTTCCCAGCAAAAGGTGAACCAGCTTGGTTATGTTTCACACTTTCACTGCTTGTTTCTTATGCAGTGTGATGAATGTTTTAACAGCGGCAAAAGAAAAGGTGGAGTGGTCAAGTAGGCTATTGCTCAAGGGGCCGCTAGATGCATAAGAGGCTGCTTATAAAGCAGCTTACTAATTCGATTGCTTGTACTGTTTTTTGTTTATTCTTTAGTAATCATTGGATCGGAGTGTTTCTTCAGCTATCATTGTGTACCATTAAACACCACAAAGAAAAATAAGAAGATAATACAGTATATATAAGAAACAACAAAAAATGAAAGTTTAGTTTGTTTCTATTAAGATGTTAAATTTTAAGCTAAAATCTACATAGCCACTTTCTCTACATGATATTCCTAAACCGGTTAACAAAAAGTTATGCACTTGAACTAAAGAGTTCTATATTTGGATTATCTTGCATAAAGATCAAGCATACAATATTGAATAACATCTAAAATATTTAAGACAATTGCAAAACTAATATAGTTAAAGAATGCAACAACAAAACTCTATGTACATTCATCTTAATAAGGAAGGATACTATTGACAGCATTAAACAGAAAAGAAACACAGAAAAAGGAGAAAAGAAAGAAAGAAAGAACAAAGAGGAAGAAAAATTATGCATGCCAACCGTCAGGACTCGTCAAAGTAGCCGAGATTCTAATTTATCGTCCTTGCGTACAAACCCTGGTTGCATAAGGCTCTGAGCTATCAGTAGCCACTAAAGAAACCGCCAAAGGAAGCGGGGCGGGAAGAGTCAAAAGGGAAGCAAGCAGCACACCCAAATTGAAAGTGTGAAAAATATAGCTAACGTAGTTTTTCATGTTTGTGATCGACGACTTGATTTCATATTCTCACACAAACAATTCCACATACTCTTCTTTATACCACACTTTACCCTGTATACCAGATCCCCTACAATTAATAAAGCAAACCAAAGCTAAAAAAGATGCAACTCCATAAGACCACTTAAGCGGCTCTAAGCAAAGCAGCAAGTGCCTTGAAACGCTTAAGCGGCGGCTTTAGCGCTTAGACGGACGCTATTTAGAACACTAACCCTGGTTTTACACCTTTACTACAGATTTTGAACAATTTTCTACATACATATTTACGTCTTTCGTATAGTTTCAGATGCATATCTATGTCTTCACTACTGTTTCAAAGGCAATGCGATTTTAACATTTCGCTTTTCTAGTATCATGTCACTCCTCTCTTCGGCTAAACCAATAAATCCACACGAAAATGTTTCTGCTCGAAATAAAGTTATATCAAGATGCACAATAGCTTATATTTTAGCATTACTAAGATTTTGGGCGCGCATTCGAAACAGAAGATCGATGGAAAAAGTAAGTGCAGATGGTGCTAAGTTACTCACGAGTAAGATTCTCTGTTTCATCATCAAGCTTTCTTGTATTCAGCGACGTGCTGCTAGAAGCAGCCTTATTCGTGCCAGCAGTAGCTACAAAAGATTCAAATAATACAAAAAATTTAGAGATAACAATTCAAAAGGCATAATTAATCAACAGATGAAGAAGGGCTTGGAGAAGCCTAGTGGTGGGGTGTCGAGTTTGGGAGAGGAGACCGAACCCGGGATAGGTGGCTCCTATTATCTCAAAAATCAACAGATGAATTATAATCTTATACTTTCCTATGATATCATGGATGTAAATTATATGAGATCCATTCTATTTCAAAATCCAAATTAAAAATAAAATGAATGAAAAATGAAAGAAAAGATTGGGGGTTTTAGAATCGGATACATTTCTTGACAGTTTCGATCTCCGCGCCGCTGCGGCGAGCGGCGTTGACGGCCTTCTCGTCCTTTTTGGCGGCGGCGTTGGGGGTTTTCTTGCGGATCACGATGGTGTCCCAATCTTGAGAGATGGGCCCGACTCCTGCCATTTGATTGGTTTCTAGGGTTAGGGTTTGCTGCGGATTTGGGGATTCTAGGGTTAGGGTTTTCTTTTATGAAGAGGATCGAACCAAACAAAATGGCAAAAGGTTTCGAGATATTTTTCTCGAGACGAAATATTGTAGAATTTATGGCTTTGGACACATGGACATCACGTGCTGGGCTCCCCTTGTTTTACGTCCTTTTCTCACCGTTGGATCACATCATTCTCTCACCCTTGGATCTTGCAGAAAAGAAGTGATGATTGCAGACACTTTGAATCCTACTTAAAAAATGAGGAACTTCTGCTATTGTTTTCTACTATTATTAGATCCTGGCTATATCACTGACCCGAAAAACACAAAACCTTAGGCTCCATGTTTAGCGTTGGATCTAATTGTTCAATATCAGAGGGGTGATAATAGCAGGCAATCTGAATCCTACTCAAATGATGAGGAATCCTGACCACATCACATATCATAAACACACGAGAGCATTAGCCATGCTTTACCCGCTCCTCACCATTGAATCTAGTAATTCCTAGCTGTAGAGGGATAATAATAGTAGGCACTCAGATGATAGAAGAGTTCAGTGGATAATATGAAAAATCAAAATTTACTGAAATGGGTGAAAAGCTTAAAGAGAATTCAAATTGTATTTTTTTTACAAATTTTGATTTTTATTAAAATACAAACTTTTTTCCGAAAAAAACGTCTTCTCATGATTAAGAAACTAATAAAAATACAATTCTCGATCTTTTGTAGTTGATAGTTTTATACATTAAAATGGGGCATGCGATGACACTGCAAGCCTCAACTACAGTACTTAAGCTCTTGGAGACGAAAATATAAGCACTTTATAAAATCAAGAATTTCCTCTCCCTTCTCCACGGGCTGTTTGGTTTACTACATCCTCCACCACCTCGTCTTGCTTTCATCGCCTATGGTGATGGAAAAGATAAGCCTTACATAATAGAATTCGAACTGGACAACCCTTGTCTAGGTCAGGAATCAAGAGCAATGGGTTTGATTCGATCACCTGCATGATGTGAAATAGGATAAGGTTTTCGCACAAGAGTAGAATCCGTCTTTCCTACTTATGAGGAGAGGGCAGGATCTGGTGACATTGCCAATCCGGTAGGGTTTGGTGTCAACTCAACATCTTTCGATGATATAGTAAGAGAAGCTGGCTCAATAACCGCAAGAGATTCTTTTGCAACGAAAATAGGGCGTGGATGACCGTATCCACAAGAAAACGGTGATGGCTAACTTTCCTCGCGGGATCCACGAGAAGTCATCAAATCTTTTATGGCACCTGTCAGTGTTGGTAATAGATGGGGGCGGAATATGACGACAGCAGTGAAGCTGGACTTTTAGGTCCTGCAATCGAACAAAGCTTGCAAGAGAACTCGCCAGAGTCGTGGTTGGAATAGCCCTCCCTTACCTCCCCGAGCCCAAAGTCAACCTTTGCTAGAGCATCCTTATTTGCTGTTTCTGCTTCTTTTGTTTGAGCTGTCCCATTTGTTCAGTTCCTACATTTGCCATAAATAAGTTGAAGATTCCGAATCACCTATATCCCTAGCATTTTTTGAATAGGAAGGTTATAGACTTCACTATGCAATTTCAGATTTAGCACCATAAAGAATTTTGCTGCAACTCATTCTCTGACAAATGGAACAGTAGAAGCTTATAACTTCACTCTGATTATCATTCTAGAAAAAATGACGACATGATTGGCATGAAATGTTGCCCTTCGCTCTCTGGGCATATCGTGCTTCCATTCGTACACCTACCGGAGCAAGACCCTTTCCTTTGTTCGGAATAGAAGCCATTTTGCATGTTGAGTTGGAGATTACCTCATTGCGTATTTTGTTAGAAAATGAATGTTGTGAGAATCAAAAGAATGAAAACAGTCTAGAACAATTGGATTTGTTTGCTAGACGAGAAGAGGAAACAGGCATTTAATCATTCACAGAGTTACCAGCGCCGGAGCACAAGGGCTTATGTGAAGAAAGTGAAAGTTCGAGTATTCAGCAGGTAGAGTTTGGTATGAAATTGAAAAAATGTCTAAGAGTGCATTCTCGAATGCTATTAGATAGATGGTAAGTGAAAGTAGGTCTTAGCACCTCTACTAGGGTTTTAAGAAGAGCAAGTACGCAATTTAAAAAAATCTAGAAGGTTGAGTCTACTAGTTAAGATTAAACTAAAAGTTTAGAGCTAAAAAGAAAGTAAACTGGAGTTTTAAATTAAGTGAAGAGAGAACTACAAGCTTTGTAGTCAAGTCCTTCACTTCTAAAACTCTAAGTAGAAATCCCTTCAACTAGCTATCTTGATGTCTTTTAGGTAAAAAATGATCCATCTTGAGGCAACTCAAACTCAAACTCACACTTCACTAATCAAACAATTAGTGAGGAGAACAAGCTAAACTAATTTTCTAGTTTAGTGTAGGTTGATAAAGTAGGGTTTTTGCTCACTTAAGTTTCTTTCTTTTTCTTCACTTTCTCTCAAAAATCAAATCAAGAGAGGAAAAATGAAGATGATGAAGAAGATGAGAAGAACTTGGAATTGTGATAAGATACATAGGAATTTAACCATGGTTATCTATTTAATGTAAAACAAGAATGACTCACTTGTATCCACACAATTCCAAGTAATGAGTTATTCTTTTTACTTCGTAAAAAGATAAATGATAAATCCCATTATTATTATCCACATTTCCATGTAATTCTCATACATCCATTACAAATGTATCATTAACCATGATATATATATATATATATATATATATATATATATATATATATATAATGGAGGAAAGAGGCCATAGGAAGGAATTTTCTCCTATGGCGTCGAAAAAATACGTCCCTCATCGTGTTTTCCGACAATCGGAATCCATCATCTTTATCGTTATCATCTAAGATGTGGGTACGCCAAATTTCATGTGATTCTACAACTTTTTCACCGTTGATTTAGCAATGTAAAAAGTTCTATTGTCGGTAAACCGTTAATTTTGAACCCATTAATTCAACGGTGAAAAAGTTGTAGAATCTCATGAAATTTGGTGTACCCATATCTTAGATGATAACGATGAACATGATGGGTTCCGATCGTTGGAAAACACGACGGATGGCGTATTTTTTCGACGCCATAGGAGGAAATTCCTTCCTATGGCATCTTTTCTCCATTATTCTCTCTCTCTCTCTATATATATATGTAACACCCGAGCCCAATAATACTATTTATATTACTAGTTGAGAGTTATATCTTGCTCATTCCAATTATCCAGATTGTTTGGTGCTTTTTGCAAAATTTTAACCGGTTAAGTCATTTTGGCACATAACAAATTTTAACTCCTAAAATGAAATTTAAAGTATCCATGTTAGCCTACTCGTCGCCACTAGTCGCGTGGTAGCGTCCGCGTGTCGAGATTTCTTCCCGTTCGGCTAAACGGGCAAGTTTGGACGGCTACGCGCGCGTACAAGTGTCCGACTTGGGGGCATGCATTTTAATCATTAAACACCTCTTTTCGAAATTTGGAACCCGCTTAAAATCCTATAATTTGAATTTGGAACATTTGGGCGCAACCCGGACGCGATTTGGAAATGTTTCATTTAGCGCCAAAATCCCAAATTAATTAAATATACCAAACTATAAAATATATACGAAACTTTAAACTGTTAAAATTTAACCAATCAAATATTCTGAAATCTCTTCCAATCCCTTCCGTTATTGTGATCAGCCAATCGCGAGCCATATTTTTCCCTAGTGGGCCCCCTTTCTCTCTCCCCCTCTCGCTCTGTCTCTCTCTACAATCTCTCTCTCTCTCTCTCTCCTCATCAATCTCTCTCTCTCCTCCTATTTATAAACCACGCAGCCGCCTCCTGTTCATCTCCTCCATCACGAAAAACCCCTGCAACACGAGAACCCTCCGAACCCTAACCCTAGCTTCGCCGCGACCTCACCGCCGACCTCCCCGCGACCTCGCCGTCGCCGTCATCGCCTCCTCAGCCTAGGCCGCACCTTCCTACCTCCTTCCTCCGCCTCTTTCCGCGCCTGCACCCAACCCGACGCCATCACCCGGCCGCAGATCTCGCCGTCGACGCCGCCTCCAGTCACCGACGACGCCTACGACTCCCTCTCTTCCTCCTCGTCCCGACCTCGTCGTCACCTTCCTCCTCCCCTCGCCGGACCACCACCAGACCCGAGCCCGACCCTAGCACCAATCCCCGGGTCGCCGGAGAGCGTGCCGACGATCCTTGCCGTCGTCACCAGAGCCATCTCCGTCTCCTCTCGATCACCAGAGCGGGCCAGCACCCCTATACTCACTGCAGCACCCTCTTTCCAGCCAACTCAGGAATTCCAGCCATCGTTGTTCGCCGTCGCTGCCTCGCCGGCATCCCATCGCCGTCGAGCCCGTCGTGGTTGCCCCTGGTGTCTCCCTGTAAGCATCCCTTACTTTCCATTAGTGCTAGGTTTTCCCCCGCTGACCTTTGTTACGTATATCATTGTTGCTAACTTCGTTGCCGATGTTTTTGCCGGAATCCGACCGTACCGTCGTTTGGACCCGACGCTCCAGCGAGGTATTCTGGTCCGTGTGGTCCCGCTGTTCGCTGTTGGGACTTGATCCGTAGTCCGTGCACCCATCTCGTGTTTTCTGCCGACTTTGCATCGTGCTTTCCGGTTTGCGAAACCGTCGAGGCAAGTATCTGAATACTTGCTTTAACATGCTAGCATACGAGATCTAGTCTTGCTATGTAGTTGAATATCATACTATCTAATACAACTTAATGACGGTAATTGCTATTATATTATAAGTTAGAATTGACAGTTGCAGTTATCTTTAACATGGAATCGTTATAATAGTTTCTCGTAATTAATCGACCCACTATCAATCCATATTTCAACTAAATAAAACAATTGGATCGTATCTGTTTTATTTGTTAAATCATTCACGAGACAATTATTATACTTAGTTTAAATTCATGTAGCTTCATTACGTTATGTTGTGGATATTGCTTCACCTTGTGGCTATTGCACCCCAAAGGTGCGTGAACCTGTTAATAAGAGAATACAAACACCACTGTGTTTGCATGGAATAATATTGTTACTTACTGTTTCCTGCTGCTGTTCATTATTTGATTGTATACCTGTTGTGAGCACATACTCGATTGCACTACATATTGGCCTGACCCTGCTACACATGACATATACATACTTACCGACCCATCCTGTTGTACCATGACATGACTTGTTTCATGATTTCATGCTTAATGCCGACAAACCTGACCATTCCTGCTGTCTATCCAGACAGACCTACTTTTACCTGATTTTCTGTTGGCATTAGTCCTTGACTACTGAATACCTGACCTGACATACATAGCTTGGGGGTATGGGGAAATCAAAGGTGAAACCGACTTGTAACTCAATGGTTCGATACTTGTTCTGATCAGTCTTACGGGCTTGGCCAGTCCGGGAGTGATGATGCTGACATCACTCGTCCATCCTACTACCTACTTTTACTGCTTAGCGGCACGTCTCGGATTCAGCCCCGAGGACCTTGACCGTGGTCCCGGGCACGCACGGGATACTATTGAGTTACATCGACGATTCATCAATTGATTTCAAAGACTATAGAGTAGAAACCTGATAGGACAGTTTAGTCACCCGTGCACTTTACCCTGCTCTGTTATTGTACTGCTTTATTCATGTTCATACCTGCACTGCTTATTACCATGTTTATACTATATACTTGATGTCATGACGCGCTGACGTCTGGGTTTTGCATGGCCCAGATTCCGTACCACTGTCGACGACCGAGCAGGAGTACTTCAGCCAGCAGGCTGAACTGTGAGTTCCTTAGGGTTTAGTTTATTTATTTCATTTCATTTCCAGATGTGAGCCCGCATTATGGGACGTACTGTTTATTTATTGTATTGGATCATTTGCTTCCGCACTTATTGTTTATTGATTCTTGTTATTATGGATTTGGACATGTATTAGATTAGTTTATTATTTTGTTCTTGATATCTCCACAACCGTAATGTGACTGTGGATGGATAATTCCTACCCACAGGTAGCATGGTTGGCTATGTCACGTGCCTCATCTTGCGTACTCTGGGAAGCGGGGCGTGACATGGTTCTTTTGGTATCAGAGCCATAGGTTAATTGGGTTGATTCTTGTAGTTGGGTATTGCACCCGATACACGAATCATAATACTCGTGATTAGGAAACATGTCCTGCCACCTTGACCGTTTTACCATTCTTGAATCACATTCTTCCGGATTATATCTTTTACGACGTGCAAACTTACTTTGCATTGTCAACTCGAAAACCTGATTTCTTGTTATCCCTAGGACTTGGGCGACTTGGGTGGAGTTAAGTGATTGCGGCTATGATACCGCGGCATAACTACAATGCTGTACTCTATTTAAGTATCTTGGAGTTCTAGTCTTGATCCACATTCAGAATCTATCATCATGCTAATGTTGGGTGTTTTGAGTTCAGGATTATGACAGGTAAGAAGTTGAAGACGTACCGGAGGCGTGTGAACGAAGCCGCCATGCTTGGAGTGATAAGAGGAATGCTGGAAATTGAAGAGACAGACTGAGCCGATCTAGCAATAGCAGATTTGTTTCAGGAAGGTTTGCAGATCGTTCAGCAGTCTGTAAACAACGATGGAACTAGACCAGTCGAACGAGTAAGGGCCGTAGCGGATTTCAGACTTTTGTGTCCGTCTACATTTACTGGTTTAAAGGAGCTGTTACCAGCTGAGCAGAGGCTAGTGACACGGAGAATTTGCTGTTTGCGGCACAGATTGCAGAGGACAAAGGAGTTGATTCAACTAGTGGATTACGCCCGAGAGGGGTGGCTTGTGGAGGAGACCCGCTTGCCCAAGCCAATCTGTTGGGCGGATTTTTCTAAAAAGTTTCTTAGAGAAAAGTCTTCCCGCGGACTGCACGGGAGGAAGTGGAAGAGAAGTTCATCGGACTAAGGCAGAATGGAGCGACCGTGGACGTGCATGCAGCAGAATGGAGGAGACTCAGTAGTCTCACTGGACCTTTCGCGGCCAACGATGTAGACAGCAGTTGTGTTGAGGAAGCAGTCCTGTCGGGCCAGTCGAGTGTAGGGCTAGGCCGACAACAGTGTTCTTGCGGCAATGGGAGTTGACGGTAATGAAGAGCCGGCAGTTGTTAGCGACTTTATGGATGTGTTTGAAGATATATCAGGCTTACCGCCGAAGCGAGATGTGGAGTTTGCGATTGACCTTATTCCTGGTGCAGCGCTAGTATCAAAGTCTTACCATCCAATGGCACCGGTGGAATTGGAAGAAGTTAAGAAACAAGTTGGTGAATTACTCGAGAAGGGATGGATTCGAAGCAGCAACTCGCCGTGGGGAGCTCCAGTTCTTTTAGTAAAGAAGAAGGATGGCACGAGAAGGATGTGCATTGATTATCGAGAATTGAACCGGGTGACTATTAAGAACAAGTACCCGATCCCTCGCATTGGAGAGCTTTTTGAGCAGCTTAGTGGCGCGAAGGTATTCTCGAAACTGGACTTGCGATCAGGATATCACCAGGTACGAGTGAAAGCAGAAGACATTTGTAAGACGGCGTTTCGAACTCGATATGGACATTTCGAGTATCTAGTGATGCCCTTCGGAGTGACGAATGCGCCAGCAATATTTATGGATTTGATGAACAGGATCTTTTCACCGTTCTTGGACCAGTTTATTGTGGTATTCATTGACGATATTCTGGTGTACTCGAAGAGTCCGGAGGAGCATGCTGAGCATTTAAGGATCGCACTGCAGACGCTGAGACAAGAGAAGTTATTTGCGAAGATGAGTAAGTGTGAATTCTGGCTGGAAGAAGTGAAGTTTCTGGGGCATGTTGTGTCGGGCGATGGAATCGCCGTTGATCCCGAGAAGATTGCAGCAGTTCGAGATTGGCCTATCCCAAAGAATGTGGCGGAGATAAGAAGTTTTCTTGGACTCGCCGGTTACTACAGAAGATTTGTGGAGAACTTCGCTCGGTTAGCTGAGCCGTTAACCAAGCTTACGCGTAAGGAGGTACCGTTTGTTTGGACGGATGGATGTGCATTGGCCTTCGAGACGTTGAAGCAGAAGTTGATAACCGCCCCTATCCTAACCGTACCGGATGATTCGGGAGGACTGGTGATTCATAGCGACGCATCCGGAAATGGATTGGGATGTGTTTTGATGCAGAATGGGAAAGTCGTCGCTTACGCATCGAGACAGCTGAAGACTCATGAGAAGAACTATCCGACTCATGACTTAGAGCTTGCAGCCGTGATCTTCGCCCTGAAGATTTGGAGACACTACCTTTTGGGCGAGAGAGTTGAAGTCTTTACAGATCACAAGAGTTTAAAGTATGTGTTCACTCAGAAGGAGTTGAACATGAGGCAACGCAGATGGTTGGAGCTGATGGCCGACTATGACCTTGATCTTAAGTACCATTCGGGAAAAGTCAACGTCGTGCCGGATGCGCTGAGTCGGTTACCAGCAATTCAGGTGTTGACCGCACAAAGAGAGATCATTGCGGATTTTCGGAGATTTGACTTGGAGGTTGTGCTACCACAAGCTACAGGACAGTTGATGCAGTTGCAAGTACAGTCGTCCTTAGTTGAGAAGATTAAAGCGGCACAATCGCAGGATCCTAGACTGCAAAGGTTTCGGGAGCAGGTTGGAGCCGGACTACGAACCGATTTACTGATCCATGAAGACGGTTCGTTGAGATATGGTAGCCGTGTGTGTGTGCCAAAAGGAGATGTGCGTGAAGAGCTTATGAAGGAGGCACACAGTTCAGCTTACTCTGTACATCCAGGAGGGACAAAGATGTACCGAGATATTCGACAGCATTTCTGGTGGGAAGGTATGAAACGGGAAATTGCTCGCTTCGTGGCTAAGTGCTTGGTGTGTCAGCAAGTCAAGGCTGAACACCAAAGGGTTGCTGGTTTGTTGCAACCACTTCCGATTCCTCAGTGGAAGTGGGAACATATAACCATGGATTTCGTGACGGCTTTACCGCGGAGTCCAAAGGGCAACAACGCCGTATGAGTGATTGTCGATCGCTTGACCAAGGCAGCTCACTTTATTCCTTTTCGGGTTGGTCAATCGACAGAGACTTTGGCAGAGCGGTATATGCAGGAGATTGTCAGATTGCATGGAGTACCGGTAAGCATCGTGTCCGACCGGGACACTCGGTTCTTGTCGCACTTTTGGAGGAGTTTACAAGAAAGTTTGGGGACTCGATTGAAGTTTAGCACAGCTTATCATCCTCAAACTGATGGACAATCGGAGAGAACGATCCAGACCCTTGAAGATATGTTGAGGGCTTGCATGTTAAACTTCAAAGGTTCTTGAGAGGATCATCTACACCTGGTGGAGTTTTCGTACAACAATAGCTTCCAAGCGACAATTCAGATGGCTCCGTTTGAAGCGTTGTATGGTCGTAAGTGCCGTTCACCTGTTTGTTGGGATGATATTGGTGAACGAAGGTTACTAGGACCAGATTTGGTGGTACAGACAGTCGATAAGGTGAATACAATCAGGAAGCATATGAAGGCAGCTCAAGACAGACAGAAAAGTTGGGCCGACACGTCAAGAAGACCTCTAGAGTTCGCCGTGGGTGATTTGGTATTCCTGAAGATATCACCGACTAGAGGGGTGATTCGCTTTGGAAGTCGGGGAAAGCTTAGTCCTCGATTCGTTGGACCCTTCGAGATATTGGAGCGTGTTGGAGAGGTAGCGTACCGTTTGGCGTTACCACAGTCATTGGCAGGAGTGCATGATGTGTTTCATGTGTCTCAACTACGGAGGTATGTTCGTGATGAGACTCATGTCTTGGATCATTCGGAGTTGACTGTACGGGAGGACCTAACTTTTGAGGAGCGACCAGTTGAAATCAAGGATCGAAGAGAAAAGGTTCTTAAGAACAAGGTTATCCCTCTTGTACTAGTTTCTTGGGGTAATCGATTGCATGGAGAATTCACTTGGGAGCGAGAAGACGAGATCCGACAGAATTTCCCTCACCTTTTCCAGTAGTTAGCTATCTTGTATTCTTGGAATTTCGAGGACGAAATTCTTTTGTAGTTGGGTATGATGTAACACCCGAGCCCAATAATACTATTTATATTACTAGTTGAGGGTTATATCTTGCTCATTCCAATTATCCAGATTGTTTGGTGCTTTTTGCAAAATTTTAACCGGTTAAGTCATTTTGGCACATAACAAATTTTAACTCCTAAAATGAAATTTAAAGTATCCATGTTAGCCTACTCGTCGCCACTAGTCGCATGGTAGCGTCCGCGTGTCGAGATTTCTTCCCGTTCGGCTAAACGGGCAAGTTTGGACGGCTACGCGCGCGTACAAGTGTCCGACTTGGGGGCATGCATTTTAATCATTAAACACCTCTTTTCGAAATTTGGAACCCGCTTAAAATCCTATAATTTGAATTTGGAACATTTGGGCGCAACCCGGGCGCGATTTGGAAATGTTTCATTTAGCGCCAAAATCCCAAATTAATTAAATATACCAAACTATAAAATATATACGAAACTTTAAACTGTTAAAATTTAACCAATCAAATATTCTGAAATCTCTTCCAATCCCTTCCGTTATTGTGATCAGCCAATCGCGAGCCATATTTTTCCCTAGTGGGCCCCCTTTCTCTCTCCCCCTCTCGCTCTGTCTCTCTCTACAATCTCTCTCTCTCTCTCTCTCCTCATCAATCTCTCTCTCTCCTCCTATTTATAAACCACGCAGCCGCCTCCTGTTCATCTCCTCCATCACGAAAAACCCCTGCAACACGAGAACCCTCCGAACCCTAACCCTAGCTTCGCCGCGACCTCACCGCCGACCTCCCCGCGACCTCGCCGTCGCCGTCATCGCCTCCTCAGCCTAGGCCGCACCTTCCTACCTCCTTCCTCCGCCTCTTTCCGCGCCTGCACCCAACCCGACGCCATCACCCGGCCGCAGATCTCGCCGTCGACGCCGCCTCCAGTCACCGACGACGCCTACGACTCCCTCTCTTCCTCCTCGTCCCGACCTCGTCGTCACCTTCCTCCTCCCCTCGTTGGACCACCACCAGACCCGAGCCCGACCCTAGCACCAATCCCCGGGTCGCCGGAGAGCGTGCCGACGATCCTCGCCGTCGTCACCAGAGCCACCTCCGTCTCCTCTCGATCACCAGAGCGGGCCAGCACCCCTATACTCACTGCAGCACCCTCTTTCCAGCGAACTCAGGAATTCCAGCCATCGTTGTTCGCCGTCGCTGCCTCGCCGGCATCCCATCGCCGTCGAGCCCGTCGTGGTTGCCCCTGGTGTCTCCCTGTAAGCATCCCTTACTTTCCATTAGTGCTAGGTTTTCCCCCGCTGACCTTTGTTACGTATATCATTGTTGCTAACTTCGTTGCCGATGTTTTTGCCGGAATCCGACCGTACCGTCGTTTGGACCCGACGCTCCAGCGAGGTATTCTGGTCCGTGTGGTCCCGCTGTTCGCTGTTGGGACTTGATCCGTAGTCCGTGCACCCATCTCGTGTTTTCTGCCGACTTTGCATCGTGCTTTCCGGTTTGCGAAACCGTCGAGGCAAGTATCTGAATACTTGCTTTAACATGCTAGCATACGAGATCTAGTCTTGCTATGTAGTTGAATATCATACTATCTAATACAACTTAATGACGGTAATTGCTATTATATTATAAGTTAGAATTGACAGTTGCAGTTATCTTTAACATGGAATCGTTATAATAGTTTCTCGTAATTAATCGACCCACTATCAATCCATATTTCAACTAAATAAAACAATTGGATCGTATCTGTTTTATTTGTTAAATCATTCACGAGACAATTATTATACTTAGTTTAAATTCATGTAGCTTCATTACGTTATGTTGTGGATATTGCTTCACCTTGTGGCTATTGCACCCCAAAGGTGCGTGAACCTGTTAATAAGAGAATACAAACACCACTGTGTTTGCATGGAATAATATTGTTACTTACTGTTTCCTGCTGCTGTTCATTATTTGATTGTATACCTGTTGTGAGCACATACTCGATTGCACTACATATTGGCCTGACCCTGCTACACATGACATATACATACTTACCGACCCATCCTGTTGTACCATGACATGACTTGTTTCATGATTTCACGCTTAATGCCTACAAACCTGACCATTCCTGCTGTCTATCCAGACAGACCTACTTTTACCTGATTTTCTGTCGGCATTAGTCCTTGACTACTGAATACCTGACCTGACATACATAGCTTGGGGGTATGGGGAAATCAAAGGTGAAACCGACTTGTAACTCAATGGTTTGATACTTGTTCTGATCAGTCTTACGGGCTTGGCCAGTCCGGGAGTGATGATGCTGACATCACTCGTCCATCCTACTACCTACTTTTACTGCTTAGCGGCACGTCTCGGATTCAGCCCCGAGGACCTTGACCGTGGTCCCGGGCACGCACGGGATACTATTGAGTTATATCGACGATTCATCAATTGATTTCAAAGACTATAGAGTAGAAACCTGATAGGACAGTTTAGTCACCCGTGCACTTTACCCTGCTCTGTTATTGTACTGCTTTATTCATGCTCATACCTGCACTGCTTATTACCATGTTTATACTATATACTTGATGTCATGATGCGCTGACGTCTGGGTTTTGCATGGCCCAGATTCCGTACCACTGTCGACGACCGAGCAGGAGTACTTCAGCCAGCAGGCTGAACTGTGAGTTCCTTAGGGTTTAGTTTATTTATTTCATTTCATTTCCAGATGTGAGCCCGCATTATGGGACGTACTGTTTATTTATTGTATTGGATCATTTGTTTCCGCACTTATTGTTTGTTGATTCTTGTTATTATGGATTTGGACATGTATTAGATTAGTTTATTATTTTGTTCTTGATATCTCCACAACCGTAATGTGACTGTGGATGGATAATTCCTACCTACAGGTAGCATGGTTGGCTATGTCACGTGCCTCATCTTGCGTACTCTGGGAAGCGGGGCGTGACAATATATATATATATCAAATATAAATAATATGTAAAGAGAAGAAAATATAAAGTGAGCATTAAATATAAATTATATATAAAGAGAAGAAAATATAAAGTGAGCATAATATTAGTTTATATATATATATATATATCAATTTATTAAATCAATACTTGATTTAATAATCTGGTTATATCATATATAATCTAGCTAATATCAAATAACGCTAGATTAAAATGCGGTATCATATATCCGTATTTAATCTACCTCCCGCACATATCACTATACATACCCTACTTCGTTTCGCTTGAGCTAGAAAATCTTTATATTGGACTTTAAAGACTTGTCAATACACTGGTAGTTGGTAATGATCATATCAAACATCTACAAGCACATCAGTGGTACCGGCTGCCTGTAACGGCTACCCAGGTATTGAACGAATAGAAGATCAACAAGTAAACTTGTCCAAACTCCCTGTAGAGCCTACAAGCAACACTTACCGTACAGTCTGGTCTTTTCATCTGATATGTTGCATATCAAGTCTGGGGGGTGGTATCGTCAGACCCCAATAACTCGATAAGTCATGCCGATGTGCGGCCTATAATTAATAGAGAAACTACTGATAACACTTATCAGTAAATCTCATCAGTCTTGGCCAGAGACTTGCGGTTATAGCCAATCGAGCATAGCACAATATCACCTCCCAATACCGGGAGAGACGAAACCCCTCCTATTGCTCACTGCTTTCATATGACTCGGGATTGTACCCAACTATCACCTGTTTGCACGACTCAGTAGAGCCATGGTAGGGAGGTAATCAAAACACAGTGGGAACCACACAAGATACTATAACGATCTCGGGTCTACAGACTAACTTGTATAAGTGTCACCAAAGAACTGTCATCTGACGATAGGTATGGTACCATCTAGGAGTTCTCGACGGGTCCGTTCGGTGTACTCATTCTCCAATGAGCACGTGTGTACAATCTTTGGTGTCAAATACCAATAGTTGTGAGATCAACCATCATCCGATACAGGGTCTAAAAATGTATACACTAGTCTACACTGGAATATCGATACCCTGTCTCGATACTCTATCGACTAGGAACACTTAAGGATGTGCTTGTGGACTACTCAGGCCCTATTAGTATGATTCACATCATATTTCTGGTAGTCAAGCAAACATCCTAAGGGTTTTATCAACATGTATCAATGAAATAGTAAACTAGAACAAATGTACATGTTAAGATAAGTAACCAGATAGCATACTATCATGTTGAGTAAGAATGTTATATATACGTGTGTGCGCGTGCGCACGCGTGCGTGTCCAAGCATCCACTATAATTTACAATAACGGCCTTTAGGGCATACATATCACTAACAATCTCCCACTTGCACTAAACCCAATTGTTGTAGTATCACATACCTAACATCCCAAAAGGTCTTTCGAACTGCGTCTGGAGAAGGGCCTTCGTGAGTGGATCCGTCGTGTTGTCCTTCGTGTCAGCTTCCTGACCTCGATCTCGTAGCGATCTACTATCTCTCGGATCGGGTGATACCGTCTCAGAATATGTCTGGATCGCTGATGGGATCGGGGTTCCTTGGCCAAAACCACAGCTCCATTGTTATCACAATATAAGGGTATTGGATCAATAATGGATAGAACTATACCAAGTTCAGTGATAAACTTTTTCATCCAGACAGCCTCTTTGGTAGCATCATTAGCAGCGATATATTCAGCCTCCATTGTCGAGTCTGCAATGGTATCATGTTTGGAACTCTTCCAACATACCGCCCCTCCGTTGAGGGTGAAGACAAAATCTGAGGCAGACTTGCTGTCATCCTTATCACTCTGAAATCTCGAATCGATAAAAGACTCCATTTGGAGCTCACCGTTACCATACACCAAGAACATTTCTTTAGTACTTCGTAGGTACTTAGGAATGTTCTTCATAGCTATCCAGTGTTTTTCCCCTGGGTTTGATTGATACCCACTTACCACATTGAGTGTGTAAGCTACATCCGATCTAGTACATAATATCGCGTACATGATAGAGCCGACTGTAGAGGCATAGGGTATCATGTTCATGCGAGCCCTCTCCTTATTAGTCTTGGGAGACATCTCTTTGGAGAGAGTGAATCCTGAGCAAGAGGGTAAGTTACCACGCTTGTAATCTTCCATACTAAATCTCTTTAGTATGGTGTCTATGTACCTAGAGTGGGACAATCCCAACATTCTTTTAGATCTATCCCTATAGATCTTTATCCCCAGGATGTAGGAGGTATCACCCAGGTCTTTCATGGAGAACTTTTGTGATAGGAAGAGTTTGAATGAGTGCAGAATAGGAACGTCATTTCCTATCAAGAGTATATCATTCACGTACAATATGAGGAAAACGACCTTACTCTCTACTACCTTTTTATATATACACGGTTCATCTACGTTTTTGATGAAGTCAAACTCTTTGACTGCTACATCAAAACAGATGTTCCAACTCCGCGACGCCCAGCTTGCACACTTTTCCGCTGCTCTCACTGTCTACGAAGCACTCTAGCTGTGTTATATACACTCTCTCTTCTAAATCACCATTTAGAAAACGGTATTGACATCCATCTGCCAGATTTCATAGTAATGGTAGGCAGCAATGGCAAGTAGGATCCGAATGGATTTAATCATAGCCACCGGAGAAAAGGTCTCGTCATAGTAGACACCTGGTCGTTGACGAAAACCTTTTGCTACAAATCTAGCTTTGAAGGTCTCAACCATTCCATTTACACCGTTCTTCTTCTTGAAGATCCATTTGCTCCTGATGGGTTTTACCCCTTCAGGAGTATCCTCCAAAGTCCATACTTTGTTGGTGTATATAGATTCCATCTCAGATTGCATAGCATCCAGCGATTTCGCAGAGTCCCCACTTATGATGGCTGCTCGAAACTAGTCGGATCATCATCTTACATGATGCAATCCTCACTGCCACTATCTATGAGAAAACCGTAGTATCTTTCGGGTGCATAAGAAACCCTACTAGATCTGCGGAGTGGCTGGGATTCGTCCGGGATTATTGAATCTTGAGGTTCTACCAAATCCTTAGCTGCAGTCTGTGTTGGATATAGGTGCCCTCAAGGCAATTATTATAATTGAAGGAGGACCTATACGAGAGAACAATCTCACTCGAGATAATAGAATGCTATCTGGTTTGTCTTTATCTTTCATGTGATGCGTTTATTCATTATCACGTATCGTTTAGACATGAAATAAAGCTCTTAGGATTTTGTTTGACTACCAGGACGATGATGGAGATCATACTAGTGGGGCCTGAGTAGTCGATAAGCACATTCTTAAATGTCCCTAGTCGTAGGAGTATCGAGACTGGGTATCGGTACTCCAATTTAAACTAATGTGTACGTTTTATGATCCGGTTGGAGAGCAATAGCTGGTCCCATAGCTATTGGTGTTTGACACCGAGGATTGTATACATGTTCTCATTGGATGAGTTACACTGGACGGACCCACCGAGAACTCCTAGTTGGTAATATACCAATGTCAGATAGTAGTTTTTTGGTGACATGAGTACAGGGTAGTCCCTAGGACCTGAGATCGCCATAGTGTCTCATGTGTGTTCTCACTATATTTAGACTTCTACCTTACCACGGTTTAAAGGAGTCGTGCAAACAGAATTTTGTTGGGTATAGTCCCGAAGCATGTGGAGGCAGTGAGCGGTCGAGGGGACTCGTCTCTTACGGTATAGGGAGTTAATGTCGCGCTGTGCAGGACATGACTACAACTATAAGTCGGTGGCCACCGCAGTGGAGATAAACTGATAAGTGTTATCAGTTGTATTTTTGGTTGGTTAAGAGTCTTCTGTCGCACGACTTATCGAGTTATTGGGGTCTGACAGATTCCATACCCTAGACCTGATATGCGACACTCTTAGACGAAGAGACCGGACTGTATGGTGACTGTCACTTATAGACTTTGTAGGGTCCGGATGAGTTTTCTCGTCGACCTGCTTTTATCTTGCTCATACCTGTGCAGCTGTTACATACAGCTAGTGCCATTGACGTGCTTGTGGGTTATCCCATTAGGAGATTGGATCTGAAAATGTTTCGGATTTGATCGGATATGATCCTACATAACCTACTGCCAGCGTATTGACTGGTCTTTAGAGTTCACAACGAAAGTGCCAGCCGGAGCAGAATGTTGATGTGATGTGCGTATTGGATACGTGTGGGAATTCGATTAAATGTATGATTTAATCGAATGTACAAACAATACTAGCAGGTTTAAAATCCGGAATATTAAGTCAAGTGTTGACTTAATGACCGTATTTTGATATGGTTTCTAGTATTGTGTATTGGATACACACACACACACTCTGTTTCTTTCTCTATATATTATATTAGTAAGCGATACTGATATATTATTATTGCGTATACGATACGTAATATGGAAATGTATTTGATACATGTTTTCTTCTCTTTATAAATATGTATTTATTATCTATTATAAAGAGAAATGAATAGATGATAATTAACAAAAATAGAAAAGAAAACAAAAGATAAGAATTGAAAAGAAAAGAAAAGAAATGAAAAGAATAAATTAGAAGAGTAGACTTCTTCTCTCTTCTTTTCTTGTTTTATTCATTCTTCTCTTCTTTTCTTCTCTTTTTCTTTTGAAGGTTAATTCCAATTCTAATTTTAAATGAGGGCTTCATCTTCATCTTCTTCCTCCTCTCTTGAGAAAAGGTGGAGTTTGTAAATGAGGTTAGAATTCAAAAAGAGAGTGTTTTTCTTGATCACATCGCCTCACACATTAATCTAGCTAGTTCAATGTCTGAGTTTCTTCACTTGAGAAGTGAAAATGGAGTTTTTGGTTTGGGACTTTCACACGGTTCATCTATGACGAGACGGTCGGCTTGTAGACATCTCCGGGAAGCTCGCAAGGTCTAGCTTGGATCTTTTGATGGCGATCGGACGCGCTGCAAAGGTTGTAGCACTTTTTCTTGCTTTCTTGTTTTGCGCAATTACTAGTAAATGAATTGATCTTGGAATTGTAAATTAATGCTAAGTCTTGAAAATTTCGATTTTACATTCCACTGCGGTTCGCAAACATTGCGATCCCAGCATCGATTTACTAATATGGTATAATAGCCGATCATTTACTTCTAATTGAACTCGATGATCCAATAAAATATAATATGTTTAAAATTTTTTGCATAAGCTTATTAAACATAATCTTGCTAACATGTTGCAAAGTTTTTTTAAAACCGAGCCATTTTTTTTGGTTCTCTGTTGCTAATATGTTGCCAACTGTTGATAGCATGTTGTTCACCGCCGAAAGATCAGACTGAGACGTTGGGACATCTAGCCTAAATTTGGGGGCAGATACTATTTGGACTTCTCCATCCACCTTTCTGAAAATACCAAGTTGATTTATGGCACCATATATCGGAGGTTTGGACAGATGTGACCGTTGTAGCAGATTTTATTAGATCCCTCCTCGTTTGTGAGGGGTTTTTGATTATGGGGACGCTCTTCCCTGCAGGCGTAAGTCCCTGCAGTTAATTACGTTATCGTGTTGTATTTGTTTTATTTTGGGTTGCCCATGGATTGTATACGAAGACTATTTTATGTCATCGCCTGTAGGGCGCGGATTAGTCCAAATCCTTATATTTGAGATTTGGCTTTGGGTCAAGGATTTTCTTGACGGGGTCCACGTTGGTGTTGGGGTAAAAATTTACACCCCGGTTGACCAAGTCAAAATCAAAGTCAACCCCAAGCCAGGTGGGCCCAAGCCCAGGTCAAGTGGGCCAATGCCCGAAGCGAGCCTAAACATGAAGCGACCGGCCTCCCCCCATGCCAAAATAAAAATTTTGTAATAAATAATTTTGTTGTATTTCTTGTATTTTTATTTTATAAATAAATGTAAGAAAATGGGCATAAAGCCAAATTTTTGTAAAGCCCATAGTTTATGTGCAAAAAGAAATAACACATGAGGCATGGGATAGGCAAAATGCCATTTTGTAAAGCCCAAGGGGCTATATGTAAAGTGTATAGCCTATAAAGGCAAAGATAATGAAAATATCCCAACAACTTTTTCTCTCTCCAAAAAATTCAGATCTGTGATCTTCTCCTTCCTCAAGGTTCTAAAACCTTCTTCTTTCTTTTGAATTAAATCAAGAGTTTTACTCTTCCTTTTCCAAAACTAAATAGTTTTTCACCACAAAACCCACAAAGGGGAACTTGGATCTGCCATTAGATCTCAAAAAGGGGAGATCTTTAAATCTCACCCCCTTTCTTTAAGATCCGGCCAAACGACAAGAAGAAGGAGGAGACCCATCTCCAGAAACCCCATTTTGGGGAAGATCCAGGGCTTAAGGGGAGAAGCCCCCTTCATCAGCCTCAAAATATCCCAGGAGTTTAACTCTTCATATATATACATATATACAAAACAATAAGTGCTCCTTTCTGGGAGTACAACTCCTATTGCAGGGACTAAGTCCTTCTTGCCTCCCGAGCGCCCACGTGCCTGGTACGTGAGGCGATAGCGCCCAAAGTGCTAGCGCCCGAGCGCCCACGTGCCTGGCACGTGGGAAAGCGCTAGCGCTCTTGCGCCCAAAGCGCTAGCGCCTGAGTGCTCACGTGCCTGACACGTGGGGCGCTAGCGCTCTTGCGCCTAAAGCGCTAGCGTCCGAGCGCCCACGTGCTTAGCATGCGGGGCTCTTGCGCTCTTGCGCCCAGGGCGCTAGCTCCCGAGCGCCCACATGCCTGGCACGTGGGGTGCTAGCTCCCAAAGCACTAGCGCCCGAGTGCCCACGTGCCTGGCACGTGGGTCGCTAGTGCCCTTGCGCTCAAAGCGCTAGCATCCAAAGCGCCGGCGCTTTTTCCCATGCATCCTTTGGATGCTCTTTCCCTTTTGTATATATATGTATATATACATACACACACACATACTCCACACTAAAAACACCTCCCCCGTTAGAAAAAATTTCTAACGGGGCGCTGTCCCGCACCCCGCAAAGGTGTTGCTAGCCCCTTTGACCCCCAGCCCGCTATCCGGGTAGCGGGACCCTTGTAAAAACTCTGCGGGGCCCCCGATATATCCAAAACCCCTTTTAAAACACAACACACGCACACTGAACATTGAGTTCGCATGACCAGTTTAACCCATTAATTGGAGATTCCCTCGTTCTAAAGGCGAGGGGTAATTAACGACAGCTTAGTCTACGGCTGTCGGAGATTCGGATCCCCACAATCAATAAACCCCTGCCTACATAGGCAGGGGGAATCTGTAATGCGCCTGACAAGCGCGCACGTATTTCCATCTCAACGGGGTGACGAAAAACACGCTACAGATTCTGGCACGCCCGGTGGGACCTTTCTCTCCTCCCATATTTCGGGTTAAACGTTCATGCGAACTCAATCAATATATATATCGATTGCCTATACTGAAATGATGTTTTCTTTTCTTCCAGCAATCAACTTTCAATGACAATATCTCCCAGGACGAATTCAGCTCGCGACCCCGATCTCGTACGTGGTCAAGATCAATGCTCGTGTGGTTCTCCCCGCAAGCCTCAGTCGACAGTGGGAGGAACTGCCCTGCCAGTTCGGTTCCGTCATCATCTACCTCGCTGGAAGCGCTCATTTGGCAGAAATACCGGCAAAGCAGGCGGCCAAGCCGGTCTCAAGGGGCAAGAGGCCGAAAGTTGTGATCGCCAAGGCACCACAACCGAAACTTAAGACGGTGTCTGAATGACTCTCTGGCGCTCCAGCTGGGGGCAAGACTTCCGGTACAAAGGGCAACATCAAATGTGGCGGATGAGCTCAGGCGGTGACTCCAACAAATGCACAATCATGAGTATCTCCAAAGCCCTCCATCGCCCGGTCTACGGCGGCTTCCCGAAGAGCCGTAACCAGCCAAGTGCTCAAAACAGAAAGGCTGAGACAGAAGCGGCTCAGGTATCGAGCCAACAAGAGGGCCAGGACTTCGGCCAGGTAGAATCTTGTGAGATTCCAAGAGCAAAGTCATCCTGCGACGACGGCTGAGTCGGCCATAAAAATCAGCAATTCCTTTGAACCTCTGAAGTGGGTTCAGAGAAATGCCATGACCGCCAGGATCAAGAAGACATCGGTCTGAACAATGCCACGAAGGGACGTGTCCCAGCCTCAACAGAAAAAGTATGACACTGTCTCTTCAAGAGTTTATCAGGAGCTCTATGCCGCACGAAAGCAGCGGGGAAAACCCAGAAAAGAAGCGCCAGCACCATTCAAGAACCTGGTCAGGCCAGCCGCCTTCAATCGACTGCCTGCTACCAAAACAGGGGGGTCAAGACTGTAGGGTTCCTAGGCACACTAATGAAGTCTCACAAGTGATCAAACATGCTCAATTCAAAAATTTCCTTATGCCTACAAACCCTAATACGGATCGTTAACTAGATATATAGGTGATGCGATGCAAGTAAACGAATTTATAGCTAAAGAGAAGGGGCTACAACCTTTGTAGATCCGGTCCTCCACCTCCTAGGCTCCGTGGTGAAGTCCCCTCGCTGTCCATATCGGATCCCGGACTCTAGCATCGGCTTCATCGGAGAATGGGCGGGCTAGGTCATCAACTACAATGCCGAAGATGATCTACGTCGAGGCATCACAAGATCAAGCTCCTACTTCACCAAGCCATGAAAACTTATGAAAGAAACACCCTATACTACTTGGCAAGAGGTAGAGGATGAAGAAATAGGAGGTGGGTTCACTTTAGAATTGGATTTCTCACTCTTATTCTCAAGTTGCCATTGATGGTGGCATAGTTTCTTCATGTTGAAGATGAAGAAGAAGAAGAAAAGAATATGATAGAAAATATGATAAGTATCTTTTTAAAAAAGAAAACAATATGATACTTATCATATATTCAACCATGGTTTAGTGTAGAGATTTAACTAAGGTTAGATGAATGGTTAGGGTTAGACATGAGACAAGAATGGTGGACTTGTTCAAAGCTTCAAGAAGCTTCAACAAACAAACAAAACAAGCCACCATTCTTTTCTCTTTATCTTTTCCAAAAGAATGATAAATAAATAAATAGATAATAAGTGAATAAACAAAACCCTAACCACTCTCACAACCATGGTTTAATCTTTACAAAAACCCAAGTGAGCATGTATCATCAAACATGATACAAACAAGTGCACAAAAAATATATCACATATACAATGTGCATCAAGTGAGAAAATCCTTTTAAAATGAACCAATACTAGTTAATGCAAAGTAATATATCAAATATATAATTATGCATTAAATCATTAAATCAATACTTAATTTAACGATCCGGTCATATCGCATATAACCGACTAATATCCAATGTATCGGCTTATCGAATCAATCCTTGATTCGATAACTAGGTTATATCGCATATAACTAATCGATACATTAATCGCAAGAATGGAATACGGTATCACATACACGCATTATTCTCGGTCCCGCACATATCTCATATGCGCTCCTATTTCGTTTCGCTTGAGCCAGGAAACCTCTGTGTAGGACTCTAAAGTCTCGTCAATACGCCGGTAGCAGATGATGATCATATCAAACATCCACAAGCCGCAAGCGGTCTGCTAAACGTAACGGCCACCCGGGTATTGAGCGATCAGAAGATCGCCGAGCAAGCCCGCTCACACTCCTGTGAATCCAACCAGTAACACTTACCGTATAGTCCGATCTGTTCGTCTGATATGTCGCATATCTCGCCTAGAGGTGGTAAACGTTAGACCCCAGTAGCTTGATAAGTCATGCCGACATGAGGTCCATAACATTCGTGAAACTACTGATAACTCTTACCAGTATATCACTGCAACCCTGGCCAGGGATTTCCTGTTATGGCCAGTCGAGCATAGCGCAACATCAACTCCCAATACCGGGAGAGACGAATCTCCTCCTATCGCTCATTGCCTCCATGTGATTCGGGACTGTACCCAAAAGCCACCGTTTTGCACGCCCTCTTGGACGTGGTAAGGTGGAAATCAAAGCACAGTGGGAACCACACAAGACTCTATGACGATCTCGGGTCAACAGACTACTCTGTACCAGTGTCACCAGAGAACTGCCATCTGACGTAAGGTATAATACCATCTGGGAGTTCTCGGCGAGTCCATCCAGTGTACCCAGTCTCCACTGAGCACCCGTATATCATCTCCGATGTCAAACACCAATGGATATGGGATCATCCATCGCCCATCTGTATGGGTCGAGAAGGTATACGCTGGTCTACTCTGGTATATCGATGCCCCATCTCGATACACCCACGACTAGGGACCTTGAAGGATGTACTTATGGACTACCATGTCCCCACTAGTATGATCCGCATCATAGTCCAGGTAGTCAAGTACACATCCTAAGGGCTTTATCAACATGTAATCAGAGAGACAGAAAGTATACATGTTAAGATAAAGAGCAACCAGATAGCGTACTATCATGTCGAGCAAGAAAGTCCTACCTATATATGTCCCAGCATCCACTACAATATACATCCTATGTACAGTAATGGCCTCCAGGGCATACATATAACTAACAATCTCCCACTTGCACTAGGGCCATCTGTAGCAGTGGTTGCAGTATCACATACTCAACCATCCCATAAAAGTCTCTCTTTGGGAAAAGGCCTTCGTGAGTGGATCCGCCGTGTTGTCCTCTGAATCTACTCTCCTAACCTTGATCACCCTGGGGATCAACTATCTCCATGATCAGGTGATGCTTCCTCAGAATATGTCTGGGTCACTGATGGGATCATGGTTCCTTGGCCAAAGCCACACTTCCATTGTCACACAATGGTGGGAACCTAGTTCATCTTATGAACCAATATACACCCAAACTGCCTCTTTGGTAGTATCTATAATAGCGATGTTACCAGCCTTTATCGTCTAGTTTGCCACGGTATCTAGCTTGGAACTCTTCCAACATACCGTCCCTCTACTGAGGGTAAAGACAATGCCTGCGACTGACATTCAGTCGTCCTTATCACCCTGGAACCTTTCCATTGATTCTCCCCAGGATCAACTGATACTATCTCACTATAATTAGTGAGAATCCTAACATCCATTTAGATCTATCTCATAGACCCAAATCTCAGGATTTAGGAGGTATCATTTTGATCTTATATGGAGAATCTATGTGATATGAGGAGATCGACCGATCGTAGCATAGGAAACTCTTTTCCTATCAAGAGTATGTCATCCACGTACTCTACGAGGATCATTACCATACTCCATACTACCCTTTTGTACATACAAGGTTCATCTACCATTTTGATGAAGTCAAACTCTTTGACTATGACATCAAAACAGATGTTCCAACTTCGCGATGCCTGCTTTATCCTGTAAAGCAACTTACACATGTTTCCGCTGCTCCCACTGTTTACGAAGCCCTCTGGCTGTGTACTTATAGACTTTCTATTCTAAATCAGTATTTAGAAAAGCAGTCATGACATCCAACCACCAGATATCGCAGTCATGGTATGTAGCAATGGTAAGTAGGATCTGGATGGACTTAAGTATAGTCTCTGGAAAAGGTTTCATCATTTTCCACTCTTGGTCGATGACGAAAACCTTTAACAAGTCTAGCAGTGAAAGTTTCAACTTTTCCATATACACCAAGTAATCTTCTCAAGATTTACTTGCTCCTGAAAGGGATTTAACCTTTCAGATATAGCAACCAAAGTCCATACTTTGTTGGTGTATATGGATTCCATCTCAGATCGCTAAGCATCCAGCCATTCTTACAGAGTCCCTACTCTCGATGGCCCGCTCGAAACTAGTTGGGTCATCATCTCATGATGCATTCCTTGCTCCCACTGTCATTGAGAAACCGAGGTATCTCTCAGGCGGATGAGGAACCCTACTAGATCGGCGGAGAGGCTGAGGTTCGTCGGGAACTATAGAATCCTTTGGTTCTGTCAAATCATCAACTGCAGTTTTGTATAGCTGGAACATTTCCAGTTCTACAGAACTGATCCTGCCTCGATCTTGTCCGGATTTTGCTTAAGACATAGGCCGAACAATCCTAAATCTTAACTTACTTAAGAGATAGGTTCTTCCCATACCATATCTCATATGGAGTGGTAGTCACTGATTTGATTCGAACCTAATTCAATAGGTATGCAGCTTCTCAAGCGCATAACTCCCAAAAGGAAATAGGAAACTCAGTAGTACTCATCATAGAGCACACCATATCTAATATTGTGCGATTGCTCCACCTCGATACACCGTTGTGCTGTGGTGTATTCAGAGGAGTAACACTGAGAGAGAATCTCATTCTTCTTTAGAATAGTCCAGGAATTCTATACACAAGTATTTTCCTCCCTGATCTCATCATAGGACATAATACTTATACCCGGTTATTGGTTCTCTACTTCTGACTTATATTCTGTGAATACCTCAAAAGCTTCGGACTTATGTTTCAACAGAAACATATGACTGAATCTTGAGAGATTATCAGAGAATATAATGAAGTATAAAGAACCAGTCCTGGCATGTGTAGCTGGAGACCTTACATACATCATCATGTATCAGTCCCAAGAGTTCATTAACTCTTTCTCTGTTTCTAATAAACAGGGCTATGGTCATCTAATCTTTGTGACATGACTGGCAAGTTTGACAAGATGTAAATTCAAATTGATTTAAATATGCATCTAAAATGTAACTTCAGCCAGTCGGGTCTCATTGATGTGACCTAGTCTACAATGCCTCAAGAAAGATTCGTTCATTTCTGAACTTTTCCTCTTGTGTGTGTTCTGTATACTAGGAACTGTAGTTTGATTTAAAACGTCAATGCTTTTAGATAACGTGTCTGAACCGATCAACTTTTGATATAGGAAATGTTCAAAACATTATCCAGCAATACAAAATTTTATCATTACTTTAATAAATAAAGAGATTGATATGATTTTGTATATCAGGTTCGGTATCTAATAGCATTTGTTCAGAATCAATGTATTGGTAATACAGGGTGACAGTGACCAACAGACTTGGCTGCAACACTTGCCCCTGTTTCTGTCTCATGAAACTTATCACCCGTTCTCAGTTTTTCTACCTTTTTGTAGCCCTATGTAACAGATTACATATCTGGGATCCTGATCCGGTATCAAATACTCAGGATTCAGAGGATACTGAGAAACAGTTCTTTATAATGAACACACCCGAAGGAGATGCATCATATGCACTTTCTTCGTTTGGGCGGCATAGGATTCTGGTATTCCCCTATTTCCTGCTCTGTCTTATAACAATTATAAGTTGGAGCGGGACCAACGTTCCCCAGCTCAGTATAACAAGCGGGTTCGATCAATACATCCATATTATTATCTTGATTAAGGCGTGATATGGTCGCTACCTGGAGAGAGAGAGAAGAAAACACTCTGCGTGCGCTCTTGCAAGATTAGATTGGTTATATATTTTATCTAATCAGGATGGCTCCCACTGTTTTTATCAAATCTTCCTTCAAACCCTAAAAGGAAAGACTAGCCGGGATTAATTACACGCTACAATTTCGCCAATCTTTCAGCCAGGCCAGTGTCGGTACTTTGAGGGAGGTCCCCCGTGCTTTCGCACGAACCTAATTACAGTAAACCTCGTTTTCCCAGAGGCTTAACCCCGTTAACACCTTTCTAGACACCTACTTGATCGGCTAATTGTAATGTGTAAAACTCTCCCAGGAGTAACTCTTACTCGCAGCGGGTATCGGGATCCAACTATCTCATAGAAGGTATGCAATCTCATTGCAAATTTCAACACTTGAAATTCCCGATATTTTTGCCCCTAACCTCCTATGACCTTGACAAAGGCCAACAAACCATAGGATGCTAGTCAAGTTCAACCCGTCATTTCCTGATTGAATTAAACCCACCCATATGACCCTTAACTAAGGTCAACAAAGTCACGTGACTGGCCTAACTAATCACATCATATGCGGTGTAGGAAGACATCACTTAGCTGCCGTACACTGTGCCTTGACTATGGTCAACAAACACAGCACGAATACTACGTACTCTACTTCCTAAAATGACGGAGGGTTGCGAATGGTTTTTTATGAAAACCATTAACTCTTTGAACTTGATCTCGTTGCAGAATCAAATGGTTTTCAAATGGAATGTTTTTGAGGCTTTTTCTAGTTTTGCTAAAGGGGTCACTCCCGGTGAAGGGATCGTCGGCCCTTTCCTCGTCGAATGAGGTGCGGGATATATCATATATATCTCTGTGAAAAGCAGAAACTATAGAAGCAATCAAAAACAAACCGAGTGATGTAGCATCTGCCAGTTATTGCTAAAGGAGCCACTCCCGATGAAGGGATCTCGGTCCTTTCCCTATCGAATAAGGCGCAGGATGTTCTACAAGGAACACCGCGATGCAAAGCAAGAACTGTAGCTACCTGTTTTTATTTTGAAATTCGATTCCACAACATCAATTAGGTTTATTTTCTTTCATTAATCTCATTAATGAATATCCCATCATTTAAGTCCACCTAATCATCACAGATAAATATAACGTACGCTTATGCCATCCACATTCGCCTCGATGTCCCGTCTGCACCGTTAGGTTAGGTAACTAACGCCAGAACGAGGCAGGGCTAGCGCGGGTGTAAAACATAAGCAACGTCTATATAATATATCATATATACTATATATACTATCTATCTGAACAAATCACATGATCACATCACAGATAACGCAGCAGAAAATATCATATGAAATATTGGATATATTAGGACGTCCGTGTTTTCAATACGAGCCAGTATAAAACACGGATTCCACGGTCGTGATGAATAGCCAATCCCACACCCCTAGACCCCTACGAGAGCGGCAAGCAACCCTACCAATTCTAGGGTTAGGAGACCCGGACTCGACTCCTCGAGTTGGTCTCCCACTGGACCCCAGAACCCGGTTACTTGTGCCCCCCTCCTTGGGTCTATCCTAATACGGAAAAGTAAATAATATACAGATGGTGACAACATCCGCAACCTGGAAGTGCCCCAATAAAAGAATATTACATACAAGTTTTTACATGAATGAAAATGAAAAAACGCCCATTTCACATAAAAAACCCCCGGCTATTCAAACACGACGATCCAATATAACATATCCAACAACACATAACATCACATGTCATCAACGTAAGTAAATATACGCATCCCAATTGTCGTTGACATATAGTAACGAAACCGGCGATATCACATATTACACTTACGGTCACAGAAAAGAAAGTGTAAAACTACAACAGTTGGAATCCGCAAACTCTTTAGACATCGCATGCCTAATCAAATGAAATACTTAGACATCGCATGCCTAACAATTATAAACCCCGCATTTTAGTCTCATTATCGAAAACACTTTTCAATATCATGTCGGGTAATTCAACAGGATTCCCGAAAAACTGATCGAATGCTCGTCGCAAACTTTAGTAGGCGGCCGCACCCCTGATACCGTCGACGAAGTGCACCAAGGCGGAACACCGCTGCCGCGAGCACCCGGACGGATGCTTTCGGCGACGGGGTTCTCCTACAGTCACTTGGTCGGGGCTATGGAGTGAGGCTGTCTATTAAGTTTACCCGGCGAGTATCCGCGTACACTACGTGATTGCGACGGACTTTTGATCACATCAAAATTCCGTGGCAACCGATCAAGTGAGACTAAACTGCTATGTTTATAACATTCATCCAGTCATCTCATAACTATTTGCGAATTCCAAGTATTGTATCACATTCCGGATAAATAGAAAATGTTAAACTTTCCGATCGAACAATCGAACACCCAAGTTTTCCCGATACAGTCCAACACATGAAATAAGTCTAAAAACATTCAGTTCGTGCCTCAGTACCAACGGTCCAGCCGTAGAAGGGTCAAGCCAACGCCTCACATGTGGCACGCCGTACTGCCCCAAACCCTAAGGTTCAAAGGGCAGTTCAAGACGGTCATATAATCGAGTTAAGGTTTGTTGTCTTCTAGAGGGACCATCGCGTTACTTGCACTACTTAGAACGTCGTTAAACTACGGAAAAGTCCAACAATTGGAAATTTCCCGGCAGGGGAAAAAGTGGGTATTTATATCCGGTCGAACCTTTTAACATATTCAAAAATTACCCGGAAAAACACACAGACAAAATTAGACAATCCGATCGAAACACCGAGTCCCCAATACAACCCAGAAAACTCAACTCTTGAGTTCAGATTAAAAATTCCCAGGAAACTCAGCAATGAAATATAGAAGTTACTGTGCAAAAAGAACTAACTAAAGAGGCTAAGTGGCCGCGGAACCGCCGCATTATCCATGCTAATGCCGCTGTTCCACCGCGCTTTAATGGAATTAGGCTATCGAATTTCACAGTAACTCTTACAACCACCTGCTGATTTTTCTGCATATTTTTAATGTGGAAAAATGCACAGTTTTGAAAAAAGTACAGAGAACAAGTTTGGAGTTAGGGTTTTGGTTCGATCGGACTTCAAACTCCGTCTACGCATCGCCTAAGGCTCTAGCTAGGTCTGATACCACTGTAGGGTTCCTAGGCACGCTAAGGAGGTCTCACAAGGCATCAACCATGCCAATTTCTAATTTTACAAGTGCCGAGAAACCCTAATACGGATCGTTAACTAGATATATAGGTGATGCGATGCAAGTAAACGAATTTATAGCTAAAGAGAAGGGGCTACAACCTTTGTAGATCCGGTCCTCCACCTCCTAGGCTCCGTGATGAAGTCCCCTCGCTGTCCATATCGGATCCCAGACTCTAGCATCGGCTTCATCGGAGAATGGGCGGGCTAGGTCATTGACTACGATGCCGAAGATGATCTACGTCGAGTCGAGGCATCACAAGATCAAGCTCCTACTTCACCAAGCCATGAAAACTTATGAAGGAAACACCCTATACTACTTGGCAAGAGGTAGAGGATGAAGAAATAGGAGGTGGGTTCACTTTAGAATTGGATTTCTCACTCTTATTCTCAAGTTGCCATTGATGGTGGCATAGTTTCTTCATGTTGAAGATGAAGAAGAAGAAGAAAAGAATATGATAGAAAATATGATAAGTCACTTTTTAAAAAAGAAAACAATATGATACTTATCATATATTCAACCATGGTTTAGTGTAGAGATTTAACTAAGGTTAGATGAATGGTTAGGGTTAGACATGAGACAAGAATGGTGGACTTGTTCAAAGCTTCAAGAAGCTTCAACAAACAAACAAAACAAGCCACCATTCTTTTCTCTTTATCTTTTCCAAAAGAATGATAAATAAATAAATAGATAATAAGTGAATAAACAAAACCCTAACCACTCTCACAACCATGGTTTAATCTTTACACAAACCCAAGTGAGCATGTATCATCAAACATGATACAAACAAGTGCACAAAAATATATCACATATACAATGTGCATCAAGTGAGAAAATCCTTTTAAAATGAACCAATACTAGTTAATGCAAAGTAATATATCAAATATATAATTATACATTAAATCATTAAATCAATACTTGATTTAACGATCCGGTCATATCGCATATAACCGACTAATATCCAATGTATCGGCTTATCGAATCAATCCTTGATTCGATAACTAGGTTATATCGCATATAACTAATCGATACATTAATCGCAAGAATGGATTACGGTATCACATACACGCATTATTCTCGGTCCCGCACATATCTCATATGCACTTCTATTTCGTTTCGCTTGAGCCAGGAAACCTCTGTGTAGGACTCTAAAGACTCGTCAATATGCCGGTAGCAGATGATGATCATATCAAACATCCACAAGCCGCAAGCGGTCTGCTAAACGTAACGGCCACCCGGGTATTGAGCGATCAGAAGATCGACGAGCAAGCCCGCTCACACTCCTGTGAATCCAACCAGTAGCACTTACCGTATAGTCCGGTCTGTTCGTCTGATATGTCGCATATCTCGCCTAGGGGTGGTAAACGTCAGACCCCAGTAGCTTGATAAGTCATGCCGACGTGAGGTCCATAACATTCGTAAAACTACTGATAACTCTTACCAGTATATCACTGCAACCCTGGCCAGGGATTTCCTGTTATGGCCAGTCGAGCATAGCGCAACATCAACTCCCAATACCGGGAGAGACGAATCCCCTCTTATCGCTCATTGCCTCCATGTGGTTCGGGACTGTACCCAAAAGCCACCGTTTTGCACGCCCTCTTGGAAGTGGTAAGGTGGAAATCAAAGCACAGTGGGAACCACATAAGACTCTATGACGATCTCGGGTCAACAGACTACTCTGTACCAGTGTCACCAGAGAACTGCCATCTGACGTAAGGTATAATACCATCTGGGAGTTCTCGGCGAGTCCGTCCAGTGTACCCAGTCTCCACTGAGCACCCGTATATCATCTCCGATGTCAAACACCAATGGATATGGGATCATCCATCGCCCATCTGTATGGGTCGAGAAGGTATACGCTAGTCTACTCTGGTATATCGATGCCCCATCTCGATACACCCACGACTAGGGACCTTGAAGGATGTACTTATGGACTACCATGTCCCCACTAGTATGATCCGCATCATAGTCCAGGTAGTCAAGTACACATCCTAAGGGCTTTATCAACATGTAATCAGAGAGACAGAAAGTATACATGTTAAGATAAAGAGCAACCAGATAGCGTACTATCATGTCGAGCAAGAAAGTCCTACCTATATATGTCCCAGCATCCACTACAATATACATCCTATGTACAGTAATGGCCTCTAGGGCATACATATAACTAACAAAGATAGCGATATGTGAAATCAGCCGCCGATAATAAAAAGACGGCAGGATATATTATCCATACGGTCTATATGGCGGGTGGGCACCCCAGCAACAACATTCGCAGCAAAAGAAAGAATGGGGCCACCACATCCCAAGTCCAATCTGGCTTGAATGTGGTTGCCTCTTCCTAAGAACAGCCGCCTCCGCTGGATGATGAAAACCCTCTTGATGAGGACGATAGGCAGAAGGACCCTTCGGTCCAGGCAGATTCAAGCTCGGACAGTGAGGAAGAGCCGAATTTCCGCCCCAGGACCGTGGAGCAAGAGCTGCTTCAAGAGCTTCGAAAACAACTCAAGAGCAAAGATAAAGAGATGGCCAAGCTCTATTCGAAAATTGACGACCTAACGAACGTTGTGATGCAGCTTACTGCTCAAATTGCTCGAGCGCCTCTCAATCAAGCACAAGTCGCCACCCATGAGCCGGATGATGACAATCCGAAGCGACCGATGCCTGTCCCTTTGGGTCCAAGATTCGTCGAGCCGCACGAAAGTCGGCCACATTCCGCTTCGGGGGACGCCTTGGCCCCAGATAACACTATCCCGCTAACACAAGATCGGATAATGGATTTGGTCACCAGCAAGGTTAAAACATTGGTGGCCGAAGCTGAAGCTCAGAAAGAAATTGGCAGTAGTGGGCGGCCATATCCCATACAGTACGATCTGATCGAGTTCCCGAGCGGCTACGTCATTCCTAAATTTGGAAGATTTGACGGGACGGGAAACGCAAATCAGCACGTCGCCCATTTTAAAGCATCGTGCGGAAATACAGGGGGCAATGATGCGCTCCTTCTTCGTCAGTTTGTCAACATCCTGACTGGTGTCGCTTTTGACTGGTACACGAGTATACCAGACGAGTCCGTCATTACCTTTGCCCAAATGGAGTCTCTGTTTCGGCAAAGGTTCATGAGTGTTAGTGATAAAATCTCCATTGCCGACCTTGTGAGGACCAAGCCGGGGAAGAATGAAAGCAACATCGACTTTATCGCCTGATGGCGTAATCTCATAGTCAAGTGCGAACCGCCGCTGGAGCAGGACCAGTCCGTCAGCCTTCTCATTGGGAACCTCAGCAATTGGATGGTCCCATTCTTGTGTACAGCGGGCCTCAAGACATTTCAGGAGCTAACCAAGAAAGTCCAAATGCTGGAACGCTCGAAACAAGAGTCCCCGCCGGACTCTCAGAGAGACAAGACTTGGAAAAGCAAGCGGGATGACAACCGTAGAAGCGGGAGTTCCAGCAGTACCAATGTCTTCAATGCGTCCGATAATGAAGAAAAGCGAAAGGTGGGCGAATCCAAAACCAACCGGTCTCGAAAGCCATTGCTGGGAGGAGATGGGCCTTCCCTAGAGGAGAAAAAGAACAAGGTTTACTCTTTCAGAAGGGACAAGGTCCGCAAGCTATTCAAAGATGCCTTGAACAACGGTCTACAATTGCCGGAGTCAAAAAGACCTCAAGAAGCAAAAATGACCGACAATCCCCTGTATTGCCCGTACCACCGAGTAGTGAGCCATGCGATCGAGGATTGCTATATCTTCAAGGACTGGGCCGAGAAGCAGTACAAGGGTGGAGAGATCGAGCTGTCCAAAAGTGTGTTGGTGAACAATCAAGTTGCAACCACCAACTTTATACAGATAGAAGCTGAAGCCTTCTGGGAGCAGACAGCCGAACCCGCTGCCCTGAGAAATGAAACGGACTCACCGCGGCCTCCGTGGAGTACGCACATATCTAATAAGACGAAGAAGATGATAAAGCTACTTCGGAAAGAGCCCATGACGGAATGGGAAGGGCAGAAGAAGCCTACCTTTCCAGCTGCCAATACGGCTCCATCAGGCTCAAAATCCAAAAAGCTCAAGAAGAAGAAAAGTGCAGCTCAGCGCGAAAAGGAGTCTGCGGGGAGATCGACCATTCAAAAATATATCGATTCCCTCGAAGAATATGAACAGAAGGAAATAACTCTGATTCAATTGAAGGAGTTCCTCCCTGTACGAGCGGCTGAAATTCTGGAGGAGTTAGAAGAAGACTCCAATAAAGAGATCCTAGTAGTGACCTGCTACGCCTTCCATCTTGGCAGAGACTCTGAGGAGGAGCTCTGTTTTCCCGAAGAGGACGAGGAGCTCGCTACAAAGGCCAATCAAATCTAGCTCAGAAGCGGCAGGGCTCTACCGCCAAATCAGGGCAACGCCCTAAAAGGGAAGGAAAAATAGGTGGCTAATGAGGAAGATGGTAGAGACCCGACTGATGAAAACTCAAGTCCTTCCTCGGCGGACTATAATGTCTTGGCTCATCTCCGGAAGCTTCCGTCTCTCCTGAGCATCTACGATGCCTTGGTCCTATCTAAAGAGCTTAGAGATGTTCTCATTTATGCTCTACAAAACCCTGAGCGGTATCCGGCTCGCTTTGCGGAAATTAATATGAAAGAAGCTCAGTACACTTTGCAAGCCGCCGCAGTCACGTTTAAGGATGAAGACTTGCTACTGGGAACGGCTGAGCATAATCGGCCGCTTTACGTGACCGGATACAGCGACAGAGATCGGATTAATCGCATATTGATTGATCCGGGGTCCTCAGTGAACATCATGAACTTGCGAACTCTGAAGAGTTTATCAATGGACGTCCGACACCTGTCAAGGGAATGGATTGTCATTCAACTCTTCAACCAAAATTTCCAGCAAGTTCTGGGGTTTATAGCTTTGCCAATCAAATTCGGGGATCTGCAAACTGAAGCTAAGATATACGTGATCGACGCCGACACGTCTTATAAGATTCTATTGGGACGGCCGTGGCTCCACGATTACGGCATCGTTCCGTCAACTCTCCATCAATGCACGAAGTATACTAAAAATGGCGAAGAAAGATGCATTGACGGAGACATCCAGCCGTTCAATGTGCATGAAGTCCGATATGAAGATTCTCGGTACTTTATGAACCACCAAAATGCTAAGCCACAACTGACTGAGGATAGAGCGGCCCCAAGACTCAAAAGAAAATCTGAGGCGGCTGTCACTTTCAAAAGCAAAAACGTCCAAGTATGCTCGCATTTCGGTAGCGACACTGATGGGTCCGACGCTGGAAGTCCGTCCTTCCGTAAAACTCGCCCTCGTTTCGGTAGCGATACGGACGAATCCGATACTGAAAGCCCATCTAGCAGCAAAGTCCGCCCTCATCTTGGCAGCGACACTGAAGAGTCGGAAGAAGAGGACCTGCCGTGCAACAACTGTGCAGATTGGACCCCCATGCAGCAAGCGAAACTACGAGAGACGTTCGAAATTGCAGAAGGGTCCATGTCCATCACAAGGGTGCCGAAGCAGATGTGCAAATAGCTCGATGCATTGTCAGTCTCCACCGTGGACCAGCTGAAAACTTTCTACGTTCCCGGAAGGAAGAATGGATAGAAGGGCATCCTGTTTTATGGGTCAAACCCTGTTGTGCACCCGGACGATTTGTCTGTCGCATGCCTTCCCTATGAGAGAGGCATAAGGGCCGTCCTCAATCTCAAATACTATGCGCCCGAGATGAAAGAATATTTCAAAAAGTGCGAATGCCGGTTATATCAAACGGAGTCTGAAACAAAGTTTTATGAAGGGTTATGGCATCCGCCCCAGGTCCGAGCACTTATCGATGGATGAATTCCAGATAGACGGGGCATAGGCTACATTCAACCTGATTCCAAAGCGTGCTACATGATCCATGTTGGTGAGGCCAGCGAAAGATCAAATGATGATGACGAGATAGCCGAGCCAGAAGAAGCTCCTCAAGAGCTCGAAGACGGCGGACAAGCAACCTTTGACGAGCTAACCGAGATTGACTTAGGAACGCCCGATAATCCAAGGCCAACCTACATCAGCTCACTCTTGTCAGAGGAAATGAAAGAGCAGATAATTGCCCTGCTGCATGAGTTCGTTGACTGCTTCGCGTGGACATACAAAGAAATGCCTGGTCTATCTCTTGAAGTGGCCGTGCATAAACTGGCTATATCTCCTGATGCTAAGCTAGTCAAACAAGCTCCTCGAAGAATGAGAAGGAAACTAGAAGAAAAGGTCATCGAGGAAACCAAGAAGCTTATTGATGCCGGCTTCTTCAGGGAAGAGAAATATGCGGATTGGATCGCATGCATAGTCCCAGTGAAGAAGAAAAATGGGCAGATCCGAGTTTGTGTCGATTTCAGGGACCTCAACAAGACATGTCCTAAAGATGACTTCCCGCTACCGGTCATGGAAATAATGGTCGATGACACCTCAAATTACGAGCTGTTCACCTTTATGGATGGCTCGTCTGGATATAATCAGATCAAGATATCGCTTGAGGATGAGAAACACACAGCATTTCGAACCCCGATTGGAATATACTGCTATAAAGTGATGCCGTTCGGACTGAAGAACACATGTGCTACATATCAAAGGGCAATGACCAATATCTTTGATGGCCTAATCCATAAAGTCGTCGAATGCTATGTTGATGACCTGGTCGTCAAGACTAAAGCCAAGGCCGACCACGTCCAAGATCTTAGGACCGTTCTCACCAGACTGAGGGAATACGATCTAAAGATGAATCCTCTGAAGTGCGCTTTTGGCGTGTCATCGGGAAAATTCCTGGGCTTTATAGTCCGACATCGGGGGATCGAAGTTGACCCATCCAAGATAAAGGCCATCATGGAAATGCCCTCTCCGAAGGATCTGACGCAGCTGAGATCTTTTCAAGGAAAGCTTGCTTATATATGAAGGTTTATCTCAAATTTATCGGGGAGATGTATGCCCTTCTCAAAGCTCATGAAAAAAGGAGCTCCTTTTGTCTGGAATGCCGAATGTCAAGAAGCATTCGAAAGCATTAAACAGCACTTGTTGCGCCCTCCAGTGCTGGCCGCTCCCATTCCAAATAAACCGCTGATTCTCTACACTGCCGCGCTAGATGAGTCACTCGGTGCGCTCCTTTCCCAGAACAACGAGGAGGGAAAAGAAAATGCCCTCTACTACCTCAGTCGAACTCTAGTTGGGGCGGAACACAACTATTCCCCGATCGAAAAGCAATGCCTAGCCCTGATATTTGCTGTGAAGAAGTTGCGGCACTATCTGCTCGATCATTGGGTTATGCTGATCTCCAAGGTCGACCCGCTCAAACACTTGATGACCAAAGCAAGCCTAGCCGGCAGAATGGCAAGATGGGCTGTCATGCTACTTGAGTTTGACGTAGTTTATACTCCTCAGAAAGCAGTAAAAGGGTAAGCTCTCGCAGACTTCCTTGCTGGTCATCCCATATTAGAGGGGTCACCGCTTAATTGCGAGCTACCTGACGAACAAGCGCTGCACCTCGAGGAAGATGAGCCATGGTGGGAGCTCTACTTCGATGGAGCCTCATCAATAAGGACCTCCAGTAAATCAAGCGTCCCGGAGATAAAAGCAGGGATAGGGTTGGTGTTCATCATGCCATCAATGGGAACCCTACGGCGTTATTTTGCTCTCACCGAGCCTCGCACAAACAATGAGGCTGAGTATGAAGCTCTGATAGCTGGTTTGGAACTCGGCATAGAAATGGAAATCCTTCGGCTATGGGTTTACGGTGACTCCCTTCTTGTCGTCAACCAAGTAAGCGGCAACTATAAGATATACAAACCCGAGTTAGCTCGGTACAGAGGCCGAGTGGTGGAACTCATGAAATGGTTCACTCACATTGAACTAATGAGAGTCCCTAGTGCGTTGAATGGAAAGGCTGACGTACTCGCTCGCTTAGCTAAGGAGCTGGCTGATCCTGACATGGATGAAATTCTGATCACAGTCAGGAGCCGGCAAATTCTACCTCCAGTCTCTCTACGAGAAGAGGAAAGCGCGGAACAGAAGAGCAGTCCTGCCGAAGAAGCTTCGATCATCCAAGACGAGCCCGATTGGAGAGAACCCTTCATAGAGTACCTCCGATACGACAAGCTGCCCGAAGGAAAATCTGCAAGGATTCAGCTGAAGAAGAGAGCTCTCTGATATGTGTTTATAAATGACACGCTATACCGCAGGTCATATGACCAATTCTGGCTCAGGTGCCTGTCATCGGCCGAAGCCCAAAAAGTTATGAAAGACGTTTACTCAGGCGCCTGCGGGGCTCACTAGTCCGGCCCCAAAATGCGGCTTCAGATTAAACGACTTGGATATTACCGGCCCACCATGATACGTGATTGCGGAGAGCATGCAAAGAAATGTTATATCTGCCAAATTCACGGTGATTTCATTCACAAGCACCCCAATCCGTTGCATCCTACGGTGGCGTCGTGGCCCTTCGAAGTCTGGGGAAACAACATAGTTGGCCCAATTGATCCTCTGTCATTTAGAGGCCACCGGTTCATACTGGCTACAACAGATTACTTCTCCAGATGGGCTGAAGCTGTCCTGCTAAAAGAAGTCAAGATAGAAGATATTTTGACATTCTTCCAGCATAATATTCTATACCGCTTCGGTACACCAAGAAGAATCATTTCTGATAACGGGCCTTCTTTCAAGAACTTCAAAGCCTCAAGGTTTGCTACTCAGCATAAGATAGACTGGAGATATCCCCCATCTATAATCCAAGAGCCAATGGGCTAGCCGAAACCTTCAATAAGACTCTATGCAAGCTCCTGAGGAAAAATACTTCAGCCAACAAGAGAGACTGGAATCTCAAACTTCACGAGGCGTTGTGGGCATATCGTACCACTCACCGTACTCTAACTCAGTCCACTCCATACTCATTGCTCTTCGGAGTGGAGGCGGTCCTCCCCCTCGAAGTTGAAGTTCCAAGCTTAAGAATGGTCGTTCAGCACGAGTTGACGGAGGAGGAAAACGTGCTCCTTCGGCTTGAAGAGCTCAACGCCCTCGAAGAAAAGAGGCTCGCTGTGCAGCAAAATCTGGAGCTATACCGATCCCAAATGTCACAGGCCTATGACAAGATAACCCGTCTCCACGCTTTCAAGAAAGGTGAATCTGTGTTGGTCCTCAAAAGACTGATCATCCCCAATCGACATGCCAAGGAAAAATTCGAGCCAAACTAGGAAGGACCATACGTCATCGAGAAAGTGTTCGACGGAGGATCCTACCAACTAATAAGTGCTGATAGAGAAAGGACCATGCCACCCATCAATGGCCGATATCTCAAGAAATACTAAGCGTGAATGCTCCAAGTCGTAGGAGAATTGAGCACTCCAACCCTATGGTCTGGATCATACATCCTGCAAAACCGTATACAATCCACGGGCGTCAACGACCCCTATCTCTCCCAAATTCTGCCGGTGAGACTACTTTTAAAGTCCCACCAGCGGCAAAAAAAACGGTATGTCCACAAGCAAAACGGTCACGGATGAAAACCCGAAAAGGCGCCGTGAGTAAAAATAGCAGGACTACCGGCGAGTTTGTGAAAACCCGAAAGGGCGCAAACTCGTGAAAAGAGATGAAATACACTCGCAAAGTCCTCTCGACCTTGTGAGGAGAAAATCCCTGCGTGAGATCCTTACGACTCACAAAGGAGCAACACACTTAGGAATCCTCACGATTCCTAAGGAGAACATACACCTGCGAGATCCTCTCGACTCGTAGGGAGAAAATGCTTTTATGAGACCCTTACGGCTCATAAAATTGAAAAGTCTTAGGTGACAAGGACCTAAACCTGTCTCCTAAGCCATCGCTCCCCAACGGGAAATGGCAAGTGATGAGTCGCTCCTGGCGTTACGCTTTAGTGTTAGCGGTGCTAATGCCGACCCAAAAACCAAATCCTAAGTCCTCCCGGGGAAAATGATGAGTTGCTCCTGGTATTATTCCAGTGCAGCAATGCTGATGCCAAACAAGATCCAAATTCCAAGTCCCCAAACAGCGAATGATGAGTCGCTCCTGATATCATATTCCAGTGCAGCGATGCAAACGCCAACCAAAATCCAATTTCTCAAAATTCTCCCAGCCCTACGGTTAGTCCCTAAATTGACTACCGTATACAATCCACGGGCTCAAATAATTCTCATCATACCCATACCCCACTGCAATCACCATTCCAGCGGCCGGTCTTTGCCCTTGGACTTATGCTCCATTTTGGAAGACCCACTCATGTGTCTTCACGATACATGAGGAGAATCAACTTACGGGATCCTCACGACTCGTAAGAAAACACCTTCGTGGGATCTTACGACTCATAAAGGAAAAACACACTTGGGAGTCCCCACGACTCCTAAGGAGAAAGTGCACCTGCGAGATCCTTTCGACTCGTAGGGAGAAAAATGCTTTTATAGGACCCTTACGGCTCATAAAATTGAAAAGCCTTAGGTGATAGGGACCTAAACCTGTCTCCTAAGCCACCGCTTCCCAACAGGAAAGGGCAAATGATGAATTGCTCCTGGCACATGTGCTTCAGTGTTAGCAACGCTGATGCCTACCCTAACCCCAAAATTCCAAACTCCAATCCAGATGACCTCTAAGTCGTTAAACTGGGAACAAGTGACCCCTAAGTCATTAAACTAGAAATGAGGGAGATCCCCAAATCCACTCATGGCAGATGATGATTCGCTCCTGGTACCATATCCCAGTGTAGCGGTGCTGATGTCAACCCAATTCACATCAAATCAGCAAGACAACCACCGACCGTCCACGTCGCTAAAGTGGCAGTATCGACCATCCAAGTCGCTAAAAGGGCAGCATCGACCGTTCAAGTCGCAAAAAGGGTAGCATCGACCGTCCACGTCGCTAAAGTGGCAGCATCGACCGTCCAAGTCGCAAAAAGGGCAGTATCGACCGTCCAAGTCGCTAAAAGGGCAGCATCGACCGTCCAAGTCGCTAAAAGGGCAGCATCGACCATCTAAGTCGCAAAAAGGGAAGCATCGACCGTCTAAGTCGCAAAAAGGGCAGCATCGACCATCCAAGTCGCAAATAGGGCAGCATCGACCGTCCACGTCTCTAAATTGGCAGCATCGACCGTCCAAGTCGTTAAAAGGGCAGCATCGACCGTCCAAGTCGCTAAAAGGGGCAGCACTCACTAAAGGGGAAGCACCGACCGTCCAAGTCGCTAAAAGGGCATCACCGACCGTCCAAGTCGCAAAAAGGGCATCACCGACCGTCCAAGTCGCTAAAAGGGCAGTATCGACCGTCTACGTCGCTAAAAGGACAGCACCGACCGTCCACGTCGCTAAAAGGGCAGCAACGACCTCCTCGTCGGAATTACGCTCCGCCTTGGAATCAAGTCAACCAGACACTCCATCTCGGAGGCACGTTATGCATCGACCGTCTATGTCATAAAAAGGGCAGTTCCAGCTTCCCAAAAAGCGGGAACCAAATCAAGTCGCCTCCACGTGAAAGAAGATCCATCAATTTCATGCACACGACCCACATATGCTGTGTGCATTTATTGATGGGGGGAAATTTGTTGGGGTAAAAATTTACACCCCGGTTGACCAAGTCAAAATCAAAGTCAACCCCAAGCCAGGTGGGCCCAAGTCCAGGTCAAGTGGGCTAATGCCCGGAGCGAGCTCGAACATGAAGCGGCCGGCCACCCTCATGCCAAAATAAAAATTTTGTAATAAATAATTTTGTTGTATTTCTTGTATTTTTATTTTATGAATAAATGTAAGAAAATGGGTATAAAGCCAAATTTTTGTAAAGCCCATAACTTATGTGCAAAAAGAAATAGCACATGAGGCATGGGATAGGCAAAATGCCATTTTGTAAAGCCCAAGGGGCTATATGTAAAGTGTATAGCCTATAAAGGTAAAGATAATGAAAATATCCCAACAACTTTTTCTCTCTCCAAAAAATCCAGATATGTGATCTTCTCCTTCCTCAAGGTTCTAAAACCTTCTTCTTTCTTTTGAATTAAATCAAGAGTTTTACTCTTCCTTTTCCAAAACTAAATAGTTTTCACCACAAAACCCACAAAGGGGAACTTGGATCTGCCATTAGATCTCAAAAAGGGGAGATCTTTAAATCTCATCCCCTTTCTACAAGATCCGGCCAAACGACAGGAAGAAGGAGGAGACCCATCTCCAGAAACCCTATTTTGGGGAAGATTCAGGGCTCAAGGGGAGAAGCCCCCTTCATCAGCCTCAAAATAACCCAGGAGTTTAACTCCTCATATATATACATATATACAAAATAATAAGTGCTCCTTTCTGGGAGTACAACTCCCATTGCAGGGACCAAGTCCTTCTTGCCTCCCGAGCGCCCACGTGCCTGGCACGTGAGGCGCTAGCGCCCTTGCGCTCAGAGCGTTAGCATCCAAAGCGCTATCGCCCGAGCGCCCACGTGCCTGGCACGTGGGGCGCTAGCGCTCAAAGCGCTCTTACGCTCAGAGCGCTAGCGCCCGAGCGCCCACGTGCCTGGCATGTGGGGCGCTAGCGCTCTTGCGCTCAGAGCGCTAGCGCCCGAGCGCCCACGTGCCTTGCACGTGGGGCGCTAGCGCTCAAAGCGCTTGCGCTCTTGCGCTCAGGGTGCTAGTGTCGGAGCGCCCACCTGCCTGACACGTGGGGCGCTAGCGCTCAAAGCACTAGCGCTCTTGCGATCAAGGCGCTAGCGCCCGAGCGTCTACGTGCCTGGCACGTGGGGCGCTAGCGCCCTTGCGCTTAAAGCGCTAGCATCCAAAGCACTGGAGCTTTTTCCCACGCATCCTTTGGATGCTCTTTCTCTTTATATATATATATGTACACACACACACACACACACACATACTCCACACTAAAAACACCTCCCCCGTTAGAAAAAATTTCTAACGGGGCGCTGCCCCGCACCCCGCAGGGGGGCTGCTAGCCCCCTTGACCCCAGCCCGCTATCCGGGTAGCCGGACCCCCGTAAAAACTCTACGGGGCCCCCGATATATCCAAAACCCCTTTTAAAACACAACACACGCACACTGCACATTGTGTTCGCATGACCAGTTTAACCCGTTAATCGGAGGTTCTCTCGCTCTAAAGGCGAGGGGTAATTAACGGCAGCTTAGTCCGCGGCGGCCGGAGATTCGGATCCCCACAATCAATAAACCCCTACCTACCTAGGCAGGGGGAATCTGTAATGTGCCTGACAAGCGCGCGCGTATTCCCATCTCAACGGGGTGACGAAAAACACCCTACAGTTGGTAGCTTGGTTTGCCAACGGGAATAAACTTAGGATGCATTTCTCACATTTGTGAGGTCTATCTATTGATAAGATATTTGAGTTTGATTTAAGAATCGTTAGTCATATTTGAGGCTAAAATCAACTTAGAAACAAGTGAGCATATGAACTCAATTATATTAGTTTAAGAATATCACGGTCCAACATCGCCATGTTTGGAGCGAATATTAGTTTAAGGACGTTTCGGTCTATTATCGCCGTGTTTGGGGCAATGCGCCGTGTTCGAGACGACGCACTAGTTTAGGGACGTTTCGGTCCATTATCACCATGTTTTGGGACGAATGTTAGTTTAATGTCATTTCGGTCCAACATTCCCATTTTGGGGATGAATGTTAGTTTAAGGACATTTCGGTCCATGATTCTCATTTTGGGGGCGAATGTTAGTTAAAGAACATTTCGGTCCAACATTCCCGTTTTGGGGACGAATGTTAGTTTAAGGACATTTCGGTCCAACAATTATCTTGCATGCACGTGTATTTGTTATGTAGCAAAGTGAACGATGGTGAAATGGGATGCGCTCAATTTGGTGTGCGACCCAATTTGAGGTGTGTACGTCAATTTAGAAGTGCATCAATGTGGGATGTATCATTCCCTCTCTTGATGAAATTTTATATCAAGTTTGGACGGGAAATGAGTTGTTGGTTGTCGGGACCTGCCACCTCTCTGAAAACGTTGAGGTATTACAACGACATATATCAGAGGTGTGAAGAGATGTACCCTTGAACCAAATCCCATGTTTGAGGGAAAGATCATGGTTGTAACGTTTTAAAAATCGTTTAGGTTAATTGTTTGATAATTAGTAATACTACACGTGTTTTCCGTAAAACCTAGTTATAATTATTTTTCCATATAAACATAATTATACCTATTTTAATTATGTAATTGCTTATGTATGGGTGTTTAATTAGTTACTTATTTAATTATTAGTTTACTTAATTATTTTCCTTATTTGTTTATTTAAAAAAAAATATTTTAAACTTACACTCACACACTAATCTAGGATTAACCAAGTTAGGATTAGTTGTTACAAGTTTTGCAACCATGTCACAAATAAATTGGTTAACATATTTTTTTGTATATTGCATGTTCTAGAATTTCCTTTTTAAATATAAAATAAAATGAAAAAGAAATGAGCACAATAAAAACATTAAATGAGGTATGGTGCATGTTTAATTGTGCATGGTGTGTGTGTATTTGGAGGTAAGGCTACCACACTCACTCACTCACTCTCTCTCAAGTCTCGGCCACATCAGGATGTCCCCCTACTTCTTCTTTTTTTCATTGCAAAAAAAACCCTCATTACCTTTTCAAAACTCCACAAATCAACAACTAATTTCTTGTAAAATCATCACAAAAATTCCTTTTTCTAAACTAAGCTTAGTTCTTGTGGCAAGTTTGCATTTTGGGTAGCAAAAGCTAGTAAGTGAGATCTTTCAAAAATCTTTTTAAGGTATAAAAACCTAATCCTAGTTTGTTTTGCAAATCCTTGCTTTAATCTAATTTTTATTAGGTGTTAATGTAGTTTTAATGCAATATTAGAATATTAAAGAGAAGGGTTTGGGTTAAATTAAGGTTTTTATCACTTAATTAGGGTAGCTAAGTGTAGATTAACATCTAATGGTGTTTTTTAAAATCTAATATAGTTGTTACTTTACTAATATTGCTTTTAATTATCTTAATTAGGAGTTTATGCAATTTAATTGCATGTTTAGTGTGTTTAAGTTAGATTAGATTTAATTAGTGTTGCATGGCTTGACTAAGATATTTAAGTGTGATTAGTGGCTACTAGACTTACTAATTCACCTAGTTTTGCACTAAAATAGCTTAATGTTGCTTACTAGGTTTTAGTTAAGTTTTGGGTTGTGATTTGATTTACAACATTTTCCCATTGTTAGCACTGTATTATTTGTGCAATTCGAGCGTTTAGACTCTAGGTTTGGTGTTTGCTACACATAGCAACCCCTAGTTGTGGTTTGTGGCGATGTCGCACGCGCGTTTTGTGCACCAAGTGCACGCACGTCTAGCTGGTGCGCGTTGGTTGCTTCGTATCGTTATGTGTTCGCGTCTATTTGTAGGGTTCCTAGGCACCCTAATGAGGTCTCACAAGGCATCAACCATGCCAATTTCAAATTTAAACGGTACCGAGAAACCCTAGAACGGATCGTTGGCTAGATTTCTAGGCGAAACAATAAACTAGTTAACACTTAACTACAAGTAAACGGAAATACAATCTTTGTAGATCCGGTGCTCCACCTCCATAGCTCCGCAACGAAGTCCCCTCGCTGTCCAAATGAATTCCCGGGCTCTAGCGTCGGCTTCGTCGGAGAAATGGCGAGCTAGGTCGTCGATGTCCATGCCGAAGATGATCTACGTCGAGGCATCGCTAGATCAAGCTTCAACTTCACCAAGTCAAGAAACTTGTGAAGAAAACACACTCTACTACTTGGCAAGAGGTAGAGGATGAAGAAATAGAAAGTGGGTAGACTTTAGAATTGGATTTCTCACTCATTTTCATCAATCACCATTGATGAAGTGAAGGTTTCTTCATTGAAGAAGATGAAGAAGAAGATGATGATGATTATGATAAGTTATTAAAAATAGAAAAGAAATATAATACTTATCATAACTTTAACCATGGTAAAGTGTAGAGAATTAACTTTAGTTAGGTGGAATGGTTAGGGTTAGAGAAGAAGACAAGAATGGTTGCTTTGGTCAAAGTTGCATGAAGCTTGAAGAAGCTTCTAAGAAAGCAACCATTTGTTTTCTTTTCTCATTCTTTTCATCCAAAAAGAAATAGATAAATGAATGAATAAATAAATAAGCAAATAATAAACCCTAACCATTTCATTAACCAAGGTTTAATTCTTTATACTTAACCAATTTTACATGCACCATCAAACATGATACAAGCATGTGCACAAAATCATATCACATATATAATGCGCACATCCGAGCGAGAAAATCCATTTAAAGTGAACCGATACTAGTTAATGCAAAGTAATATATCAAGTATATAATTATGCATTAAATCATTAAATCAACACTTGATTTAACGATCCGGTCATATCGCATATAACCGACTAATATCCAATGTATCGATTTATCGAATCAATCTTCGATTCGATAACTAGGTTATATCGCATACAACCATTCGACACATTGTTCGCGAGAATGAAATACGGTATCACATACACGCATTACTCTCGGTCCCGCACATATCTCATATGCGCTCCTATTTCGTTTCGTTTGAGCCAGGAAACCTCTGTGTAGGACTCTAAAGACTCGTCAATACGCCGGCAGCAGATGATGATCATATCAAACATCCACAAGCCGCAAGCGGTCTGCTAAACGTAACGGCCACCCGGGTATTGAGCGATCAGAAGATCGACGAGCAAGCCCGCTCACACTCCAGTGAATCCAACCAGTAACACTACTGTACAGTCCGGTCTGATCGTCTGATATGTCGCATATCTCGCCTAGGGGTGGTAAACGTCAGACCCCAATAGCTCGATAAGTCGTGTCGATATGAGGTCTATAACTATTCGAGAAACTACTGGTAGCACTTACTAGTAAATCTCAGCAACCCTGGCCAGGGATTTCCTGTTATAGCCAATCGAACACAGTGCAACATCAACTCCCTATACCGGGAGAGACGAATCCCCTCCTATCGCTCATTGCCTCCATGTGACTCGGGACTGTACCCAAAAACCACCGTTTTGCACGCCCTCTTGGACATGGTAAGATGGAAATCAAAGCACAGTGGGAACCACACAAGACTCTATGACGATCTCGGGTCAACAGACTACTCTGTACCAGTGTCACCAGAGAACTGCCATCTGACGTATGGTATAATACCATCTGGGAGTTCTCGGCGAGTCCGTCCAGTGTACCCAGTCTCTACTGAGCACCCGTATATCTCCTCTGATGTCAAACACCAATGGATATGGGATCATCCATTGCCCATTTGTATGGGTCGAGAAGGTACACGCTAGTCTACTCTGGTATATCGATGCCCTGTCTCGATACACCCACGACTAGGGACTTTGAAGGATGTACTTATAGACTACCATGTCCCCACTAGTATGATCCGCATCATAGTCCAGGTAGTCAAGTACACATCCTAAGGGCTTTACCAACATGTAACAGAGAGACAATTAGTGTACACGTTAAGGTAAAGATCAACCAGATAGTATACTATCATGTCGAGCAAGAAAGTCCTCCCTATATATGTCCCAGCATCCACTACATTATACATCCAATGTACAGTAATGGCCTCTAGGGCATACATATAACTAACAATCTCCCACTTGCACTAGGGCCATCTGTAGCAGTGGTTGTAGTATCTCATACTCAACCATCCCATAAAAGTCTCTCTCTGGGAACAGGCCTTTGTGAGTGGATCCGCTGTGTTGTCCTCTGAGTCTACTCTCCTAACCTCGATCTCCCTGGAGATCAACCATCTCCATGATCAAGTGATACTGCCTTAGAATATGTCTGGATCACTGATGGGACCGGCGTTCTTTGGCATAAGCCACAACTCCATTGTCACACAATGGGAGGAACACAGTTCATCTCATGAACCAATATACACCCAAACAGCCTCTTTGGTAGCATCTTAAGTAGCGATGTATCCAGCCTTTATCGTCTAGTATGTCACGGTATCTAGCTTGGAACTCTTCCAACATACCGTCCCTCCACTGAGGGTAAAGACAATGCCTGTGACTGACATTCAGTCGTCTTTATCACCCTGGAACCCTTCCAGTGATTCTCCCCAGGATCGGTTGATACCGTCTCACTACAACTAGTGAGAGTCCTAACATCCAATTAGATCTATCTCATAGATCTAAAAACCCAGGATTTAGGAGGTATCACTTTGATCCTATATGGAGAATCATTGTGATAAGCGGAGATTGATCGAACGTAGCATAGGAAACTCCTTCCCTATCAAGAGTATGTCATCCACGTACTCTACGAGGATCGTCACCATACTCCCTACTACCTTCTTGTTTATACAAGGTTCATCTACCATTTTGATGATGTCAACTTCTTTGACCGCTTCATCAAAACAGATGTTCCAACTCCGCGATGCCTGCTTTATCCTATAAAGCATCTTGCACACGTTTCCGCTGCTCCCACTGCCTACGAAGCCCTCTGGCTGTGTACTTATAGACACTCTCTTCTAAACATCATTTAGAAAAGCTGTCATGACACCCAACCACCAGATATCGTAGTCATGGTATGTAGCCGTGGCAAGTAGGATCTGGATAGACTTAAGCATAGCTACTTAGAAAAGGTTTCATCATCATCCATACCTGGTCAATGATGTAGACCTTTAACAAGTCTAGCTTTGAAAGTCTCAACTCTTCCATGTACACCAAGTAATCTTCTCAAGATATACTTGCTCCTGATGGGGATTTAACCCTTCAGATATAGCAACCAAAGTCCATACTTTGTTGGTGTATATGGATTCCATCTCAGATCACTAAGCATCCAGCCATTCTTACAGAGTCTTACTCCTGATGGCTAGCTCGAAACTAGTTGGGTCATCATCTCATGATGCAATCCTCGCTCCCACTGTCATAGAGAAACAGAAGTATCTCTCAGGTGGGTGAGGAACCCTACTAGATCGGCGGAGAGGCTGAGGTTCGTTGGTAACTATCGAATCCTTTGGTTCTTTCAAATCATCAGCTGCAGTTTGTATAGCTGGAACCTTTCCAGTTCTACATTACAGACCTTGCCTCGAGCTTGTCCGGATTTTGCTTTCAGACATAGGCCGGACAACTCCAAATCTTAACTAACTTAAGACATGGGTTCTTCCCATTCCATATCACATATGAAGCGGTAGGCAACTAATTTGATTAGAACCCTATTCAATAGGAATGCAGCTTCTCAAGTGCATAACACCCAAAAGGAAATAGATAGCTCAGTATTACTCATCATAGAGCACACCTTATCACATAGGGGGTAATTGCTCCACCCCGATATGCTATCGTGCTATGGTGTATGCGGAGGAGTAATGCTGAGAGAGAATCTCATTCTCCTTTAGAAATGTCCAGGATTTCCGTGCTCAAGTATTCTCCTCCTCGATCACATCAAAGGACATAATACTTATACCCTTATTGGTTCTCTACTACTAACTTATATTCTATGAATATCTCAAAAGGTTCGGACTTGTGTTTCAACAGGAACATATGTCTGAATCTTGAGAGATTATCAGAGAATGTAATGAAGTACAAAGAACCGGTCTTGGCATGTGTAGACAGGGGACCTACATACATCAACATGTATCATCCCAAGAGTTCACTAACTCTTTCTCTGTTTCCAATAAACAGAGCTAGTGTCATTATATCTTTGTGACATGACTGGCAAGTTTCACAAGATGTAGATTCAAACTGATTTAAATATGCATCTACATGTAACTTCAGCTAGTCGGGTCACATTGATCTGACCTAGTCCACAATACCTTAAGAAGGATCCGTTCATTTCTGAACTCTTCCTCTTATGTGTGTTCCATATACTAAGAACTGTAGTTTGATTTAGAACATCAACGCTTTTAGATAACGTGTCTGAACCGATCAACTTTTGATATAGGAAATGTTCAAAACATTATCCAACAATACAAAATTATATCCTTTCTTTACTAATAAAGAGACTGATATGATTTTGTATATCAGGTTCGGTATCTAATAACATTCGTTCAGAATCAATGTATTGGTAATACAGGGTGACAGTGACCAACAGACTTGGCTGCAACACTTGCCCCGTTTTCTGCCTCATGAAACTTATCACCCGTTCTCAGTTCTCTACCTTTCTGTAGGCCTATGTAACAGATTACATATCTGGGATCCTGATCTGGTATCACATACCCAGGACGTAAAGGACACTGAGAAACGGTTCTATATAATGAACACACCCGAAGATGATGCATCATCATGCACTCTCCTCGTTTGGGCGGCACGGGAAATCTGGTATTCCCCAATTTCCTGCTCTGTCTTATAACAATTATAAGTTGGAGCGGGACCAACGTTCCCCAGCTCAGTATAACAAGCGGGTTCGGTCAAAAATCCGTATTATTATCTTGATTAAGGCGTGATATGGTCGCTACCTAGAGAGAGAGAGAAGAAAACACTCAGCGTGCGCTCTTGCAAGAATAGATTGGTTTTTATTTTATCTAATCAGGATGGCTCCCACTGCTTTTTATCAAATCTTCCTTCAAACCCTAAAAGGAAAGACTAGCCGGGATTAATTACACACTACAAGTTCGCCAATCTTTCAGCCAGGCCAGTGTCGGTACTTTGAGGGAGGTCCCCCGTGCTTTCGCACGAACCTAATTACTGTAAACCTCGTTTTCCCAGAGGCGTAACCCCGTTAACACCTTTCTAGACACCTACTTGATCGGCTAATTGTAATGTATAAAATTCTCCCAGGAGTAACAATTACTCGCAGCGGGTATCGGGATCCAACTATCTCATAGAAGGTATGCAATCTCATTGCAAATTTCAACACTTGAAATTCCCGATAATATTTTGCCCCGAACGATCTATGACCTTGACAAGGTCAACAAACTATAGACCGCAAGTCAAGTTCAACCCGTCATTTCTTGATTGAATCAAACCCACCCGCACGACCCTTGACTGTTAGTTGTATGTATGCCCTAGAGGCCAGTATTGTACAGATTATGTATATTATATTGGATGCTTGAACATATATAGAGATGACTTTCTTGCTCGACATGATAGTATGCTATCTGGTTGCTATTTATCTTAACATGTACACTAGTCTCTTTATACTGTCTTATAGTTACATGTTGGTAAAGCCCTTAGGATTTGTACTTGACTACCTGGACTATGATGCAGATCATACTAGTGGGGACATGGTAGTCCATAAGTACATCCTTCAAGGTCCCTAGTCGTGGGTGTATCGAGACGGGGCATCGATATACCAGAGTAGACTAGCGTATACGCTTCTCGACCCATGTGATGGGCGATGGATGATCCCATATCCATTGGTGTTTGACATCAGAGATGGTATACGGGTGCTCAGTGGAGACTGGGTACACTGGACGGACTTGCCGAGAACTCTCAGATGGTATTATACCTCACGTCAGATGGCAGTTCTCAGGTGACACTTGTACAGGTTAGTCTGTAGACCCGAGATCGTCATAGAGTCTTGTGTGATTCCCACTGTGCTTTGATCTCCACCTTACCACGTCCATGAGGGTGTGCAAAACGGTGGTCTTTGGGTACAGTCCCGAGTCACATGGAGGCAATGAGCGATAGGAGTGGTTTCGTCTCTCCCGGTATTGGGAGTTGATGTTGCGCTGTGCTCGATTGGCCGTAACAGGGAAGTCCCTGGCCAGGGCTGATCAGAGATTTGCTGGTAAGTGTTACCAGTAGTTTCTCGACCCGTTACGAGCCTCACATCGGCACGACTTATCGGGTTATTGGGGTCTGACGTATACCACCCCTAGACTTGATATGCGACGTATCAGACGAAGAGACCGGACTGTATGGTAAGTGTTACTGGTCGGATTCGCAGGAGTGTGAGCGGGCTAGCTCGTCGATCTTCTGATCGCTCAATACCCGGGTGGCCGTTACGTTTAGCAGACCGCTTGCGGCTTGTGGGTGCTTGATATGATCATCATCTGCTACCGGCGTATTGACGAGTCTTTAGAATCCTACACAGAGGTTTCCTGGCTCAAGCGAAACGAAATAGGAGCGCATATGAGATATGTGCAGGACCGAGAATAATGCGTGTATGTGATACCGCATTTCATTCTCGCGATATATGTTTCGATTGGTTATATTCGATATGACCTAGTTATCGAATCATTGATTCGATAAATCGATACATTACATACTAGTCGGTTGTATGCGATATAACCGGATCATTGAATCAAGTGTTGATTTAATGATTTAATGTATAATTATATATTTGATATATTACTTTGCATTAACTAGTATTGGTTCACTTTAAACGGATTTTTTCTCACTTGGATTGCACATTGTATATGTGATATACTTTTGTGCACTTTTTGTATCATGTTTGATGATACTTGATAATATGGTTAAGTGAATAGAATTAAACCATGGTTATTTTGTAATTAGGGTTTTCCATATTTATTTATTCATTTATTTGTTTATTTATGTGGATAAATTCAATATGAGAATGGTGGCTATTTTTGTTTCATATATGAAGCTTCATGAACCCTTGACTTTAGCAACCATTCTTATCCTCTTGCTTAACCCTAACCCACTCTACTAACCATGGTTTATTCTCTACACCTAACTTGAGTTAGAGTTATGATAAGTATAGATTTTCTTTTTATTTTATAAAACACTTATCATAATTCTAGCTCTTCTTCTTCTTCATCTTCAAAAGAAAAGCTCAAGGTCCATCAATGGCAACTTGAGTTAAAGTGAGATAAATCCAATTCTAAAGTGAACCCACCTCCTATTTCTTCACCCTCTACCTCTTGCCAAGTTGTTTTGGGTGTTTACTTCACAAGTTTCACAAGTTTGTGAAGTCGGAGCTTGAGTTTGTGCAACCTCGACGTAGATCGTCTTTGACACAAAGCCGACGACCTATTCCGCTTGCTTTCCCGATGAAGCCGATGATCGAGTCGAGGATTCATGATGGACAGCGAGGGCATGACCACGCGGAGCTAAGGAGGCGGAAATCCGGATCTACAAAGGTTGTAGCATCTCAACTTTAGTTAAATAGTTAACTAGTTTTCCGTTTCGCCTAAACATCTAGTTTAAGATCCGTAGTCTAGGGTTTCTCGGCACTTAAAATTTTAAATTGGCATGTTCGATGCCTTGTGAGACCTTACTAGAGTGCCTAGGAACCTTTCACTGGTATCAAAGACTAGCTAGAGCTTTAGGCGAAGTCCCGACGACGTTTGAAACCCGATCGAACCGAAATCCAAAACCTAAAAATGCTCTCTGGACTTTTTCTAAAAATTCGGATTTTTGTCAATTAAAAATATGTAGAAAATCAAGCAGGGTGTTATGTGAATTACTGTGAAATACGAGGACCTGAATCAACTTTTCCACCGCGGAAGCGCGGCACATGCTAGGCATGTGCGGCGGTTCCGCGGCCATACTGTTCCTTTGTGTGATGTTTTCTGCACAGTAACTCATATAATTCAATGCTGTGTTTTCTGGGATATTTTTATTGTGACTTTACAGAAGAATATTCTGGGGTACTATTGGGAATCAGTGTTTCGACCGGATTATCAAATTTTGTCTAAGTGTTTTTCCAGATAACTGTAGAATATGTTAAAGAGTTCGACCGGATATAAATACCCAGGTTTTCCCCTGCCGGAATAATTCCAAGTGTTTGATTTTTCTGTGGTTAAAAGACGTTCTGAGTAGTGCAAGTAACGCGATGGTCCCTCTAGAAGACAACAAACCTTAACTCGATTATGTGACCGTCTTGAACTGCCCTTTGAACCTTCGGGTTTGGGGCAGTACGGCGTGCCACATGTGAGGCGTTGGCTTGACCCTTCTACGGCTGGACCGTTGGTACTGAGGTATGAAGTGAATGTCTTTGAACCTATTTCATGTGTTGATCGGTGTCGGGAAAACTTGGGTGTTCGAGTGTTCGATCGGAAAGTTTAATATATTCTATTTATCCGGAATTGGATACAATAATTGGAATTCACAAACAGTTATGTGATAACTGAATGAATGTTATAAATCTAGCAGTTTAGTCCCATACGATATTGAAAAGAGTTTTCGATAATGAGACTAAAATGCGGGATTTATATCTGATTAGGCATGTGATGTCTAAAGCAGTTGCAGATTCCAATTGTTGTAGTTTTACACTTTCTTTTCTGTGACCGTAAGTGTAGTATGTTCATATCGCCGGTTTCGTTGCTATACGTCAACGACAATTGGGGTATGCATACTTACTTACGTTGATGACATGTGATGTTATGTGTTGCTGGATATGTTATATTGGATCGTCGTATTCGAATAGCCGGGGGGGGGTTATGTGAGATGAGTGTTTTTCATTTTCATTCATGTAAAAACTTGTATGTAATATTCTTTTATTTGGGGCACTTCCAGATAGCGGAAGCTGTCACCCTTTGTATATTATTTACTTTTCCGCATTAGGATAGACCCAAGGAGGGGAGCACAAGTAACCGGGTTCTGGGGTCCAGTGGGAGACCAACTCGAGGAGTCGAGTCTGGGTCTCCTAACCCTAGAATTGGCAGGGTTGCTTGCCGCTCTCGTAGGGGTCTAGGGGTGTGGGATTGGCTATTCATCACGACCGTGGAATCCGTGTTTTATACTGGCTCGTATTGAAAACACGGACGTCCTAGTATATCCAATATTTCATATGGTTATTCTGCTGCGATATCTGTGTTGTGATTCTGTGATGGATATAGTATATAGTATATATGATATATTATATAGACGTTACTTATGTTTTACACCCGCGCTAGCCCTGCCCTGCTCTGTCGTTAGTTACCTAACCTAACGGTGCACGAGGGGACATCGAGGCGAATGCGGATGGCATAAGTGTACGTCATATCTATCTGTGATGTTTAGGTATTTAAATGATGGGACTTCATTAATTTGATTAATGAAAGATAAGAAACCTAAGATGTTGTAGAATCGAATTTTAAAATAAAACAGGTAGCTACAGTTCTTGCTTTGCACAGCGGTATATATGATATACCCCGCACCTTATTCGATGAGGAAAGGACCGAGATCCCTTCACCGGGAGTGACTCCTTTAGCAATAACTGGCAGATGCTACACACTCGGTTTGCTTTTGACTGCTTTTGCGTTTTTGCTTTGCATAGCGATATATATGATATATCCCGCACCTCATTCGACGAGGAAAGGACCGAGATCCCTTCACCGGGAGTGACTCCTTTAGCAAAACTAGAAAAGCCTCAAAATCACTCCATTTCAAAACATCATTTGATTCTACAACGATATCAAGTTCATTACGCTCATGGTTTTATGAAAACCTGCGTAGCCCTCCGTCATTTCAGATAAGTCCTGTTTAGTATTCGTGCTGCGTTTGTTGACCTTGTCAAGGCGCAGTGTGCGGTAGCTAACCTGTATTTGTCTGCTTATGCATATGATGCAGATTGGGTTAGGGTAGTCGTACGGCCTTGTTGACCTTGTCAAGGGTCGTACGGGTGGGTTTGATTCAATCAAGAAATGACGGGTTGAACTTGACTTGCGGTCTATGGTTTGTTGACCTTGTCAAGGTCATAGATCGTTTGGGGCAAAATATTATCGGGAATTTCAAGTGTTGAAATTTGCAATGAGATTGCATACCTTCTATGAGATAGTTGGATCCCGATACCCACTGCGAGTAAGAGTTACTCCTGGGAGAGTTTTACACAGTGCAATTAGCCGATCAAGTAGGTGTCTAGAAAGGTGTTAACGAGGTTACGCCTCTGGGAAAACGAGGTTTACAGTAATTAGGTTCGTGCGAAAGCACGGGGGACCTCCCTCAAAGTACCGACACTGGCCTGGCTGAAAGATTGGCGAACTTGTAGTGTGTAATTAATCCCGGCTAGTCTTTCCTTTTAGGGTTTGGAGGAAGATTTGATAAAAAGCAGTGGGAGCCATCCTGATTAGATAAGATAATAACCAATCTGATCTTGCACGAGCATACGCTAAAGTGTTTTCTTCTCTCTCTCTCCAGGTAGCGACCATTTCATGCCCTAATAAAGATAATAATATGGATGTATTGACCGAACCCGCATGTTTTACTGTGCTGGGGAACGTTGGTTCCGTTCATTCTTATAAGAGTTATAGGAATGAACAGGACATAGGGGAATACCAGGATTCCCATGCCACCCGAATGAAGAAAGTACATGATGATGCATTTTCTTCGGGTGTGTTCGTTACTGAGAACTATTTCTCCATTTGCTCTACATCCTGGGTATTGGATACCGGGTCAGGATCCCATATATGTAATCAGTTACATGGGCTTAGGAAAGGTAGAGAACTTGGAGAAGGTGATAAAGACATAAGAGTTGGAAATGGTGCAATTGTTGCAGCTAAGATTGTCGGGGAATATCACCTTATATTACCAACTGGTAATACATTGGTTCTGAACGAATGCTATTACATGCCGAACCTGATATGCAACATTATATCGGTTTCTTTATTAAGCAAAGAAGGATATAATTTTGTATTACAGGACAATGTTATGAACATTTTCCGTAACCAAAAGTTGGTTGGATCAGGCACGTTATGCAATGGCATTTATGTTCTAAATCAATCAACAGTTCTGAGCATAACAAACACACACAAGAGGAAGAGTTCTGAACTCAACGAATCCTACTTGTGGCATTGTAGACTGGGTCACATCAATGTGACACGACTGGCTAAGTTGCATAAGGATGGATATTTGAAACCTTTCGAATTTTCATCTTATGACACTTGCCAGTCATGTCTCAAAGGCAAGATGACCAAAACTCCGTTTACGGGACACGGAGAAAGAGTTACCGAACTCTTGGGACTAATACATAGTGATGTATGCGGTCCCATGTCTACACATGCCAGGGATGGTTCTTCGTACTTCATTACATTCACTGACGATCTCTCAAGATACGGACATGTGTACTTGATTAGACACAAGTCTGAAGCTTTTGAGAAATTTAGAGAATATAAACAAGAAGTCGAGAACCAAACCGGAAAAAGTATTAAAATCCTTCGATCTGATCGAGGAGGTGAATACTTGAGCAATGAATTCCTGGACTTCCTAAAAGAGAATGGGATTCTCTCTCAGCTGACTCCTCCATATACACCACATCACAACGGTGTATCTGAACGGAGGAACCGCACCCTATTAGATATGGTGCGCTCTATGATGAGTACAGCTGAGTTGCCTATTTCCTTTTGGGGATATGCACTGGAAACAGCAGCATACCTATTGAATCAAGTTCCATCTAAATCTGTACCTACCACACCATATGAGATATGGAGTGGGAAGAGGCCATATCTTAAACGAGTTAAGATATGGGGTTGTCCAGCCTATGTCAAAAGACAAAATCCGGACAAGCTCGAGGCACAGTCAGTTCTTTGCAAGTTTGTGGGATATCCAAAGAACTCCTATGGATATTTTTTCTACCACAGTGAGGAACAAAAAGTGTTTGTTGCTCAACATGCCACCTTTTTAGAAAAGGAATTTCTTGAAAAAGAAATTAGTGGCGAAATGGTAGAGTTGGAAGAAGTTCCAGATACACAAACCGTAACTGAAGATTTAGTGGAACCAGAAGAATCAGTAGCTCCCAATGAACCTCAGCCTCTCCGCCGATCTAGTAGGGTTCCTCGCCAACCTGAGAGATACTACGGTTTTCTCATTGATGGTGGCAGTGAGGATTGCATCATGGAGGTTGATGACCCAACTAGCTTCAAGCAGGCCATCACTAGTGGGGACTCAGTGAAATGGCTGGATGCTATGCGGTCCGAGATGGATTCCATGTACACCAACAAAGTATGGACTTTGGAAGTTGCTCCTGAAGGGGTAAAACCCATTGGGAGCAAGTGGATCTTCAAGAAGAAACTTGGTGTAGATGGGAAAGTGGAGACTTTCAAAGCTAGACTTGTAGCAAAGGGTTTTCGTCAAAGACCAGGTGTGGACTATGACGAAACCTTTTCTCCAGTGGCTATGCTTAAATCCATCCGAATCATGCTTGCCATTGCTGCCTTTCATAACTACGAAATCTGGCAAATGGATGTTAAGACCGCCTTTCTAAATGGTGATTTAGAAGAGTGCGTGTACATGACTCAGCCAGAGGGTTTCGTAGACAGTGGGAGCAGCGGGAAGGTGTGCAAGCTGCTTAAATCCATTTATGGATTAAAGCAAGCATCGCGGAGTTGGAACATCTGCTTTGACGTCGTTATCAAAGAGTTTGATTTCGTCAAAAATCCAGATGAACCTTGTATTTACAAGAAGGTGGCAGAGAGTAAGGTTGTCTTCCTCGTATTGTACGTGGACGACATACTCTTGATAGGAAATGATATTCCTATGCTGCAATCGGTCAAGCTCTTCTTATCACAAAGATTCTCAATGAAAGATCTTGGTGATGCCTCCTGCATATTGGGAATCAGGATCTATAGAGATAGATCCAAACGGATTTTGGGATTGTCCCAATCCAGGTACATTGACACCATACTAAAGAGGTTTAGTATGGAAGAGTCCAAGCGTGGGAACATGCCCACGATCTCTGGAGTCACTCTCTCCAAAGAGATGTCTCCCAAGACTGATTTGGAGAGAGCTCGCATGCAAGGGATACCCTATGCTTCGGCAGTAGGCTCTATCATGTATGCGATGCTATGTACCAGACCCGATGTAGCATACTCACTAAGTGTAGTGAGCAGGTATCAAGCTGATCCTGGAGAGAGTCACTGGACAGCTGTGAAGAGCATTCTCAAGTACTTGCGAAGGACTAGAGATATGTTCTTGGTGTATGGTAACGGAGAACTCCAAGTGGAGTCCTTTACCGATTCGAGCTTCCAGAGTGATAAGGACGACTCTAAGTCGCAGTCGGGCTTTGTCTTTACCCTTTACGGAGGGGCGGTTAGCTGGAAGAGTTCCAAGCAGGAAACCGTGGCAGACTCGACGATGGAGGCTGAATACATCGCTGCCAACGATGCTGCTAAAGAAGCTGTTTGGATCAAGAAGTTCATTACTGAACTTGGTGTGGTTCCATCCATTGAGCGTCCAATACCTTTGTATTGCGATAACAATGGAGCGGTGGCTTTGGCCAAGGAACCCAGGTCCCATCAGCGGTCCAGGCATATTCTGAGGCGGTATCACCTGATCCGGGAGATAGTTGATCGCCGGGAGATCGAGGTCAGGAGAGTTGACACGAAGAACAACACGGCGGATCCACTCACGAAGGCCATTCCCCAGATACAGTTTGAGAGACTCTTCGGGATGCTCGGTATGAGATACTACAGCAGCTGGCCCTAGTGCAAGTGGGAGATTGTTAGTTGTATGTATGCCCTAGAGGCCAGTATTGTACAGATTATGTATATTATATTGGATGCTTGGACATATATAGAGATGACTTTCTTGCTCGACATGATAGTATGCTATCTGGTTGCTATTTATCTTAACATGTACACTAGTCTCTTTATACTGTCTTATAGTTACATGTTGGTAAAGCCCTTAGGATTTGTACTTGACTACCTGGACTATGATGCAGATCATACTAGTGGGGACATGGTAGTCCATAAGTACATCCTTCAAGGTCCCTAGTCGTGGGTGTATCGAGACGGGGCATCGATATACCAGAGTAGACTAGCGTATACGCTTCTCGACCCATGTGATGGGCGATGGATGATCCCATATCCATTGGTGTTTGACATCAGAGATGGTATACGGGTGCTCAGTGGAGACTGGGTACACTGGACGGACTCGCCGAGAACTCCCAGATGGTATTATACCTCACGTCAGATGGCAGTTCTCAGGTGACACTTGTACAGGTTAGTCTGTAGACCCGAGATCGTCATAGAGTCTTGTATGATTCCCACTGTGCTTTGATCTCCACCTTACCACGTCCATGAGGGCGTGCAAAACGGTGGTCTTTGGGTACAGTCCCGAGTCACATGGAGGCAATGAGCGATAGGAGGGGTTTCGTCTCTCCCGGTATTGGGAGTTGATGTTGCGCTGTGCTCGATTGGCCGTAACAGGGAAGTCCCTGGCCAGGGCTGATCAGAGATTTGCTGGTAAGTGTTACCAGTAGTTTCTCGACCCGTTACGAGCCTCACATCGGCACGACTTATCGGGTTATTGGGGTCTGACGTATACCACCCCTAGACTTGATATGCGACGTATCAGACGAAGAGACCGGACTGTATGGTAAGTGTTACTGGTCGGATTCGCAGGAGTGTGAGCGGGCTAGCTCGTCGATCTTCTGATCGCTCAATACCCGGGTGGCCGTTACGTTTAACAGACCGCTTGCGGCTTGTGGGTGCTTGATATGATCATCATCTGCTACCGGCGTATTGACGAGTCTTTAGAGTCCTACACAGAGGTTTCCTGGCTCAAGCGAAACGAAATAGGAGCGCATATGAGATATGTGCAGGACCGAGAATAATGCGTGTATGTGATACCGCATTTCATTCTCGCGATATATGTTTCGATTGGTTATATTCGATATGACCTAGTTATCGAATCATTGATTCGATAAATCGATACATTACATACTAGTCGGTTGTATGCGATATAACCGGATCATTGAATCAAGTGTTGATTTAATGATTTAATGTATAATTATATATTTGATATATTACTTTGCATTAACTAGTATTGGTTCACTTTAAACGGATTTTTTCTCACTTGGATTGCACATTGTATATGTGATATACTTTTGTGCACTTTTTGTATCATGTTTGATGATACTTGATAATATGGTTAAGTGAATAGAATTAAACCATGGTTATTTTGTAATTAGGGTTTTCCATATTTATTTATTCATTTATTTGTTTATTTATGTGGATAAATTCAATATGAGAATGGTGGCTATTTTTGTTTCATATATGAAGCTTCATGAACCCTTGACTTTAGCAACCATTCTTATCCTCTTGCTTAACCCTAACCCACTCTACTAACCATGGTTTATTCTCTACACCTAACTTGAGTTAGAGTTATGATAAGTATAGATTTTCTTTTTATTTTATAAAACACTTATCATAATTCTAGCTCTTCTTCTTCTTCATCTTCAAAAGAAAAGCTCAAGGTCCATCAATGGCAACTTGAGTTAAAGTGAGATAAATCCAATTCTAAAGTGAACCCACCTCCTATTTCTTCACCCTCTACCTCTTGCCAAGTTGTTTTGGGTGTTTACTTCACAAGTTTCACAAGTTTGTGAAGTCGGAGCTTGAGTTTGTGCAACCTCGACGTAGATCGTCTTTGACACAAAGCCGACGACCTATTCCGCTTGCTTTCCCGATGAAGCCGATGATCGAGTCGAGGATTCATGATGGACAGCGAGGGCATGACCACGCGGAGCTAAGGAGGCGGAAATCCGGATCTACAAAGGTTGTAGCATCTCAACTTTAGTTAAATAGTAAACTAGTTTTCCGTTTCGCCTAAACATCTAGTTTAAGATCCGTAGTCTAGGGTTTCTCGGCACTTAAAATTTTAAATTGGCATGTTCGATGCCTTGTGAGACCTTACTAGAGTGCCTACACGTGACCAAGGGTCACGTGCTGACACGTGATAATTCCTGAATTCTTTAAAACAACAGAATTAAATTCTGGTCAAATGCTTAATCAGGGGGTCACGTGCCAACACGTGATGGGTTCTTAAAGATCTATGAATTAACAGAATTAAATTCTAATTAAGAGGGAATCAAAAACCCTAACTGGAAAAATATTTCTCTAAATCTTTCCAAACAAAAATGATGGTGCTCTGTAAAATGGAGCACCATTGGATTAAAAATCCAATGGTGATTAAAAATCACCAATTTATGGAAATATTCTATACAAGGAAAGATTTCCCTGAAATTTGAATAACAGATAAAAGATCTTTCGGTTTTAAAATCCAATGGTGAATAAAATTCACTGAGTGATCTAAAAGATCATGTTGGTTACAAAAACAACCAAAATCTTTCAATGAAAGATTTACTAAACAAACCGATTCTTTTCTTTCTCCTATAAATAAAAGCCAAGAGAAGAAGGAAAAAGAAGAGAAGAGGGAAGCATCTACTTTTTTGGGAAATATACAACAACAGAGAGAAAAAAGAGAGGAGAATTTAATTCTCAAGAGAGAACAAGAAGATCTCTTCAGGAAAAAAACCCTAGATGAGAAAGGGAAAGAGATCTAAGCTCCATAAAACAAAAAGAGAATTTAATTCTCAAATTAAGAGTTTAACTCTTCTGAATAAGAACTTAGTTCTTCCTTTGGTTGAAAATTTGCAGAAGCAGATCTCCCCACAAGTTGAGAATTTAATTCTCATCGGGGAGATTCTGCCATGCAGATCCAAAACTTAGAGGGAGAATTGAGTTTAGGGAATTTAATTCCCCCAAATTTATAGGAATTTAATTCCTCCAAATGAAACTAGGGTTTAACCCTATATGAGAATTTAATTCTCCCAAATTCATAGGAATTCAATTCCTCCAAATGAAATTAGGGTTTAACCCTACATAAGAATTTAATTCTTCCATATACATAGGAATTTAATTCCTCTAAAACAGAATTAGGGTTTAACCCTACAGAGAATTTAATTCTTAAAACAAGGGACTTAAAACTCTCCATGCACGTAAAGAAATCAATACCCAACCTGGTCACGTGGCAACACGTGACCCTCCCTCTCAATGATCAAAAGAGAACGAACACGACTAGGTCATGTGCCCCCACGTGACCCTTAAACAGACTCCTCAAAATGAGAAAGAACAAGTCTGGAGGCAATACCTCACGTGCCCCCACGTGACCCTATAACAAGTTCCTCAAAATGAGAAAGAAAAACTTGGAGGCAATGCCTCACGTGCTCCCACGTGACCCTCAAAATAAAGGGAACAAAGCCAAAGGCAGAATCAATTTTGGGCGCCCTCACGTGTCCCCACGTGACCCCTAATAATCACTTTAATAATCAATACATGAATACCCATCACGTGCCAACACGTGATGGCCTGAAGACTAAAAGTGTTTAACACTTATTTGAATATTCTGAGAACAAAATAAAGGAGGTTTGGCCCAATTCTCAGGCGCCTCACGTGACCCCACGTGATCACCCCACTTTTAGTGTTTAACACCATTTTGAGCATTTTGTTCCCAGTGTTTAAGACTGTTTTAAAGCGCATCACGTAGGAACACGTGATCGCCAAATATATGTTAGTGTTTAATACTATTCTCAAACTGGTCTTAGCCCAAATTGGCTATGTCTTTCTGAGTCAAGACTCCCCTTTGATTAAACCCCGACTACATTCTTTCAAACTTGATCATTTCATATGACATTCAAAGAAAACTCCAGAGCCATGATGAATGGTCAATGCCCAATAAAAGACAAAATGTTGTTAGAGCCCCCAAACCCCTGTTTAGCATTGCTAAATAAGAAGGGGCTGAACTCAGACAAATGTTCAATAGTCCAACAAAGGGCCAACATTTCAAACTTAATTGGACTTAGCCCAAATTGGCCATAAGTCCTCAATTCAGATTTAACCGAGCCAATGTGCTCATAATCTAATTAATTGATCTTAGTTCCAAATTGGATTACAGATCTCCCAATCAACTTTGGTTCAAGGGTACATCTCTTCACTCCTTTGATATTTGTCGTTTTAATCCTTCAACGTCTTCAGAGAGGTGACGGGTCCCGATAACCAATCATTCCACGGACTGTGGGGTCCTTTTAAACCCATGGACTATGATGTCCTTAACCTCGGACTGTGGGGTCCCTTTAAACCCACGGACTATGATGTCCTTAACCTCGGACTGCGGGGTCCCTTTAAACCCATGGACTATTATGTCCTTAACCATGGACCACCATGTCCTTAAACTGGTAATCAACCACAATGTCCTTAAACTAAACAATAGAGCCCAAACGCTCTCTTGTTGGATCTAAATGATCCCGTTGAGTTGATCTTAGTCCAAAATTGGACTAACGTATCCTTAACAAACATTTAAGTTGATCTTAGTCTCGAATGGGACTAACGTATCCTTAAACCCAACCCCAAACCAAAATCTAAGAAAATACGGATTTGGACTAATCTACGCCCTATGGGCAACAACATAAATTAGTCTCTGTATACAATCCACGGGCAACCAAAAATAAAACAAACACCCACGACACGAAGTGACCATCTGGAGAAGGAGAAAGTTGTTACCGCGATGCGGTAGCGTAATTAACTGCAGGGGCTTGTGCCTGCAGGGAAGAGCGTCCCCACAATCAAAAACCCCTCAACGAGGGGGAATCTGACGAAGTTTGCTACATCGGCCGCATCCGTCTAAACCTCCGATACACGGTGTCATAAATCAACTTGGTATCTTCGGAGAGGTGGACGGATAGCACCAATTAGCATCTGGCCTGAAATTCAGGCAAGACGTTTATCGTGTCTCCGTGTTTTCGGTGGTGAACAGATTCTGACACGCCCGGTGGGACCTTTTCCTCTTTCCACTCCACACTTCGTGTGTCGTGTTCGCGAACGAATTGTGGTTTGCTATTGTTGCCTGTGGATTCGAGGTACTAAGATTTGGTGTCTTGCTCCATGCAGAAAACAGAAGATCAATGGCTTCAAACTGCACTAACTGCAACTGCAACTCTCGCTCCGTCCCATCCGGAGGAGTGACTTATGGGCCCCAAGTGGCCTCTATCTTCGCTATGCCGGTGGAACAGGTGACTCAGGCCACCACTGGATTATTCTTCGGGACCATGATTCCGCCAACAAGCTTCAACGCTCCTGTACCATCACAAGAAGCTCCGAAAAAGTCGGTCTTTGATCGGCTTACCACTACTGCAGCCTCTCTTAACGGGTCACCCAAACCAAGCGTCTCAGTTTTCAGCAGACTGGGCCAAAGCTCCAACTGACCTGTGAAAAAGCCCGCAATTCCTGAAGAGGTCGTCCCAAAACGGATAGCCATTCCTACTCCTGAAGTCCCCAAGGCGGCTTCTCCTGCTAAAGGGTCGGTCTTCACAAGACTGGCCATTTCAGCTCCGACTCCATGTGAAGTCATGAGGGCTGTTTCCCCTGTTCGAAAGTCCGCCTTCGCAAGACCGATTACCCCCTCTCAGCAAGCATCTGTCTGTGACAGGCTGGCGCCAACAGCAGACTCTCATCAAAACAGAGGGCACGGAAAAGCTGATCCAACAGCGGAGGTGATCCCGGCCGCACGACATGCTCGACGTCGCCACTGGCGCCGAGTGAGGAAAGCTGGGGACAATTCCCCTTCTAGACTGACTCCGCCGGCTCCAATGGTGGAAGTTGATGCTGCTGTTCCAACCGGGAACAACTTTGAACTGCTTAACAAGGTGCGTACGAACTCTCCTACTGCAGTGCTGAAGAGATCTCCTTCACCCGTGGAGAATGCACCGAAGGCGAAGCCGGAACAACCCCCTTAGCGGCTTTCTTCCAAAATTTACAAAGTCTGGCAACAGGTTTAGGACCCAGTAATTGATCAAGATTACTCTCGCCGACAGAAAAAGGTAAAAGTTCGGCAAGAAAAGGACCATCCTGTCAAGCCACAAAAAGCGACAGCTACCTGGGTGCCCGCTGCAACGGCCTCCTCGACTTCAACTGCTCACAAGAGAAGAAGGCCAGAGAAAGCCCCTGTGACCGCGGCGAACCGCAAGGGCACTGAGCCTAAATTCCCTAAGTCTGGAGGCATGGTGGTGCATACCGTCTATATGGCATCCGGAAAAGAGGACAACCGTATCTTCACAGGTCATCGACCGCTTACGCGATCAGTGACTAAGGCTCAGGAGCAACAACAATAAAAGCTCCAAGAGATGCTAACAGCCATGGCCGCACTTACGGGACCGAAAGAAAGCCCAGAAATGTCATCGGAGCAACGTCAAGAACAAGAAACTGATATTGAGTTCCTCCACAGAATCCTCGAAAAGAAGAACAAAGAGGCAGCGGAACAAGCTGCCAACATAAAATGAATGACGTTATTATTCCAAGACATGGTCGGGATGATGTTACAGCCGGATCCACCAGCTGAAGACCCCCCGATTATCATTGAAGACGACATAGGGGAGACATCGAACCCTCCTCCAGCTCTTTCAGCAGCCAAAGAGGAGACCATCTCCAAAGCTGCCCTGGATGATTATATCACTCAGCAAATACGAGCTCACCAGGCGAATGAAGCGGCCGGCCAAATTGTTAAAACTGGGCGACCATATCCATGCTGGTATGACCAAATAAGGTACCCGCCGGGATACACGATCCCCAAATTCTACGTATATAAGGGGACGGGAAATCCGCATCAGCATGTCGCTCAATTCAGAGCCTTGTGCGGCAACACCGGAGGTGATGATAAACTACTGCTCCGTCAATTTGTTGGCAGCTTGTCGGAAACAGCATTCGAGTGGTATTCGGAACTCCCGAATGACTCTATCAAGACATTTCTAGAGATAGAGCTGCTATTCACCCAACATTTTGCGAGCGCCAGCGAACGTACCCCAATCACGGCACTGATCAATGCCAGGGTGAAACCGGGAGAGACTCGGGTCCAGTATATGATACGGTGGCGGAATTTATGGTCGAAGTACGAACATCGCATCGAAGAAGCGCCTGCGGTAGGTATGTTCGTGGGTACCCTTGACCCTCAAGCGACCATATCCCAATTCATGATGTTCTTCAAGCCGACCACCTTCTAGGCCTTGATTGACAAGCTGGCTCAAATGGACCAGATGGGCCATAGGCCTTCCTCTTCAAAGACGGCCTTGGAATGAAAAGGGCAAAGGGAAAGCAACCTTCGTCGCCAACGCTCAATAACAACTGAGTGGCCCGAGACGGGTTGTTCGCCAAAGCAACAAGTGGCAGTCCCTCGATAAGAAGTTGAGATGTCCTTACTCATTTCCCCAGGATAAAATAAGGAAACTGTTTGAACTGGCAGTGCGTAATGGGCTCATTACTCTACCGGAATCGAGACACCCACCGCAACCGAACGACGTCAATGATCCTAATTACTGCCCTTACCACCAAGTATTGGGCCATCCGATTGAAGACTGCTACGTCTTCAAAAATTGGGTTGAAGACCAGTATCAACAGTATAAGTTCGCGCTGTCCGAAAACTGGAAGGTAAATCCGCCACAACCACATGCTCCGAAAAAGATGGACATGCCGGGGGCATCGTTCTCATTCATAAAGGAAGCTCCATGGGAAGTTGTTCTTTTGGAAAAAACTAAAAAAATGCTGAAAGATCTTCAAATATGTCCGGCGATCAGGTGGAAAAGCTCGCAAGAGCCGGAGATCATCGACGGGATGCTGTAACCACGCCCAACATCGGGAATTAATAGCAATGGGCAAAGCACCCAGGAACAGCCGTCACAGTCTTCGAAGAAAAAGAAGAAGACCAAAAAGCCCGCGCTGTCTAACGACAAGCGCACGGATCTGCAAAAGCATATTGACGCGCTGAAAGAATACAACCAGAGGGCGCGAACCCCAGTCACGCTTTAAGAGTTCCTCAGTCACATCCTTGAGAATGAAGATAACGACAATGATGAAGGAGACGACTTGTCAGAAGAATCCGAAGATTATGTGGCAAGTTGCCACATGATCGCTCATTTGTCGTTAAGTAACAAAGCTGGAGAAACCTACTTGTTCATAAAGCATCCGGCGAAACTTCGCCTCAAAGCTACAGCGGACCGAAACGTCCCTAAACTAACGATGGACCTCAATGTCCTAAAACTTGCAACTGACCGAGACGTTTAGAAACTACTACGGACCGCAGCATCCTAAGGCTGACGTGGTAAAAAAAAGAAAAAAAAAGGTATGTCCACAAGCAAAATGGGCACGGATGAAAACCCGAAAGGGCGCTGTGAGTAAAAACAGCAGGACTACTGGCGATATTTGTGAAAATCCGAAAGGGCGCAGACTCGTAAAACAACAACAAAAAAAAACAACAAAAAAAGCCGGTATGTCCACAAGCAAAATGGGTACGGATGAAAACCCGAAAGGGCGTCGTGAGTAAAAACAGCAGGACTACCGGCGAGTTTTGTGAAAACCCGAAAGGGCGCAATTTCGTTAAAAGACACTTGCAAGGTCCTCTCGACCCTGTAAGGAGAAACCACCTGCGTGAAATCCTTACAACTCACAAAGGAGAAATACACTTAGGAATCCTCACGATTCTTAAGGAGAAACTACGCTTACGAGATTCTCACGACTCGTAAGGAGAATTCCCCTTTGAGACCCTTACGGCTCATAGGGTTCAAAAGCCTCAAGCTACAGGGATTTGAACCCGTTCTTAAGCCATTACAAGCTCCAATGCTGCCCTACAAGCGTTTAAATACTGACCCTCGTATACAATCCACGGGCACGAATAAACATTTCCCGAACAAAGTCACACCGGCGACTAGGGATATGCTCACACGGTGAACGACCCTTGTAAGTTCTCTCGACTTATATGGAGAAAACACTCTTGTAAGATCCTTACGACTTATAAGAGAACACACACTTAGGAATCCTCACGATTCTTAAGGAGAAACTGCACCTACGTGATCCTCACGACTCGTAGGGAGAAATACCTTTATGAGACCCTTACGGCTCATGAAGTCAAAAGCCTTAGTCGACGGGATCCTAACCCTGTTTGCTAAGCCACCTTTGTTCAACATCGACAGAGGCATATGATGATTCGCTCCTAGCAATGTCCCAGTGGTAGCGATGCTGATGCCTAAATCGGTATCAAATTCCAAGTCCTTTCATAGCAAATGATGATTCGCTCCTGGCAATATTCCAGTCGCAGCGACGCTGATGCTGAGATTGGCACCAGATTCCAAGTTCCACACTCGCGATAAAAAATCAGCGAGCCAAAAATGCATATGAAATAGCCGAAATGATGGGGCAACTTGCAACGAAATCAGCAAGCAAAAATGCATGCATACAAAAACACCCAAAATGATTGGGCAACTCGCAATAAAAAGCAACGAGTAAAAAGAAAAATAGCCGAAATGATTGGACACTGCGAAAAATAGCCGAAATGATTGGGCAATCGCGATTTTCGTGATATAAAAAGCTGAAATGATAGAGCGTCGCAGAAAGAATTAAAAAAAATAAAAGAATAAAACTCTTTGCCCTGCAGGTGAGGTCATATTGACCCCTGTATACAATCCATGGGCACAAACAAGAGGGGAACCATATCGTCCCACCAGGCTTCGTCGAACCGAATCTAAATCTCGACGGTTCATAGACAACCTAAAGACAATCTCGACATTCGTCGCACTATTGCAGACACAATGTCAACAAACGAAGCGAAGGAAGATCCCTAGCTTCAGGGTCTCGACGTTAATATCGACAACTTAGAGATCAACACCGGCATTCTTCCTCCGTCCAACCAGATGCAGACGTGACGTCAACAACCGACCTCAGAGTCGCAACGAAAGGGAGCCATGACAAAGTCCCTAGTTCCAAGTCTCGACGGCCACATCTAGCGCCTGGAGACCCACGACAGCGTTCCTCCTCATTCCAGCAGGATTCGGATGCGACATCACCAATCGGAGCCATGGCAAATTCCCTAGTTCCAAGTCTCGACGGCCACATCTACAGCCTGGAGACCCACGATGGCGTTCCTCCTCATTCCAGCAGGATTCAGACGCGAAAATCAATCTCGGAGCCACGGAAGAGTCCCTAGTTCCAAGTCTCGACGGCCACATCTACAGCCTGGAGACCCACGACAGCGTTCCTCCTCATTCCAGCAGGATTCGGACGCAACATCACCAATCGGAGCCATGGCAAAGTCCCTAGTTCCAAGTCTCGACGGCCACATCTACAGCCTGGAGACCCATGATGGCGTTCCTCCTCATTCCAGCAGGACACAGATGTTACACAATCAGTCGAAACCATGGCAAAGTCCTAGTTCCAAGACTCTACAGTCCACAGACAATCTAGAGTCAACCAATGACTTCCCCGCCAGATCAACGCTCCGTTTCGGAAACAAGTCAACCGACCTCCAGGGAAATCAGTGTCCTTGGCCAAACCACAATTCAAGGAAATCAGCGTCCTTGGCGAGAACCTCGATTCGCGTCGAACCGTAGACAAATCAGCGTCTTTGCAGGAATACCTAGATTCGTTTCAACTCCGAGAAAATCAGCGTCCTTGGCAAAAACCTCGATTCAGGAAAATCAACGTCCTTGACAAGAGCATTTCGATTCGCATCGACCCGCAGAGATATCAGTGTCTTTGCAGGAATACCTCGATTCGTCTAAACTCCGAGGAAATCAGTGTCCTTGGCAAAAACCTCGATTCAGGGAAATCAGCGTCCTTGACGAGAGCACCCCGATTCGCGTCGACCCGCAGAGAAATCAATGTCTTTGCAGGGATACCTCGATTCGTTTCGACTCCAGGGAAATCAGTGTCCTTGGCAAAAACCTCGATTCAGGGAAATCAGCGTCCTTGACGAGAGCACCTCGATTCACGTCGACCCGCAGAAAAATCAATGTCTTTGCAGGAATACCTCAATTCGTCTCAACTCCGAGGAAATCAGTGTCCTTGGTAAATACCTCGATTCAGGGAAATCGGTATCCTTAGCGAGAGCATCTCAATTCGCGCCGACCCACAGATAAATCAGTGTCTCTGCAGGAATATACAATGTCAGCAAAGCGGAGCCGCGGAAAAGTTCCCAGTTCCATGACTCGGCGGTACACAGACAAACCAAAGTCAACCCTTGACCTCCCTGTTGAAGCAATGCTTTGACTTGGGAGTAGGTCAACTCATCAATCACTTACGAGTCTTCTCGACTTATAAGCGGGAAAATTCTCTTGGGAGATCCTTACGACTCTAAAAAAAAGCACACTTAGGAATCCTCACGATTCCTAAGGATAAAATACACCTACGAGATCCTCTCGACTCGTAGGGAGAAAAGTCTTTGTGAGACCCTCATGGCTCATAAAATCGAAAAGTCTTGGGTGGCAGATCTTAACCCTGTCCCCCAAGCCATCACTGCCCTACAAAGAGGTCAACATGGACTATCTACGGGTCACACTCTCCGAAGTCGAACATTGACGAGGAGGGAAACGACCACTTACGAGTCCTCTCGACTTATAAGCGGGAAAATTCTCTTGTGAGATCCTTACGACTCTCAAGAGAAAGCGCACTTAGGAGTCCTCACGACTCCTAAGGAGAAAAACACTTACGAGATCCTCACGACTCATAGGGAGAAAAGCCTTTATGAGACCCTCACGGCTCATAAAGTTGGAAAGTCCTAGGCGACAGATCCTAACCCTGTTTCCTAAGCCATCGCTACCTTATAAAGAGTTCAAGATGAACTGTTATCTACCATCTATGGGCTACACTTGCCAAAGCGACATGCCACTTAAATGGAGAAGTTACTCATGAGAATATAAACTACTTCATGCTAGAGTAAGACATAAAGAAATGGAAGAGTGCGGCTCGTGGGGCTGAGGGTTTGGAACTATATCTCTTAAGAGTCGAGATTTGAGTCAACGATAAATGATGACGCTTGTGTCCACTCGTTATCTTCTCAGATCAAGATTCTGAAAGTTATATACCAACCCAAAACCGGTCATATGCTATGAATTACTCTGCACTACTTCACCCACGTATATACTTACGTGGGCAAAGTAGTGGGGGGCATTTGTTCCCGCCAAAAAAAAAAAAAATTTCTGCGCAAAAGAGCCGAAGGTATCAAATGGCAGCGATACGTTTAAGAATATGTAAACCAGTATTTTTCGGGCTGCATTTTGAGAAACAGCTAAATTCTGATGGTATCGAAAGCGTCTCAAAAAGGCCTTCGATTTGATATATTATGGGCTTTATAATTCATCCGGGATCAAAAGTTATGAGCAAATATGCTATGCACGTGTAATCTAAGGAAGAAAATGCGAACCAGTATTTTCCGGGCTATATTTTGATAGATTCCTGAATGAGAAACAGCTAAATTCTGATGGTATCGAAAGTGTCTTGAAAAATTCTTCGATTTGATATATTATGGGCCTCATAATTCATCCGGGATCAAAAGTCGATTTGATATATTATGGGCCTCATAATTCATCCGGGATCAAAAGTTATGAGGCATCACGTGCTCACACGTGACCGGGCATCACGTGCCCATACGTGACCGGGCATCACGTGCAGACACGTGACCATTTACAGGCAAAGCCTGTAGGCACTGAATAGAATAAATAATTGGAAATAATTAATCAGTGGGGTCACGTACCAACACGTGATGGGCCTTAAACCCACTGAAAAGAATTAAAAGTATAATAAAATAATAAGGAAAAATCCCAATGGGGCATCATGTGCCAACACGTGACCAAGGGTCACGTGCTGACACGTGATAATTCCTGAATTGTTTAAAACAACAGAATTAAATTCTGGTCAAATGCTTAATCAGGGGGTCACGTGCCAACACGTGATGGGTTCCTAAAGATCTATGAATTAATAGAATTAAATTCTAATTAAGAGGGAATCAAAAACCCTAACTGGAAAAATATTTCTCTAAATCTTTCCAAACAAAAAAGATGGTGCTCTGTAAAATGGAGCACCGTTGGATTAAAAATCCAATGGTGATTAAAAATCACCAATTTATGGAAATATTCTATACAAGGAAAGATTTCCCTGAAATTTGAATAACAGATAAAAGATCTTTTGGATTAAAAATCCAATGGTGAATAAAATTCACTTAGTGATCTAAAAGATCATGTTGGTTACAAAAACAACCAAAATCTTTCAATGAAAGATTTACTAAACAAACTGATTCTTTTCTTTCTCCTATAAATAAAAGCCACGAGAAGAAGGAAAAAGAAGAGAAGAGGGAAGCATCTACTTTTTTGGGAAATATACAACAACAGAGAGAAAAAAGAGAAGAGAATTTAATTCTCAAGAGAGAACAAGAAGATCCCTTCAGGAAAAAAAACCCTAGGTGAGAAAGGGAAAGAGATCTAAGCTCCATAAAACAAAAGAGAATTTAATTCTCAAATTAAGAGTTTAACTCTTCTGAATAAGAACTTAGTTCTTCCTTTGGTTGAAAATCTGCAGAAGCAGATCTCCCAATAAGTTGAGAATTTAATTCTCATCGGGAAGATTCTGCCATGCAGATCCAAAACTTAGAGGGAGAATTGAGTTTAGGGAATTTAATTCCCCCAAATTTATAGAAATTTAATTCCTCCAAATGAAACTAGGGTTTAACCCTGAAAGGTTCCTAGGCACACTATAGAGGTCTCACAAGGCATCAACCATGCCAATTTAAAATTTTATGATTGCCGCGAAACCCTAATACGGATCGTTGACTAGATGTTTAGGCGAAATACGAATCTAGTTAACAACTTAACTAAAGATAAGAAGCTACAACCTTTGTAGATCCGGTTAACCACTTCCTTAGCTCCACGTAGACGTCCTCTCGCTGTCCTAGTCGGATCTCGGACTCTCGCGTCGGCTTCATCGAAGAAATGAGCGGAATAGTTCGTCGGCTTCGTGCCGAAGATGATCTACGTCGAGGCATCACAAGTTCAAGCTCCAACTTCACCAAGTTGTGAAACTTGTGAAGAAAACACCCAAAACAACTTGGCAAGAGGTAGAGGATGAAGAAATAGGAGGTGGGTTCACTTTAGAATTGGATTTCTCACTTTAGAACTCAAGATGCCATTGATGGCATCAAGCTTTCTTTCTTGAAGAAGAAGATCAAGAAGAAGGAAATATTATGATAAGTTATTCAAAAATGAAAAAGAAATGAATACTTATCATAATAGGAACCATGGTTAGGTGTAGAGAATTGACCAAGGTTAGAAGATTGGTTAGGGTTAAGCATGAAGACAAATTGGTCACTTTGGTCAAAGCTTCATGAAGCTTCACAAAGGTTCAAGAATGAAAGCAACCATTTTGTATTCTTATCCCATTCTTTTTCCAAAATCAATAAATAAAAGAATGGATAATTAAAACCCTAATCACTTTCTTAACCTAGGTTTAATTCTTTACACTTAACCAAATGAGCAAACATCATCAAACATGATACAAAGATGTGCATAACAGCATATCACATATACAACTTGCACATCAAGTGAGAAAATCCATTTAAAGTGAACCAATACTAGTTAATGCAAAGCAATATATCAAATATATAATTATACATTAAATCATTAAATCAACACTTGATTTAACGATCCGGTCATATCGCATATAACCGACTAGTATCCTATGTATCGGCATATCGAATCAATCCTTGATTCGATATCTAGGTTATATCGCATATAACCAATCGATACATTCATCGCGAGAATGAAATACGGTATCACATACATGCATTATTCTCGGTCCTGCACATATCTCATATGCGCTCCTATTTCGTTTCGCTTGAGCCAGGAAACCTCTGTGTAGGACTCTAAAGACTCGTCAATACGCCGGTAGCAAATGATGATCATATCAAGCACCCACAAGCCGCAAGCGGTCTGCTAAACGTAACGGCCATCCGGGTATTGAGCGATCAGAAGATCGACGAGCTAGCCCGCTCACACTCCTGTGAATCCAACCAGTAACACTTACCGTACAGTCCGGTCTGTTCGTCTGATATGTCGCATATCAAGTCTAGGGGTGGTGAACGTCAGACCCCAATAACCGATAAGTCATGCCGATGTGAGGCTCATAACGGGTCGAGAAACTACTGGTAACACTTACCAGCAAATCCCTGATCAGCCCTGGCCAGGGACTTCCCTGTTACGGCCAATCGAGCACAGCGCAACATCAACCCCCAATACCGGGAGAGACGAAACCCCTCCTATCGCTCATTGTCTCCATGTGATTCGGGACTGTACCCAAAGACCATCGTTTTGCATGCCCTCATGGACGTGGTAAGGTGGAGATCAAAGCACAGTGGGAATCACACAAGACTCTATGACGATCTCGGGTCTACAGACTAACCTGCACAAGTGTCACCTGAGAACTGCCATCTGACGTGAGGTATAATACCATCTGGGAGTTCTCGGCGAGTCCGTCCAGTGTACCCAGTCTCCACTGAGCACCCGTATACCATCTCTGATGTCAAACACCAATGGATATGGGATCATCCATCGCCCATCTCATGGGTCGAGAAGCGTATACGCTAGTCTACACTGGTATATCGATGCCCCGTCTCGATACACCCACGACTAGGGACCTTGAAGGATGTACTTATGGACTACCATGTCCCCACTAGTATGATCTGCATCATAGTCCAGGCAGTCAAGTACACATCCTAAGGGCTTTACCAACATGTAACCATAAGACAGTTTAAAGAGACTAGTATACATGTTAAGATAAAGAGTAACCAGATAGCATACTATCATATCGAGCAAGAAAGTCATCTCTATATATATGTCCAAGCATCCAATATAATATACATCATCTGTACAATACTGGCCTCTAGGGCATACATACAACTAACAATCTCCCACTTGCACTAGGGCCAACTGCTGTAGTATCGCATACCGAGCATCCCGAAGAGTCTCTCAAACTGTATCTGGGGTATGGCCTTCGTGAGTGGATCCGCCGTGTTGTTCTTCGTGTCAACCCTCCTGACCTCGATCTCCCGGCGATCAACTATCTCCCGGATCAGGTGATACCGCCTCAGAATATGCCTGGATCGCTGATGGGACCTGGGTTCCTTGGCCAAAGCCACCGCTCCATTGTTATCGCAATACAAAAGTATTGGATGCTCAATGGATGGAACCACTCCAAGTTCAGTAATGAACTTCTTGATCCAGACAGCCTCTTTGGCAGCATCGTTGGCAGCGATGCATTCAGCCTCCATCGTCGAGTCTGCCACGGTTTCCTGCTTGGAACTCTTCCAGCTAACCGCCTCTCCGTAAAGGGTAAAGACAAATCCCGACTGCGACTTAGAGTCGTCCTTATCACTCTGGAAGCTCGAATCGGTAAAGGACTCCACTTGGAGTTCTCCGTTACCATACACCAAGAGCATCTCTTTAGTCCTTCGCAAGTACTTGAGAATGCTCTTCACAGCTGTCCAGTGATTCTCTCCAGGATCAGCTTGATACCTGCTCACTACACTTAGTGAGTATGCTACATCGGGTCTGGTACATAGCATCGCATACATGATAGAGCCTACAGCCGAAGCATAGGGTATCCCTTGCATGCGAGCTCTCTCCAAATTAGTCTTGGGAGACATCTCTTTGGAGAGAGTGACTCCAGAGATCGTGGGCAAGTTCCCACGCTTGGATTCTTCCATACTAAACCTCTTTAGTATGGTGTCAATGTACCTGGATTGGGACAATCCCAATATCCGTTTGGATCTATCTCTATAGATCCGTATTCCCAATATGCAGGAGGCATCACCAAGATCTTTCATCGAGAATCTTTGTGATAAGAAGAGCTTGACCGATTGCAGCATAGGAATGTCATTTCCTATCAAGAGTATGTCGTCTACGTACAATACGAGGAAGACAACCTTACTCTCTGCCACCTTCTTGTAAATACAAGGTTCATCTGGGTTTTTGACGAAATCAAACTCTTTGATAACGACGTCAAAGCAGATGTTCCAACTCCGCGATGCTTGCTTTAATCCATAAATGGATTTAAGCAGCTTGCACACCTTCCCGCTGCTCCCACTGTCTACGAAGCCCTCTGGCTGAGTCATGTACACGCACTCTTCTAAATCACCATTTAGAAAGGCGGTCTTAACATCCATTTGCCAGATTTCGTAATCATGATATGCAGCGATGGCAAGCATGATCCGGATGGATTTAAGCATAGCCACTGGAGAAAAGGTTTCGTCATAGTCCACACCTGGTCTTTGACGAAAACCTTTTGCTACAAGTCTAGCCTTGAAAGTCTCCACTTTCCCATCTACACCATGTTTCTTCTTGAAGATCCACTTGCTCCCAATGGGTTTTACCCCTTCAGGAGCAACTTCCAAAGTCCATACTTTGTTGGTGTACATGGATTCCATCTCGGACCACATAGCATCCAGCCATTTCACTGAGTCCCTACTCGTGATGGCCTGCTCGAAGCTAGTTGGGTCATCATCATCCATGATGCAGTCCTCGCTCCCACCATCCACGAGAAAACCGTAGTATCTCTCAGGTTGGCGAGAAACCCTACTAGATCGGCGGAGAGGCTGGGGTTCATCGGGAACTACGGAATCCTCTGGTTCCACCAGATCTTCTGTTGTAGCATTTGTAGCTGGAACTTCTTCCAGTTCTACCTCATGACCACAAATCTCTTTTTCAAGAAATTCCTTTTCTAAAAAGGTGGAATGCCGAGAAAAAAACACTCTTTGTTCCTCAGGGTGGTAGAAGATATACCCTTGTGAATTCTTGGGATATCCTATAAATTTGCATAGAACAGACCGTGTCTCGAGTTTGTCTGGATTTTGTTGTTTGACATAGGCTGGACAACCCCATATCTTAATATAGTTAAGACATGGTCTCTTCCCTTTCCATATCTTATATGGAGTGGTAGGCACAGATTTGGTGGGGACCATATTCAATAGATGTATGGCTGTCTCAAGCGCATACCCCCAGAAGGATATAGGTAACTTAGCTGTGCTCATCATAGAGCGCACCATATCTAATAGGGTGCGGTTCCTCCGTTCTGATACACCGTTGTGCTGTGGTGTATATGGAGGAGTCAGCTGAGAGAGAATCCCATTCTCTTTTAGGAAGTCCAGGAATTCATTGCTCAAGTATTCACCTCCTCGATCAGATCGAAGGATTTTAATACTTTTTCCGGTTTGGTTTTCGACTTCTTGTTTATATTCTCTAAATTTCTCAAAAGCTTCAGACTTGTGTCTTATTAAGTACACATGTCCGTATCTTGAGAGATCGTCAGTGAATGTAATGAAGTACGAAGAACCATCCCTGGCATGTGTAGACATGGGACCACATACATCACTATGTATTAGTCCCAAGAGTTCGGTAACTCTTTCTCCATGTTCCGTAAACGGAGCTTTGGTTATCTTGCCTTTGAGACATGACTGGCAAGTGTCATAAGATGAAAATTCGAAAGGTTTCAAATATCCATCCTTATGCAACTTAGCTAGTCGTGTCGCATTGATGTGACCCAGTCTACAATGCCATAAGAAGGATTCGTTCAGCTCTGAACTCTTCCTCTTGTGTGTGTTTGTTATGCTTAGAACTATTGATTGATTTAGAACATAAATGCCATTGCAAACGTGCCTGATCCAACCAACTTTTGGTTACGGAAAATGTTCATAACATTATCCTGTAATACAAAATTATATCCCTCTTTACTTAATAAAGAAACCGATATAATGTTGCATATCAGGTTCGGCATGTAATAGCATTCGTTCAGAACCAATGTATTACCAGTTGGTAATACAAGGTGATATTCCCCGACAGTCTTAGCTGCAACAATTGCACCATTTCCAACTCTAATGTCTTTATCACCTTCTCCAAGTTCTCTACCTTTCCTGAGCCCATGTAACTGATTACATATATGGGATCCTGACCCGGTATCTAATACCCAGGACGTGGAGCAAATGGAGAAACAGTTCTCTGTAACGAACACACCCGAAGAAAATGCATCAACATGTACTTTCTTCATTCGGGTGGCATGGGAATCCTGGTATTCCCCTATATCCTGTTCATTCCTATAACTCTTATAAGAAAGAACGGAACCAACGTTCCCCAGCACAGTATAACATGCGGGTTCGGTCAATACATCCATATTATTATCTTCATTAGGGCATGAAATGGTCGCTACCTGGAGAGAGAGAGAAGAAAACACTTTAGCGTATGCTCGTGCAAGATCAGATTGGTTATTATCTTATCTAATCAGGATGGCTCCCACTGGTTTTTATCAAATCTTCCTTCAAACCCTAAAAGGAAAGACTAGCCGGGATTAATTACACACTACAAGTTCGCCAATCTTTCAGCCAGGCCAGTGTCGGTACTTTGAGGGAGGTCCCCCGTGCTTTCGCACGAACCTAATTAATGTAAACCTCGTTTTCCCAGAGGCATAACCCCGTTGACACCTTTCTAGACACCTACTTGATCGGCTAATTGTAATATGTAAAACTCTCCCAGGAGTAACTCTTACTCGCAGTGGGTATTGGGATCCAACTATCTCATAGAAGGTATGCAATCTCATTGCAAATTTCAACACTTGAAACTCCCGATAAGGTTTTTGCCCCTAGCGTGCTATGACCTTGACGAAAGCCAACAAACCACAGCCCGCTAGTCAAGTTCAACCCGTACATTTCTTGACTGAATTAAACCCACCCGCACGACCCTTGACGAAAGCCAACAAAGCCGTACGACTACCCTAATCCAGTCGCATCATATGCAGCAGATAAGCAGCACATACCTACCGCACACTACACCTTGACGAAAGCCAACAAATGTAGCACGAATACTATATGCAACTTATCTGAAATGACGGAGGGCTACGATAGGTTTTTCTTAAAACCTATTGCGTAATGAACTTGATATCGTTGTAGAATCAAATGAAGTTTTAAAATGGAGTGATTTTGAGGCTTTTCTAGTTTTGCTAAAGGGGTCACTCCCGGTGAAGGGATCGTCGGCCCTTTCCTCGTCGAATGAGGTGCGGGATATATCATATATATCGCTGTGCAAAGCAAGAACTCTTAAAAGCAATCAAAAGACAAACCGAGTGTGTAGCATCTGCCAGTTATTGCTAAAGGAGTCACTCCCGATGAAGGGATCTCGGTCCTTTCCTCATCGAATGAGGTGCGGGATATATCATATATATCGCTGTGCAAAGCAAGAACTGTAGCTACCTGTTTTATTTTGAAATTCGATTCCACAACATCTTAGGTTTCTTATCTTTCATTAATCACATTAATGAAGTCCCATCATTTAAGTACCTAAACATCACAGATAAATACGACGTACACTTATGCCATCCGCATTCGCCTCGATGTCCCCTCGTGCACCGTTAGGTTAGGTAACTAACGACAGAGCAGGGCAGGGCTAGCGCGGGTGTAAAACATAAGTAACGTCTATATAATATATCATATATACCATATAAAGTATCTATCATCAGAACATCACATGATCACATCACAGATATCGCAGCAGAAAATATCATATGAAATATTGGATATACTAGGACGTCCGTGTTTTCAATACGAGCCAGTATAAAACACGGATTCCACGATTGTGATGAATAGCCAATCCCACACCCCTAGACCCCTACGAGAGCGGCAAGCAACCCTACCAATTCTAGGGTTAGGAGACCCGGACTCGACTCCTCGAGTTGGTCTCCCACTGGACCCCAGAATCCGGTTACTTGTGCTCCCCTCCTTGGGTCTATCCTAATGCGGAAAAGTAAATAATATACAAAAGGTGACAGCTTCCGCAACCTGGAAGTGCCCCAAATAAAAGAATATTACATACAAGTTTTTACATGAATGAAAATGAAAAACACTCATCTCACATAAAAACTCCCGGCTATTCAAACACGACGATCCAATATAACATATCCAGCAACACATAACATCACATGTCATCAACGTAAGTAAATATGTCCATCCCAATTGTCGTTGACATATAGCAACGAAACCGGCGATATCATATATTACACTTACGGTCACAAAAAAGAAAGTGTAAAACTACAACAGTTGGAATCCGCAACCTGCATAGACATCGCATGCCTAATCAAATGAATTACTTAGACATCACATGCTTAACAATTATAAACCCCGCATTTTAGTCTCATTATCGAAAACTCTTTTCAACATCAAGTCGGGCAATTCAACAAGATTCCCGACATCCTGATCGAATGCTCGTCGCAAACTTCAATAGGCGGCCGCACCCCCGATGCCGTCGACAAAGTGCACCAAGGCGGAACACTGCTGCCGCGAGCACCCGAACGGATGCTTTCGGTGACGGGGTTCTCCTACAGTCACTTGGTCGGGGCTATGGGGTGAGGCTGTCTATTAAGTTTATCTGGCGAGTATCCGCGTACGCTACGTGATTGCAACGGACTTTTGATCACATCAAAATTCCGTGGCAACCGATCAAGTGAGACTAAAGTGCTATGTTTATAACATTCATTCAGTTATCTCATAACTACTTGTGAATTCCAATTATTGTATCACATTCTGGATAAATAGAAAATGTTAAACTTTCTGATCGAACAGTCGAACACCCAAGTTTTCCCGATACAGATCAACACATGAAACAAGTCTAAAAACATTCAGTTCGTGCCTCAGTACCAACGGTCCAGCCGTAGAAGGGTCAAGCCAACACCTCACATGTGGCACGCCGTACTGCCCCAAACCCGAAGGTTCAAAGGGCAGTTCAAGACGGTCACATAATCGAGTTAAGGTTTGTTGTCTTCTTGAGGGTCCATCGCGTTACTTGCACTACTTAGAACGTCTTTAAACCACGGAAAAATCCAACACTTGGAAATTTCCCGGCAGGGGAAAGATTGGGTATTTACATCCGGTCGAACTTTTTAACATATTCTAAAATATCCGGAAAGCCACATAGACAAAATCTGATACTCTGATCGAAACATCGAATCCCCAAAACAATCCCAGAAAATTCAACTCTTGAATAAATATTAAAAATTCCCATAAAACTCAGCACTGACAAATAGGAATTACTGTGCAAATCTTACAGTGAGAGTCGACCGTACGGCCGCGGAACCGCCGCATGAGCCAGCTCATGCAACGGAACCGCGGCGGTTTAGTTGAATTAGGATCTCGTTTTGCACCATAACTCTTAGATCTTCCTGCTGAATTTTTTGAAGAATTTTTAATCTGGAGAAAACCCAGTTTTTGTAAAAAGTCCAGAGAGCATATTGTGTTAGGGTTTCGATGTGTATTCGGGTTTCAAACGTCGTCTAGACTTCGCCTAAGGCTTTAGCTAGTCTCTGATACCAGTGAAAGGTTCCTAGGCACACTATAGAGGTCTCACAAAACATCAACCATGCCAATTTAAAATTTTATGAGTGCTGCGAAACCCTAATACGGATCGTTGACTAGATGTTTAGGCGAAATACGAATCTAGTTAACAACTTAACTAAAGATAAGAAGCTACAACCTTTGTAGATCCGGTTATCCACTTCCTTAGCTCCACGTAGACGTCCTCTCACTGTCCTAGTCGGATCTCGGACTCTCGCGTCGGCTTCATCGAAGAAATGAGCGGAATAGTTCGTCGGCTTCGTGCCGAAGATGATCTACGTCGAGGCATCACAAGTTCAAGCTCCAACTTCACCAAGTTGTGAAACTTGTGAAGAAAACACCCAAAACAACTTGGCAAGAGGTAGAGGATGAAGAAATAGGAGGTGGGTTCACTTTAGAATTGGATTTCTCACTTTAGAACTCAAGTTGCCATTGATGGCATCAAGCTTTCTTTCTTGAAGAAGAAGATCAAGAAGAAGGAAATATTATGATAAGTTATTCAAAAATGAAAAAGAAATGAATACTTATCATAATAGGAACCATGGTTAGGTGTAGAGAATTGACCAAGGTTAGAAGAGTGGTTAGGGTTAAGCATGAAGACAAATTGGTCACTTTGGTCAAAGCTTCATGAAGCTTCACAAAGGTTCAAGAATGAAAGCAACCATTTTGTATTCTTATCCCATTCTTTTTCCAAAATCAATAAATAAAAGAATGGATAATTAAAACCCTAATCACTTTCTTAACCTAGGTTTAATTCTTTACACTTAACCAAATGAGCAAGCATCATCAAACATGATACAAAGATGTGCATAACAGTATATCACATATACAACTTGCACATCAAGTGAGAAAATCCATTTAAAGTGAACCAATACTAGTTAATGCAAAGCAATATATCAAATATATAATTATACATTAAATCATTAAATCAACACTTGATTTAACGATCCGGTTATATCGCATATAACCGACTAGTATCCTATGTATCGGCTTATCGAATCAATCCTTGATTCGATATCTAGGTTATATCGCATATAACCAATCGATACATTCATCGCGAGAATGAAATACGGTATCACATACACGCATTATTCTCGGTCCTGCACATATCTCATATGCGCTCCTATTTCGTTTCACTTGAGCCAGGAAACCTCTGTGTAGGACTCTAAAGACTCGTCAATACGCCGGTAGCAGATGATGATCATATCAAGCACCCACAAGCCGCAAGCGGTCTGCTAAACGTAACGGCCATCCGGGTATTGAGCGATCAGAAGATCGACGAGCTAGCCCACTCACACTCCTGTGAATCCAACCAGTAACACTTACCGTACAGTCCGGTCTGTTCGTCTGATATGTCGCATATCAAGTCTAGGGGTGGTGAACGTCAGACCCCAATAACCGATAAGTCGTGCCGATGTGAGGCTCATAACGGGTCGAGAAACTACTGGTAACAATTACCAGCAAATCCCTGATCAGCCCTGGCCAGGGACTTCCCTGTTACGGCCAATCGAGCACAGCGCAACATCAACCCCCAATACCGGGAGAGACGAAACCCCTCCTATCGCTCATTGTCTCCATGTGACTCGGGACTGTACCCAAAGACCACCGTTTTGCACGCCCTCATGGACGTGGTAAGGTGGAGATCAAAGCACAGTGGGAATCACACAAGACTCTATGACGATCTCGGGTCTACAGACTAACCTGCACAAGTGTCACCTGAGAACTGCCATCTGACGTGAGGTATAATACCATCTGGGAGTTCTCGGCGAGTCCGTCCAGTGTACCCAGTCTCCACTGAGCACCCGTATACCATCTCTGATGTCAAACACCAATGGATATAGGATCATCCATCGCCCATCTCATGGGTCGAGAAGCGTATACGCTAGTCTACACTGGTATATCGATGCCCCGTCTCGATACACCCACAACTAGGGACCTTGAAGGATGTACTTATGGACTACCATGTCCCCACTAGTATGATCTGCATCATAGTCCAGGCAGTCAAGTACACATCCTAAGGGCTTTACCAACATGTAACTATAAGACAGTTTAAAGAGACTAGTATACATGTTAAGATAAAGAGTAACCAGATAGCATACTATCATATCGAGCAAGAAAGTCATCTCTATATATATGTCCAAGTATCCAATATAATATACATCATCTGTACAATACTGGTCTCTAGGGCATACATACAACTAACAAACCCTATATGAGAATTTAATTCTCCCAAATTCATAGGAATTCAATTCCTCCAAATGAAATTAGGGTTTAACCCTACATAAGAATTTAATTCTTCCATATATATAGGAATTTAATTCCTCTAAAACAGAATTAGGGTTTAACCCTACAGAGAATTTAATTCTTAAACAAGGGACTTAAAACTCTCTATGCACGTAAAGATATCAGTACCCAACCTGGTCACGTGGCAACACGTGACCCTCCCTCTCAATGATCAAAAGAGAACGAACACGACTAGGTCATGTGCCCCCACGTGACCCTTAAACAGACTCCTCAAAATGAGAAAGAACAAGTCTGGAGGCAATACCTCACGTGCCCCCACGTGACCCTATAACAAGTTCCTCAAAATGAGAAAGAAAAACTTGGAGGCAATGCCTCACGTGCTCCCACGTGACCCTCAAAATAAAGGGAACAAAGCCAAAGGCAGAATCAATTTTGGGCGCCCTCACGTGTCCCCACGTGACCCCTAATAAACACTTTAATAATCAATACATGAATACCCATCACGTGCCAACACGTGATGGCCTGAATACTAAAAGTGTTTAACACTTATTTGAATATTCTGAGAACAAAATAAAGGAGGTTTGGCCCAATTCTCAGGCGCCTCACGTGACCCCACGTGATCACCCCACTTTTAGTGTTTAACACCATTTTGAGCATTTTGTCCCCAGTGTTTAACACTGTTTTAAAGCGCATCACGTAGGAACACGTGATCGCCAAATATATGTTAGTGTTTAACACTATTCTCAAACCGGTCTTAGCCCAAATTGGCTATGTCTTTCTGAGTCAAGACTCCCCTTTGATTAAACCCCAACTACATTCTTTCAAACTTGATCATTTCATATGACATTCAAAGAAAACTCCAGAGCCATGATGAATGGTCAATGCCCGATAAAAGACAAAATGTTGTCAGAGCCCCCAAACCCCTGTTTAGCATTGCTAAATAATTGGGGGGGGGGGGCTGAACCCAGACAAATGTTCAATAGTCCAACAAAGGGCCAACATTTCAAACTTAATTGGACTTAGCCCAAATTGGCCATAAGTCCTCAATTCAGATTTAACTGAGCCAATGTGCTCATAATCTAATTAATTGATCTTAGTTCCAAATTGGACTACAGATCTCCCAATCAACTTTGGTTCAAGGGTACATCTCTTCACTCCTTTGATATTTGTCATTTTAATCCTTCAACGTCTTCAGAGAGGTGACGGGTCTCGATAACTAATCATTCCACAGACTGTGGGGTCCTTTTAAACCCATGGACTATGATGTCCTTAACCTCGGACTGTGGGGTCCCTTTAAACCCACGGACTATGATGTCCTTAACCTCGGACTGTGGGGTCCCTTTAAACCCATGGACTATGATGTCCTTAACCATGGACCACTATGTCCTCAAACTAATAATCGACCGAAATGTCCCTAAACTAAACAATAGAGCCCAAACGCTCTCTTGTTGGATCTAAATGATCCCGTTGAGTTGATCTTAGTCTAAAATTGGACTAACGTATCCCTAACAAACGTTTAAGTTGATTTTAGTCTCGAATGGGACTAACGTATCCTTAAACCCAACCCCAAACCCAAATCTAAGAAAATACGGATTTGGACTAATCCACGCCCTACGGGCGACAACATAAATTAGTCTCTGTATACAATCCACGGGCAACCAAAAACAAAACAAACACCCTCGACACGAAGTGACCATCTGTAGAAGGAGAAAGTTGTTACCGCGTTGCGGTAGAGTAATTAACTGCAGGGGCTTGCGCCTGCAGGGAAGAGCGTCCCCACAATCAAAAACCCCTCAACGAGGGGGAATCTGACGAAGTCTTCTACATCGGCCGCATCCGTCTAAACCTCCGATACATGGTGTCATAAATCAACTTGGCATCTTCGGAGAGGTGAACGGATAGCACCAATTAGCATCTGCCCCGAAATTCAGGCAAGACGTTTATCGCGTCTCCGTGTTTTCGGTGGTGAACAGTAATATTTGTGCGATTATAGGATTGGTCGTGGAGACGTCGGACGCGGTAAGGAAAGGCAAGGCAGTGATCGGATTCGACTAGCCGAGGCGTTCCAGTGAGTAGATGTACACATCTACGGGAAAATCACCTGGATGACGTAAAGCGCCCAATAGTTAGAATTTAGTTATTATTCTTGTGTTCACATGTGTATGTCATATTTATGTAGCATTGCATCTCCATGTACATTGATGTTATTACCTATGACACTTGCACTATTACCAATGGTTTATGCCGCATGTGCACTATCTTATGCAGACACACACGCCATTGGTAATTGCTATGACACGATACACCTTAGAATTTGCTTAATAATCGGTATCTGAGCATTTGCATCATGTATGAAATGTAGTCTTCTAGTCGTATATTTCATTGCATCAGGATGGATATGTAGTTTCCTAGTTAGACATCGCATTGCATCATGTTGATATTATGGACATTCATAGTTATCTACATATTTATATATTGTGATTTTCTTGGATATTTCCGTATTCATGAGAATTCTGCATTTGGGGAAAACTGCAAAGGAATTTCATAAACTTATAACGATTTCAACTATAAAGTGCGGTTTTCTCATGATATGATGTATGTGGCGTCCACCATGAGTTTTCTCGGTTCTTGAGCCACGTATGTATATATACCCGATTCGAGGAGGGGGATGCATCGTCTGCGGGTACATGGTGGACCCGGTGAGGTACCCCGGGGCAAGATGGATATATTGAGAAGGCGTTGCACCCGGCAGGGAAACATTACCTACTGGTGATTGTTGACCCGGTGGTCATCCGGAGGATACCGACCGGAGTCGTGTGATTTGACATATTTGAGGGCCGATCCGAGAGACGGCTACCGAGATTTGATATATATATATATACGGTGTTGATATTGGCACGGTTTTCTGTCGATTTCATTTGATGATATCCCAGTTTTATGATACAAAAGTTTTACTAAGATCAGAGCACAGATTTTTCTCATACCAGATATATAACCAGATTTCGTGCCTGATCATTCATTCATATTGCATTCATTTTAGTGCATAGCAACATTGTGGTATACACAGGTTGCGACGCATTTGCGTGCATCCTTGTGATAGCCTTATTAGATGTTACTTACTACTCACGAGTTGGCAACTCACCCCCGTTGTGCCACAGTATCTTGCAAGACCGACCCATCAGCATTGTAGCGGTGGGCATACTTCTTCTTCTTCTACGTCCTTTTACCTCGATTCGAGGACTTTGCGCATAGGTGGGTTTTTGGGAGGATATTCTTTTGTTCCCAGTATGTATATTATTTTGTATCTAGTACACTCCATCGACCATGTGTATATGTGACTTAGAGACTGGATAGTGAGATTTGTATATTTTTGTTCTCTGGTGTCGAGCTCATGTGAGCCGACGTGGTGCTTTCTTATTTCTTGCTTTTATGTGCTTATTTCACACTATTATGATGTATCTTGTATGTGGTTGTGTTACGCCTTTCGGCGAAGAGCTAGCTCCCGCTTGGGGATGCCTTTTCATTATTGTTTATACTTATTTATGTTTTGTACCCGTTTGGGGCCAGTTTTTACAAAGGAGACTTTGCTGAAATTTTTGGGAAAACTTGATGCTTTTAAAATGTTTAATGTGACATTATTTTGTTAAAATCACCATTTTAAAACAAGTATTCCTTCACTCTATTTATTTAAACGGTTTATATTTCTAGGCTTTGGCTTACTTAGATTACGCTACGCCTCTAGACGTTGCGTGATTTAAGTGCCAGTCACGTTCCACACATTCAGGTGGTGACAATGGTGGATCATCTAATAATCATTAGTCTTATTTGAGACTAAGATTACCTTAGGAGATATGGATTGAATATCATTTTGGATATTATTAATGTGAGATTATTAGTCATGTTTGAGACTAAGATCAGTTTGGAAATCACGAGCATATGAGCTCGCTTGAAGAATCAAAGAGGTTTAACCTCAGGAAACTTAGCCAATTTGGGCTAAGACTGGGTTTCTGTACTACCTAGCAGTGCTAAGCACTCAGTTGCATATAGCGCTCATATGTGTTTCACGTGAGGCGCTATAATAATGCTAAGCACTAGCCTTTTGTGGCATTCACGTGTGTTTTATGTGAGGCGCTGAGGTTTTGGCTTCTTTTGGGTGCTCACATGTATTTCATGTGAGGCGCTGAGTTTTGGCGCTGCACTAGTGCTAAGCACTAACTTTTTCAAGCGCTCACGTGTGTTTCACGTGAGGCACTATATAACTTGACTTTGGGTGCTGACGTGCTTTTCACGTGAGGCGCTGAGTTCTTTTTAGAGATTTAATCTCTGTTGATATTTTTAGAGAACTTAAATATCTGTTGATGGTATTTTGACCAATAACGATCACCAAGATCACTATTTTAAGGATCTGGGATCACGTTCTTAAGGAATTAAGTTCTTGATTTGAAAGAACTAAGTTCCTGGAGTATTATGGACTCCATGTTCTTTTATCTATATTTTTCTTTTCATGTTTTCAGAGAGGTTAAACCTCTGTTAATGGTATTTTTGTAGGGTTCCTAGGCACTGCAACAAGGGTCTACGAGGCATCAACCATGCCCGATTTAAAATTTAGCCGTGCCGAACAACCCTTAACAAGATCTTTATACTAGAGATTAGGCGAAACAAAGCATGTTAAACACTTTAACACTAAGTGAGAGGGATTACAACCTTTGTAGATCCGGTCCTTCACTTCATAAGCTCCGTGTTGAGGTCCCTTTGCTGCGATCATCAAGTTCCAGACTCTCGAGAGGCTCCACGAAGAGATAGATGCAAGCTTGCTTCCGATCTTCGATAACAAAGATGATCTACCTTCAAGTTTCATTAACACAAGCTCTCACTCACTAAATGAAGTGAACACTCTCATCTAAATGGAAATGATAGATGAGGATGATGAAGTAGGATTTTAGCTCTCATTTGTTTTCTTATTCTCACTCATTTTCATCACCTTTGAAAAATCTAGTAAGCTTTTTCATCAAAGAAAGAAGTAGGAAGAAGAAGAAGAAGAAGAACAATAGTTATCCTTTTGTGATGAATAATGAAAGAATATATGATTAATAATGTAACCATGGTCAACTAAACCTTTGTAGAGATTTAACCAGGGCTAGGGTTTGGGTTGGGTTAAGAATGAGTCGTTACAAAATATCAAGCATAATATCTTAACTAAAAACAAAAAGAAACCTTCTAGAATGTTCATGAAAGAACTAACCCAATTCAAACCCTAACCTTATTTAATCTCCACTAAACATGTTGCATTAGTAATCATATCATGTTACAATATTATATTTCACATATATAATATTTATTGTAACAAAATAAAATAATACAATTAACATATATCGCATATTTATCAATGTATTACCCGAGTGAGAAAAAGAATCTTTTAGTGAGCTAATATTAGTTAATGTAATTTAATATATCATATATATAATTATACATTAAATTATCGAATCAACACTTGATCCGACAATCCGACTATATCGCATATAACCGACTAATATATCATTTACCGATTCATCGAATCAACACTTGATCCGATGACCCGGCTGATATCATATATCGCGAGAATAGAATACGGTATCTCATATCGCATTATCCTTGGTCCTGCACATATCACATATGTGCTCCTACTCCGTTTTGCCTGAACCAAGAAACCTCTGTGTAGGACTCAAAAGAATCGTCAATACCCCGGCAGTAGGTGATGATCATATCAAACACCCACAAGCTGCAAGCGGTCAGCTAAACGTAACAGCCACCCAGGTATTGAGCGCTCAGAAGATCAACAAGCAAGCCTGTAGATTCTCCTGTGAATCTAATCAGTAACACTCCCGTACAGTCCGGTCTCGTCGTCTGATATGTCGCATATCTCGCCTAGGGGTGGTAAACGTCAGACCCCAGTAGCTTGATAAGTCATGTCGATATGAGGTCTATAACAGTTCGAGAAACTACTGATAACACTTACCAGTAAATCTCAGCAACCCTGGCCAGGGATTTCCAGTTATAGCCAATCGAACACAGCGCAACATCAACTCCCTATACCGGGAGAGACGAATCCCCTCCTATCGCTCATTGCCTCAATGTGATTCTGGACTGTACCCAAAAGCCACCTTTTTGCACGCCCTCTTGGACATGGTATGATGGAAATCAAAGCACAGTGGGAATCACACAAGACTCTATGACGATCTCGGGTCTACAGACTAACATGTACCAGTGTCACCAGAGAACTGCCATCTGACGTGAGGTATAATACCATCTGGGAGTTCTCGGCGAGTCCGTCCAGTGTACCCAGTCTCCACTGAGCACCCGTACACCATCCTTGATGTCAAACACCGATGGATATGGGATCATCCATCGCCCATCATATGGGTCAAGATGCGTATATGCTAGTCTACTCTGGTGTATCGATGCCCTGTCTCGATACACTCTCGACTAGGAACAGTTATAGGATGTACTCGTCGACTACCGTGGCCCCACTATTATGATCTCATCATAGTCCCAGTAGTCGAGTACATATCCTAAGGGCTTTATCAATATGTAATATAGAGACAATCAGAGTACATGTTAAGATAAAGTACAACTAGATAGCATACTATCATGTTGAGCAAGAAAGTCCTCCCTATATTTGTCCTAGCATCCACTACAATATACATCGTATGTACAATAATGGCCTCTAGGGCATACATATAACTAATAATCTCCCACTTGCACTAGGGCCATCTGTTGTGGTATCACATACCCAACAATTAGCTGCGGTTGAAGTATCTCATACTCAACTATCCCTTAAAAGTCTCTACTAAGAAAAATGCCTTTGTGAGTGGATCCGCATTGTTGTCCTCTGTGTCTACTCTCCTAACCTCGATCTTCCTGGAGATCAACCATCTCCATGATCAGGTGATACTGCCTAAGAATTATATCTGGATATCTGATGGGACATGGGGTTCCTTGGCATAAGCCACAACTCCATTGTCACACAATGGTTGGAACGAAGTTCATCTCATGAACTTATATATCCAGACTGCCTCTTTAGTAGCATCCTTGGTAACGATGTATCTTGCCTTTAATCGTCTAGTTAGTCACGATATCTAGCTTGGAACTCTTCCAACATACCGTCCCTCCACTGAGGGTAAAGACAATGCCTGCGACTGACATTCAGTCGTCCTTATCACTCTGGAACCTTTCCAGTGATTCTCCCCAGGATCGATTGATACCATCTCACTACAACTAGTGAGAATCTTAACATCCAATTACATCTATCTCATAGATCATAACCAAGGATTTAGGAGGTATCACTTTGATCCTATATGGAGAATCCTTGTGATAAGCGGAGATTGACCAAGCGTAGCATAGGAAACATCTTCCCTATCAAGAGTATGTCATCCACGTACTCTACGAGGATCACCACCATACTCTCTACTACCTTTTTGTATATACTAGGTTCATCTACCATTTTGATGAAGTCAAACTCTTTGACTACCACATCAAAATAGACGTTCCAACTCCGCGATGCCTGATTTATCACATAAAACATCTTGCTCACGTTTCCGCTGCTCCCACTGTCTACGAAGCCCTTTGGCTGTGTACTTATAGACGCTCTCTTCTAAATCATCATTTAGAAAAGCTGTCATGACATCCAACCGCCAGATATCGTAGTCATGGTATGTAGCCGTGGCAAGTAGGATCAGGATGGACTTTAAGCATAGCTTTGAAAGTCTCAACTTTTCCATGTACACCAAGTAATCTTCTCAAGATATACTTGCTCCTGATGGGGATTTAACCTTTCAGATAAAGCAACCAAAGTCCATACTTTGTTGGTGTATAAGGATTCCATCTCAGATCGATAAGCATCCAGCCATTCTTACAAAGTCCCACTCCTGATGGCCTTCTCGAAACTAGTTGGGTCATCATCTCATGATGCAATCCTCGCTCCCACTGTCATAGAGAAAACCGAAGTATCTCTCAGGTGGGTGAGGAACCCTACTAGATCGGCGGAGAGGCTGAGGTTCGTTGGAAACTATTGAATCCTTTGGTTCTACCAAATCATCAGCTGCAGTTTGTATAGCTGAAATTCTTTCCAGTTCTACCTCATGACCAAAAATTTCTTCATCAGAAATTCCCTTTCACAAAGGTGGCATGCTGAGAAACAAAATATCTTTTGTTCCTCGGTTTGGTAGAAGATATTCCCTTGCGAATGCTTGGGATATCCAGCAAACTTCCACAGAACTGACTTTGCCTCAAGCTTGTCCGAATTATGCTTTTAGACATAGGCTGGACAACCCCAAATCTTAACATACTTAAGATATGGGCTCTTCCCATTCCATATCACATATGAAGTGGTAGGCAACTAATTTGATTGGAACCCTATTCAATAGGTATGCAGTTTCACAAGTGCATAACTCCCAAAAGGAAATAGGAAACTCAGTAGTACTCATCATAGAGCATACCATATCACATAGGGTGCTATTGCTCCACCCCGATATACCATCGTGCTATGGTGTATACGGAGGAGTAATGCCGAGAAAGAATCTGATTCTCCTTTAGAATAGTCCAGGAATCCCGTGCTCAAGTATTCTCCTCCTTGATCTCATCAAAGGACATAATACTTATACCCGTTTTTGGTTTTCTACTTCTAACTTATATTCTGTGATTATCTCAAAAGTTTTGGACTTGTGTTTCAACAGGAACATATGTATGAATCTTGAGAGATCATCAGTGAATGTAATGAAGTACAAAGAACCAGTCCTGGCATATGTAGACAGGGGACTTGCATATATCAGCATGTATCAATCCCAAGAGTTCACTAACTCTTTCTCTGTTTCCAATAAACGGAGCTGTGGTCATCTTATGTTAGTGACATGACTGGCAAGTTTTACAAGATGTAAATCCAAACTAATTTAAATATGCATCTTTATGTAACTTCAGTTAGTCGGGTCGTATTGATATGACCTAGTCTACAATACCTCAAGAAGGATTCGTTCATTTCTGAACTCTTTCTCTTGTGTGTGTTCTGTACGTTAAGAACTGTGGTTTGATTTAGAACGTCTATGCTTTTAGATAACGTGCCTGAACCGATCAACTCTTGATATAGGAAATGTTCAAAACATTATCCAACAATACAAAATTATATCCTTTCTTTACTAATAAAGAGACTGATATGATGTTGTATATCAGGTTCGGTATCTAATAACATTCGTTCAGAATCAATGTATTCTAGTAATACAGGGTGATAACTACCAACAGACTTGGCTGCAACACTTGCACCGTTTCTATCTCATGAAACTAATCACCCGTTCTCAGTTCTCTACCTATCTGTAGCCCATGTAACAGATTACATATGCGGGATCCTGATCCGGTATCTCATACCCAGGACGTAAAGGATATTGAGAAACAGTTCTTGGTAATGAACATACCCGAAGATGATGCATCATCATGCACTTTCTTCGTTTGGGCGGCACGGGAAATCTGGTATTCCCCAATTTCCTGCTCTGTCTTATAACAATTATAAGTTGGAGAGGGACCAACGTTCCCCAGTTCAGTATAACAAGCGGGTTCGGTCAGTACATCCGTATTATTAACTTGATTAAGGCGTAATATGGTCGCTACCTGGAGAGAGAGAGAAGAAAACACTCAGCGTATGCTCTTGCAAGATTAGATTGGTTATCTAATATATCTGATTAGGATGTCTTCCACTGTTTTAGTCAAATCTTCCTTCAAACCCTAAAAGGAAAGACTAGCCGGGATTAATTACATGCTACAAGTTCGCCAATCTTTCAGCCAGGCCAGTGTCGGTACTTTGAGGGAGGTTCCCCGTGCTTTCGCACAAACCTAATTAAAGTAAACCTCGTTTTTCCAGGGGCGTAACCCCGTTAACACCTTTCTAGACACCTACTTGATCGGCTAATTGTAATGTGTAAAACTCTTCCAGGAGTAACTCTTACTCGCAGCGGGTATCGGATCCAACTATCTCATAGAAGGTATGCAATCTCATTGCAAATTTCAACACTTGAAATTCCCAATAATATTTTACCCCTAGCAGCTTATGACTTTGGCTAAGGTCAACAAATCATAAGTGCTAGACAAGTTCAACCCGTCATTTCCCGATTGAATTAAACCCACCCGCACGACCCTTGGCTAAGGTCAACAAATTCGCATGACTACCCTAACTCAATCGCATCATATGCTTATACAGATAAGCACTAATCAGCTACCGCACACTATGCCTTGACGCATGCCAAACTACCGCAGCACGAATACTAAGTAGTACTTATCTGAAATGACGGAGGGCTACGCAGGTTTTTAAAAAAACCATGAGCGTAATGAACTTGATATCGTTGTAGAATCGAGTGATTTTAAATGGAGTGTTTTTTAGGCCTTTTCTAGTTTTGCTAAAGAGGTCACTCTCGGTGAAGGGATCGTCGGCTCTTTCCTCATCGAATAAGGTGCAGGATATTTCACAAATACCACTATGCAAAGCAAGAACTATAGAAGCAATCAAAAGACAAACCGAGTTTGTAGCATCTGCTAGTTTCACTAAAGAGGTCACTCCCGGTGAAGGGATCTCGGCTCTTTCCTTATCGAATAAGGTGCTGGATGTTCTACAAGGAACACCGCTATGCAAAGCAAGAACTAGAGCTACCAGTTTTAAACAAGTTTCTACAACATCTTTAGGTTTCTTTTTATTTTCATTAATCTCATTAATGAAGTCCCATTTTATTATGCTTCACAAGCATCTCTTTTGAAACGAAATCTGCAATATAACATATATCTCATATATATAATATAATCATTTGTCTCAGGCAGTAATATGATCTCATCACAGAACATTGCAGCAGAAGAACATATATGAAATATTGGATATACTAAGAGGTCCGTGTTTTAATACGAGCCTGTATAAAACACGGATTCCACTGTCGCGATGAATAGCCAAACCCACATCCCTAGACCCCTACGAGAGCGGCAAGAAACTCTGCCAATTCCAGGGTTAGGAGACCCGGTCTCGACTCCTCGAGATGGTCTCCCACTGGACCCTAGAACCCGGTTACTTGTGCTCCCCGCCTTGGGTGTACCTAATGCGGAAAAGTAAATAATATACAATGGTGACATCATCCTCAGCCCGGAAGTGCCCCAATAAAAGAATATTACATACAAATGAATTTTACATGAATGAAAAAGAAAAAACTCTCATCTCACATAAAACCCCCGGCTATTCAAAACACGACGATCCAATATAACATATCACAACAACACATAATATCTCATATCATCAACGTAAGCAAGTATGCGTATCCCGATTGTCGTTGATGTATAGCAACGAAGCCGGCGATACACCACATACTACGCTTACGGTCACAGAAAAGAAAATGTAAAACTACAACATTTGGAATCCACAATCCCTTTAGACATCGTAAATCCGAAGTATCACATACTTCGCATTTCATGCCTAACTCTATGAATTCCACATATTGTATCACATTCCAGATAAATAGACAGTGTTAAACTTTCCGATCGAATAATCAAACACCCAAGTTTTCCCAAATAGCTCAACACTTGAAATTAGTTTAAAAACATCCATCACATGCCACAGTACCAATGGTCCAGCCGTAGAAGGTCAAGCCAACGCCTTACATATGGCAACGCCGTACTGCCCCAAACCCTAAGGTTCAGAGGCAGTTCAAGACGGTCGTATAATCGAGTTAAGGTTTGTTGTCTTCTAGAGGGTCCACCGCGTTACTTGTACGACTTAGAACGTTCTTAAATTACGGAAAAATCCAACACTTGGAAATTTTCCGGCAGGGGAAAAAGTGAGTTATTGATATCCGTTTGAACTTTTTAACATGTTCTAAAAAATTACCCGGACAAAATAAACGAAGTTATACTTTCCGATCGAATCAACGAGATCCCAATACAACCCAGAAAACTCAACACTTGAGTAAATTTAAAAATTCCCAGAATGAAGCAAAAGTACTTACGGATCAACTGTAGAAAAAACTAACCCTCAATCCCCAATAACTGCCGCGGAACCGCCGCCAATACCCTGGTTTGGCCGCGGTTCCGCGGCGCTTTGATGGATTTAGAGTGTCGTTTTTCACACATCTCCAGAAAATTACCTGCTGAATTTTCTGAGCATTTTTAATATGAAAAAAATCAACATTTTGAAATTTTTTCCAGAAACTAGGGATTATCGGGTATTCGGAGTTCGATCGGACTTTAAACTTCGTCTAGATTTCTCTTAAACCTCTAGCTTAGCTCTGATACCACTGTAGGGTTCCTAAGCACTGCCACAAGGGTCTACGAGGCATCAACCATGCCCGATTTAAAATTTAGCCGTGCCGAACAACCATTAACAAGATCTTTATATTAGAGATTAGGCGAAACAAAGCATGTTAAACACTTTAACACTAAGTGAGAGGGATTACAACCTGTGTAGATCCGGTCCTTCACTTCATAAGCTCCGTGTTGAGGTCCCTTCGCTACGATCATCAAGTTCCGGACTCTCGAGAGGCTCCACGAAGAGATAGATGCAAGCTTTCTTCCGATCTTCGATAACAAAGATGATCTACCTTGAAGTTTCATTAACACAAGCTCTCACTCACTAAATGAAGTGAACACCCTCATCTAAATGGAAAGGATAGATGAGGATGATGAAGTGGGATTTTATCTCTCATTTGTTTTCTTATTCTCACTCATTTTCATCACCTTTGAAAAATCTAGTAAGCTTTTTCATCAAAGAAAGAAGTAGGAAGAAGAAGAAGAAGAACAATAGTTATCCTTTTGTGATGAATAATGAAAGAATATATGATTAATAATGTAACCATGGTCAACTAAACCTTTGTAGAGATTTAACCAGGGCTAGGGTTTGGGTTGGGTTAAGAATGAGTCGTTACAAAATATCAAGCATAATATCTTCACTAAAAACAAAAAGAAACCTTCTAGAATGTTCATGAAAGAACTAACCCAATTCAAACCCTAACCTTGTTTAATCTCCACTAAACATGTTTCATTAGTAATCATATCATGTTACAATATTATATATCACATATATAATATTTATTGTAACAAAATAAAATAATACAATTAACATATATCGCATATTTATCAATGTATTACCCGAGTGAGAAAAAGAATCTTTTAGTGAGCTAATATTAGTTAATGTAATTTAATATATCATATATATAATTATACATTAAATTATCGAATCAACACTTGATCCGACAATCCGGCTATATCGCATATAACCGACTAATATATCATTTACCGATTCATCGAATCAACACTTGATCCGATGACCCGGCTGATATCATATATCGCGAGAATAGAATACGGTATCTCATATCGCATTATCCTCGGTCCTGCACATATCACATATGTGCTCCTACTCCGTTTTGCCTGAACCAAGAAACCTCTGTGTAGGACTCAAAAGAATCGTCAATACGCCGGCAGTAGGTGATGATCATATCAAACACCCACAAGCTGCAAGCGGTCAGCTAAACGTAACAGCCACCCAGGTATTGAGCGCTCAGAAGATCAACAAGCAAGCCTGTACATTCTCCTGTGAATCCAATCAGTAACACTCCCGTACAGTCCGGTCTCGTCGTCTGATATGTCGCATATCTCGCCTAGGGGTGGTAAACGTCAGACCCCAGTAGCTTGATAAGTCGTGTCGATATGAGGTCTATAACAGTTCGAGAAACTACTGATAACACTTACCAGTAAATCTCAGCAACCCTGGCTAGGGATTTACAGTTATAGCCAATCGAACACAGCGCAACATCAACTCCCTATACCGGGAGAGACGAATCCCCTCCTATCGCTCATTGCCTCCATGTGATTCGGGACTGTACCCAAAAGCCACCTTTTTGCATGCCCTCTTGGACATGGTATGATAGAAATCAAAGCACAGTAGGAATCACACCAGACTCTATGACGATCTCGGGTCTACAGACTAACATGTACCAGTGTCACCAGAGAACTGCCATCTGACGTGAGGTATAATACCATCTGGGAGTTCTCGGCGAGTCCGTCCAGTGTACCCAGTCTCCACCGAGCACCCGTACACCATCCTTGATGTCAAACACCGATGGATATGGGATCATCCATCGCCCATCATATGGGTCAAGATGCGTATACTCTAGTCTACTCTGGTGTATCGATGCCCTGTCTCGATACACCCTCGACTAGGAACAGTTATAGGATGTACTCGTCGACTACCGTGGCCCTACTAATATGATCTCATCATAGTCCCAGTAGTCGAGTACTATCCTAAGGTCTTTATCAATATGTAATATAGAGCAATCAGAGTACATGTTAAGATAAAGTACAACCAGATAGCATACTATCATGTTGAGCAAGAAAGTCCTCCTTATATATGTCCTAGCATCCACTACAATATACATCGTATGTACAGTAATGGCCTCTAGGGCATACATATAACTAACAATTTTGACCATTAACGATCATCAAGTTCACTATTTTGAGGATCTTGGATCGGGTTTTTAAAGAACTAAGTTCTTGATTTGAAGTAACCAAGTTCCTGAAGAATTATGGACTCCATCTTCTTTCTGTTTAAATTTGTTCTTCCCTAAGAAGATTTGCCGCAATTTTATATTCCAAATTCGTCAGCCATGACTTTTGACGCGATCGCTAGCCATGACTTTTGACGCGATCGCTGCTCCTGGTATGGACAAGGAAACATTCTTTGTAGGCTTCATCAGTCTCTGGCTCAGCTGGTTTGCCATGCCAATACACCGTCGTTTTATGAGAGCCTCCGTCTTCTTCCCCGCACATCGCATAGCCGAAGGAGCGGGATTGGCCATTGGCGTTGTAGGGTTATCACACCTGTATCATGGCTTAAGTACTGCCGCCAACACTTCAAACCCAGGTGCAGACACCGTGAATTTCTCCTTCCACTACTTCACGTCCTGGATCGAGATGCACGTGTTAGGCGCGTTTGCTGCGACCGGCGGCCTGATTTCTATAAGTCATATAACTTCCCATGAGTCACGAGATTGGTTGATGCCTCCACTCCTGATCCGACTCAATTAAGGGCTTTGCGCATGTTGCTTAACCCGTATTCAAATGAAGGTGGTATGGTTTTCAATGATCGTGTCCTTTCTGCGCCAGCGGGGCCTATTCAACAGCTATTTGATTTGTTGAATAATGGGGCGCCGTCTTTAAAACATAAAGAGACCATGCATTTGTATTCAATCAGGCCGGGGTACTTAGTGTTCCGACTAAATGACGCTGCTCTTTTCATGCGGTATAATCCGCATCACTTTGCCCAGCAGCTGGGTTACAACTAGGGCGTCCCCTTGAAGCCTTTTTAGTTGAGCCTACTTCTTCACCGGAGACTGCCGGTGATGTTAGCCATCATTTCATGAGGTTAAATACCGGTTTCCTCTTCATGATCCCTGAGCCCGACTACATTCCAAGGCCCGTAGGACCCTTCAAGGGTTGGTATCGTCACCGGGTTAGTCCCATCATCGCAAAGAAGAGACGGGTGCTTTTCGAGTGTAAGGCCTTTACTCCAGCTTAAGCCATCAATGCTCCGTTGCGGCCACGGTCGGTCGTTCGCCCTCCTCTGAGGGACATCGATTCAGTGCTTATTCCAAAAGCCGCTCGAACAGAATCGGTCCCCCATACTGCTGGTATGCCAGTTCACACTGGAACCGGGGCAGAAACTCTTGATAAGGTACCAGCGGCGGCGTCACCAAAGTCAAGTCCCAAAGACGAGATTGGGCAGCGCCGTGCAAAAGTGCCGAAGGGGAAGAAGCGTTCTTCTACTAGTACTAGCTCGGGCTCTAAAAGGAGAAAGAAATCGGCCGCCGTTTACTCGATGCTTTGCTTGAGTCTGAGCCCCTCACTCGTAATGAGTCTACGCATGAACTTGACGATGATTTTCTTTTTCCTGATACATCTGCCAAGGAAGCCGCTCAGCTAGCCGAAGCTTTGAAGCGATCACAGGATGAAACCGAAAATGTGCGCCTCAAGAAGGGAGGCTTTCCCCCTGTTGAGTTCTGCGACGTCGACCCGACTCCTGCTGTATTGCCAGTAGCTCCTTTAACGCTGGAGGAAGAAAGGTCTCTCTAACAGCCAATATCGGACGCTTCTGAAGACGAGGCTGCTCTGAAGATGGGTAGTGATTTATCTTCGATCGAAGCCCGACGAGCGTGACTAACCAGGAAAGAGCAGCGGCTCAAAAAGGCTATACTTCAGGCTCCCTGGCGTATCGGTATGTATCTTTTACATCCCTCTTAGTAAATAATTTATATTACTTTCATATCGTATTCGTATTTATACATTTTTCTTTTGTAGGGCCTTCTACGGCGGGCGCAATTTCGAGCTCAGATCGCGCCTTAGAGCCTCCGGTGATGGCTTTTATTCCTCCAGCGGAGGTTGCCGGATGGGCCATAGATTCTGTAAATATTTCCAGTGGCGTACCGGAAGGTGTAGAGGAGATTACTGAAGCTGCTATCCCTCCAGTCCAGAATGGACGAAGTATTGAAGGTAATCTTATATATTTTTTTGTTTAACGACTTTTCCATATGTCTGACCCTTTCTTTCTCCCAGAATTGCGGGAGTTGGCGTCCTCTGTTGTAGATCGTTCTCCGGAAGAAACCTTCCCGCGTCTACTTAACATGGCGGCTCCGCACGCGATACCCCTGTAACATATCAGAAAAATAAAATATTATTTTTGGGAATTTTTATAATTAAATAATAAATATTATGAATATTTTGATAATGCGGTATAATTAAATACCGATAAATTGGAAAATATTTAGAAAATTATAGGAAATTCTGAAATGAAGGCGTTTTATGTGATTTAGGCAAATTATGATTTTTTATGATTAATTATATTTTATTTTAATGCTAATCGCGATTAAATATCGCTAATCGTGCATTAAGTTAGTTTTGTGCACATTACATGCACCAAGTCATTTTTCATACTTGTTACTTTTTCCTACATGACATTTTGTTTTGGGTGGTGTTTGTTTTGGATTTAAAAGAAAAGAAAAGAAAAGAGAAAGAAAACGAAAAAGGGTTAAAATATTTGGCATGGTGAGACAAAGAAGGATGGGCAAGAGAGAGAAGAGAGATGTGAGGGGTCAACCTTGGACCATGGCATTTCCCTCCTTCATTTTTCCTCTTCATTTTTCCTCTCCCCTCTCATATGGCTGCCCTCTTCTTCCCTCTCCTCTTCATCCCCAAAAACAATCCCAAATCAACACAAAAACATCATCCCCACTTCATTAAAAATGTGCACAAGCCCACTACAAGCACTTTGGACCAAGAAAAATCGGATTTTGGAGACTTGGGCAACTCAAGAATTTTCTTAAGTTGCCAAATGAGCTATTTCCTTTGCTATTTGTATTGTATTTCATTTACTTTAGCATCCTTGCAAGTTTAGAAGTGTTTTAGTGTTGTTTTGTGAGCTTAGAAAATTCCTAGGTGAAGGATAGGGTTTGAGTTGAATCCTAAGGTATAATTGAGATTAGTAGAGACCCTACCACCCCTTTAGTATAAGATTAGAGACTTAAACCAGAGAATTTAACCCTGGAACATAAACTTAGAAACCCCGATATAGGGAAATTGTGGAAATTGTGATGGAATTTGGTGATCTGCTAACACCCGGGTGACCTGAAAATCTTTTAGCAAATACAAAGATCAAGCAGGCAGCCTAGATGATAACCCCAAGACCCGAGACCCAAACCCCCACTTCTGGCCGCAAATAAATTCATCTTGGCCGCAAATTGCGGCCAGGTTAGGGTAGTTTGGCCTCGTGCTTGTTCTGTGGTTCCAGTATCTGTAATCAAGTCCCTTTTCATATGCAAAATTGGCTAATTTCACCTAGGGTAAAATCTGGGACCATTTTCTTGAGTTACTACTTTGTTTTGCGATTTCATTTTAACTTGATTTTTGGTATTTGATATTGTATTCCGTCGTGTGGCGTTTGAACGCCAACGACTAGGGTTATTGGTTGTGTTTTTCATGCGAGACTATAGGTTTTGACCTACGAACGATACGCCTGCCGATTTGGTTTTCGTGCGCGATTTCTATTTACGATGTCATGTGATATACATGTAGGTACCCCCATGTGGATTTCGAGACGACGAGAAGAGAGTGACATCATCGACTCCGGCAAGCGAGGATCAGGTGAGTAGATATATATCTACGGGGGAAGTCGGGTGGATGGCGTATAACACTCCCGCAGTTTCGTAGTATAGAACGTGAATGCGTTATAATTATATATATATATATATATATATATATATATATATATATATAGATGTGATATGAAATGACTTGGCGTTAGTATAGTGTACTTGTAAGATAGTGTTTAGTTAGTTTATTAGTCGCGAACCCTAGAGTAGTGATTTGCATACACGCGCGCAGACACACACTTGCATACTTTTATTACTTGTGTGTATATAGGGATATGCATATATATATACACATACACATAGGTATGGGACTATGTATATATATATAGGTATACATATACATGGATGATGATGATAGTATATGATATTTGGAGATGAGTCGACGAGATTGGGCATGATGCCATGAGATCGGTGATGTGATTGGGTTCGTATTTTGAGATACGCCATGATGTTATAGCGGGTCCTTTGGTGATGTGTTTCGTACACACGCATATATATGTAGATGGTATCAGTATTGTACTAGACTTAGATCAGTACCCCCAGTTCATGATATATGATGATAAGGATACTAGATGAATAATGAGATAAATGTGATATTTGATCCGTACCCAGATTTGAGAAGCCGTACGATGGATTTACCGTACGAGCTAAATATTGATGATAGATCCACACTCTTGACTCGAGAATGTCATATTATATAGTGTATCGTATGGGATACTATTGAGGCGGGATCACCGACGATTATATATATACATATATCGACTCAGGCTTAGGTGGTTTTCCTTACCCTTTCGATTAGTTTGTTAGAGTAGTTTGTTTGTAGATGTTAGACTAGACTCGAGTCATACCTATTTCAAAAATTAACGAATCATGAGTATTTTAAAGACAGGCCAAGGGATACTACGGATATTTCAAAGGATGTACTTTTTTATAAAAACACCGTAGCCCTATTTTCTAAACATTACGATTCGTGCGATTTCAGATAACAAAAACTGTATGACTTGTATACAGGAATGTATACTTCTTTATTGCTGCATTATTATTCATTTACCATTTATTCTGCTGCTCGCATTGCATTGCATGCTTATATGTATTTTCGTTAGAAATGATGAAATCTGTTGTTAGGACACCAGCAATATTACCGATGACGCGTATGCTCCACGTACACTCGCTTGCCGGCTCACACACATCTTCATCGGTAATTGCTATGTCACGTACACTTAGAGAATATTATTTCATTGACATAGCTTGCTAGCTGATAGTTCCTATATGTTATTGTTTCATGTGTTAGTTCATTATTGCATTCGTTGCTTGGTATTTCATGCATATTTTTACATTCATTAGTCATGCAATATTATAAGGGCCAGTCCGGATTGCCGGATCTCAGTATTCATTATTATTGACTTTTATTTTGGATTTCGGATTTTCCATGAGATTTCTGGATTTGGAGAAACCGCAAGATTTAATAAACTCATTTATCATTTTAAAGACAAAAGTTCGGTTTTCTCATGTTATGATTGTGATATGTCTACCATGAGTTTTCTCGGCTCTTGAGCGATATCATACACCCGATTTGAGGAGGAGATGAACCGTCTGTGGGTGCATGGTGGACCCGGTGCAGTACCCTGGGGCGAGAATATCGCAGAGAATGGCGTTTGAGCCTGTGACAGGGGAGCATTGCTGACCAGTGATTTTATTGAGATTTATGATATGGGCCAGTCCGGATAGCCGGAGCCCTAGATATTGAGATTCGAGGTTACAGACCAGTCCGGATTACCGGAGCCTGAGATATTGAGATATATGTTTTGTGTCGATTCTTGACACTGATTTTTTTATATTAATTTCATTGATGATACCTCGATTTACAAATATACAGAAATCTCACTAAATTAAGAAAACAGTTTCACACGCATGATGTATTCTGTTTTTATTATATTGCATTCATGCCTCATATTTATGATATGTTGATACCTGAGGCACTGATACGAGCACTTGGTATTACACTTATGTATAGATGTTTATCCTTGCCACCTTATCATGCTTCAGACCTTATCATATTGCAGGGTTCCTAGGCACTCTAGTGAGGTCTCCCAAGCCATCAACCATGGCAATTTCAAAAATTATGGTGCCTACAAACCCTAAAGTACGGATCGTTTGCTAGATATCTAGGCGAACAAGAACTAGTTAACAGTTAACTAAATAAAATACGGAAATACAACCTTTGTAGATCCGGTGCTCCACCTCCATAGCTCCGCAACGAGGTCCTCTCCGCTGTCCAAATCAAATCCGGGCTCTAGGATCGGCTTCGTCGGAGAATGGGCAAGCTAGGTCGTCGATGTCCATGCCGAAGATGATCTACGTCGAGGCATCGATGAATCAAGCTCCACCTTCACCAAACCCTAAAATCTTGTGAAGGAAACACACTCTACTACTTGGCAAGAGGTAGAGGATGAAGAAATAGGAATTGGGTTAACTTTAGAATTGGATTTCTCACTCATATCCAACAATCACCATTGATGGACTTTGCTTTTCTTCACTTGAAGAATGAAGAAGAAGAAGAAAGATATTATGATAAGTTATTAGAAAATGAAAAGAAAATGAATTCTTATCATAATTCTAACCATGGTCAAGTGTAGAGAATGAATCATGGTTAGTGTGAATGGTTAGGGTTAAGGATAAGATAAGTATGGTTGACTTTATCAAAGCTTCATGAAGCTTCAACTAAACTCCAAATCTAGCAACCATTCTTTTCTCTTTTCTTTTTATTTTCCAAAGTGAATAAACAAATAAATAAATGAATAAATAAGTAATGGAAAATAAAACCCTAATCATTCTTTTAACCATGGTTTATTCTTTGCACTTAACCAAGTAAACTTGTATCATCAAACATGATACAATCAAGTGCACAAAATCATATCGCATATGTAATGTGCACACCCGAGCGAGAAAATCCATCTTAAGTAAACCGATACTAGTTGATGCAAAGCAATATATCAAATATATAAATATGCATTAAATCATTAAATCAACACTTGATTCAATGATCCGGTCATGCGCACATAACCGACTGGTATCAAATATATCGGCTTATCGAATCAACGCTTGAATCGATAACTAGGTTATATCGCATACAACCATTCGATATATTTATCGCGAGAATAGAATACGGTATCACATACACGCATTATTCTCGGTCCTGCACATATCTCATATGCGCTCCTATTTCATTTCGCTTGAACCAGGAAACCTCTGTGTAGGACTCTAAAGACTCGTCAATACGCCGGCAGCGGATGATGATCATATCAAACATCCACAAGCCGCAAGCGGTCTGCTAAACGTAACGGCCACCCGGGTATTGAGCGATCTGAAGATCGACGAGCAAGCCCGCTCACACTCCAGTGAATCCGACCAGTAACACTACCGTACAGTCCGGTCTGATCGTCTGATATGTCGCATATCTCGCCTAGGGGTGGTAAACGTCAGACCCCAATAGCTCAATAAGTCGTGTCGATATGAGGCTCATAACGGGTCAAGAAACTACTGGTAACACTTACCAGCAATTCTCTGAGCAGCCCTGGCCAGGGACTTCCTGTTATAGCCGATCGAACACAGTGCAACATCAACCCCCATATACCGGGAGAGACGAATCCCCTCCTATCGCTCATTGCCTCCATGTGACTCGGGACTGTACCCAAAAACCACCGTTTTGCACGCCCTCTTGGACGTGGTAAGATGGAAATCAAAGCACAGTGGGAACCACACAAGACTCTATGACGATCTCGGGTCAACAGACTACTCTGTACCAGTGTCACCAGAGAACTGCCATCTGACGTGAGGTATAATACCATCTGGGAGTTCTCGGCGAGTCCGTCCAGTGTACCCAGTCTCTACTGAGCACCCGTATATCATCTCTGATGTCAAACACCGATGGATATGGGATCATCCATCGCCCATCTGTATGGGTCGAGAAGGTATACGCTAGTCTACTCTGGTATATCGATGCCCCGTCTCGATACACCCTCGACTAGGGACTTTGAAGGATGTACTTATAGACTACCATGTCCCCACTAGTATGATCCGCATCATAGTCCAGGTAGTCAAGTACAGATCCTAAGGGCTTTACCAACATGTAACAGAGAGACAGTCTGTATTGTTAGTTATATGTATGCCCTAGAGGCCATTACTGTACATAGGATGTATATTGTAGTGGATGCTGGGACATATATAGGAAGGACTTTCTCGCTCGACATGATAGTACGCTATCTGGTTGCTCTTTATCTTAACATGTATACTTTCTGTCTCTCTGATTACATGTTGATAAAGCCCATAGGATGTGTGCTCGACTTCCAGGACTATGATGTAGATCATACTAGTGGGGCCTGGGTAGTCCATGAGTACATCCTTGAAATGTTCCTAGTCGTGGGAATATTGAGACGGGGCATCGATATTCCAGAGTAGACTAGCGCATATCTTCTCGACCCATGCGATGGGCGATGGATGATCCCATATCCATTGGTGTTTGACATCGAAGATGGTATGCGGGTGCTCAGTGGAGACTGGGTACACTGAACGGACTCGCCGAGAACTCCCAGATGGTATTATACCTCACGTCAGATGGCAGTTCTCTGGTGACACTGGTACAGCTTAGTCTGTTGACCCGAGATCGTCATAGAGTCTTGTGTGTCTCCCACTGTGCTTTGATTTCCACCCTACCACGGCTCTACTGAGTTGTGCAAACAGGTGGCTTTTGGGTACAGTCCCGATTCACATGGAGGCAATGAGCGATATGAGGGGATTCGTCTCTCCCGGTATTGGGGGTTGATGTTGTGCAATGCTCTACTGGCCATAACAGGAAATCCCTGGCCAGGGTTGCAGTGATATACTGGTAAGTGTTATCAGTAGTTTCACGAATGTTATGGATCCTACGTCGGCATGACTTATCGAGCTATTGGGGTCTGACGTTTACCACCCCTAGGCGAGATATGCGACATATCAGACGAACAGACCGGACTATACGGTAGTGTTACTGGTCAGATTCGCAGGAGTGTGAGCGGGCTTGCTCGTCGATCTTCTGATCGCTCAATACCCGGGTGGCCGTTACGTTTGGCAGACCGCTTGCGGCTTGTGGGTGCATGATATGATCATCATCTGCTACCGGCGTATTGACGAGTCTTTAGAGTCCTACACAGAGGTTTCCTGGTTCAAGCGAAACGAAATAGGAGTGCATATGAGATATGTGCGGGACCGAGAATAATGCGTGTATGTGATACCGTGTTTGATTCTCGCGATCAATGTATCGAATGGTTATATGCGATATAACCTAGTTATCGAATCAAGGATTGATTCGATAAGCCGATACATTGGATACTAGCCGGTTATATGCGATATGACCGGATCGTTAAATCAAGTGTTGATTTAATGATTTAATACATAATTATATATTTGATATATTACTTTGCATTAACTAGTATCGGTTCACTTTAAATGGATTTTCTCACGCGGATGTGCACATTGTATATTCGATATAGTTTTGTGCACATGATTGTATCATGTTTGATGATACATTGTTGCTTGGTTTTGTGTAAAGTGTTAAACCATGGTTAATTGGTGATTAGGGTTTCTTTTTCATTTACTTAATCATTTATTTATTCCTTTTATTTATTTTGGAAAAAGGAAAGATAAAGAGATAAGAATGGTTGCTAGATTTGCTTTTATTTGAAAGCTTCTTGAAGCTTTAACCTTAGTCCACCATTCTTGTCTTTTATCTAACCCTAACCACTATCTAACCTAAGTTAAGTCTCTACACTAAACCATGGTCAATGATATGATAAGTATTGTATTTTATTTTCTATTTTAGTTTAAGTTATCATATCATCTTCTTCTTCTTCATCTTCTTCTTCCATGGATGTAGCTTGCTACTCCAATGGCAAGTGTTGAAAAAGTGTGAGAAATCCAAAACTAAAGTTTACCCACTTCCTATTTCTTCATCCTCTATCTATTGCCAAGTAGTATAGGGTGTTTCCTTCACAAGTTTTCCAAGCTTGATGAAGTTGGAGCTTGTTCTTGCGATATCTCGACGTAGATCATCTTCGGCATTGAACCGACGATCAAGCTCGCCCATTCTTCGATGATACCGATACTTGAGTTCCGGATTCATTTTGGACAGCCGAGGGGACTTTGTTGCGGAGCCGTGGAGGTGGTGGACCGGATCTACAAAGGTTGTATGTCCGTTCCTTTAGTTAAATTGTTAACTAGTTTATGTTTCGCCTAAATATCTAGTAAACGATCCGTAGTCGGGTTTGTAGGCACCCGTAAAATTTTATTTGTGCATGTTTGATCACTTGTGAGACCTCACTAGAGTGCCTAGGAACCCTACAGTGGTATCAGAGCCTAGCTAGAGCCTTAGGCGAAGTCCACACGCGATTTGAAGTCCGATCGAACCGAAACCCTACCCGGAAAATTGCTCTCTGTCCAATTTTTAAAATCTGGTCTTTTTCCACATTAAAAATGTTCAGAAAAATCAGCAGGTTAATATATGATATACTGTGAAATTCGTACCCATAATTCCTCAATATTGCCGCGCTTCCGCGGCACGAGCTAGCCTCGTGCGGCGGTTGCGCGGCGGTACGGAATGTTTATTCAGTGATTTTTGCACAGTATCTCATAATCATTAGTGCTGGTATTCCTGGGTATTTTTAATATTTATTCCAGAGTAGAATTTTTCTGGGTTGATTTGGGGCTTCGGTATTTCGATCGGGGTATCAAATTTTGTCTGTGTGGCTTTCCGGATAAATTTTAGAATATGTTAAAATGTTCGACCGGATATAAATACCCAACTTTTCCCCTGTCGGGAAATTTCCAAGTGTTGGATTTTTCCGTAGTTTAACGACGTTCTAAGTAGTGCAAGTAACGCGATGGTCCCTCTAGAAGACACAAACCTTAACTCGATTATGTGACCGTCTTGAACTGCCCTTTGAACCTTCGGGTTTGGGGCAGTACGGCGTGCCACATGTGAGGCGTTGGCTTGACCCTTCTACGGCTGGATCGTTGGTACTGAGGTACGAACGGAATGTTGTTAGACTTGTTTCATGTGTTGATCATTTTCGGGAAAACTTGGGTGTTCGAATGTTCGATCGAAAAGTTTAACACTTTCTGTTTATCTGGAATGGGATACAATAATTGGAATTCACAATGAGTTATATGATAACTAAATGAATGTTATAAACATAGCAGTTTAGTCTCACTTGATCAGTTGCCACGGAATTTTGATGTGATCAAAAGTCCGTCGCAATCACGTAGCGTACGCGGATACTCGCCGGGTAAACTTAATAGACAGCCTCACTCCATAGCCCCGACCAAGTGACTGTAGGAGAACCCCGTCGCCGAAAGCATCCGTCCGGGTGCTCGCGGTAGCGGTGTTCCGTCTTGGTGCACTTTGTCGACGGTATCAGGGGTGCGGCCGCCTACTGAAGTTTGCGACGAGTATTCGATCAAAATGTCGGGAATCTTATAAAATTGCCCGACTTAATATTGAAAAGTGTTTTCGATAATGAGACTGAAATGCGGGGTTTATAATTGTTAGGCATGCGATGTCTAAATAATTCATTTGGTCAGGCATGCGATGTTTGAAGAGATTGCGGATTCCAACTGTTGTAGTTTTACATTTTCTTTTCTGTGACCGTAAGTGTAATGTGTGATATCGCCGGTTTCGTTGCTATATGTCAACGACAATTGGGATGCGCATATTTACTTACGTTGATGACATGAGATGTTATGTGTTGCTGGATATGTTATATTGGATCGTCGTGTTTGAATAGCCGGGGGTTTTTATGTGAGATGAGTGTTTTTCTTTTTCATTCATGTAAAAACTTGTATGTAATATTCTTTTATTTGGGGCACTTCCAGGTTGCGGAAGTAGTCACCATTTGTATATTATTTACTTTTCTGCACTAGGATAGACCCAAGGAGGGGAGCACAAGTAACCGGGTTCTGGGGTCCAGTGGGAGACCAACTCGAGGAGTCGAGTCCGGGTTTCCTAACCCCAGAATTGGCAGGGTTGCTTGCCGCTCTCGTAGGGGTCTAGGGGTGTGGGATAGGCTATTCATCACGACCGTGGAATCCGTGTTTTATACTGGCTCGTATTGAAAACACGGACGTCCTAGTATATCCAATATTTCATATGTTTCTTCTGCTGTGTTTTATCTGTGATCATGCGATGTTCTGTGTTCTGTGACAGGTATTATATATAGTATATATGATATATTATATAGACGTTGCTTATGTTTTACACCCGCGCTAGCCCTGCCTCGCTCTGGCGTTAGTTACCTAACCTAACGGTGCAGACGGGACATCGAGGCGAATGCGGATGGCATAAGCGTACGTTATATCTATCTGTGATGTTTAGGTAATATAAATGATGGGATATTCATTAATGAGATTAATGAAAGAAAATAAACCTAATTGATGTTGTGGAATCGAATTTCAAAATAAAACAGGTAGCTACAGTTCTTGCGATGCATCGCGGTGTTCATTATAGAACATCCTGCACCTTATTCGATGAGGAAAGGACCGAGATCCCTTCACCGGGAGTGACTCCTTTAGCAATAACTGGCAGATGCTACAACCCTCGGTTTGTCTTTGATCGCTTCTATAGTTTCCGCTTTGCACAGTGATATATATGATATATCCCGCACCTCATTCGACGAGGAAAGGGCCGACGATCCCTTCACCGGGAGTGACCCCTTTAGCAAAACTAGAAAAGCTTCAAAAACATTCCATTTAAAAACCATTTGATTCCGCAACGAGATCAAGTTCAAAGCGTTAAAGGTTTTCACAAAAACCAGCCGCAACCCTCCGTCATTTTAGGAAGTAGAGTACTTAGTATTCGTGCTGTGTTTGTTGACCATAGTCAAGGCACAGTGTACGGTAGCTAAGTGATGTCTTCCTACACCGCATATGATGCGATTAATTAGGACAGTCGCGTGACTTTGTTGACCTTAGTTAAGGGTCATGTGGGTGGGTCTAATTAATCACGAAATGACGGGTAGAACTTGACTAGTACTTATGATTTGTTGACCATAGTTAAGGTCATAGGTGCTAGGGGTAAAAATATTATCGGGAATTTCAAGTGTTGAAATTTGCAATGAGATTGCATACCTTCTATGAGATAGTTGGATCCCGATACCCGCTGCGAGTAAGAGTTACTCCTGGGAGAGTTTTATACATTACAATTAGCCAATCAAGTAGGTGTCTAGAAAGGTGTCAACGGGGTTACGCCTCTGGGAAAACGAGGTTTACATTAATTAGGTTCGTGCGAAAGCACGGGGGACCTCCCTCAAAGTACCGACACTGGCCTGGCTGAAAGATTGGCGAACTTGTAGTGTGTAATTAATCCCGGCTAGTCTTTCCTTTTAGGGTTTGAAAGAAGATTTGATAAAAAGCAGTGGGAGCCATCCTGATTAGATAAAATAAAAACCAATCTATTCTTGCAAGAGCGCACGCTGAGTGTTTTCTTCTCTCTCTCTCCAGGTAGCGACCATATCACGCCTTAATCAAGATAATAATACGGATTATTGACCGAACCCGCTTGTTATACTGAGCTGGGGAACGTTGGTCCCGCTCCAACTTATAATTGTTATAAGACAGAGCAGGAAATAGGGGAATACCAGAATTCCTATGTCGCCCAAACGAAGAAAGTGCATATGATGCATCTCCTTCGGGTGTGTTCATTACAAAGAACTGTTTCTCAGTGTCCTCTGCATCCTGGGTATATGATACCGGATCAGGATCCCAGATATGTAATCTGTTACATAGGGCTACAAAAAGGTAGAAAAACTGAGAACGGGTGATAAGTTTCATGAGATAGAAACCGGGGCAAGTGTTGCAGCCAAGTCTGTTGGTCACTGTCACCCTGTATTACCAATACATTGATTCTGAACAAATGCTATTAGATGCCGAACCTGATATACAAAATCATATCAGTCTCTTTATTAGTAAAGAAATGATAAAATTTTGTATAGTTAGATAATGTTTTGAACATATCAAACGTTGATCGGTTCAGGTGCGTTATCTAAAAGCATTGATGTTCTAAATCAAACTACAGTTCTTAGTATGTGAAACACACACAAGAGGAAGAGTTCAGAAATGAACGGATTCTTCTTGAGGTATTGTAGACTAGGTCAGATCAATGCGACCCGACTGGCTGAAGTTACATTTAGATGTATATTTAAATCGTTTTGAATTTACATCTTGTGCAACTCGCCAATCATGTCACAAAGATAAGATGACCACAGCTCTGTTTATTGGAAACAGAGAAAGAGTTAATGAACTCTTGGGACCGATACATGATGATGTATGTAAGGTCTCCTGTCTACACATGCCAGGACTGGTTCTTTATACTCCATTATATTCTCTGATAATCTCTCAAGATTCAGTCGTATGTTCCTGCTGAAACATAAGTCCGAAGCTTTTGAGGTATTCACAGAATATAAGTTAGAAGTAGAGAACCAATAACCGGGTATAAGTATTATGTCCTATGATGAGATCAGAATACTTGTGCATAGAATTCCTGGACTATTCTAAAGGAGAATGAGATTCTCTCTCAGCATTACTCCTCCGTATACACCATAGCACGATGGTACATCGGGGCAGGGCTATCACACCCTATATGATAAGGTGTGCTCTATGATGAGTACTACTGAGTTACCTTTTTCCTTTTGGGAGTTATGCACTTGAGAAGCTGCATACCTATTGAATTAGGCTTGAATCAAATCACTGCCTACCACTCCATATAAGATATGGTATGGGAAGAACCTATCTCTTAAGTAAGTTAAGATTTGGGGTTGTCCGGCCTATGTCAAAAGCAAAATCCGGATAAGATCGAGGCAAGATCAGTTCTGTAGAACTGGAAAGGTTCCAGCTGTACAAAACTGCTAATGATTTGGTAGAACCAAAGAATTCAATAGTTTCCGACGAACCTCAGCCTCTCCGCCGATTTGGTAAGGTTCCTCACCCACCTGAGAGATACCTGAGTTTCTCGATGACAGTGGGAGCAAGGATTGCATCATGAGATGATGACCCAACTAGTTTCGAGCAGGCCATCGAGAGTAGGGACTCTGTAAGAATGGCTGGATGCTTAGCGGTCTGAGATGGAATCCATATACACCAACAAAGTATGGACTTTGGTTGCTATATCTGAAGGGTTAAATCCCCATCAGGAGCAAGTATATCTTGAGAAGATTACTTGGTGTACATGGAAAAGTTGAGACTTTCAAAGCTAGACTTAAAGGTTTTCGTCATCGACCAGACGTGGATAATGATGAAACCTTTTTTCAGTAGCTATGCTTAAGTCTATCCAGAGCCTACTTACCATGGCTACATACCATGACTACGATATCTGGCGGTTGGGTGCCATGACTGCTTTTCTAAATACTGATTTAGAAGAGAACGTCTATAAGAACACAGCCAGAGGTCTTCGTAAACAGTGGGAGCAGCGGAAACGTGTGCAAGTTGCTTTACATAATAAAGCAGGCATCGCGGAGATGGAACGTCTGTTTTGATGTGATAGTCAAAGTGTTTGACTTCATCAAAATGGTAGACGAACCTTGTATATACAAAAGGGTAGTAGAGAGTAAGGTGGTCATCTTCGTATTGTACGTAGACAACATACTCTACATAGGAAAAGAGTTTCCTATACTACGATCGATCAATCTCCTATTATCACTAAGATTCCCCAAATAGGATCAAAGTGATACCTACTAAATCCTGGATTTTGGATCTATGAGATAGATCTAAATGGATGTTAGAATACTCACTAGATGTAGTGAGATGGTATCAATCGATCCTGGGGAGAATCACTGGAAGTATTCCAGGGTGATAAAGACGACTGAATGTCAGTCACAGGCACTGTCTTTACCCTCAGTAAAGGGACGGTATGTTGGAAGAGTTCCAAGCTCGATACCGTGGCAATCTAGACGATAAAGGCTGGTAACATCGCTATTAAAGATACTACCAAAGAGGCTGTTTGGGTGTATAATGGTTCATAAGATGAACTAGGTTCCTGCCATTGTATGACAATGGAAGCGTGGCTTCGACCCTGGAACCCTGGTCCCATCAGTGACCCAGACAAATTCTGAGGCAGCATCACCTGATCATGGAGATAGTTGATCTCCAGGGTGATCGAGATTAGGAGAGTAGACTCAGAGGACAACACGGCGGATCCACTCACGAAGGCCTTTTTCCCAAAGAGAGACTTTTTAGGGGATGGTTGAGTATGTGATACTGCAACCACTGCTGCAGATGGCCCTAGTGCAAGTGGGAGATTGTTAGTTATATGTATGCCCTAGAGGCCATTACTGTACATAGGATGTATATTGTAGTGGATGCTGGGACATATATAGGAAGGACTTTCTCGCTCGACATGATAGTACGCTATCTGGTTGCTCTTTATCTTAACATGTATACTTTCTGTCTCTCTGATTACATGTTGATAAAGCCCATAGGATGTGTGCTCGACTTCCAGGACTATGATGTAGATCATACTAGTGGGGCCTGGGTAGTCCATGAGTACATCCTTGAAATGTTCCTAGTCGTGGGAATATTGAGACGGGGCATCGATATTCCAGAGTAGACTAGCGCATATCTTCTCGACCCATGCGATGGGCGATGGATGATCCCATATCCATTGGTGTTTGACATCGAAGATGGTATGCGGGTGCTCAGTGGAGACTGGGTATACTGAACGGACTCGCCGAGAACTCCCAGATGGTATTATACCTCACGTCAGATGGCAGTTCTCTGGTGACACTGGTACAGCTTAGTCTGTTGACCCGAGATCGTCATAGAGTCTTGTGTGTCTCCCACTGTGCTTTGATTTCCACCCTACCACGGCTCTACTGAGTTGTGCAAACAGGTGGCTTTTGGGTACAGTCCCGATTCACATGGAGGCAATGAGCGATATGAGGGGATTCGTCTCTCCCGGTATTGGGGGTTGATGTTGTGCAATGCTCGACTGGCCATAACAGGAAATCCCTGGCCAGGGTTGCAGTGATATACTGGTAAGTGTTATCAGTAGTTTCACGAATGTTATGGACCCTACGTCGGCATGACTTATCGAGCTATTGGGGTCTGACGTTTACCACCCCTAGGCGAGATATGCGACATATCAGACGAACAGACCGGACTATACGGTAGTGTTACTGGTCGGATTCGCAGGAGTGTGAGCGGGCTTGCTCGTCGATCTTCTGATCGCTCAATACCCGGGTGGCCGTTACGTTTGGCAGACCGCTTGCGGCTTGTGGGTGCATGATATGATCATCATCTGCTACCGGCGTATTGACGAGTCTTTAGAGTCCTACACAGAGGTTTCCTGGTTCAAGCGAAACGAAATAGGAGTGCATATGAGATATGTGCGGGACCGAGAATAATGCGTGTATGTGATACCGTGTTTGATTCTCACGATCAATGTATCGAATGGTTATGTGCGATATAACCTAGTTATCGAATCAAGGATTGATTCGATAAGCCGATACATTGGATACTAGCCGGTTATATGCGATATGACCGGATCGTTAAATCAAGTGTTGATTTAATGATTTAATACATAATTATATATTTGATATATTACTTTGCATTAACTAGTATCGGTTCACTTTAAATGGATTTTCTCACGCGGATGTGCACATTGTATATTCGATATAGTTTTGTGCACATGATTGTATCATGTTTGATGATACATTCTTGCTTGGTTTTGTGTAAAGTGTTAAACCATGGTTAATTGGTGATTAGGGTTTCTTTTTCATTTACTTAATCATTTATTTATTCCTTTTATTTATTTTGGAAAAAGGAAAGATAAAGAGATAAGAATGGTTGCTAGATTTGCTTTTATTTGAAAGCTTCTTGAAGCTTTGACCTTAGTCCACCATTCTTGTCTTTTATCTAACCCTAACCACTATCTAACCTAAGTTAAGTCTCTACACTAAACCATGGTCAATGATATGATAAGTATTGTATTTTATTTTCTATTTTAGTTTAAGTTATCATATCATCTTCTTCTTCTTCATCTTCTTCTTCCATGGATGTAGCTTGCTACTCCAATAGCAAGTGTTGAAAAAGTGTGAGAAATCCAAAACTAAAGTTTACCCACTTCCTATTTCTTCATCCTCTATCTATTGCCAAGTAGTATAGGGTGTTTCCTTCACAAGTTTTCCAAGCTTGATGAAGTTGGAGCTTGTTCTTGCGATATCTCGACGTAGATCATCTTCGGCATTGAACCGACGATCAAGCTCGCCCATTCTTCGATGATACCGATACTTGAGTTCCGGATTCATTTTGGACAGCCGAGGGGACTTTGTTGCGGAGCCGTGGAGGTGGTGGACCGGATCTACAAAGGTTGTATGTCCGTTCCTTTAGTTAAATTGTTAACTAGTTTATGTTTCGCCTAAATATCTAGTAAACGATCCGTAGTCGGGTTTGTAGGCACCCGTAAAATTTTATTTGTGCATGTTTGATCACTTGTGAGACCTCACTAGAGTGCCTAGGAACCCTACAAGTATACACGTTAAGGTAAAGTTCAACCAGATAGCATACTATCATGTCGAGCAAGAAAGTCATCCCTATATATGTCCCAGCATCCACTACAATATACATCCCATGTATAGTAATGGCCTCTAGGGCATACATATAACTAACAATCTCCCACTTGCACTAGGGCCATCTGTAGCAGTGGTTGCAGTATCTCATACTCAACCATCCCTTAAAAGTGTCTCTCTCTGGGAACAGGCCTTTGTGAGTGGATCCGCTGTGTTGTCCTCTGAGTCTACTCTCCAAACCTCGATCAACCTGGAGATCAACCATCTCCATGATCAGGCGATGCTGCCTTAGAATAAGTCTGGATCACTGATGGGACCGGTGTTCCTTGGCATAAGCCACAACTCCATTGTCACACAATGGTAGGAATATAGTTCATCTCATGAACCAATATACACCCAAACAGCCTCTTTGGTAGCATCTTAAGTAGCGATGTATCCTGCCTTTATCGTCTAGTATGTCACGGTATCCAGCTTGGAACTCTTCCAACATACCGTCCCTTTACTGAGGGTAAAGACAATGCCTGCGACTGACATTCAGTCGTCTTTATCACCCTGGAACCCTTCCAGTGATTCTCCCCAGGATCGATTGATACCATCTCACTACAACTAGTGAGAATCCTAACATCCATTTAAATCTATCTCATAGATCCAAAATCCAGGATTTAGTAGGTATCACTTTGATCCTATGTGGAGAAACATTGTGATAAATGGAGATTGATCGAGCGTAGCATAGGAAACTCCTTTCCTATCAAGAGTATGTCATCCACGTACTCTACGAGGATCGTCACCATACTCCCTACTACCTTTTTGTTTATACAAGGTTCATCTACCATTTTGATGATGTCAACTTCTTTGACTAATCCATCAAAATAGATGTTCCAACTCCGCGATACCTGCTTTATCAGATAAAACATCTTGCACACGTTTCCGCTGCTCCCACTGTCTACGAAGCCCTCTGGCTGTGTACTTATAGACGCTCTCTTCTAAATCATCATTTAGAAAAGCAGTCAAGACACCCAACCACCAGATATCGCAGTCATGGTATGTAGCCGTGGCAAGTAGGATCTGGATGGACTTAAGCATATTCACTTGAAAAGGTTTCATCATGATCCACGCCTGGTCAATGACGAAAAGCTTTAACAAGTCTAGCTTTGAAAGTCTCAACTTTTCCATCTACACCAAGTAATCTTCTCAAGATATACTTGCTCCTGATGGGGATTTAACCCTTCAGATCTTGCAGCTAAAGTCCATACTTTGCTGGTGTATAAGGATTCCATCTCAGATCGATAAGCATCCAGCCATTCTTACAGAGTCTTATTCCTGATGGCCAGCTCGAAACTAGTTGGGTCATCATCTCATGATGTAATCCTCGCTCCCACTGTCATAGAGAAACAGAAGTATCTCTCAGGTGGGTGAGGAACCCTACTAGATCGGCGGAGAGGCTGAGGTTCGTTGGTATCTACTGAATCCCTTGGTTCTATCAAATCATCTGCTGTAGTTCGTATAGTTGGAACACTTCCAGTTCTACATAACAGACCTTGCCTCGAGCTTGTCCGGATTTTGCTTTTAGACATAGGCCGGACAATCCCCAAATCTTAACTAACTTAAGACATGGGTTCTTCCCATTCCATATCACATATGAAGTGGTAGGCAACTGATTTGATTAGAACCCTATTCAATAGGTATGCAGCTTCTCAAGTGCATAACACCCTAAAGGAAACAGGTAATTCAGTATTACTCATCATAGAGCACACCTTATCATATAGGGTGTGATTGCTCCGCCTCGATATACCAACGTGCTGTGGTGTATACGGAGGAGTAATGCCGAGAGAGAATCTCATTCTCCTTTAGAATAATCCAGGATTTTCATGCTCAAGTATTCTCCTCCTTGATCACATCAAAGGACATAATACTTATACCCGTATGTTAGTTCTCTACTTCTAACTTATATTCTTTGAATATCTCAAAAGGTTCGGACTTGTGTTTCAACAGGAACATATGTCTGAATCTTGAGAGATTATCAGAGAATGTAATGAAGTACAAAGAACCAGTCCTGGCATGTGTAGACAGGGGACCTCACATACATCAACATGTATCATCCCAAGAGTTCACTAACTCTTTCTCTGTTTCCAGTAAACGGAGCTATGGTCATCTTATCTTTGTGACATGACTGGCAAGTTTCACAAGATGTAAATTCAAACTAATTTAAATATGCATCTTTATGTAACTCTAGCCAGTCGGGTCGCATTGATCTGACCTAGTCTACAATGCCTCAAGAAGAATTCGTTCATTTCTGAACTCTTCCTCTTGTGTGTGTTCCGTATACTAAGAACTGTAGTTTGATTTAGAACATCAATGCTTTTAGATAACGTGCCTGATACGATCAACTTTTGATATAGGAAATGTTCAAAACATTATCCAACAATACAAAATTATATCATTTCTTTACTAATAAAGAGATAGATATGATTTTGTATATCAGGTTCGGTATCTAATAACATTCGTTCAGAATCAATGTATTTGTAATACAGGGTGACAGTGACCAACAGACTTGGCTGCAACACTTGCCCCGTTTTCTGTCTCATGAAACTTATCACCCGTTCTCAGTTCTCTACCTTTCTGTAGCCCTATGTAACAGATTACATATCTGGGATCCTGTTCCGGTATCACATACCTAGGACGTAGAGGTTACTGAGAAACAGTTCTGTATAATGAACACACCCGAAGATGATGCATCATCATGCACTCTCTTCGTTTGGGCGGCACGGGAATTCTGGTAATCCCCAATTTCCTGCTCTGTCTTATAACAATTATAAGTTGGAGCGGGACCAACGTTCCCCAGCTCAGTATAACAAGCGGGTTCGGTCAAAAATCCGTATTATTATCTTGATTAAGGCGTGATATGGTCGCTACCTGGAGAGAGAGAGAAGAAAACACTCAGCGTGCGCTCTGTCAAGAATAGATTGGTTATTATTTTATCTAATCAGGATGGCTCCCACTGCTTTTTATCAAATCTTCCTTCAAACCCTAAAAGGAAAGACTAGCCGGGATTAATTACACACTACAAGTTCGCCAATCTTTCAGCCAGGCCAGTGTCGGTACTTTGAGGGAGGTCCCCCGTGCTTTCGCACGAACCTAATTAATGTAAATCTCGTTTTCCCAGAGGCGTAACCCCGTTGACACCTTTCTAGACACCTACTTGATCGGCTAATTGTAATGTATAAAACTCTCCCAGGAGTAACACTTACTCACAGCGGGTATCGGGATCCAACTATCTCATAGAAGGTATGCAATCTCATTGCAAATTTCAACACTTGAAATTCCCGATAATATTTTGCCCCGAACGATCTATGACCTTGACAAGGTCAACAAACCATAGACCGCAAGTCAAGTTCTACCCGTCATTTCTTGATTGAATCAAACCCACCCGCACGACCCTTGACAAGGTCAACAAGGCCGCACGACTACCCTAACCCAATCTGCATCATATGCATAAGCAGATAAATACTGGTTAGCTACCGCACACTGCGCCTTGACAAGGTCAACAAACGCAGCACGAATACTAAACAGGATTTATCTGAAATGACGGAGGGCTACGACAGGTTTTTCTGAAAACCTATTTCATAATGAACTTGATATCGTTGTAGGATCGAATGAATTTTTGAAATGGAGTGTTTTTGAGGCTTTTCTAGTTTTGCTAAAGGAGTCACTCCCGGTGAAGGGATCGTCGGTCCTTTCCTCGTCGAATGAGGTGCGGGATATATCATATATATCACTGTGCAAAGCAAAAACTCTTAAAAGCAATCAAAAAACAAACCGAGGGTTGTAGCATCTGCCAGTTATTGCTAAAGGAGTCACTCCCGGTGAAGGGATCTCGGTCCTTTCCTCGTCGAATGAGGTGCGGGATATATCATATATATCGCTGTGCAAAGCAAGAACTGTAGCTACCTGTTTTATTTTTGAAATTCGATTCTACAACATCTTAGGTTTCTTTTTATTTCATTAATCACATTAATGAAGTCCCATCATTTAAGTACCTAAACATCACAGATAGATATGACGTACACTTATGCCATCCGCATTCGCCTCGATGTCCCCTCGTGCACCGTTAGGTTAGGTAACTAACGGCAGAGCAGGGCAGGGCTAGCGCGGGTGTAAAACATAAGTAACGTCTATATAATATATCATATATACTATATACTATATCCATCACAGAACATCTCATGATCACATCACAGATATCGCAGCAGAAGTATCATATGAAATATTGGATATACTAGGACGTCCGTGTTTTCAATACGAGCCAGTATAAAACACGGATTCCACGGTCATGATGAATAGCCAAACCCACACCCCTAGACCCCTACGAGAGCGGCAAGCAACCCTGCCAATTCTAGGGTTAGGAGACCCGGACTCGACTCCTCGAGTTGGTCTCCCACTGGACCCCAGAACCCGGTTACTTGTGCTCCCCTCCTTGGGTCTATCCTAGTGCAGAAAAGTAAATAATATACAACAGGTGACAACTCCCGCAACCTGGAAACGCCCCAATAAAAGAATATTACATACAAGTTTTTACATGAATGAAAATGAAAAACACTCATCTCACATAAAAACCCCCGGCTATTCAAACACGACGATCCAATATAACATATCCAGCAACACATAACATCACATGTCATCAACGTAAGTAAATATGCATACCCCAATTGTCATTGACATATAGCAACGAAACCGGCGATATCACATATTACACTTACGGTCATAGAAAAGAAAGTGTAAAACTACAACAGTTGGAATCCGCAACCTCCTCAGACATCGCATGCCTGACCAAATGAATTTCTTAGACATCGCATGCCTAACAATTATAAACCCCGCATTTTAGTCTCAAAATCGAAAACACTTTTCAATATTAAGTCGGGCAATTCAACAAGATTCCCGACATCCTGATCGAATACTCGTCGCAAACTTCAGTAGACGGCTGCACCCCCGATACCGTCGACGAAGTGCACCAAGGCGGAACACCGCTACCGCGAGCACCCGAACGGATGCTTTCGGCGACGGGGTTCTCCTACAGTCACTTGGTCGGGGCTATGGAGTGAGGCTGTCTATTAAGTTTACCCGGTGAGTATCCGCGTACGCTACGTGATTGCAACGGACTTTTGATCACATCAAAATTCCGTGGCAACCGATCAAGTGAGACTAAACTGCTATGTTTATAACATTCATTTAGTTATCTCATAACTTTTTGTGAATTCCAATTATTGTATCCCATTCCAGATAAATAGAAAATGTTAAACTTTCCGATCGAACAATCGAACACCTAAGTTTTCCCGAAACTGATCAACACATGAAACAAGTATAACAACATTCCGTTCGTGCCTCAGTACCAACGGTCCAGCCGTAGAAGGGTCAAGCCAACGCCTCACATGTGGCACGCCGTACTGCCCCAAACCCGAAGGTTCAAAGGGCAGTTCAAGACGGTCACATAATCGAGTTAAGGTTTGTGTCTTCTAGAGGGACCATCGAGTTACTTGCACTACTTAGAACGTCGTTAAACTACGGAAAAATCCAACACTTGGAAATTTCCCGACAGGGGAAAAGTTGGGTATTTTTATCCGGTCGAACTTTTTAACATATTCTAAAATTTATCCGGAAAGCCACACAGACAAAATTTGATACCCCGATCGAAATACCGAAGCCCCAAATCAACTCAGAAAAATTCAACTCTTGAAAATATATTAAAAATATCCAGGAATACCAGAAATGTTAAATAGGAGTTACTGTGCTGTCAAGACCTCACAACACGACAAAACCGCCGCGCTTGCGCGGCACAAGCCAGGCTCGTGCCGCGGAAGCGCGGCGCTTTAAGGGAATTAGGGCTTACGTCTTCACAGTAACTCTTAGATATTCCTGAATGTTTCTCTGAATATTTTTAATACTGAAAATTCCCTGTTTTTAAAAAATGTACAGAGAGCAACTTTGAATCGGGGTTTCGGGTTCGTTCGGACTTCAATTTCCGTCTGGACTTCGCCTAAGGCTCTAGCTAGGCTCTGATACCACTGCAGGGTTCCTAGGCACTCTAGTGAGGTCTCCCAAGCCATCAACCATGGCAATTTCAAAAATTATGGTGCCTACAAACCCTAAAGTACGGATCATTTGCTAGATATCTAGGCGAACAAGAACTAGTTAACAGTTAACTAAATAAAATACGGAAATACAACCTTTGTAGATCCGGTGCTCCACCTCCATAGCTCCGCAACGAGGTCCTCTCCGCTGTCCAAATCAAATCCGGGCTCTATGATCGGCTTCGTCGGAGAATGGGCAAGCTAGGTCGTCGATGTCCATGCCGAAGATGATCTACGTCGAGGCATCGATGAATCAAGCTCCACCTTCACCAAACCCTAAAATCTTGTGAAGGAAACACACTCTACTACTTGGCAAGAGGTAGAGGATGAAGAAATAGGAATTGGGTTAACTTTAGAATTGGATTTCTCACTCATATCCAACAATCACCATTGATGGACTTTGCTTTTCTTCACTTGAAGAATGAAGAAGAAGAAGAAAGATATTATGATAAGTTATTAGAAAATGAAAAGAAAATGAATTCTTATCATAATTCTAACCATGGTCAAGTGTAGAGAATGAATCATGGTTAGTGTGAATGGTTAGGGTTAAGGATGAGATAAGTATGGTTGACTTTATCAAAGCTTCATGAAGCTTCAACTAAACTCCAAATCTAGCAACCATTCTTTTCTCTTTTCTTTTTATTTTCCAAAGTGAATAAACAAATAAATAAATGAATAAATAAGTAATGGAAAATAAAACCCTAATCATTCTTTTAACCATGGTTTATTCTTTGCACTTAACCAAGTAAACTTGTATCATCAAACATGATACAATCAAGTGCACAAAATCATATCGCATATGTAATGTGCACACCCGAGCGAGAAAATCCATCTTAAGTAAACCGATACTAGTTGATGCAAAGCAATATATCAAATATATAAATATGCATTAAATCATTAAATCAACACTTGATTCAATGATCCGGTCATGCGCACATAACCGACTGGTATCAAATATATCGGCTTATCGAATCAACGCTTGAATCGATAACTAGGTTATATCGCATACAACCATTCGATATATTTATCGCGAGAATAGAATACGGTATCACATACACGCATTATTCTCGGTCCCGCACATATCTCATATGCGCTCCTATTTCATTTCGCTTGAACCAGGAAACCTCTGTGTAGGACTCTAAAGACTCGTCAATACGCCGGCAGCGGATGATGATCATATCAAACATCCACAAGCCGCAAGCGGTCTGCTAAACGTAACGGCCACCCGGGTATTGAGCGATCTGAAGATCGACGAGCAAGCCCGCTCACACTCCAGTGAATCCGACCAGTAACACTACCGTACAGTCCGGTCTGATCGTCTGATATGTCGCATATCTCGCCTAGGGGTGGTAAACGTCAGACCCCAATAGCTCAATAAGTCGTGTCGATATGAGGCTCATAACGGGTCGAGAAACTACTGGTAACACTTACCAGCAATTCTCTGAGCAGCCCTGGCCAGGGACTTCCTGTTATAGCCGATCGAACACAGTGCAACATCAACCCCCATATACCGGGAGAGACGAATCCCCTCCTATCGCTCATTGCCTCCATGTGACTCGGGACTGTACCCAAAAACCACCGTTTTGCACGCCCTCTTGGACGTGGTAAGATGGAAATCAAAGCACAGTGGGAACCACACAAGACTCTATGACGATCTCGGGTCAACAGACTACTCTGTACCAGTGTCACCAGAGAACTGCCATCTGACGTGAGGTATAATACCATCTGGGAGTTCTCGGCGAGTCCGTCCAGTGTACCCAGTCTCTACTGAGCACCCGTATATCATCTCTGATGTCAAACACCGATGGATATGGGATCATCCATCGCCCATCTGTATGGGTCGAGAAGGTATACGCTAGTCTACTCTGGTATATCGATGCCCCGTCTCGATACACCCTCGACTAGGGACTTTGAAGGATGTACTTATAGACTACCATGTCCCCACTAGTATGATCCGCATCATAGTCCAGGTAGTCAAGTACAGATCCTAAGGGCTTTACCAACATGTAACAGAGAGACAGTCAGTATACACGTTAAGGTAAAGTTCAACCAGATAGCATACTATCATGTCGAGCAAGAAAGTCATCCCTATATATGTCCCAGCATCCACTACAATATACATCCCATGTATAGTAATGGCCTCTAGGGCATACATATAACTAACACATATTGAGGATATATTACTATTGATCGTATTGGTCTAGGATTGAGTCATACATACGATTTCTGCTCTGTGATGTTTTCTACTCACGAGTTGGCAACTCACCCCCATTGTGCCACAGTTTCTTACAGGTTTTGCCGTACAGGTTCGTTGCCACTTTTCTGGCACACTGCTTTCATTCTGGGTGATCGCCTTGGTAGGTGGGTTCACTTATATCGTGAACACCATTGTATTTATATTTATTCAGTTGTATCTAGAAAACTCCATCAACCAGACTTGTATATTTATTCGACCTAGATGACCAGTTGTATATTCTTTCGACCTTAGAGTCGCGCGCTGTATTATTATGGTTTTCATGTTGATTTTGAGTTTCCTTTTGAGTTTTGATTCTCGCCCTTCGGCGTTGTATATATTATTGCTTGCATGGTTGTGACCGTCAATTGACGAAGAGCTAGCTCCGGCTTGAGGATGCCTTTATTCATATTATGCATGTTGTACCCTTTTGGGGCCAGTATTTACAAAGGAAACTCTGCCGAAATTTTCAGAAAAAGACTTGAGATTTTAAAAACGCATATTCTGTAAGTCAACGGTAGTACCCCGGCCGTCTAACAGACGCCAAATGCGGAACAAAAACATTTTACAACTGGCGCTATCGCGTACTGTAACCCGGATCTGCCATTAAAGCTAAACTAACAAACTACAAAGTGGGTAGAAGAGTTATACCGAATGATCCGAGTCCTTCGGTCTTCAACCATCATCCCACGCTTTGTTTCGGCTGCTCCGATCTCCTCAATCTCCAGTCTTCTCGTCCAGGTGGCATCACGTCGACGGATCTTTAAACGGGCTCCCGCCTCTGAACCGAGGCAACTCGGTCGTCAAGTTTGCTAAAAGAGACGACCAAGATAATGTAGAGAATGAGTAAAACACTTTGTCTCACTTCGTCCAAAATTACGGATGAATGGTTAATGAAGTTGCCTTTTGGAATCGGGTGATAAGAATTTGAGCTATATGAAATTTCCATATACAAATCTATCATAATCTTTTCCCCAGTATGAACAACCATGATCCTCAAGAGAGGGGGCCGACCAAATATATGGAGGAGGGGTGAGTGTAGGATGAGGGAGTGGTGACCACAAGATAAAGAAAGAATGAGTCACAATAACACCTTGTATGAACACATTCAATGCAAATGATGAATCATTAACCCTAGTCATCAAACATCATTAAATGCACTAATGAGTCACAAAGATGCATGAACCTAGTCACTACCTTCTAGAAGCCTCTAGAAACTTTCACACTCATCTCAAGAAAAGATAAATCCGCATTTAATCGAATGTTAAATATGGCTGATAGAAAACTGGAAACTGGCAACTTCCAAAAGCGATCCTGAAACGAATTTCAGGATAACCCCGTAATGGTATAAACATACCCACATTTGTATTACGACCGAATACAAATGAAACTGAGACAAAGATATTATATACGCAGCATAATACTTGGATCCGGCTAAAACCAAAGCCGACCAGTATTATCTTCCCGAAATATGACACGTGCGAAAACGCACGTGCATTTTCCGAACCTTCCAATAAAACCATACGGCCTCTACAACGTTTCGCCCGAACTTGGGAAAGTGTCTGTGGGGGACTCTAATGACTCATCAACACACTGGTACTGGGTATAACCACTAGCACGTTAGAGGTACTGGCTATACGTAACGGTTGCCTATGTATTGATTGGAAGGGAAGCTGACGAGCGAACTCATCCATAAACCCTACTGAGCCTAACAGTGACAATATACATACAGTCCGGTCCGTTCGTCTATGAGTATCGCATATCGGCCTAGGGGCTGGTAACGTCAGACCCCCAATAGCAGTATAAGTCGGGTCAGAGAGTGGCCCAGAACATCCTGAGATACTACTGGAGTACCTACCAGTAAATCTCCTGCCTCGGCCGAGGGCTTTGTGTAATGGCTCTCCTAGACACAGCGCGATCTCACCCCTAATACCGGGAGAGACGAATCCCCTGCCGATCCGCTCACTTGCCTCCATGTGGCTCGGGACTGTACCCCAAAAAGACCTGTTTGCATGACTCCTTTGAGCCGTGGTAGGATAGAAATCAAAGCACAGTGGGAACTCACATGAGACAAATGACGACCTCAGGTCGATGAACTAACCTGTACACATGTCACCAGGGAACTGTTATCTGACGATATGTATAATACCAACTAGCATGTTCCCGGCGAGTCCTATCCGGTGTACTCATAACCCAATGAGCATCTGTATACATCTTAGGTGAACCAACTGACACCAATGGCTTGTGAGACCAGCCACCGCCCCTCGTCGGGGTTTCGACTGTATACACTAGTCTACTCTGGAGTATCGATGCCCTGTCTCGAAACTCCCACGACTAGGGACACTTTAAGGATGTGTTTACAGACCCCAGCTCCCACGTATATGATCGCCATCATACTGCTGGTAGTCAAGCAAGAATCCTATGGGCTCTATCATCATGCAATAGTGAACTAAGGCATGCATACGATGATAAAGTCAAACCAGATAGCATACTATCATCTCGAGCAAGACTGTCATATCGGTATAGGTCCTGCCTCAATCATTGTAATCACGTACCTGCGATCCAATAATTGACTTTGAGGGCACTATCTCCAACAATCTCCCACTTGCACTTAAGGCTAATTATTGTGATGTCGCATACTCACAGCCCGTGTGATACCGAACATCCAACTCCTCTACTAATTAGTTTCACAAAGCTAGTTTGTAAAACTCTTATGTTCGAGAAATAGCCTCAGCGAGTGGATCCGCCCTGATGTTTCTTTCTATGTCTCTCTTAATCTCAAGTTCGCGGAGAAAGCCATTTCCCGAATCGAGTAATTCCTGTCTTAGAATATGTCTGAATATCTGATGGGACCTAGTTCATAAATGAACTCTAAATTCAAACTTCTTAGACTGTAACGATAACTGAACTTAATCAGTATCCAGCATCATGCCTCCCACAGTATCCTCTTGGACCACCTGTCCATAATACTGTCCCTCCTCAGAAGGAAAACTATAACTCTGACAATCACTCTGTCATGCAGGTCACCTTGGAAGCTTGGAATGATAACCGTCTCCCGAAGGAGGCTGCCGTCATCAAATCCGTAGAACATCCACTTATGTTCTAAAACTGCCTCCTTATGTTTCTTCAGGATTGGATTAATATAAACTTATTGCATCTAGTGCAAAAACAACATCTGGTGTGGTACTTGACATCTCACGATTGACTCAATTGCTTAAGCAAGTGATCTGCCAATCATGCACTTCCCTCTCCCCTTTAGTCTGTAAGACATCTTTAGAGAGGGTGACTCCATCACCTGCAGGTACACTACCATGCCAGGAGTCATCTATTCTAAAATACTATTTGAATATTGTCAAAGTACCCATATTGGGAAACTACCCAAGTCTAGATCTAAAACCATAGATCTAGTAACCAGAATGTCAGATATTATATCCATATCCTTTGTGGAGAAACAACTGTGTGACGACCAAAGTACAACCGATCGTAGTATAGGAATTTTACTTCCTACTCTGTGTATGTCATCCAAATACCAGGACATTACACCCTACTACCTTCTCACCAGATCCATCCCCTATTCTGATGAAGTCAAACCCACGACTGTCACATCAAAAATTAGATGATCTTTCTCCGCTATATCTGCTCAAGCCTATAAATAGACATAAGCTACTTGCCCATTATGCTTCCGCTGCTCCCACTGACTATGACAATCCTCTGGCAGAATAATATCTACGTACACTTCTAAAGCTAGTTTAGAACGACGTTATACTTATCCTCTTGCCGGGTCTCATAGTCTGGAACAACAGCAGTGTCAAGTCTGGGTAAACAAGAACCTCCCTGTCACCGTCCTTGGGGCTACCGGAGTACCTCTCGGGTGTCTGAGGTTACCCACCATATCTGCGGAGTGGCTATTGGAATGTCAAACCTGATTGAATATATTGGTCTTATTAAATTTTCCGTAATCGTTTGCGGTTCTGGAATCACTTCCAGTTCTACCATACTCCCACTACTGTTTTCTGAAAAAATCCATTTTACAAAAACTGTGGCGAGTCAAGAACAATATCACTATTGATCTTCCAGATGGTAGAAAATCAACCCTCGTCAAAGCCAGGGTCAACCCACAAACTGCCATTACAGAAACGTGCCTTGAGTTATCCAGTATCTGGTTTTAAGCATAAGCTGGATATCTCCCCGTACCTTAACATCGTTAAGATATGAACTATTCTATATACAATATAGAAATAGAGGCACTAATTTAATTGGAACCAGATTCAAATCATGCAGCTGTCTCCAGTGCATATCAACTTAATGGAGAAAGGCTAATCAACATTACTCAACTTAGGAATCTATCCAATTATGAGTAACCTGAAAGAGAAACAAGTTTCTAAAAACCATTACTATCATCTGAATACCAATCACAAGTATCTATTTCTTCAATTTCTTTGAAGAATCCCGATACTTGCGACATCTGGTTCTCTACTTTATTCTTATACCCACAACTTCTCAAAACTTAGACATTGTATTTCTGCGAAACACTTATCTAAAAACTAGAGAAGTCATAAGTAAACAGAACATAGTACGAGGACCAACCCCTTTGTCCTGACGGACACTGGACAACATACAATACTCTGTATAAGTCCATTGAGTTGAATAACTCAAAACCTGTGCATCGTAGGTTGAAAACTGTACTTATGGTTAAGAACCATTCCGCTGTTCAATGCTCCTTACCCAATCGCCAACTGATATGGGTAAATGTCATCGACATAATATCAAAAAGTTATATCTCACTTTATTAAAAATAAATGTACAGATATATCATTTTGAAATTGGTGCACAACAACGGATACTCAAAACCAAATACATGCCTGCCGGTAATAACCCAGGCGACTTCCTCAAATATCAACGAATTCCGATATAATGAGGATGATCACCTAATTCCCAATAACTTCCTCCCACTCATCATCTGTAAAACCATACAGATATGAGAATAAAACCTGGTAAATACATAGCCTGGAGTAAGTATCTAATCGGGAAATCAGTTTTCTTTTAACAATGCACTGAAACATAAAAATGTTTCGTAGGGGATCCTGGTATTCCTAGTAATGCCTCTTCCATAATCCAATTCATGACTTTAACCGTATATTTCATTGCCATCTCTCCAAATCCCTTTATTTGTCTTTAGTCGTTACCTTCTGTACACCATTGTTAGGCTAAATGGTTTTCTTCCTTCCCTACCGTTCGGCACTAGCCTATGGTTTGGAAGAAGACTATCCAGTAAGCATAATAGGTGTACTCTCTTAATCCTAGGAGTACTCGCAACTTGAGAGAAGGTGATGATAAAAGACAACTGAATGATACCATATTCTATTTCTCCCGAACCGGGGAAAAAAGCAAAGGTGAAATGGTAGTGGCGATGAAGTACGCGGTTTGGTCGTGAATGATAGCAGTCGCAATTTACTTTGCCCTCTTTCTAATCCCTTTATTTTATCTTTAGTTATTACCTTCTGTACACCCTACTTAGGCTAATTGGTTTTCTTCATTCCCTACCTTTCGGCACCAGCCTATGGTTTGGAATAAGACTATCCAATAAGCCTAATATGTGTACTCTCCTAAACTAAGGAGCCCTTGCAACCTGAGAGAAGGTGATAATAAAAGACAATTGAATAAACTAATTCTATTTATCCTGAACCTGGATCCATCCTCGAAGAAGTCCCTTCGAGTTCGTATATAATCATACGATGGATCTATCCAATGGAAGTGGATATCCGTAGTAATACGGGGTGTTCTGAGAAATACAAAGGGTAAAAGAAGGAGCGGCAATGACTTATGCAACTAAGACAATCCAAAGGCCAGTATTTTAAGAAGGTTCGGTCAACTTGGTCACTGAGTCATAGTCTAGGGTCGGTCAAAAGTCGCTGCCAAAGAGAGAGAGAAAAGAAACACTCTGCGTGCACTCTAACTTAGATCAGAATGGTTATTACTTTATCTAATCAGGAAACCTCCCACTGTTATCTCAAATTCTCTTCCAAACCTGAAAGAAGAATTAGTCGGGATTACCCGAAGAGTAAACCAACTCATCAGTGAGAATCGGGATCCAACTATCATCGCATGATAACTTGATGGAAGCCACTCAAGTTATCACACTCCAGAAGGTATGCGCATGGCTGGCAAGTTTCCTGTATGTTTGAAACCCCCGATGTAATTTTTACCTCATGCTCTTATGACCTTGACTAAGGGCCAACAAATCATAAGTCACATGTCAAGTTCTTCCCGTCATTGTTTAGGTTGATTTGAACCCACCCGTACATACCCTTGACTTTGGCCAACAAGGTAATACGACTGTCCCAAACCAACGTATCTATCTATGCAACAGATGAATATTCAGCAACTACCAAACACTATGCCTTGACTAAGGGCCAACAAACATAGCTTGAATACTACTGAATACCCAAAAGAAATGACGGAGGGCTACGGCTGGTTTTTGGCGAAAAAACTTTAACGTAATGAACTTGATATCGTTGAAGGAACCTGATAGCTTTTTATAAAAATACAGTGGCGAAAACCTTTTGCTAAAGTGGTCACTCCCGGTGAAGGGATCTCGGCTCTTTCCTCATGGAATGAGGTGCAGGATATTCTAACTGAATACCACGATGCAAAGCAACTTGTAATCGACTATATTGAAGTTATTACCCTGACGTAAACTTCTGCCCAAGGGGTCACTCCCGGTGAAGGGATCTCGGCCCTTGCCTCGTAGAATGAGGTGCAGGATATTCCAACTGAATACCGCTATGCAACACAAAAGTAAGCATCTTTGTAATAACACCTTTTAAAATTTGTTCCAACAATATCAAATATAGGTTAGTTTTATCCTTGCATTGATAAGAATCAATGCAGTCCCATCAATCAATCACACCAAAAAAGAACGAAAATATAATATACGTATATGCCATCCGCATTCGCCACTGGGTCCCGTCATCACCCGTTAGGTTGCTTAACTAACGACGGAGCGGGAGCTGGACTAGCGCGGGTGTAAAACATATACAACATCTAATAGTATATATACCAATATACAATATGTAGGGTTCCTAGGCACTCTCAAGTGGTCTCACAAGGCATCAACCATGCCAATTTCAAATTTTACGGTGCCGAGAAACCCTAGACTAGATCGTTAACTAGAATTTTAGGCGAAAAGAGCAACAAGTTAACAACTTAACTACAAGAACGGAAATACAACCTTTGTAGATCCGGTCCTCCACTTCCATAGCTCCGCAATGAAGTCTCCTCGCTGTCCAAATGGAATCCCGGGCTCTAGCGTCAGCTTCATCGGAGAAATGGGCGGGCAAGGTCGTCGGCTTCGTGCCGAAGATGATCTACGTCGAGGCATCACAAGATCAAGCTCCCACTTCACCAAGTCATGAAACTTGTGAAGAAAACACCCTATACTACTTGGCAAGTGGTAGAGGATGAAGAAATAGGAAGTGGGTTCACTTTAGAATTGGATTTCTCACTCATTTTCTCAAGTTGCCATTAAAGCTCTCAAGCTTTTTCTTCTTGTCAAGATGAAGAAGAAGAAGAAAGAATATGATAAGTTAATTCAAAAATGGAAAAGAAAAATGAATACTTATCATATTCAAACCATGGTTAAGTGTAGAGAATGAATCATGGTTAAGTGGAATGGTTAGGGTTAAGCATGAGACAAAAATGGTGACTTAGTCAAAGCTTCATGAAGCTTCAATATGAAACAAAGTTAGCAACCATTTTCTCTTTATGCTTTTCATTTTCCAAAAAGAATAAATAAATAAATAAATGAATAAGAAAATGAAAACCCTAATCATTACACAACCATGGTTTAATCTTTACACAAACCCAAGTTAGCATGCATCATCAAACATGATACAAACTTGTGCACAAAAACATATCACATATACAATGTGCACAAACAAGTGAGAAAAACCATTTAAAATGAACCAATACTAGTTAATGAAAAATAATATATCAAATATATAATTATGCATTAAATCATTAAATCAACACTTGATTTAACGATCCGGTCATATCACATATAACCGACTAATATCAATAGTAACAACTTATCGAATCAACACTTGATCCGATAACCCGGCTATATCGCATATAACCGATCAATGTCACAAATCGCGAGAATCGAATACAGTATCACATACTGGTATTATTCTCGGTCCCGCACATATCTCATATGCGCTCCTATTTCGTTTCGCTTGAGCCAGGAAACCTCTGTGTAGGACTCTAAAGACTCGTCAATACGCCGGCAGCAGGTGATGATCATATCAAGCACCCACAAGCCGCAAGCGGTCTGCTAAACGTAACGGCCACCCGGGTATTGAGCGATCAGAAGATCGACGAGCAAGCCCGCTCACACTCTTGTGAATCCAACCAGTAACACTTACCGTACAGTCCGGTCTCGTCGTCTGATATGTCGCATATCTTGCCTAGGGGTGGTAAACGTCAGACCCCAATAGCTCGATAAGTCGTGTCGATTTGAGGTCTATAACAGTTCGAGAAACTACTGGTAACACTTACCAGTATATCTCAGCAACCCTGGCCAGGGATTTCCGGTTATAGCCAATCGAACACAGCGCAACATCTACTCCCTATACCGGGAGAGACGAATCCCCTCCTATCGCTCATTGCCTCCATGTGATTCGGGACTGTACCCAAAAGCCACCGTTTTGCACGCCCTCTTGGACGTGGTAAGGTGGAAATCAAAGCACAGTGGGAACCACACAAGACTCTATGACGATCTCGGGTCAACAGACTACTCTGTACCAGTGTCACCAGAGAACTGCCATCTGACGTAAGGTATAATACCATCTGGGAGTTCTCGGCGAGTCCGTCCAGTGTACCCAGTCTCCACTGAGCACCCATATATCATCTCTGATGTCAAACACCAATGGATATGGGATCATCCATCGCCCATCTGTATGGGTCGAGAAGGTATACGCTAGTCTACTCTGGTATATCGATGCCCCGTCTCGATACACCCACGACTAGGGACCTTGAAGGATGTACTTATGGACTACCATGTCCCCACTAGTATGATCCGCATCATAGTCCAGGTAGTCAAGTACACATCCTAAGGGCTTTACCAACATGTAACAGAGAGACAATCAATGTACACGTTAAGGTAAAGAGTAACCAGATAGCATACTATCATGTCGAGTAAGAAAGTCCTCCCTATATATGTCCCAGCATCCACTACAATATACATCCAATGTACAGTAATGGCCTCTAGGGCATACATATAACTAACAATCTCCCACTTGCACTAGGGCCATCTGATAGCAGTGGTTGCAGTATCTCATACTCAACCATCCCATAAAAGTCTCTCTCTGGGAAAAGGCCTTCGCGAGTGGATCCGCCGTGTTGTCCTCTGAGTCTAGTCTCTTGACCTCGATCCCCTGGAGATCAACCATCTCCACGATCAGGTGACACTGCCTTAGAATATGTCTGGATCACTGATGGGACCGCGGTTCCCGGGCCAAAGCCACAGTTCCATTGTCACACAATGGTAGGAACCTAGTTCATCTCATGAACCAATATACACCCAAACAGCCTCTTTGGTAGCATCTTAAGTAGCGATGTATCCTGCCTTTATCGTCTAGTATGTCACGGTATCTAGCTTGGAACTCTTCCAACATACCGTCCCTCTACTGAGGGTAAGGACAATGCCTGTGACTGACATTCAGTCGTCTTTATCACCCTGGAACACTTCCAGTGATTTTCTCCAGGATCAACTGATACCATCTCACTACATCTAGTGAGAGTCCTAACATCCATTTAGATCTATCTCATAGATCCGAAACCCAGGATTTAGGAGGTATCACTTTGATCCTATATGGAGAATCATTGTGATAAGCGGAGATTGATCGATCGTAGCATAGGAAACTCCTTCCCTATCAGGAGTATGTCATCCATGTACTCTACGAGGATCAACTACCATACTCTCTACTACCTTTTTGTTCATACAAGGTTCATCTACCATTTTGATGAAGTCAAACTTTTTGACTAATACATCAAAACAGACGTTCCAACTCCGCGATGTCTGCTTTATCACATAAAACATCTTGCACACGTTTCCGCTGCTCTCACTGTCTACGAGGCCCTCTGGCTATGTACTTATAGACGCTCTCTTCCAAAACATTATTTAGAAAAGCAGTCATGGCACCTAACCACCAGATATCGTAGTCATGGTATGTAGCCGTGGCAAGTAGGATCTGGATGGACTTAAGCATAGCTACTGGAAAAGGTTTCATCATTATCCATGCCTGGTCGATGATGCAAACCTTTAACAAGTCTAGCTTTGAAAGTCACAACTTTTCCATGTACACCAAGTAATCTTCTCAAGATATACTTGCTCCTGATGGGGATTTAACCCTTCAGATATAGCAACTAAAGTCCATACTTTGTTGGTGTATAAGGATTCCATCTCAGATCACTAAGCATCCGGCCATTCTTACAGAGTCTTACTCCTGATGGCCAGCTCGAAGCTAGTTGGGTCATCATCTCATGATGCAATCCTCGCTCCCACTGTCATAGAGAAACAGAAGTATCTCTCAGGTGGGTGAGAAACCCTACTAGATCGGCGGAGAGGCTGAGGTTCGTTGGTAACTATTGAATCCTTTGGTTCTTTCAAATCATCTGCTGTAGTTTGTATAGCTGGAACCTTTCCAGTTCTACATTACAGACCTCGCCTCTAGCTTGTCCGGATTTTGTTTTTAGACATAGGCCGGACAACCCCAAATCTTAAGTAACTTAAGATATGGGCTCTTCCCTTTCCATATCACATATGAAGCGGTAGGCAACTGATTTGATTCGAACCCTATTCAATAGGTATGCAGCTTCTCAAGTGCATAACTCCCAAAAGGAAATAGGTGACTCAGTAGTACGCATCATAGAGCACACCATATCAAATAGGGTGTATCTGCTCCGTCCCGATATACCATCGTGCTATGGTGTATTCGGAGGAGTAATGATGAGAGAGAATCTCATTCTCCTTTAGAATAATCCAGGATTTTCGTGCTCAAGTATTCTCCTCCTCGATCACATCAAAGGACATAATACTTATACCCGTATTTTGGTTCTCTACTTCTAACTTATATTCCGTGAATATCTCAAAAGGTTCAGACTTGTGTCTCAACAGGAACATATATCTGAATCTTGAGAGATCATCAGAGAACGTAATGAAGTATAAAGAACCAGTCCTGGCATGCGTAGACAGGGGAGCTACATACATCAACATGTATCATCCCAAGAGTTTACTAACTCTTTCTCTGTTTCCACTAAACAGAGCTGTGGTCATTTTATCTCTGTGACATGACTGGCAAGTTTCACAAGATGTAAATTCAAACTCATTTAAATATGCATCTTTATGTAACTTAGCTAGTCGGGTCGCATTGATATGACCTAGTCTACAATACCTCAAGAAGAATCCGTTCATTTCTGAACTCTTCCTCTTGTGTGCGTTCCGTGTACTAAGAACTGTAGTTTGATTTAGAACATTAATACTTTTAGATAACGTGCCTGAACCGATCAACTTTTGATATAGGAAATGTTCAAAACATTATCCAACAATACAAAATTTTATCATTTCTTTACTAATAAAGAGACTGATATGATTTTGTATATCAGGTTCGGTATCTAATAACACACGTTCAGAATCAATGTATTACAATACAGGGTGACAGTGACCAACAGACTTGGCTGCAACACTTGCCCCGTTTTCTGCCTCATGAAACTTATCACCCGTTCTCAGTTTTTCTACCCTTTTGTAGCCCTATGTAACAGATTACATATCTGGGATCCCGATCCGGTATCATATACCCAGGATTCGGAGGATACTGAGAAACAGTTCTTTGTAATGAACACACCCGAAGATGATGCATCAGCATGCACTCTCTTCGTTTGGGCGGCATGGGAATCTTGGTATTCCCCTATTTCCTGCTCTGTCTTATAACAATTATAAGTTGGAGCGGGACCAACGTTCCCCAGCTCAGTATAACAAGCGGGTTCGGTCAAATATCCGTATTATTATCTTGATTAAGGCGTGATTTGGTCGCTACCTGGAGAGAGAGAGAAGAAAACACTCAGCGTATGCTCTTGCAAGATCAGATTGGTTATAATTTTATCTAATCAGGATGGCTCCCACTGTTTTTATCAAATCTTCCTTCAAACCCTAAAAGGAAAGACTAGCCGGGATTAATTACACACTACAAGTTCGCCAATCTTTCAGCCAGGCCAGTGTCGGTACTTTGAAGGAGGTCCCCCGTGCTTTCGCACGAACCTAATTAATGTAAACCTCGTTTTCCCAGAGGCGTAACCCCGTTAACACCTTTCTAGACACCTACTTGATCGGCTAATTGTAATGTATAAAACTCTCCCAGGAGTAACTCTTACACGCAGCGGGTATCGGGATCCAACTATCTCATAGAAGATATGCAATCTCATTGCAACTTTCAACACTTGAAATTCCCGATATTATTTTACCCCTAGCAGCTATATGACCTTAACATAGTCAACAAATCATAAGTGCTAGTCAAGTTCAACCCGTTATTTCCCGATTGAATTAAACCCACCCGCACGACCCTTAACATAGTCAACAAAGTCGCACGACTATCCTAATCCAATCACATCATATGCTTATGCAGATAAGCACTAATTAGCTACCGCACACTACGCCTTAACATAGTCAACAAACGTAGCACGAATACTAACTAGTACTTATCTGAAATGACGGAGGGCCACGACAGGTTTTTCTGAAAACCTATTGCGTAATGAACTTGATATCGTTGTAGAATCAAATGATTTTTAAAATGGAGTGTTTTTGAGGCTTTTCTAGTTTTGCTAAAGGAGTCACTCCCGGTGAAGGGATCGTCGGTCCTTTCCTCGTCGAATGAGGTGCGGGATATATCATATATATCACTGTGCAAAGCAGAACTCTTAAAAGCAATCAAAAGACAAACCGAGTGTGTAGCATCTGCCAGTTATTGCTAAAGGAGTCACTCCCGGTGAAGGGATCTCGGTCCTTTCCTCATCGAATAAGGTGCAGGATATATCATATATACCGCTGTGCAAAGAAAGAACTGTAGCTACCTGTTTTATTTTTGAAATTCGATTCCACAACATCTTAGGTTTCTTTTATTTCATTAATCATATTAATGAAGTCCCATCATTTAAGTACCTAAACATCACAGATAAATACGACGTACACTTATGCCATCCGCATTCGCCTCGATGTCCCCTCGTGCACCGTTAGGTTAGGTGACTAACGGCAGAGCGGGGCAGGGCTAGCGCGGGTGTAAAACATAAGTAACGTCTATATAATATATCATATACTATATACAGTATCTATCACAGAACATCACATGATCACATCACAGATATCGCAGCAGAAGAAACATATGAAATATTGGATATACTAGGACGTCCGTGTTTTCAATACGAGCCAATATAAAACACGGATTCCACGGTCGTGATGAATAGCCAAACCCACACCCCAAGACCCCTACGAGAGCGGCAAGCAACCTTACCAATTCTGGAGTTAGGAGACCCGTACTCGACTCCTCGAGTTGGTCTCCCACTGGACTCCAGAACCCGGTTACTTGTGCTCCCCTCCTTGGGTCTATCCTAGTGCGGAAAAGTAAATAATATACATCAACGGTGACAACTTCCGCAACCTGGAAGTGCCCCAATAAAAGAATATTACATACAAGTTTTTACATGAATGAAAATGAAAAACACTCATCTCACATAAAAACCCCCGGCTATTCAAACACGACGATCCAATATAACATATCCAGCAACACATAACATCATATGTCATCAACGTAAGTAAATATGCGCATCCCAATTGTCGTTGACATATAGCAACGAAACCGGCGATATCACATATTACACTTACGGTCACAGAAAAGAAAGTGTAAAACTACAACAGTTGGAATCCGCAACCTCTTTAGACATCGCATGCCTAATCAAATGAATTACTTAGACATCGTATGACTAACAATTATAAACCCCGCATTTTAGTCTCATTATCGAAAACACTTTTCAATACCAAGTCGGGTAATTCAACAAGATTCCCGACATCCTGATCGAATGCTCGTCGCAAACTTTAGTAGGCAGCTGCACCCCCGATACCGTCGACGAAGTGCACGAAGGCGGAACACCGCTGCCGCGAGCACCTAAACGGATGCTTTCGGCGACGGGGTTCTCCTACAGTCACTTGGTCGGGGCTATGGAGTGAGGCTGTCTATTAAGTTTACCCGGCGAGTATCCGCGTACGCTAAGTGATTGCGACGGACTTTTGATCACATTAAAATTCTGTGGCAACCGATCAAGTGAGACTAAACTGCTATGTTTATAACATTCATTCAGTTATCTCATAACTTTTTATGGATTCCAAGTATTGTATCACATTCCAGATAAACAGAAAATGTTAAACTTTCCGATCGAACAGTCAAACACCCAAGTTTTCCCGATACAGATCAACACATGAAACAAGTCTAAAAACATTCAGTTCGTGCCTCAGTACCAACGGTCCAGCCGTAGAAGGGTCAAGCCAACACCTCACATGTGGCACGCCGTACTGCCCCAAACCCTAAGGTTCAAAGGGCAGTTCAAGACGGTCACATAATCGAGTTAAGGTTTGTTGTCTTCTAGAGGGACCATCGCGTTACTTGCACTACTTAGAACGTCGTTAAACTACGGAAAAATCCAACACTTGGAAATTTCCCGACAGGGGAAAAATTGGGTATTTATATCCGGTCGAACTTTTTAACAAATTCAAAAAAATATCCGGAAAGACACATAGACAAAGTTTGACAATCCGATCGAATAATCGAATCCCCAAAACAACCCCAAAAAATTCAACTCTTGAATAATATTTAAAAATACCCAGAGAACTCAGCACTGAATAAATAAAGTTACTGTGCAAAATTGGGAGGGTGACGTCACACTTTTGCCGCGGAACCGCCGCATAATCTTGGCTTATGCCGCGGTTCCGCCGCAATCTTGAAGAAACATTTGTCAAATTTTGCACCGTAATTCTTATGATTCCCTGCTGAATTTTTTAAGCATTTTTAATCTGGAAAAATCCCAGTTTTTGAAAAAAGTCTAGAGAGCATTTTTTGTGTTAGGGTTTCGGTTCGTTCGGGTTTCAAACTTCGTCTACGCTTCGCCTAAGGCTCTAGCTAGGCTCTGATACCACTGTAGGGTTCCTAGGCACTCTCAAGAGTTCTCACAAGGCATCAACCATGCCAATTTCAAAATTTACGGTGCCGAGAAACCCTAGACTACGGATCGTTAACTAGATATTTAGGCGAAAGATGCAACAAGTTAACAACTTAACTACAAGAACGGAAATACAACCTTTGTAGATCCGGTCCTCCACCTCCATAGCTCCGCAATGAAGTCTCCTCGCTGTCCAAATGGAATCCCGGGCTCTAGCGTCGGCTTCATCGGAGAAATGGGCGGGCAAGGTCGTCGGCTTCGTGCCGAAGATGATCTACGTCGAGGCATCACAAGATCAAGCTCCCACTTCACCAAGTCATGAAACTTGTGAAGAAAACACCCTATACTACTTGGCAAGTGGTAGAGGATGAAGAAATAGGAAGCGGGTTCACTTTAGAATTGGATTTCTCACTCATTTTCTCAAGTTGCCATTAAAGCTCTCAAGCTTTTTCTTCTTGTCAAGATGAAGAAGAAGAAGAAAGAATATGATAAGTTAATTCAAAAATGGAAAAGAAAAATGAATACTTATCATATTCAAACCATGGTTAAGTGTAGAGAATGAATCATGGTTAAGTGGAATGGTTAGGGTTAAGCATGAGACAAAAATGGTGACTTAGTCAAAGCTTCATGAAGCTTCAATATGAAACAAAGTTAGCAACCATTTTCTCTTTATGCTTTTCATTTTCCAAAAAGAATAAATAAATAAATAAATGAATAAGAAAATGAAAACCCTAATCATTACACAACCATGGTTTAATCTTTACACAAACCCAAGTTAGCATGCATCATCAAACATGATACAAACTTGTGCACAAAAACATATCACATATACAATGTGCACAAACAAGTGAGAAAAACCATTTAAAGTGAACCAATACTAGTTAATGAAAAGTAATATATCAAATATATAATTATGCATTAAATCATTAAATCAACACTTGATTTAACGATCCGGTCATATCACATATAACCGACTAATATCAATAGTAACAACTTATCGAATCAACACTTGATCCGATAATCCGGCTATATCGCATATAACCGATCAATGTCACAAATCACGAGAATCGAATACAGTATCACATACTGGTATTATTCTCGGTCCCGCACATATCTCATATGCGCTCCTATTTCGTTTCGCTTGAGCCAGGAAACCTCTGTGTAGGACTCTAAAGACTCGTCAATACGCCGGCAGCAGGTGATGATCATATCAAGCACCCACAAGCCGCAAGCGGTCTGCTAAACGTAACGGCCACCCGGGTATTGAGCGATCAGAAGATCGACGAGCAAGCCCACTCACACTCTTGTGAATCCAACCAATAACACTTACCGTACAGTCCGGTCTCGTCGTCTGATATGTCACATATCTTGCCTAGGGGTGGTAAACGTCAGACCCCAATAGCTCGATAAGTCGTGTCGATTTGAGGTCTATAACAGTTCGAGAAACTACTGGTAACACTTACCAGTATATCTCAGTAACCCTGGCCAGGGATTTCCGGTTATAGCCAATCGAACACAGCGCAACATCTACTCCTTATACCGGGAGAGACGAATCCCCTCCTATCGCTCATTGGCTCCATGTGATTCGGGACTGTACCCAAAAGCCACCGTTTTGCACGCCCTCTTGGACGTGGTAAGGTGGAAATCAAAGCACAGTGGGAACCACATAAGACTCTATGACGATCTCGGGTCAACAGACTACTCTGTACCAGTGTTACCAGAGAACTGCCATCTGACGTAAGGTATAATACCATCTGGGAGTTCTCGGCGAGTCCGTCCAGTGTACCCAGTCTCCACTGAGCACCCGTATATCATCTCTGATGTCAAACACCAATGGATATGGGATCATCCATCGCCCATCTGTATGGGTCGAGAAGGTATACGCTAGTCTACTCTGGTATATCGATGCCCCGTCTCGATACACCCACGACTAGGGACCTTGAAGGATGTACTTATGGACTACCATGTCCCCACTAGTATGATCCGCATCATAGTCCAGGTAGTCAAGTACACATCCTAAGGGCTTTACCAACATGTAACAGAGAGACAATCAATGTACACGTTAAGGTAAAGAGTAACCAGATAGCATACTATCATGTCGAGCAAGAAAGTCCTCCCTATATATGTCCCAGCATCCACTACAATATACATCCAATGTACAGTAATGGCCTCTAGGGCATACATATAACTAACACAATAATCGCTCCAGGCGTGATAATATGCAGCATTACAGAAAAGTAATAAGTATCACAGAACAATACAGATAATCTGGGATCCCCGGGTTTCACAGAGCCGCTGCTGAAACCCGACGTTCCCCTGGTCGTGTGGATAGCCTGTGTAATGAAACCTAGACCCCTACAGGTGCGACAAGTTACCCGCCAAAACCTGAAGCGAGGTAGTCCCCACAACATAGTGAATGGAACACCCGGCACTTCACGGAATCCGGTAAATTGAGCACCCCTCCTTGGGTCAACCTGTACCCCCTACGAGTGCGGCGAATAGTCTGCCAATTCTAGAGTGAGGTCCCTTTGCCTCTCAAAGCCATGAGATACGGACCCGTTGCCCTCCAGAACCCGGCTATCCGTGCACTCCTTGCAGGATAAACCTAGTACAGAAATAAAAATATGTACAACGGGTACACCGACCTCAACCCGGTCATGCCCTAAAAGAATATTATACAAACAGGCAGTGACGGCAGTCCACATGTTGGACGCTCGCCCCGCAATATCAAATGTATAAATAAATCCAAACTGCACTATCATTGCACCCTGCTATCCACCACGACAAATCCGCAACATTACAGCACAACACAGAACATCAACGCGAATGTCACGTTCGCAAATCCATCTAAAAGAGCTATAGCAATTAGACGCAATTTACCGCTCGAATGACATTCCTGGTCGGAGATATAAAGTAAGTACCGTATACTAACACGTTTAAATTTCGATCGACCAAATATCCCATAGTGGGCCTCACATACATCTGCTGTACAGTGGCAAAAACTGGGCCCAAAAGAACTATACCAGAAATCACAATTTCCAACAAAGAATCACCAGAAGAAAAACGACAAACTGAAACACCAAGACGGCCGCGGTTCCGCGGTCAAACCTAGGCGTTGACCGCGGTTCCGCGGTCGTACGGACGATTCAGTGGACCGTATTTCTCTATTATTCTTAAAAAAGCCTGCTTGTTTTTCTGTGATGCTCAAAATAATTTTAAGACCCTTTTAAAAATCAACAGAAACTTTAGTGCTGAAAAATGTGTTTTTCGAAATTCCGTTCGATCGATATTTTAAACGTGTTAGCACAAGTTAGTATAGCTTAATAGTGAGGCTCTGATACCACTGTAAGTCCACGGCAACGCCCCGGCCGTCTAACAAACGCCAAATGCGGAACAAAAACTTTTTACAACTGGCGCTATCGCGTACTGTAACCCGGATCTTCCATTAAAGCTAAACTAACAAACTACAAAGTGGGTAGAAGAGTTATACCGAATGATCCGAATCCTTCGGTCTTCAACCATCATCCCACGCTTTGTTGCGGCTGCTCCGATCTCCTCGATCTCCAGTCTTCTCGTCCAGGTGGCACCACGTCGACGGATCTTTAAACGGGGTCCCGCCTCTGAACCAAGGCAACTCGGTCGTCAAGTTTGCTAAAAGAGATGACCAAGATGATTTAGAGAATGAGTAGAACACTTTGTCTCACTTCGTCAAAATTACGGACGAATGGTTAATGAAGTTGCCTTTTGGAATCGGGTGATAAGAATTTGAGCTATATGAAATTTCCATATACAAATCTATCATAATCTTTTCTCTAGTATGAACAACCATGATCCTCAAGAGAGGGGGCCGGCCAAATATATGGAGGAGGGGTGAGTGTAGGATGAGGGAGTGGTGACCACAAGATAAAGAAAGAATGAGTCACAATAACACCTTGTATGAACACATTCAATGCAAATGATGAATCATTAACCCTAGTCATCAAACATCATTAAATGCACTAATGAGTCACAAAGATGCATGAACCTAGTCACTACCTTCTAGAAGCCTCTAGAAACTTCCACACTCATCTCAAGAAAAGATAAATCCGCATTTAACCGAATGTTAAATACGGCTGATAGAAAACTGGAAACTAGCAACTTCCAAAAGCGATTCTGAAACGAATTTCAGGATAACCCCGTAATGGTATAAACATACCCACATTTGTATTACGACCGAATACAAATGCAACTGAGACAAAGATATTATATCTACGCAGCATAATACTTGGATCCGGCTTAAACCAAAGCCGACCAGTAGTATCTGCCCGAAATATGACACGTGCGAAAACGCACGTGCATTTTCCGAACCTTTCCATAAAACCATACGGCCTCTATAACGTTTCGCCAGAATTTGGGAAAGTGTCTGTGGGGGACTCTAATGACTCATCAACACACTGGCACTGGGTATAATCACTAGCATGTCAGAGGTACTGGCTGTACGTAACGGTTGCCTATGTATTGATTGGAAGGGAAGCCGACGAGCGAACTCATCCATAAACCCTACTGAGCCTAACAGCGACAATATACATATAGTCCGGTCCATTCGTCTATGAGTATCGCATATCGGCCTAGGGGCTGGTAACGTCAGACCCCCAATAGCAGTATAAGTCATGTCAGAGAATGGCCCAGAACACCCTGAGATACTACTGGAGTACCTACCAGTAAATCTCCTGCCTCGGCCGAGGGCTTTGTGTAATGGCTCTCCTAGACATAGCGCGATCTCACCCCCAATACCGGGAGAGACGAATCCCCTGCCGATCCGCTCACTTGCCTCCATGTGGCTCGGGACTGTACCCAAAAAAGACCTATTTGCACGACTCCTTTGAGCCGTGGTAGGGTAGAAATCAAAGCACAGTGGGAACTCACATGAGACAAATGACGACCTCAGGTCGATGAACTAACCTGTACACATGTCACCAGGGAACTGCTATCTGACGATATGTATAATACCAACTAGCATGTTCCCGGCGAGTCCTGTCCGGTGTACTCATAACCCAATTAGCACCTGTATACATCTTAGACACCAATAGCTTGTGAGACCGGCCACCGCCCCTCGTCGGGGTCTCGACTGTATACACTAGTCTACTCTGGAGTATCAATGCCCTGTCTCAAAACTCTCACGACTAGGGACACTTTAAGGATGTGCTTACAGACCCCAGCTCCCACGTATATGATCGCCATCATACTGCTGGTAGTCAAGCAAGAATCCTATGGGCTCTATTATCATGCAATAGTGAACTAAGGCATGTATATGAAGATAAAGTCAAACCAGATAGCATACTATCATCTCGAGCAAGACTGTCATATCGGTATAGGTCCTGCCTCAATCATTGCAATCACGTACCTGCGATCCAGTAATTGACTTTGAGGGCACTATCTCCAACATATTCGGCTTATGTTATTAAAACCACTTGCTTTAAATATAAGTTTTCTTAACTTCTTCCTTAAAATGGTTTAGATTTCTGGGATTTTTGGCTTACTTTAATTAGATGGGGTCCAATAGACTTCATATGATTCAAGTGCCAGTCACGTGCCATTTCGGGTCGTGACAAAGTTGGTATCGGAGCGCTAGGTTAACCTTGGTTCGAGTCTATTTTTGACTATGCAGAGTCTAGGGCGTTTGTATATATACGGAATCTAGGCTTGACCTTACGGAACTTAGACTTAGTCGAGGGGGTATTAGACCCGAACTTTCGTTGCATAGGTTGACTTTGGTTGATGGAGTAGGTGAATTAAGGAGAGTGACGTACCATGTGTATGTTCCGCGGCATACTTACGATACGCTACTCCGCTTAAGAAGCCTTAGGATGTACATTTCCTTGCACAACATTATATTCATTCATATGATCTATCCTCATTGATACCGGTTTATGGTTTTTGCTGCCATGATTACACGGGCAGAGAAAGCTACGGCTAGAGTTGCGTCAGCACGAGCTCGTCACGGACGAGGACTGACCAGGGAGTGATTCCAGGGACATACGATTTGCATAGATGCGTCGTTATTGTTTTTTCGCACCATGAGCGTTTGATGGATCGCTTTTACAAAATTTCTCGGATGTGCAGATCAGCACCAGAGGATTGGGCCACTGCTAGAGGACAGCCAGAATGTGATGACCGTTAATGCACAGATTATTCTTGTTGATTGAGGTACTGTTCAGCGTGCGGACGAATGATTCAGTTGTTGCTGCGACTGACGAGATGTCGCCCAGATGTTTGAAGCTAACGCCGCACGAGTTGTACTTAGAGATATGATAGAAGACCGCTAGTCACCTAAGGAGGAATGACTAGGACATACGATTCGTTGCCTACCCCGATGCGAGGTCATCAGATTGATTGATTCCAGCTAGAGACGACTTTACGCAGGTACGTTGAGAGTCGATAGAAGACGATCGAATGTCAGAAACCCATTTTCTAAGTTTAAAGTATTCGGAGAAACATGCAAGTAATTCCGTAGACCCTCTAGAAGAATGAAACCCTAACTCGATATAATGACCATGAGAATGCTCTGAAACCTTAGGGTTTACAACAGTTCAGCGGTGCCATTGATGAGACTTGGGTTTGCCTTTCTACGGTTGGTCTATAGGTACTGTGGTATGTACTGGAATACTATTAAACTGTACTCAAGATGTTGAGCTCTTGGGAGATTATGGAACTTTGACGAATCAATCGGAATGTTCGACGTCATTCGGATATCATGGGATGGGATACATTGCTTGGGAGACTCCACCTGCCATGTGCGTCCGGTGCGCACGGGAATCGAAATCAATGAATGTGACATACATGTGCACAGAAACAAAAAAATCTAAGTGCAACGGGTGTGCACCAAATACATGTCAAGGGCAACGCGTGTGCCTGATAGCAATATCAGGTGCATCTGATATGCACAAAGAATCTCGATTTAGTGCATCTGGTGTGCACCAAAATCGCATCAAGCGCGTCAAGTATGCGTAAGAATCCAAATCAAGTGCACAAGGTGCACGGAAAAAAATATCGAATATCACAATCCAAATCGATGGTATACAACATATCTCAATCCAAATCAGGTATACCGTGGTATATAATCTCACAACCATGTGCATCAGTATGCACAAAATCGAATCAAAATACTAAAAGTGCATGAAAACTATACCGACAGTATAAGTCAAATCACATGCATACCATAGGTATGAAATGAAAATCAACATCTCAAATGACATCAAATCGAAGTCAAGTGCAACTGTAGTGCACAAATCTTAATCATGCAAATAAATCGTCCAAAATATCAGGCATGAAATCAAAATTAACATCTCGAATGACATCAAACCGAAGTCAAGTGCAACCGTGGTCCACAAAAACTCAATCATGCAAATAATTCGTCCAACATACCGAAATCAAAGATGGCGGAAACAGTCCCGCTCTAGCACATCCTCTAAAGATCTCTGGTCAACTGTCATGGTCACTCATAACACGTCTCGTCGACGATGCCGCACTCTGGTCTGCTGGGTGTGCGCCATATGACCACTCCTGGGTCCAAATCTTCTCGTATAGTATTTCGAAAAGGTCTTGTCGGGGTCTCTCCCGATCTCGTTTCTGCTGAAATGCCCGGAAGCTATCTTCCTTTTGCTAAATCTATTTCTTGTTCCGGAACAACTGGATACTCATCGCGACTCCTTCTGGAAGATATATCCATGTACAACGCATCTGCATGCGTATCACATCTATGGTGTCAGTGGAGTGGAACGTCATCTCATCAAGATCTTGTACGAACCGCTTACTCCACTTTTCTCTAATGTCGACTGATTCGGACTCGTCTCTTCGTGGCTGCATGGACTGCGCTCCAACGGCTATACTCGTATTCATATATACATTTTAGGATTGATTTCCTTTGAGCAGTATGTTTTGTGATATTTACTATTTGATATAGTGACTGAGCAGGACTAGTCCGAGGACAGTACCTGAGCATATTGTTGCATGCATTGATAGTTATCGAAGGGATTTCCAAAGAAAGAGCTATAGTCTCAGTATTTACCTACGTGTCCGAGATGACACGAAACATTTTATAAAGGAAACCCTTCTAACATTGTTTTCAAAATGGCAGGGTATGTATATTAAACAAATGGTATATATATAGTTATTTTCTTACAATAGACGTCCTCCACTGTGCAGTGATACGCGCATCGCACAACGATTTGAAAAGAGTTGGCATGCATTTCTTTCAGATGTTTTGACAGGTTTACACCGACGCGTACTATGTACGTGTTATAGTTTTGATGTATATCATGTTGGTTTTCGTTTTGGGCTTTGACATTGGTGTCTTCGCTATAACTCCGATGATTGCGAGATGATTGACAGAGTTTTGATTTTGAGCTATCTGCTCATTATTTTTCATGTGCATGCATTGCGCTAGGATGTGTTTTATGTATTTATTGTAAGGTTACTAGGCACTGTCACAAGGGTCTACAAGGCATCAACCATGCCCGATTCAAAATTTAGACGTGCCGAACAACCCTAACCAAGATCTTAGACTAGAGATTATGCGAAACAAAGCAAGTAAACAACTTTACTTCTAAGAGTTGAGGATTGCAACCTTTGTAGTCCATTCCTTCACTTCTAAAGCTCTGTGTTGAGGTCCCTTCGTTGTGATCGTCGAGTATCCAGACTCAAGAGAGGTTCCATGAAGAGAATGATGCAAGCTTGCTTCCGATCTTCGATAACAAAGATGATATACGTTGAAGAAACTCAAGCCCAAGCTTTTGCTTTGCTAATCAAGTATTAACAAAGTAAACACCCTAATCTAAGCGGCTAGAATAGATGAGGATGATGAAGTAGGAATTTAGCTCTCATTTGTTTTCTTTATCTCACTCAAAATCATCACCTATGAAAAAGCTAGTGAAGCTTTTCATCAAGCAAGAAGGAAGAAGAAGATGATCAAATCCTTTTGTGATGAATAATGAATCAAGTGTGAGGTTAGAAATGCAACCATAGGTTAAGTATGAAGACTTAACCCATGTAGAGAATCAACTATGGTTAAAGGGTTGGGTTGGGTTAAAGAAATATTTATGCAAAATATCAAGGTCAAAACCAAAGCTTCAAGAAGCTTCTTGAAAGCTTCATGAAAGCTTAACCCTAATCCAAACCCTAACCATATTTAAACTCCACAAATCATGCTGCATTTATAACCATAACATGTTACAATATTATATATCACATATACAATATTTATTGTAACAAACTAAAATAATACAATTAACATATATCACATATATATCAATGTATTACCCGAGTGAGAAAAAGAATCTTTAAGTGAGCTTATACTAGCTAATGTAATTTAATATATCAAATATATAATTATACATTAAATTATCGAATCAACACTTGATCCGATAATCCGGCTATTTCACAAATAACCGACTAATATAATCTGTATCAGTTCATCGAATCAACACTTGATCCGATGACGCGGCTATATCACATATACCCGGCCGATATCTCATATCGCGAGAATCTAATACGGTATCACATACACGTATTGTTCTCGGTCCCGCACATATCATATATGTGCTCCAACTCCGTTTTGCCTGAGCCAGGAAACCTCTGTGTAGGACTCTAAAGAATCGTCAATACGCCGGCAGTAGGTGATGATCATATCAAACACCCACAAGCTGCAAGCGGTCAGCTAAACGTAACAACCACCCAGGTATAGAGCAATCAGAAGATCAACAAGCAAGCCTATACATTCTCCCGTGAATCCAACCAGTAACACACTCGTACAGTCCGATCTCTTCGTCTGATATGTCGCATATCTCGCCTAGGGGTGGTAAACGTCAGAACCCAGTAGCTTGATAAGTCGTGTCGATATGAGGTCCATAACAGTTCGAGAAACTACTGATAACTCTTACCAGTAAATCTCAGCAACCCTGTAAGTCGATGTACAACACCCCACGACTTGCGGGGAGGCGGAATAATGAAAAACGATCTTGTTTTATGCGTAAACATCGACTAACCGAGAATCTTTGCATAAACAATAACTAACAAGAAACCATAGAAGAGTTAACTACTATAATAAGTGATTATACCTATAGAACCGAGTCCTTCGTCTTGTCGTTCTCCACGTCCTCTCCGGCCTTCTCTATGTAGTAGAAGATCCACCCGAGAGCTTTACTACAAGCTTCACCTCTAACTTGAGGTAAGTAGGTTTCTTAAATCGCTAATCTAAGTAACTTAGGTGATATAGAGAATGGTTAAGGATTAACTAGTCTACTCTAATCCTTGGTCTCAACACATGAGAGGGGAGGATTAGGGTTTGAAGAGAGAGAGCTTGAGGAGAGAGAAAGTGAGCAAGAGAATAAGATGAGATAATGAGCTATCATAATATATATCAAGCATTATCATTTATCCAATAAAAGAAAATAAAGGATTAATAATCATGCTTCATAAATACAAGAGGGTGATTCATCTCCATGAGTCATTAAGCATTTATGATGCATTAATGACATGGATGAATCACTCAAATGACTCACTAATCTCATTTAATGCATATGCCACCTTAACCCCCAAGTCACCATCTTCTAGAAGCTTCTCGCGTAATTACGAGAACGCCCCTCCTATCCGTGAAAATACGGAAAAACTTTAGACTGTATAAATCCAATAACCGGATACTAGAAACTGGCTTAAACCAAAGCCGGCTAGTAAAAACTGTCCGGATGTCGTACGTGCGTAAACACACGTATGCGTCCGAACCCTTGTCGTAAAACCATACGACCTCTATATCGTTTCGCCTGGAGTAGGGAAACTCTCTATATGGGACTCTAGAAACTCGACTACTACGCTGGCAGTGGGTTTAACGACAGACCGCAAGCGGCACTAGCTGTAAGTAACGGTCCCCATGTAGATGTCGATAAGATGGCCGATGAGGAAACCCATCCGAACTCCTACTGAGTCTGATGTGACAATCTCCGTACAGTCCGGTCTGTTCGTCTAAGACTATAGCATAACGGGCCTAGGGGGAGGCAAGCGTCAGTCCCCTAACAGCGGTATAAGTCGTGTCAGAGTGAAGCCCATTACACCCTGAGAAACTACTGGAACCTACCAGCAAATCTCGCTTGCCCTGGCCAGGGACTTTGTGTAATGGCTCTCTGACACAGCGCGATATCAACTCCCAATACCGGGAGAGACGAATCCTGTCTAACCGCGACTGCCTCCAATTGCTCTGGACTGTACCCAACTGCTACCTGTTTGCACGACTCCTTTGAGCCGTGGTAGGGTAGCAATCTAAGAATAGTGGGACATACTCGAGGCGAAGTAGCTGTGTCAAGTCTGCGGACTATGTTGTACTCATGTCACCTGGGAACTGATAACTGACGATGGGTATAATACCAACTAACAGTTCCCCGTGAGTCCTGTCCGGTGTACCCGTAACCTAACGAGCACCTGCATACTGTTAGTGTATATGCCCTAGGGGCTATTATTGTATCATACTAGGTTGTATATTACTTAATGGAAGCTTGGGATATTCACAGTTGTATATAACAGTCTTGCTAAAAATGGTAGTATGCTACTTGGTTTGTGTCTACTTTAATATGTGCATATGTTTCTTATAGCGTATCACTTATACATATTAGTAGAGCCCATAGGATCTTTGCTTGATTACCAGCGTCGTGATGGCAGTCACACTGGTGGGGGTTGGGTAGTCTGTAAGCAACATCATATACATGTCCCTGGTCGTTGGATTATCGAGATAGGGCATCGATATTCCGGAGTAGACTAAGTGTATACGCTTCTCATCCCAGTTGGGGAGATGGTCTGTTCCACAGCCATCGGTACGTCATACTGGAGATAGTATACAGGTGCTCGTTGGGTTACGGGTACACCGGACATGACTCGCAGGGAACTGATTGGTTGGTATTATACCCATCGTCAGTTAACAGTTCCCAGGTGACATGAGTACAACATAGTCCGCAAACTTGACACTGCTACTTCGCCTCGAGTGTGTCCCACTGTTCTTAGATTGCTACCCTACCACGGCTCAAAGGAGTCGTGCAAACAGGTAGCAGTTGGGTGCAGTCCCGAGCACTTGGAGGCAGTGGCGGTTAGATAGGATTCGTCTCTTCCGGTATTAGGAGTTGATATCGCGCTGTGTCAGAGAGCCATTACGCAAAGTCCTTGGCCAGGGCAAGCGAGATATACTGGTAGGTTCCAATAGCTTCTCAGGGTGTAATGGGCTTCGCTCCGACACGACTTATACAGCTATTAGGGGACTGACGCTTGCCGCCCCCTAGGCTTGATATGCGATAGTCTTAGACGAACAGACCGGACTGTACGGAGATTGTCACATCAGGCTTAGTAGGGGTTCAGATGGTTTTCCTCATCGTCCTTCTTATCGACATCTACCTGGGGATCATTACGTACAGCTAGTGCCGCTTGCGGTCTGTGGTTAAACCCACTGCCAGCGTAGTGTCGAGTCTTTAGAGTCCCACACAGAGAGTTTCCTTGCTCTAGGCGAAACGATATAGAGGTCGTATGGTTTTACGACAAGGGTTCGGATGCGTACGTGTGTTTACGCACGTACGACTTTTCGGACAGTTTTTACTAGCCGGCTTTGGTTTAAGCCAGATTCTAGTATCGGGTTATTGGATTTATACAGTCTAAAGTTTTTCCATGTTTTCACGGATTGGAGGGGCGTTCTGGTAATTTGTCAGGAAGTTTCTAGAAGAGTGGTGACTAAGGGGTTAAGGTGGCATGAGCATTAAATGCTTAATGACTCATTTGTATGATTCATCCTTAGCATTAAATGATTCATTAATGAGTTAATGAGTCATATGATGAATCACACAAAGGTGAATGCATCAACCATGATGATTAATCAATTATATTATTTATTTGATTAATTGTTATGGTTGTTATATTCATATGAGTTCATTATTCATTCTCATTATCATTCTCACCTTCTCTCTCCTCAAGCTCACTCTCTCTTCAAACCCTAACCCTAACCTCTCATGTGTTGAGATCAAGAGTTAGCTAGACTAATACTTCCATAACCTCACTCTATATCCCCTATGTAACTTAGATTAGCACTTTAAGCAACCTAGTTATCTCAAGTTTGAGATTAAGCTTGGCGTAGGAGCTTTCGGGTGGATCGTCTTTTATTCGAGGAGGCCGTTGAGGTGCCGATGTTCCAAGGAGCCTACGAGGAGTGGAGGACAGCGATGAAGACCCGAAGGACAAGTAACGTGAGGTATAACTTCATATCCGAGTAGTTAAACCTCTAGTAGATAGTTAGCAATGGTTTAGATAACGATTCATGCGCTCAAAGTCCGTGTTACGAAGCTTTGATAATCGTTTTTCATATATTCCGCCTCCCCGCAAGTTCGTGGGGTGCGTGACATGGACTTACAGTGGTATCTGTAAGTGCACGGCGGCGCCCCGGCCGTCAATCCGACGGCCAAATGCGGAAGCGGTGATAAACTTTAAATTTTACTTGAACTGGAAAACCGCCGCGCACTACTACCCGGATCGAACCATTAATTAGTCCTAGCTAACAATAAGATGAGAAAGAGATATACCGACGATCCAAGTCCTCCGGTTTTCTCATCATCTTCCGGATCTCCTGCGGAATGTCCCGTCTCCTCCTCGTCGCCGGAAGTGCACCACATCGCCTACATCGTTTACGGGCTCCCACCTCAATGCCGAGGCAACTCGGGCACGAAGCCGGCTACTCGACGTGCCCAAGATTTGCTGTAGAATATAATGTGGATTACATGTCTCATTTGGGATTATGGAGTTGCCTTTTGTGGTGGAGGAAGAAGAACTTGGAGAGAGGTGAAGGAAAAATGTGATAGACCAAGAAGAATGAGAGTATCATATTTTTCCCACTCAAAAGAGAAGCATTTTTTTCCTCCTCACAAAGTGGCCGGCCCCCCCATAAGTGTGATTGGAGAGAGAGAGTAAGGTCAAGGGGGTGGGTGGAATGCAATGATGCAAGCAAGTGATGATGAAAGAATCCAATGATCACAACCATAACCCACACTCCAAAACAAGTAATCAACAACCATGATTGCTACAAAAAGTCAAGCAATCATGAAGCATAGAAGGTCAAGGGATGGGCTCCATCATGAAACCATCATGATAAAACAAAAATGCAAAGACCCCCTCCACAACCACTTATTTGCAACAATGCAAATAAGCCCTCCTCCACCAAACTTCGGCCAATGAACGGAATAATGGAAATCGGCCGAAACGGAAAGCAAACTGGCAACTCCAGAAAACTGGTCCCGTAATAAATTACAGGAAAACCCCGATACTGTGCATACACACCCGCATTTGTATTCCGACCGAAATACAAATGCAATGAGACAAACTCTACACTGTATTATACTAGGATCCGGCTTATACCAAAGCCGGCCAGTAATATCCGTTCGATCCTGATCCGTGCAATACCGCACGTATCTGATCGAACCCTGCCATATATCCATACGGCCTATAGTACAAACTGTCCGATCCCGATCCGTGCAATACCGCACGTATCTGGTCGGACCTTGCCATATCTCCATACGGCCTCTACAACCTTTCGCCCGAAAGCTGAGTAACAGAATGTGGGGGACTCTAAAGACTCATCAACACCTTGGTTGTGGATTTAACCACTAGCACGTTAGAGGTATAAGCCAATACATAACGGGCTACCAGGTATTGACCAAAAGGGACGTCTGTGAGCGAACTCAGCCTGACACCCTACTGAGCCTGTTAGTGACAATATCCGTACAGTCCGGTCCGTTCGTCTATGAGTATCGCATGGCGGGCCTAGGGGGTTGGTAAAAGTCAGACCCCCAAAAGCGGTACAAGTCGTGTCGGAGTGTAGCCCAGAACACCCTGAGATACTACTGGAATACCTACCAGTAAATCTCCTTGCCTTGGCCAAGGACTTTGTGTAATGGCTTTCCTAGACACAGCACGACCTCACCCCCAATACCGGGAGAGACGAACCCCTGAAGATACGCTCACTGCCTCCATGTGGCTCGGGACTGTACCCAACTAAAACCTGTTTGCACGACTCCTTTGAGCCGTGGTAGGGTAGTAATCAAAGTACAGTGGGAACTCACACGAGACAAATGACGATCCCCAGGTCGATGAACTAACCTGCACACATGTCACCAGGGAACTGCCATCTGACGTCTGGTATATTACCAACTAGCATGTTCCCGGCGAGTCCTGTCCGGTGTACTCATAACCCAATGAGCACCTGTATACATCTTAGGTGATCCAACTGACACCAGTGGCTTGTGAGACCGGCCACCGCCCCTCGTCGGGGTCTCGACTGTATACACTAGTCTACTAATGGAGTATCGATGCCCAGTCTCGAAACTCCTACGACTAGGGACCTTTTAAGGATAAGCTTATAGACCCCAGCTCCCACTTATATGATCGCCCTCATACTGCTGGTGGTCAAGCAAGAATCCTAGGGGCTCTATCAACGTGTAATAGCGACGTGTCAGGTCACCTAAAGCAGTACACGATGATAAAGGTAAACCAGATAGCATACTATCATCTCGAGTAAGACTGTCCTACCGGGATAGGTCCTCCATCAATCATCGCAATCACGTACCTGTGATCTAATAATTGACTCTGAGGGCACTATCTCCAACAATCTCCCACTTGCACTCAAGGCTAATTATTGCGATGTCGCATACTCACAGCCCGTGTGATACCGAACATCCAACTCCTCTACTAGTCAGTCTCACAAAGCTCGTTTGCGGAACTATTGCGTTCGAGGAATAGCCTCAGTGAGTGGATCCGCTTAGTTGTTTCTTTCTATGTCTCTCTATATCTCAAGTTCGCGGAGAAACCCATCTCCCGAAATGAGCAATACCTGTCTTAGAATGTGTCTGGATGTCTGATGGGACATAGCTCATAAATGAACTCCAAATCCAAACTTCTTAGACTGTATCGTTAACTGAACTTAATCAGTATCCTGCTCCATGCCACCCTCAGTATTGCCTTGGACCACCTGTCCAAAATACGGCCCCTCATCAGAAGGAAAAACTATAACTCTGACAACCTCCTTGTCGTCCATGTCACCTTGGAAGCCTGGAATGATAACTGTCTCCCGAATAAGGCTGTCGTTATCATATCCCTAGAACATCCATTTATGTTCTAAAACTGCTTCCTACGGTTTCTCCAGGATTGGATCAATGTCAACTTATTGCATCTAGTGCAAGAACAACATCTGGTGTGGTACTTGACATCTCATGATTGACTCAATTGCCTGAGCAAGTGATCTGCCAATCATGCACATCCCTCTCCCCTTTAGTCTGTAAGACAGCTTCAGAGAGGGTGACTCCATCACCTGCAGGTACACTACCGTGCCAGGAGTCGTCCATCCTAAATACTCTTAGAATGCTGTCAAGTATCCTGATTGGGAAACCACCCAAATCTAGATCTAATACCATAGATCCAGTAACCAGTATGTCTGATATAAAATCCATTTCCTTTGTGGAGAAACAACTGTGTGACGACCAAAGTATAACCGATCGTAGTGTAGGAGTTTCTTTTCCTACTCTGTGTATATCATCCAAATACCAGGATATCACACCCTACTACCTTCTCAACAGATCCATCCCCTATTCTGATGAAGTCAAACCCATGACTGTCACGTCAGAAATAGATGATCTATCTCCGCTACATCTGCTCTAGTCTATAAATAGACATAAGCAACCTGTCCACCAATGCTTCCGCTGCTCCCACTGACTACGACAACCCTCTGGCAGAGTCATATAGACGTACACTTCTAAAACTGGTTTAGAACGACGCTATACTCATCCTCCCGCCGGGTCTCGTAACCTGGAACAACAGCAATGGCAATTGTGGGTAAACAAGAACTTCCCTGTCACCGTCCTTGAGGCTACCGTAGTGCCTCTCGGGTGCCTGAAGTTACCCACCTTATCTGCGGAGTGGCCAATGGAATGTCAATCCAGATTGAATCTTTAGGTTCCTTATCAAATCTTCAGTAATCGTTTGTGGTTCTGGAATCACTTCCAGTTCTATCATACTCCCACTACTGTTTTCTGAAAAAATTCCATCTTTAAAAAAACTGTGGCGAGTCTAGAACAATATCGCTATTGTTCATCCAGATGGTAGAAAGTCAACCCTCGTCATAGCCTGGGTCAACCCACAAACAGCCATTACAGAAACGTGCCTTGAGTTGTCCAGTGTCTGGTTTTAATCATAAACCGGACAACTCCCCGTACCTTAACATCGTTAAGATATGAACTGTTCTATATCCAATATAGAAACAGAGGCACTGATTTAATTGAACCAGATTCAAATCATGCAGCTGTCCCCAGCGCATGTCAACTAAATGGAAGGAGGCCGATCAGCGTTACTCAACTTAGGAATACTTCCAATTATGAGTAACCTGAAAGAGAAGCAAGATCTCTTAGTCATTACTAGCAACTGAATATCATTGACAAGTATCTACATCTTCGATCTTTTGGAAGAATCCCGATACTTGCTATACCTGGTTCTCTACTCTATTCAAATACCTATAACTTCTCCAAATTCGGACCCTGTGTTTCCACGAAACACCTGTCTAAAAACTAGAGAAGTCATAAGTAAACCGAATATAGTACGAGGACCAACCCCTCTGTCCTGATGGACCCTGGACAACATACAATCCTTTGTATAAGTCCCTTGAGTCTGATAACTCATTCACTGTGTGTCGTAGGTTGAAAACTGTACTTATGGTTAAGAAGAATTACACCGCTGTTCAATGCTCCTTACCTAACCATCCACTGATATAGGTAAATGTCATAGACATAATTTCAAAAAGGTATATCTCACTCTATGAAAATAGACGTACAGATATATCGATTTGAAATTGGTGCATAACAGCGGATATTCAAAACCAAATTTTTGCCGACCGGCAAACAGCCCAGGTGATTTCCTCAAATATCACCGATTACAACGAATCCCGATATAATGAGGATGATCACCCAATTCCCAATAACTTACTCCCACTCATCATCTGTAAAACCATACAGATGTGAGAATCATACCTGGTAAATACATACCCTGGAGTAAGTATCTATTCGGGAAATCAGTTTTCCTTTAACAGTACACAGTGAGACTGAAACATTGAAATGTTTCGATAGGGTATCCCGGTATTCCTAGTAATGCCTCTTCCAGATTCACGATTGCAACCGTATAATTCTTTGCCACCTCTCCAAATCCCTTCATATGTCTTTAGTCATTACCTTCTGCACACCCCTTTAGGCCAAATGGTTTTCTTCCTTCCCTACCGTTCGGCACCAGCCTATGGTTTGGAAGAAGACTATCCAATAAGCATAATGGGTGTACTGTCCTAATCCTAGGAACACTCGCAATGCGAGAGAAGGTGAGGATAAAAGACAACCGAATGAACTTAATTCCTATTTCTCCTGGACCAGAATCCATCCCCGAACTGGAACAAGTTCCTTTCGAGTTTGTATATAACCATACGATGGAGTATCCAATAAACTGTGGATCTTCGTAGTGACACGGAGTGTTCTGGAGAAATACAAAGGTGATTTGGGAGTGGTAATGAAATACCTGGTTTGGTCGTGAATATCTGTTGCAATTTACTTTGCCCTCTTACTAATCCCTTGCTTTGTCTGAACTTAATACCTTCTGCACACCATCATTATGCTAATTGGTTTCCTTCATTCCCTACCGGTCGGCACCAGCCTAAGGTTTGGAAGAAGACAATCCAATTTGCGTAATGGGTGTACTACCCCTAAACCAAGGAGTACTCGTAACCTGAGAGAGGGTAAAAGGAAAAGACAACTGAATAATCCTATCCGTTTTCTCCAGAACCGGAAACCATCCTCGAATAAATTCTTTCGAGTTCGTATCTAACCATACGATGGTTTTGTCCAATGGAAGTGGACGTTCTTAGTAATACGGGGTGTCCTGGAGAAAAGGGTAAAAGTAGGAGTGGCAATGAGGTTTGCAACTCTGACAATCCAAAAGCCAGTGTTTAAGAAGGTTCGGTCAACTTGGTCACTGAGTCATAGTCTTAGGGTCGGGTCAAATGGGCGCTGCCAGAGAGAGAGAGAAAAGAAACACTCAGCGTGCACTCTAACCTAGATCAGAATGGTTACCAATTTATCTAATCTGGAATCCTCCCACTGTACCTCAAATTCTCCTCCAAACCTGAAAGAAGAATTAGTCGGGGTCACCCGAGGAGTAAACTAACTCATCAGTGGGAATCGGGATCCAACTATCATCGCATGATAACGTGACGGAATCCGCTCACGGTATCACACTCCAGAAGGTATGCGCATATCTGGCAAGTTTCAGTTCTTTTGAAACTCCCGATGTGATTTCTGCCCCATGCTCTTATGACCTTGGCGTGAGGTCAAAATATCATAAGTCACATGTCAAGTTCTGCCCGTCATTATCCAGGTTAATTTGAACCCACCCGTACATACCCTTGACGTAGGCCAAAATAGTAGTACGACTGTCCCAAACCAACGCATCTATCTATGCAACAGATAAATAACCGGCAGCTACCAAACACTATGCCTTGGCGTGAGGTCAAAATACATAGCTTGAATACTACCGAATATTTAACTGAAATGACGGAGGGCTACGAATGGTTTCTGGCGAAAACCTTTAACGTAATGAACTTGATATCGTTGAAGGAACGGATAGCTTTTTAAAATTATAGTGACGAAAACCTTTGCTAAAGAGGTCACTCCCGGTGAAGGGATCTCGGCTCTTTCCCCGTAGAATGGGGTGCAGGATATTCCAAATGAATACCGCGATGCAAAGCAAAAGTAATCGGCTATAGTGAAGTTAATGCCCTGACGCAAACTTCTGTCCAAGGGGTCACTCCCGGTGAAGGGATCTCGGCCCTTGCCTCGTCGACTGAGGAGCAGGATATTCCAATGAATACCACGATGCAAAACAAAAGTAAACGTCCTTGCAATAACAGCTTTTTGAAAAGTGTTCCAACAACATCAGATTAGGTTTGTTTTAACTTGCATTGATCCGAATCAATGCAGTCCCATCAATTGATCACACCAAAAAGAACGAAAATATACTGATGTACGTATATGCCATCCGCATTCGCCACTGGGTCCCGTCATTACCCGTTAGGTTAGCTAACTAACGACAGAGCGGGGACTGGACTAGCGCGGATGCAAAACATATACAACATCTACTAATATATATACCAATATATAGTATTTCGCTCAAGGCGTGAATAAAATGCAACATCACAGAAATGTACAGCATCACAGAAACAATACAGATATCTGGGATCCCCGGGTTTCACAGAGCCACTACTGAAACCCGACGTTCCCCTGGTCGTGTGGATAGCCTGTGCAATGAAATCCTAGACCCCTACGGGCGCGGCAAGTCACCTGCCAAAACCTGAAACGAGGCAGCCCCCTTCAGCGCCATGAATGGACCACCCAGCACTTCACGGAATCCGGCAACTTGGGCACCCCTCCTGGGTCAACCTGTACCCCCTACGAGTGCGGCGAATAGCCCGCCAATCCTAGAGTGAAGCCCCCTCCGTCTCAATGCCATGAGATGCGGGCTTGTTGCCCTCCAGAACCCGGCTATCCGTGCACCCCTCCGCGGGGCAATCCTAGTACAGAAAGTAAAATATACATACAACGGGTACATCGACCGCAACCAGGTCGTGCCCCAAAATAATAATACAAACAGGCAGTGACGGCAGTCCACATGTCGGACGCTCGCCCCGCAATATCAAATGTACATAATACAACAAAACTGTACTAGTATTGCATCCAGGCTATCCCCCACGACCGATCCGCAACATCACAGCAAAAACAAAACATCAACGTGAAAGTCACGTTCGCAAATCCGTCTAACCGGGCTATAGCAGTTAGACCGGATTTACCGATCAAGTGACATTCACGGTCGCAGATATAATGTAAATACTGTGAAATATGTGTTTAAAATATCCGATCAATCAAACTTTAACAAGTGGGCCCCAAAGTATTACTGTAGCAGATAAAGAAATTCTGGGCCCAATGTTATTATTCCAAAACCCCACTTTTCACCCCAGAAAGCCTCTGTAAAAAATTGGTGCAGTGATCCCCACAGTGTGCGGCGGAAGAGCGGCGGGAAGGGGGGTTGTGCGGCGGGTTCCGCGCTCCCACTGTGGAGTCACTTCATCGAATTTTTACAGAGATCTTAGATTTTCCAGTACATCAATATTTTACAACCTGAAAATTTTTTCGAGACTAAAAATTTCCAACAGAAAACTGATGTGATCAAAATACGGGTTTTGGAACTTTTTGATCGATTGGAAATGCAAACACATTACACAAAGCTAGACTAAGTTAATGGCGAGGCTCTGATACCACTGTAAGTGCACGGCGGCGCCCCGGCCGTCAATCCGACGGCCAAATGCGGAAGCGGTGATAAACTTTAAATTTTACTTGAACTGGCAAACCGCCGCGCACTACTACCCGGATCGAACCATTAATTAGTCCTAGCTAACAATAAGATGAGAAAGAGATATACCGACGATCCAAGTCCTCCGGTCTTCTCATCATCGTCCGGATCTCCTGCGGAATGTCTCGTCTCCTCCTCGTCGCCGGAAGTGCACCACATCGCCTACATCGTTTACGGGCTCCCACCTCAATGCCGAGGCAACTCGGGCACGAAGCCGGCTACTCGACGTGCCCAAGATTTGCTGTAGAATATAATGTGGATTACATGTCTCATTTGGGATTATGGAGTTGCCTTTTGTGGTGGAGGAAGAAGAACTTGGAGAGAGGTGAAGGAAAAATGTGATAGACCAAGAAGAATGAGAGTATCATATTTTTCCCACTCAAAAGAGAAGCATTTTTTTCCTCCTCACAAAGTGGCCGCCCCCCCCCCCATAAGTGTGATTGGAGAGAGAGAGTAAGGTCAAGGGGGTGGGTGGAATGCAATGATGCAAGCAAGTGATGATGAAAGAATCCAATGATCACAACCATAACCCACACTCCAAAACAAGTAATCAACAACCATGATTGCTACAAAAAGTCAAGCAATCATGAAGCATGGAAGGTCAAGGGATGGGCTCCATCATGAAACCATCATGATAAAACAAAAATGCAAAGACCCCCTCCACAACCACTTATTTGCAACAATGCAAATAAGCCCTCCTCCACCAAACTTCGGCCAATGAACGGAACAATGGAAATCGGCCGAAACGGAAAGCAAACTGGCAACTCCAGAAAACTGGTCCCGTAATAAATTACAGGAAAACCCCGATACTGTGCATACACACCCGCATTTGTATTCCGACCGAAATACAAATGCAATGAGACAAACTCTACACTGTACTATACTAGGATCCGGCTTATACCAAAGCCGGCCAGTAATATCCGTTCGATCCTGATCCGTGCAATACCGCACGTATCTGATCGAACCCTGCCATATATCCATACGGCCTATAGTACAAACTGTCCGATCCCGATCCGTGCAATACCGCACGTATCTGGTCGGACCTTGCCATATCTCCATACGGCCTCTACAACCTTTCGCCCGAAAGCTGAGTAACAGAATGTGGGGGACTCTAAAGACTCATCAACACCTTGGTTGTGGATTTAACCACTAGCACGTTAGAGGTATAAGCCAATACATAACGGGCTACCAGGTATTGACCAAAAGGGACGTCTGTGAGCGAACTCAGCCTGACACCCTACTGAGCCTGTTAGTGACAATATCCGTACAGTCCGGTCCGTTCGTCTATGAGTATCGCATGGCGGGCCTAGGGGGTTGGTAAAAGTCAGACCCCCAAAAGCGGTACAAGTCGTGTCGGAGTGTAGCCCAGAACACCCTGAGATACTACTGGAATACCTACCAGTATATCTCCTTGCCTTGGCCAAGGACTTTGTGTAATGGCTCTCCTAGACACAGCACGACCTCACCCCCAATACAGGGAGAGACGAACCCCTGAAGATACGCTCACTGCCTCCATGTGGCTCGGGACTGTACCCAACTAAAACCTGTTTGCACGACTCCTTTGAGCCGTGGTAGGGTAGTAATCAAAGTACAGTGGGAACTCACACGAGACAAATGACGATCCCCAGGTCGATGAACTAACCTGCACACATGTCACCAGGGAACTGCCATCTGACGTCTGGTATATTACCAACTAGCATGTTCCCGGCGAGTCCTGTCCGGTGTACTCATAACCCAATGAGCACCTGTATACATCTTAGGTGATCCAACTGACACCAGTGGCTTGTGAGACCGGCCACCGCCCCTCGTCGGGGTCTCGACTGTATACACTAGTCTACTAATGGAGTATCGATGCCCAGTCTCGAAACTCCCACGACTAGGGACCTTTTAAGGATAAGCTTATAGACCCCAGCTCCCACTTATATGATCGCCCTCATACTGCTGGTGGTCAAGCAAGAATCCTAGGGGCTCTATCAACGTGTAATAGCGACGTGTCAGGTCACCTAAAGCAGTACACGATGATAAAGGTAAACCAGATAGCATACTATCATCTCGAGTAAGACTGTCCTACCGGGATAGGTCCTCCATCAATCATCGCAATCACGTACCTGTGATCTAATAATTGACTCTGAGGGCACTATCTCCAACAGTATCAGAGCCAACTAAACCATTACTAGCTTGTTAGCAACTAATTAGAAGTTCGATCGACGGAAAACACGAAAAAAAAACCCTGAAAATTCCTAGTTTCTGTTAATTTTAAACCCGTCTGAAAAATTATTTGATATGTCTTAAAAATCACAGCAGGGAATTTTATGAATTCTGGGAAAATACGAGTGCACAAAACGACAAGACAGCCGCGGATCCGCCGCCGAGTCAACTCGGTTTTGACTCGTATTTTCACTGTTATTCATTGTTTGTGGTGTTTTGTCTTCCTGTATATACTGTTTCTTCCCAGGTTACTTCAGTGCTGGTTTGCTTTTGGGGTAAACACGGAATATGGTATTCGATCGATGTTCTAAGATATTTGCTAACTGGGTCTTTATCTGTAATGTTTAATGTGTTCATAAACCTCCCCTAACTGCTAGTATGTCGGTTGGCAGGGGGTTGCACATTTCTGAAATGTTTACTGTTTGTGTATATGAACTGTATTGGACTGTTGTGATGATTAGCCGGGGTTTGAGACGTGTTTAATTTTCATTCAATGTAAATGTAAAATGATGTAATATTCTTTTGCGGGGCACATCCAGGTTGCGGTTGTAGCCACCGTTGTATTATTTCTTTTTACTGTTTTTTGCTCCTCGGATAGACCCAAGGCGGGGTACACAAACTACCAGGTACGTTGAAGTGTTTAGTGGCCTACTCACGTCGTTGAGGGAGACTGCTTCACTTCGGGTACTTGGCGGGTAGTTTGCCGTACCCATAGGGGTCTAGGGTGGGGTAATGGCTATTCATCACAACTGTGTAATCCGTCTTTTATTGCAGGCTCAAAGCAAATGTAGATTGCTAGTAAATCCAATAAAGTTCATCTGTGATCTGGAATGCTTATTATTGCGTCTGACGAATGTACAATATATATATATATATATATGATAGCTATTAGACGTCACTTATGTTTTACACCCGCGCTAGCCCAGCCCCCGCTCTGTCGTTAGTTAAGTAACCTAACGGATGATGACGGGACCCCGTGGCAAATGCGGATGGCATAAGAGGACGTGGTATTTTCGTTGTTTTCTGCAATGATAGGATAAATGATGGGATGCATTATTAAAATGCAAAGAAAATAAACCAAAGTTCAATCGTTGGAACAAATTTAAAAGAAACCACTCGGTTATTTTAAAAAAAAGGATCAGAATTTTTAATTGCGGAGTTTTAACCACTCCTTTTAAAAAAAAGTATCAGGTTCCTTCGATTAAATCAAGTTCACTACGTTCACGGTTTTGCCAAAACCATTCGTAGCCCTCCATCATTTCATATGAATATTCGATAGTATTCAAGCTATGTTTGTTGACCTTCGTCAAGGCATAGTGATTGGTAGCTGTTGGGTGTTCATATGTTGCATAGATAGATGCGTTGGTTTGGGACAGTCGTATTACCTTGTTGACCTTCGTCAAGGGTATGTACGGGTGGGTTCAAATTAACTTGGACAATGACGGGAAGAACTTGACATGTGACTTATGATTTGTTGAGATTCGTCAAGGTCATAAGAGCATGGGGCAAAAATTTATATCGGGAATTTCTAAAGAAACAGAAATTTGCAGTCAGAGCATACCATTTTGGAGTTTGATGAATGTTGGTAGGATTCCTTCAACATTATCATACGATGATATTTTGGATCCCGATCCTACTGTGAGTATATACTACTTCTCAGGAGATTCGTCACTTAACGATCAATGCTATAAACCAAATAGGTGCCTAGAAAGGTGTCAGAGGGGTTACGCCCCCAGAGAAAAGAGGTTATTTAATTAAGGAACTTCACGAAAGCGTTGGAAAACCTCCCTCGAAGTATCGAAACTGACCTGGCTGAACGGTTAAGCAAGTATTGTACGGTGAGAATAGTCCTGGCTAATTCTTCTTTTATGGTTTGAGGAGGAATTCGAGAAACAGTGGGAGCCATCCTGTTTAGATAAATTAAAAACCAATCTAAACTTGCAACAGCATCATGCTAAAATGTTTTCTTCTCTTTCTCTTAATTGCAGCGACCTTGTGACCACACATAGGTTACATCTAGATAACAAATTAACTGAATCTTACTTATATGACTGGCAAAAGTCTGTCCAGATATCCATTGCCTATGACAAACTGGACCACCCTATTACTACTCAAGATCCCGTCGTCCCAGATCCAGTTTTCACTATCGCGGATATGGATATCCGTCAGACAAGGGAAAAAGATAAAGCGAAAGCTAAGTGCCTCATGTTAGCTTCAGTTGATGGTGTATACCAGAAGCAGCACGAGAAGATGGACTTAGTTTCCATTTTTCTCCATAACAAAGATTTATATGGAGAGCAATCTTATATCGCAAGATATGAGACCTCGAACGAATTAATTCAAGCGAGGTTGGCTGACGGGTTATCTGTAGGGGACAGCGTCCTTACAATGACTAGCTGTATTGATGAGCTCCACGACCTGGAGACCGTGTTGGGAAACGAGTCAGATACTGACTTGATTGTACAGTCTCTGCCTCCTACCCTGAAGGAAACCAGGGAAGTAGAAGGAAAGAGAAGGGCAAAAGTTTCGGGACTGGATATAGTAAAAGATGGACGTTCCTATTGTTACAGGAATGAACATTGGCAGAATGATTGCAGGGCTTTTGAAGCCAGTAGCCAGGATACGAAGCATGTTGTGGCTTCAGCCTCAAGTGTGTTTGTAATTGAGAACTGTTTGTCAATTAACTCTGTTAGTTATATGTATGCCCTAAAGGCCATTACTGTACATAGGATGTATATTGTAGTGGATGCTGGGACGTATATAGGGAGGACTTTCTTGCTCGACATGATAGTATGCTGTCTGGTTGAACTTTACCTTAACGTGTATACTGATTGTCTCTCTGTTACATGTTGGTAAAGCCCTTAGGATCTGTACTTGACTACCTGGACTATGATGCGGATCATACTAGTGGGGACATGGTAGTCCATAAGTACATCCTTCAAAGTCCCTAGTCGTGGGTGTATCGAGATGGGGCATCGATATACCAGAGTAGACTAGCGTGTACCTTCTCGACCCATACAGATGGGCGATGGATGATCCCATATCCATCGGTGTTTGACATCAGAGATGATATACGGGTGCTCAGTGGAGACTGGGTACACTGGACGGACTCGCCGAGAACTCCCAGATGGTATTATACCTCACGTCAGATGGCAGTTCTCTGGTGACACTGGTACAGAGTAGTCTGTTGACCCGAGATCGTCATAGAGTCTTGTGTGGTTCCCACTGTGCTTTGATTTCCATCTTACCACGTCCAAGAGGGCGTGCAAAACGGTGGTTTTTGGGTACAGTCCCGAGTCACATGGAGGCAATGAGCGATAGGAGGGGATTCGTCTCTCCCGGTATAGGGGGTTGATGTTGCGCTGTGTTCGATTGGCTATAACAGGAAATCCCTGGCCAGGGTTGCTGAGATTTACTGGTAAGTGTTACCAGTAGTTTCTCGAATTGTTATAGACCTCATATCAACACGACTTATCGAGCTATTGGGGTCTGACGTTTACCACCCCTAGGCGAGATATGCGACATATCAGACGATCAGACCGGACTATACGGTAGTGTTACTGGTTGGATTCACTGGAGTGTGAGCGGGCTTGCTCGTCGATCTTCAGATCGCTCAATACCCGGGTGGCCGTTACGTTTAGCAGACCGCTTGCGGCTTGTGGGTGTTTGATATGATCATCGCCTGCTGCCGGCGTATTGACGAGTCTTTAGAGTCCTACACAGAGGTTTCCTGGCTCAAGCGAAACGAAATAGGAGCGCATATGAGATATGTGCGGGACCGAGAATAATGCGTGTATGTGATACCGTATTTCATTCTCGCGATGAATGTGTCGTATGGTTATATGCGATATAACCTAGTTATCGAATCGAGGGTTGATTCGATAAGCCGATACATTGGATACTAGTCGGTTATATGCGATATGACCGGATCGTTAAATCAAGTGTTGATTTAATGATTTAATGCATAATTATATATTTGATATATTACTTTGCGTTAACTAGTATTGGTTCACTTTAAATGGATTTTCTCACTCCGATTGTACACATTGTATATGTGATATACTTTTGTGCACTTGATTGTATCATGTTTGGTGATACATGTTATCCTAGGGTTTTTTGTGTAAAGATCAAACCATGGTTACATGATTATGGTTAGGGTTTTGTTTCATTCACTTATTTATTTATTGATTTTTGGAAAATAAAAGGCAAGAGAAAAGAATGGTGGCTATTTTTGTTTTATGTTGAAGCTTCTTGAAGCTTTGATCAAGTCAACCATTCTTATCTCATCCTTAACCCTAACCATTCCCAATAACCCTAGTTTAATCTCTACACTTTACCATGGTTACCTTTATGATAAGAATTATTATTCTTTTCTTTTCTAATTTCTTATCATAACTTTCTTCATCTTCTTCTTTGAAGAAGCTTGAGGTCATCAATGGTGATTGATGATATAGAGTGAGAAATCCAATTCTAAAGTCTACCCACTTCCTATTTTTTCATCCTCTACCTCTTGCCAAGTAGTAGAGTGTGTTTCCTTCACAAGTTCTCATAACTAGGTGAAGGTGGAGCTTGATTTAGCGATGCCTCGACGTAGATCATCTTCGGCATGGACATCGACGACCTAGCTCGCTTTTTCTCCGACGAAGCCGACTCTAGAGCCCGGATTCCTTTTGGACAGCGGAGACGACTTCGTTGCGGAGCTATGGAGGTGGAGCACCGGATCTACAAAGGTTGTATTTCCGATATCCCATTAGTTAAGTTGTTAACTAGTTTACTTTTCGCCTAGATTTCTAGCAAACGATCCGTAGTCGGGTCTCTCGGCACCTATAATTTTTTGAAATTGGCATGTTCGATGCCTTGCGAGACCTCACTAGTGTGCCTAGGGACCCTACAGTGGTATCAGAGCCAGGCTAGAGCCTTAGGCGAAGTCTAGACGGATTTTGAAGTCCGAACGACCCGAAACCCCAACCGGAAAATGCTCTCTGGACGTTTTCTGAAAACGTGGATTTTTTCAAATTAAAAATTGCTAAAAAATTCAGCAGGAAAAAATAAGAATTATGATGCAAAATTTTTTCGATGAACAGTACAAACCGCGGCGGAACCGCGGCAGAAGCCTGCCTTCTGCGGCGGTTCCGCGGCGGAATGATGAAGTCATCGTACACTGTTTGCACAGTAACTCCTATTATTTTATGCTGGATTTTCTGGGTATTTTTAAAATGTATTCTAGAGTTGAATTTTCTGGAGTTGTTTTGGGGATTCGGTGTTTCGATCGGGGTATCAAATTTTGTCTATTTGGCTTTCCGGATAATTTTTTTGATTATGTTAAAAAGTTCGACCGGATATAAATACCTAATTTTTCCCCTGTCGGGAAATTTCCAAGTGTTGGATTTTTCCGAAGTTTAACGACATTCTAAGTAGTGCAAGTAACGCGATGTACCCTCTAGAAGACAACAAACCTTAACTCGATTATGTGACCGTCTTGAACTGCCCTTTGAACCTTCGGGTTTGGGGCAGTACGGCGTGCCACATGTGAGGCGTTGGCTTGACCCTTCTACGGCTGGACCGTTGCTACTGAGGCACGAACTGAATGTTGTTAGACTTATTTCGTGTGTTGATCTATATCGGGAAAACTTGGGTGTTCGATTGTTCGATCGGAAAGTTTGACATTTTCTATTTATCCGGAATGGGATACAATAATTGGAATTCACAAGAAGTTATGAGATAACTGAATGAATGTTATAAATCTAGCGGTTTAGTCTCACTTGATCGGTTGCCACGGAATTTTGATGTGATCAAAAGTCCGTCGCAATCACGTAGCGTACGCGGATACTCGCCGGGTAAACTTAATAGACAGCTACACCCCATAGCCCCGACCAAGTGACTATAGGAGAACCCCGTCGCCGAAAGCATCCGTTCGGGTGCTCGCGGTAGCGGTGTTCCGCCTTGGTGCATTTCGTCGACGGCGTTGGGGGTGCGGCCGTCTACTGAAGTTTGCGACGAGCATTCGATCAGAATGTCGGGAATCCTGTTGAATTGCCCGACTTGATATTGAAAAGTGTTTTCGATAATGAGACTAAAATGCGGGGTTTATAATTGTTAGGCATGCGATGTCTAAGTATTTCATTTGATTAGGCATGCGATGTCTATGGAGGTTGCGAATTCCAACTGTTGTAGTTTTACACTTTCTTTTCTGTGACCGTAAGTGTAATATGTGATATCGCCGGTTTCGTTGCTATATATCAACGACAATTGGGATGCGCATATTTACTTACGTTGATGACATGTGATGTTATGTGTTGCTGGATATGTTATATTGGATCATCGTGTTTGAATAGCCGGGGTTTTTTATGTGAGATGAGTGTTTTTCATTTTCATTTATGTAAAAACTTGTATGTAATATTCTTTTATTGGGGCACTTCCAGGTTGCGGAAGTTGTCACCTTTTGTATATTATTTACTCTTTCGCACTAGGATAGACCCAAGGAGGGGAGCACAAGTAACCGGGTTCTGGAGTCCAGTGGGAGACCAACTCGAGGAGTCGAATCCGGGTCTCCTAACTCTAGAATTGGCAGGGTTGCTTGCCGCTCTCATAGGGGTCTAGGGGTGTGGGTTTGGCTATTCATCACGACCGTGGAATCCGTGTTTTATACTGGCTCGTATTGAAAACACGGACGTCCTAGTATATCCAATATTTCATATGATTCTTCTGCTGCGATATCTGTGATGTGATCATCTGATGTTCTGTGATAGATACAGTATATAGTATATATGATATATTATATAGACGTTACTTATGTTTTACACCCGCGCTAGCCCTGCCCCGCTCTGCCGTTAGTTACCTAACCTAACGGTGCACGAGGGGATATCGAGGCGAATGCGGATGGCATAAGTGTACGTCGTATTTATCTGTGATGTTTAGGTACATTAAATGATGGGACTTCATTAATATGATTAATGAAATAAAAGAAACCTAAGATGTTGTAGAATCGAATTTCAAAATAAAACAGGTAGCTACAGTTCTTTCTTTGCACAGCGGTATATGTGATATATCCTGCACCTTATTCGATGAGGAAAGGACCAAGATCCCTTCACCGGGAGTGACTCCTTTAGCAATAACTGGCAGATGCTACACACTCGGTTTGTCTTTTGATTGCTTTTAAGAGTTTTTGCTTTGCACAGTGATATATATGATATATCCCGCACCTCATTCGACGAGGAAAGGACCGACGATCCCTTCACCGGGAGTGACTCCTTTAGCAAAACTAGAAAAGCCTCAAAAGCACTCCATTTCAAAATTCATTTGATTCTACAACGATATCAAGTTCATTACGCAATAGGTTTTCAGAAAAACCTGTCGTAGCCCTCCGTCATTTCAGATAAATCCTGTTTAGTATTCGTGCTGCGTTTGTTGACCTTGTCAAGGCGCAGTGTGCGGTAGCTAACCAGTATTTATCTGCTTATGCATATGATGCAGATTGGGTTAGGGTAGTCGTGCGGCCTTGTTGACCTTGTCAAGGGTCGTGCGGGTGGGTTTGATTCAATCAAGAAATGACGGGTTGAACTTGACTTGCGGTCTATGGTTTGTTGACCTTGTCAAGGTCATAGATCGTTCGGGGCAAAATATTATCGGGAATTTCAAGTGTTGAAATTTGCAATGAGATTGCATACCTTCTATGAGATAGTTGGATCCCGATACCCGCTGCGAGTAAGTGTTACTCCTGGGAGAGTTTTATACATTTCAATTAGCCGATCAAGTAGGTGTCTAGAAAGGTGTCAACGGGGTTATGCCTCTGGGAAAACGAGGTTTACATTAATTAGGTTCGTGCGAAAGCACGGGGGACCTCCCTCAAAGTACCGACACTGTCCTGGCTGAAAGATTGGCGAACTTGTAGTGTATAATTAATCCCGGCTAGTCTTTCCTTTTTGGGTTTGAAGGAAGATTTGATAAAAAGCAGTGGGAGCCATCCTGATTAGATAAAATAATAACCAATCTGATCTTACAAGAGCATACGCTGAGTGTTTTCTTCTCTCTCTCTCCAGGTAGCGACCATATCACGCCTTAATCAAGATAATAATACGGATTATTGACCGAACCCGCTTGTTATACTGAGCTGGGGAACGTTGGTCCCGCTCCAACTTATAATTGTTATAAGACAGAGCAGGAAATTGGGGATTACCAGAATTCCCGTGCCGCCCAAACGAAGAGAGTGCATGCTGATGCATCATCTTCGGGTATGTTCATTACAAAGAACTGTTTCTCAGTGTCCTTTACGTCCTGGGTATGTGATACCAGATCAGGATCCCAGATATGTAATCTGTTACATAGGGCTACAAATAGGTAGAGAACTGAGAACGGGTGATAAGTTTCATGAGGCAGAAAACGGGGCAAGTGTTGCTGCCAAGTCTGTCGGTCACTGTCACCCTGTATTACCAATACATTGATTCTGAACGAATGTTATTAGATACCGAACCTGATATACCAAATCATATCACTCTCTTTGTTAGAAAAGAAAGGATATAATTTTGTATTGTTGGATAATGTTTTGAACATTTCCTATATCAAAAGTTGATCGGTTCAGGCACGTTATCTAAAAGCATTGACGTTCTAAATCAAACCACAGTTCTAAGTATACGGATCACACACAAAAGGAAGAGTTCACAATTGAACGATTCCTTCTTGAGGTATTGTAGACTAGGTCAGATCAATGTGACCCGACTAGCTAGAGTTACATAAAGATGCATATTTAAATTAGTTTGAATTTACATCTTGTGAAACCCGCCAGTCATGTCACAAAGATAAGATGACCATAGCTCCGTTTACTGGAAACAAAGAAAGAGTTAGTAAAATCTTGGGATGATACATGTTGATGTATGTAAGGTCCCCTGTCTACACATGCCAGGACAGGTTCTTATACTTCATTACGTTCTCTGATGATCTCTTTAGATTCAGACATATGTTCTTGTTGAAACAAAAGTCCGAACCTTTTGAGATATTCACGGAATATAAGTTAGAAGTAGAGAACCAATATACGGGTATAAGTATTATGTCCTTTGATGTGATCAAGGAGGAGAATACTTGAGCACGGAAATCCTGGACTTTTCTAAAGGAGAATGAGATTCTCTCTCAGCATTACTCCTCCGAATACACCATAGCACGATGGTATATCGGGGCGGAGCAATCACACCCTATATGATATGGTGTGCTCTATGATGAGTATTACTGAGTTACTTATTTCCCTTTAGGGGTTATGCACTTGAGAAGCTGCATACCTATTGAATAGGTTCGAATCAAATCAGTTGCCTACCACTCCATATGAGATATGGAAAGGGAAGAGCCCATGTCTTAAGCTAGTTAAGATTTGGGGTTGTCCGGCCTATGTCTAAAAGCAAAATCCGGACAAGCTCGAGGCAAGGTCTGTAATGTAGAACTGGAAATGTTCCAGCCATACAAACTGCAGCTGATGATTTGGTAGAACCAAAGGATTCAGTAGATTCCAACGAACCTCAGCCTCTCCGCCGATCTAGTAGGGTTCCTCACCCACCTGAGAGTTACTTCGGTTTCTCTATGACAGTGGGAGCGAGGATTGCATCATGAGATGATGACCCAACTAGCTTCGAGCTGGCCATCAGGAGTAAGACTCTGTAAGAATGGCTGGATGCTTAGTGATCTGAGATGGAATCCATGTACACCAACAAAGTATGGACTTTGGTTGCTATATCTGAAGGGTTAGATCCCCATCAGGAGCAAGTATATCTTGAGAAGATTACTTGGTGTACTTGGAAAGGTTGAGACTTTCAAAGCTAGACTAGTTAAAGGTTTTCGTCATCGACCAGGCGTGGATAATGATGAAACCTTTTTCCAGTATCTAAGCTTAAGTCCATCCAGATCCTACTTGTCACGGCTACATACCATGACTATGATATCTGGTGGTTGGGTGTCATGACTGCTTTTCTAAATGATGTTTTAGAAGAGTGCGTCTATAAGTACACAGCCAGAGGGCTTCGTAGACAGTGGGAGCAGCGGAAACGTGTGCAAGATGCTTTATAGGATAAAGCAGGCATCGCGGAGTTGGAACATCTGTTTTGATGGATTAGTCAAAGAGTTTGACATCATCAAAATGGTAGATGAACCTTGTATAAACAAAAAGGTAGTAGGGAGTATGGTGATGATCCTCGTAGAGTACGTGGATGACATACTCTTGATAGGGAAGGAGTTTCCTATGCTACGCTCGATCAATCTCCGCTTATCACAAAGATTCTCCACGTAGGATCACAATGATACCTACTAAATCCTGGATTTTGGATCTATGAGATAGATCTAAATGGATGTTAGGATTCTCACTAGTTGTAGTGAGATGGTATCAATCGATCCTGGGGAGAATCACTGGAAGGGTTCCAGGGTGATAATGACGACTGAGTGTCAGTCACAGTCATTGTCTTTACCCTCAGTAAAGGGACGGTATGTTGGAAGAGTTCCAAGTTAGATACCGTGACATACTAGACGATAAAGGCAGGATACATCACTACTTAAGATGCTACCAAAGAGGCAGTCTGGGTATATTGGTTCATGAGATGAACTATCTTCCTCCCATTGTGTGACAATGGAGTAGTGGCTTATGCCAAGGAACGCCCGTCCCATCAGTGATCCAGACATATTCTAAGGCAGTATCACTTGATCATGGAGATGGTAGATCTCCAGGGTGATCGAGGTTTGGAGAGTAGACTCAGAGGACAACACAGCGGATCCACTCACAAAGGCCTGTTCCCAGAGAGAGACTTTTATGGGATGGTTGAGTATGAGATACTACAACCACTGCTATCAGATGGCCCTAGTGCAAGTGGGAGATTGTTAGTTATATGTATGCCCTAGAGGCCATTACTGTACATAGGATGTATATTGTAGTGGATGCTGGGACGTATATAGGGAGGACTTTCTTGCTCGACATGATAGTATGCTGTCTGGTTGAACTTTACCTTAACGTGTATACTGATTGTCTCTCTGTTACATGTTGGTAAAGCCCTTAGGATCTGTACTTGACTACCTGGACTATGATGCGGATCATACTAGTGGAGACATGGTAGTCCATAAGTACATCCTTCAAAGTCCCTAGTCGTGGGTGTATCGAGATGGGGCATCGATATACCAGAGTAGACTAGCGTGTACCTTCTCGACCCATACAGATGGGCGATGGATGATCCCATATCCATCGGTGTTTGACATCAGAGATGATATACGGGTGCTCAGTGGAGACTGGGTACACTGGACGGACTCGCCGAGAACTCCCAGATGGTATTATACCTCACGTCAGATGGCAGTTCTCTGGTGACACTGGTACAGAGTAGTCTGTTGACCCGAGATCGTCATAGAGTCTTGTGTGGTTCCCACTATGCTTTGATTTCCATCTTACCACGTCCAAGAGGGCGTGCAAAACGGTGGTTTTTGGGTACAGTCTCGAGTCACATGGAGGCAATGAGCGATAGGAGGGGATTCGTCTCTCCCGGTATAGGGGGTTGATGTTGCGCTGTGTTCGATTGGCTATAACAGAAAATCCCTGGCCAGGGTTGCTGAGATTTACTGGTAAGTGTTACCAGTAGTTTCTCGAATTGTTATAGACCTCATATCAACACGACTTATCGAGCTATTGGGGTCTGACGTTTACCACCCCTAGGCGAGATATGCGACATATCAGACGATCAGACCGGACTATACGGTAGTGTTACTGGTTGGATTCACTGGAGTGTGAGCGGGCTTGCTCGTCGATCTTCAGATCGCTCAATACCCGGGTGGCCGTTACGTTTAGCAGACCGCTTGTGGCTTGTGGGTGTTTGATATGATCATCGCCTGCTGCCGGCGTATTGACGAGTCTTTAGAGTCCTACACAGAGGTTTCCTGGCTCAAGCGAAACGAAATAGGAGCGCATATGAGATATGTGCGGGACCGAGAATAATGCGTGTATGTGATACCGTATTTCATTCTCGCGATGAATGTGTCGTATGGTTATATGCGATATAACCTAGTTATCGAATCGAGGGTTGATTCGATAAGCCGATACATTGGATACTAGTCGGTTATATGCGATATGACCGGATCGTTAAATCAAGTGTTGATTTAATGATTTAATGCATAATTATATATTTGATATATTACTTTACGTTAACTAGTATTGGTTCACTTTAAATGGATTTTCTCACTCCGATTGTACACATTGTATATGTGATATACTTTTGTGCACTTGATTGTATCATGTTTGATGATACATGTTATCCTAGGGTTTTTTGTGTAAAGATCAAACCATGGTTACATGATTATGGTTAGGGTTTTGTTTCATTCACTTATTTATTTATTGATTTTTGGAAAATAAAAGGCAAGAGAAAAGAATGGTGGCTATTTTTGTTTTATGTTGAAGCTTCTTGAAGCTTTGATCAAGTCAACCATTCTTATCTCATCCTTAACCCTAACCATTCCCACTAACCCTAGTTTAATCTCTACACTTTACCATGGTTACCTTTATGATAAGAATTATTATTCTTTTCTTTTCTAATTTCTTATCATAACTTTCTTCATCTTCTTCTTTGAAGAAGCTTGAGGTCATCAATGGTGATTGATGATATAGAGTGAGAAATCCAATTCTAAAGTCTACCCACTTTCTATTTTTTCATCCTCTACCTCTTGCCAAGTAGTAGAGTGTGTTTCCTTCACAAGTTCTCATGACTAGGTGAAGGTGGAGCTTGATTTAGCGATGTCTCGACGTAGATCATCTTCGGCATGGACATCGACGACCTAGCTCGCTTTTTCTCCGACGAAGCCGACTCTAGAGCCCGGATTCCTTTTGGACAGCGGAGACGACTTCGTTGCGGAGCTATGGAGGTGGAGCACCGGATCTAGAAAGGTTGTATTTCGGATATCCCATTAGTTAAGTTGTTAACTAGTTTACTTTTCGCCTAGATTTCTAGCAAACGATCCGTAGTCGGGTCTCTCGGCACCTATAATTTTTTGAAATTGGCATGTTCGATGCCTTGCGAGACCTCACTAGTGTGCCTAGGGACCCTACAGACTCTACTTCTTGGGTACTAGATACCGGAGCAGGATCTCATATCTGTAATTCATTACATGCTTTGAGAAATCATAGAGATATAAGGATATGTGATTTGTCTCTCAGAGTTGCAAACGGAATGAGCGTGGACGCTGAATCCGTGGTAGAATATCGCCTAGGTTTGACAAGTGGGCAGATATTGATTCTACGTAACTGTCTGTATGTACCTAATTTGACTTGTAATATCATATCAGTGTCTTCACTTTCGAGAGAGGGATATGACTTTACATTCGTAAGCGATGTAGTTCACATCCACCTAAATCAAGTTCTGATTGGGTCCGGTACATTAGATGACGGTATATACGTATTAAGTCAAGCTCAGGTTTTCAATGTCCAGAACACACTTAAAAGAAAGTCTCCAGAAATAAATCAGGCTTTCTTATGGCATTGTAGACTAGGTCACATCAATGAAACACGATTAACGAAGTTACATAGAGAAGGATATTTGAATCCGTTCGAATATCAATCTTATGCCACTTGTGAATCTTGTCTTATGGGAAAGATGACAAAAACTCCGTTCACTGGACACGGAGTAAGAGCAAGCGAGCTCTTGGGACTCATACACAGTGACGTATGCGGTCCAGTGTCTACACATGCGAGAGGTGGTTATTCCTACTTCATTACTTTTACGGATGATTTCTCTAGGTATGGATATGTCTTCTTAATGAAGAATAAATCCGAGACCTTTGAGAAATTCCAAGAATACAGGAATGAAGTGGAAAAACAAACAGGCAAGAGTATAAAGACACTGAGATCTGATCGAGGTGGTGAATACTTAAGTGCCGAGTTCCTGGGTTACTTAAAAGAGAATGGAATTCTCTCTCAGCTTACTCCTCCATACACACCACAACACAACGGTGTATCAGAAAGGAGGAATCGAACCCTATTGGATATGGTTCGTTCCATGATGAGTAAGGCTGAATTGCCGCGATTTTTCTGGGGTTATGCGCTAGAAACAGCTGCATATATTTTGAACAAAGTTCCAACCAAAACTGTGCCTACCACACCATATCAGATGTGGAGTGGGAAGAAACCCTGTCTTAAGTATCTTAAGACATGGGGATGTCCAGCTTTTGTAAAGAAGCAGCATACGGACAAGCTCGAGGCACGCTCAGTATTGTGTAAGTTTGTGGGATACCCAAAGAACTCCAGGGGGTATCTTTTCTATTACGCAGAGGAACAAAAGGTTTTTGTTTCTCAGCATCCCCACTTCTTGGAAACTGAGTTTTTAGAAAAGGAAACAAGTGGGAGCGAAATAGAACTGGAAGAAATTCCAGAACCACAAGCTATTACTGAAACCTTGGAAGAACCAGAAGGTTCAGGAGAACAGGACATCCCGACGCCACTCCGCAGGAGTAGTAGGCAATCTCGTCCGCCCGAGAGATACTACGGTTTTCTCATAGACGGGGATAGAGAGGATTGCACTATTGACTATGATGAGCCTACTAGCTTCCAACAAGCCATTCAGAGCGGCGACTCAGTAAAATGGCTGGATGCAATGCGGACCGAAATGGAGTCCATGTACACTAACAAAGTATGGACTTTGGACGTTGCTCCAGATGGGGTAAAACCCGTAGGATGCAAATGGATCTTCAAAAAGAAGATTGGTATAGATAGATAGGTTGAAACCTATAAGGCTAGACTTGTTGCAAAGGGTTTCCGTCAAAGACCTGGTTTGGACTATGACGAAACCTTTTCTCCAGTGGCTATGCTTAAATCTATTCGGGTCCTTCTTGCTATTGCTGCCTTCCACGATTATGAAATCTGGCAGATGGACGTAAAGACGGCCTTTCTAAATGGTAATTTAGAAGAGAGCGTCTATATGGATCAGCCAGAGGGATTCATTCAGAGTGGGAGCAGCGGTAAAATATGCAAGCTGCTTAAGTCTATTTATGGACTAAAGCAGGCATCGCGGAGTTGGAACATCTGTTTTGATGATGCTGTCAAAGAATTTGACTTTATCAAAAATCCGGATGAACCATGCATATACAGTAAGATTGTAGGGAGAGCTGTAGTATTCCTCGTCTTGTACGTGGATGACATTCTCCTAATAGGAAATGATATTCCTATGTTACAGTCAGTCAAAAGATTCTTGTCACATAAATTCTCCATGAAAGACCTGGGTGATGCCACCTACATTCTGGGGATCCGGATCTATCGTGATAGATCAAATGGGATGTTGGGACTTTCGCAGTCCAGGTACATAGACACCATAGTGAAGAGATTCAGTATGGATGATTCTAAGCGTGGTAATCTACCGGCTTGTCACGGAATCACCCTCTCCAAAGAGATGTCTCCCAAGACTGATTTGGAAAGGGATCGCATGTCGATTATACCCTACGCTTCTGCGGTAGGCTCTATAATGTATGCGATGTTATGTACCAGACTAGATGTAGCATATGCATTGAGCGTTGTAAGCAGGTATCAGGCAAACCCAGGGGAGAATCACTGGAGAGCAGTAAAGAATATTCTCAAGTACCTGAGGAGGATTAAGGAGATGTTCTTGGTATATGGCGGAAAAGCCCTCCAGATGGAGGCCTTTGCCGACTCCGGCTTCCAGAGTGACAAGGATGACTCCAAATCCATATCGGGTTATGTCTTTACCCTCAATGGAGGGGCGGTCTGTTGGAAAAGTTCCAAGCAGGAGACCGTTGCTGACTCAACAATGGAAGCGGAGTACATACCTGCTTGCGATGCCGCAAAAGAAGCAGTCTGGATGAAGAAGTTCCTCACAGAACTTCAGGTGGTTCCTACCAGTGTTGATCCAATACCTTTGTATTGTGACAACAACGGCGCTATAGCCTTAGCGAAGGAACCCAGGTCCCATCAGAAGTCCAGACACATCTTAAGGCGGTATCACCTGATCAGGGAGATCGTAGATCGCCGGGAGATCGAGGTGAAGAGAGTAGAGACGGAGAATAACATTGCTGATCCATTCACAAAGGCCCTTCCTCAGACGCAGTTCGAGAGGCTATTCGAGATGATAGGTCTACGATATGCCAGCTCATGGCCCTAGTGCAAGTAGGAGATTGTTAGTGTATATGCCCTAGGGGCCATTATTGTATCATACTAGGTTGTATATTACTTAATGAAAGTTTGGGATATTCACAGTTGTATAAAACAGTCTTGCTAAAAATGGTAGTATGCTACTTGGTTTGTGTCTACTTTAATATGTGCATATGTTTCTTGTAGAGTATCACTTATACATATTAGTAGAGCCCATAGGATCTTTGCTTGATTACCAGCGTCGTGATGGCAGTCACACTAGTGGGGGCTGGGTAGTCTGTAAGCAACATCCTATACAGGTCCCTGGTCATTGGATTATCGAGATAGGGCATCGATATTCCGGAGTAGACTAAGTGTATATGCTTCTCATCCCAGTTGGGGAGATGGTCTGTCCCACAGCCATCAGTACGTCGTACTGGAGATAGTATACAGGTGCTCGTTAGGTTACGGGTACACCGGATAGGACTCGCAGGGAACTGATTGGTTGGTATTATACCCATCGTCAGTTAACAGTTCCCAGGTGACATGAGTACAGCATAGTCCGCAGACTTGACACTGTTACTTCGCCTCGAGTGTGTCCTACTGTTCTTAGATTGCTACCCTACTACGGCTCAAAGGAGTCGTGCAAACAGGTTGCAGTTGGGTGCAGTCCCGAGCACTTGGAGGCAGTGGCGGTTAGATAGGATTAGTCTCTCCCGGTATTGGGAGTTGATATCGCGCTGTGTCAGAGAGTCATTATGCAAAGTCCCTGGCCAGGGCAAGCAAGATATACTGGTAGGTTCCAGTAGCTTCTTAGGGTGTAATGGGCTTCGCTCCGACACGACTTATATAGCTATTAGGGGACTGACGCTTGCCGCCCCCTAGGCTTGATATGCGATAGTCTTAGACGAACATACCAGACTGTACGAAGATTGCCACATCAGGCTCAGTAGGGGTTCGGATGGTTTTCCTCATCGGCCTTCTTATCGACATCTACCTGGGGACCGTTACGTACAGCTAGTGCCACTTGCGGTCTGTGGTTAAACCCACTGCCAGCGTAGTGTCGAGTCTTTAGAGTCCCACACAGAGAGTTTCCCTGCTCCAGACGAAACGATATAGAGGTCATATGGTTTTACGACAAGGGTTCAGATGCGTACGTGTGTTTATGCACGTACGACTTTTCGGACAGTTTTTACTAGCCGGCTTTGGTTTAAGCCAGATTCTAGTATCGGGTTATTGGATTTATACAGACTAAAGTTTTTCCGTGTTTTCACGGATTGGAGGGGCGTTCTCGTAATTTGTCGGGAAGCTTCTAGAAGAGTGGTGACTAAGGGGTTAAGGTGGCATGAGCATTAAATGCTTAATGACTCATTTGTATGATTCATCCTTAACATTAAATGATTCATTAATGAGTTAATGAGTCATATGATGAATCACACAAAGGTGAATGCATCAACCATGATGATTAATCAATTATATTATTTATTTGATTAATTGTTATGGTTGTTATATTCATATGAGTTCATTATTCATTCTCATTATCATTCTCACCTTCTTTCTCCTCAAGCTCACTCTCTCTTCAAACCCTAACCCTAACCTCTCATGTGTTGAGATCAAGGGTTAGCTAGACTAATACTTCCATAACCTCACTCTATATCCCCTAGGTAGCTTAGATTAGCTCTTTAAGCAACCTAGTTATCTCAAGTTTGAGATTAAGCTTGGCGTATGAGCTTTCGGGTGGATCGTCTTTGATTCGAGGAGGCCGTTGAGGTGCCGATGTTCCAAGGAGCCTACGAGGAGTGGAGGACAACGATGAAGACCCGAAGGATAAGCAACGTGAGGTATAACTTGGTATCCGAGTAGTTAAAGCTCTAGTAGATAGTTAGCAATGGTTTATATAACGATTCATGCGCTCAAAATCCGTGTTACGAAGCTTTGATAATCGTTTTTCATATATTCCGCCTCCCCGCAAGTTCGTGGGGTGCGTGACATGGACTTACACATACTATCTATACGACGTACTGACGGCTGTGGGACAGACCATCTCCCCAACTGGGATGAGAAGCGTACACACTAGTCTACTCCGGAGTATCGATACCCTGTCTTAATAATCCTACGACTAGGGACCTGAATAAGGATGTGCTTGTAGACTACCCAGCCCCCACTAGTGTGACTGCCATCACAACGCTGGTAGTCAAGCAAGATCCTAAGAGCTCTATCAATACGCATACTCACATATTAAGATAGAAAAACCAAGTATCATACTACCATGTTTAGCAAGACTGTTATATACATGTGAATATCCCAAGCTTCCATTAAGTAATATACAAACTAGTATGATACAATAATAACCCCTAGGGCATATACACTAACAATCTCCCATTTGCACTAGGGCCATGTACTGGCATATCGAAGACCGATGATCTCGAGTAGCCTCTCGAACTGAATCTGAGGTAGGGCCTTTGTGAATGGATCAGCAATGTTCTCTTCAGTAGCAACTCTTCGAACCTCGATCTCCCGACGATCAATGATCTCCCTGATCAGGTGATACCGCCTTAAGATGTGTTTGGACTTCTGATGGGACCTTGGTTCCTTTGCTAAAGCTATAGCTCCATTGTTGTCGCAATACATAGGTATTGGATCAACAATGGTAGGAACCACCTAAAGTTCTGTTAGGAACTTCTTCATCCAGACCGCTTCTTTTGCGGCATCGCAAGCAACAATATACTCCGCTTCCATCGTCGAGTCAGCAAAGGTGTCCTGCTTGGAACTCTTCCAGCACACCGCCCCTCCATTGAGGGTAAAGACATAACCTGACATGGACTTGGAATCGTCCTTATCACTCTAGAAGCTGGAATCAGCATAGGCCTCCATCCTGAGGTCTTTTCCGCCGTAAACCAAGAATATCTCCTTAGTCCTCCTCAGGTACTTGAGAATGTTCTTTACTGCTATCCAGTGCTTCTTCCCTGGGTCTGACTGATACCTGCTTACCACGCTCAGTGCGTAAGCTACATCTGGTCTGGTGCACAACATCGCATACATTATAGAGCCTACCGCAGAAGCGTAGGGTATAATAGACATGCGTTCCCTTTCCAAATCAGTCTTGGGAGACATCTCTTTGGATAGGGTGATTTCGTGACAAGCCGGTAGATTACCGCGCTTAGAATCTTCCATACCGAATCTTTTCAGTACAGTGTCGATATACCCGGACTGCGAAAGTCCCAACATCCTCTTGGATCTATCACGATAGATTCGGATCCCCTGAATGTAAGAGGCATCACCCAGGTCTTTCATGGAGAACCTGTGTGACAAGAATCCTTTGACAGATTGTAGCATAGGAATGTCATTTCCTATCAATAGAATGTCATCCACGTACCAGACGAGGAATACGACAGTTCTTGCTACAACTTTACTATATATGCATGGTTCATCTGGATTTTTGATAAAGTCATATTCTTTGACTGTTTCATCAAAACAGATGTTCCAACTCCGCGATGCTTGCTTTAATCCATAAATGGATTTAAGCAACTTGCATACTTTCCCGCTACTCCCACTCTGATTGAAACCCTCTGGCTGATCCATATAGACGCACTCTTCTAAATTTCCATTCAGAAAAGCCGTCTTTATGTCCATCTGCCAGATTTCATAATCATGGAAGGCAGCAATAGCAAGAAGGACCCAAATGGATTTGAGCATAGCTACTGGAGAAAAAGTTTCGTCATAGTCCAAACCAGGTCTTTGACGAAAACCCTTTGCAACAAGTCTAGCCTTATAGGTTTCCACCTGTCCATCTACACCAATCTTTTTCTTGAAGATCCATTTGCATCCTATGGGTTTTACCCCATCTGGAGCAAATTCCAAAGTCCATACTTTGTTGGTGTACATAGACTCCATTTCGGTCCGCATTGCATCTAGCTATCGTACCGAGTCGCCGCTCTGGATGGCCTGCTGGAAGCCAGTAGGTTCATCATCATCTATGATGCAATCCTCTCTATCCCCATCTATGAGAAAACCGTAGTATCTCTCAGGCGGATGAGACGGCCTACTACTCCTGCGGAGGGGTGCGGGAATGTCCTGTTCTTCTTGAACTACTCGTTCTACCAAACTTTCAGTATTAGTTTGTGGTTCTGGAATTTCTTCCAGTTCTATTTCGCTCCCATTTATTTCCTTTTCTAAAAACTGATATTCTAGAAAATGGGCATTACGAGAAACAAACACCTTTTGTTCCTCTGCGTAATAGAATAGATACCCCTTGGAGTTCTTTGGATATCCCACAAACTTACACTTTACTGATCGTGCCTCGAGCTTGTCCACATGCTGCTTTTTAACAAAAGCTGGACATCCCCATATTTTCAGATACTGAAGATAGGGTTTCTTCCCACTCCACATTTGATATGGCATGGTAGGCACAGTCTTGGTAGGAACCATGTTCAAAAGATATGCCGCTGATTCTAGCACATAACCCCAAAAAGATCGCGGTAACTCAGCATTACTCATCATGGAACGTACCATATCCAATAGGGGTCGATTCCTTCTCTCCGATACACCGTTATGCTGTGGAGTGTATGGAGGAGTAAGCTGAGAGAGAATTCCTTTCTCTTTTAGGTAACCTAGGAACTCGGCACTCAAGTATTCACCACCTCGATCAGATCTTAGTGTCTTGATACTTTTGCCGGTTTGGTTTTCTACTTCATTCTTATACTCTTGGAATTTCTCAAAAGCCTCGGATTTATGTTTCATCAGATAAATGAATCCGTACCTTGAGTAATCATCCGTGAAAGTAATGAAATAGGAAAAACCACCTCTTGCATGTGTAGACATTGGACCACATACATCGCTGTGTATGAGTCCTAAGAGCTCGCTCGCTCTTACTCCATGTCCAGTAAATGGAGTCTTTGTCATCTTTCCTTTGAGACAAGATTGACAAGTGGCATAAGTTTGATATTCGAACGAGTCCAAATATCCTTCTCTATGTAACTTAGTCAACCTTCTCTCATTGATGTGACCCAGTCTACAATGCCATAAGAAAGCTTTATTTAAATCTGGAGACTTTCTTTTTAGTGTGTTCTGGACATTGAAAATTTGGAATTGGTTTAAGACATATATACCGTTATCCAGTGTACCGGACCCAATCAAACTATGATTAAGGTGGATGTTAACAACATCACTTACAAACGTGAAATCATAACCTTTATTTGATAACAAAGAAACAGATATGATATTACACGTTAAGCTGGGTACACAAAAACAGTTATGTAAAACCAAAATGTGTTCACTCGTCAATCCCAGGTGATAATCCCCTACGGACACAGCTCCCACGCTAGCTCCGTTAGCAACCATTAGGGTCATATCACCATCCTTTAGCACTCTACGGTTTCTCAGTGCCTGCAATGAATTGCAAATATGAGATCCTGATCCGGTATCCAATACTCAGGAAGTAGAGTTGATTGACAGACAATTCTCAATTATAAACACACTGAAGTCGAAGCCACAGCTTGCTTCGGTTCCTGGTTCTTGGCGTTCCACGCCTTGCAATCCTTTTTCCAGTGCCCTTTCCTGTGACAATGGAAGCACTCATCCTGGGCCACTACTGGTACCGCAAACTTTTTCTTTCCCTCCCCTCCCACCTTACTTACACCTTCTCTAGGTTTGGTGGCGGCCTTCTTTTTCCTTCCTTTGGCCCTAGCCTTGGACCCGGAAGAAGAAGCACCGCTAACAAACATAGCGGGTGTTTCCCTTGCCTTTTGCAAGGTGCCCTCTGCACTCCTCAACATGTTAAGGAGTTCCGGAAGTTCAACTTCTTTTCTTTGAATGTTGAAGTTCAGAATAAACTGGGCGTAGGTGGAAGGAAGGGACTGGAGAATAAGGTCTGTATAGAGCTCATTATCCAAAGTCGTCCCAAGGTCTGCGAGCTCTTCTATGTAGCCAATCATCTTTAGGACATATTCTCCTACTGATGATCCGACAGCCAACCTCGCTCGAAACAAGTTCTTAGAGGTCTCGTATCTTGCTATACGAGATTACTCTCCATAAAGTTCATTTGTATAGAGAAATATGGCATCTAGTTCCATATCCTCGTGCCTCCTCTGATGTTCATTGTTCATCGAGGCAAGCACGATGCACTTGGCTTTCGCGCAATCGAAATCCCAGGTTTTGCGGATTTCCTTATCCGCATTACTGGATTTGGGACCAGGGACAGCAGGTGCCTTAGCGGTGAGGATGTACCCCAATTTGTCATAGGTCAAAGCCATTTTGACATTCCGCAGCCAATCTTTATAGTTTGGCCCTGTCAGTACATTTTTCTCTAAAAGTAACTTAAGTCCAGTCATTTTCAGGGTCGCTGCAATTAGGAGAGAGAGAAGAAAACTCTTTTGCATGATGCTCTTACAAGTTTAGAGTGGTTTTTAATTTATCTAAACTGGATGGATCCCACTGTTTCTCGAATACTTCCTCAAACCATAAAAGAAGAATTAGCTAGGACTATTCTCACTGTACAATACTTTCTTAACCGTTCAGCCAGGCTGGTGTCGGTACTTCGAGGGAGGTTTTCCAACGCTTTCGCGAAGTTCCTTAATTAAATAACCTCTTTTCTCTGGGGGCGTAACCCCGCTGACACCTACTTGGTTTATAGCATTGATCGTTAAGTGACGAATATGAGTAGCATATACTCACAGTAGGATCGGGATCCAAATATCATTGTATGATAATGTTGAAGGAATCCTACCAACATTCATCAAACTCCAAATGGTATGCAACTCTTTGCAAATTTCAGTTTCTTTAGAAATTCCTGATATAAATATTTGCCCCATGCTCTTATGACCTTGGCGTTGGTCAAAATGTCATAAGTCACATGTCAAGTTCTACCCATCATTATCTTGTTAATTTGAACCCATCCGTACATATCCTTGACGTTGGCCAAATGATCATACGACTGTCCCAAACTAACTCATCTATTTATGCAACAAATGAATACCCAGCAGCTACCAAACACTATGCCTTGGCGTTGGTCAAAATACATAGCTTGAATACTACTGAATACCCAAATGAAATGACGGAGGGCTACGAATGGTTTTGGCGAAACCGTGAACGTAGTGAACTTGATATGACCGAAGGAACCTGATAGCTTTTAAAAGGAGTGGTTAAAGCTCCGCAATTAAAAAAATATCATCTGTTTTAAAATAACCGAGTGGTTTCTTTTAAATTGTTCCAACGATTCATCTTTTGGTTTATTTTCTTTGCATTATAAATAATGTGTCCCATCATTAACCTATCATTGCAGAAAACAACGAAAATACAACGTCCTCTTATGCCATCCGCATTCGCCACTGGGTCCCGTCATCACCCGTTAGGTTACTTAACTAACGGCAGAGCGGGGGCTGGGCTAGCGCGGGTGTAAAACATAAGTGACATCTAAATAGCTATCATATATAGATATTGTACATTCGTCAGACGCAATAATAGGCATTCCAGATCTCATATGAACTTTATTGGATTTGCAAGCAATCCGCGTTTGTTTTAGAGCCTGCAACAAAAGACGGATTACACAGTTATGATGAATAGCCATTACCCCATCCTAGACCCCTACGGGTACGGCAAACTACCCACCAAATACCCGAAGAGAAGCGGTCTCCCTCAACAAAGTGAGTAGGCCACTAAACACTTCAAAGTACCCGGTAGTTTGTGCACCCCATCTTGGGTGTATCCTAGGAGCAAAAACAGTAAAATGAAATAATACAACGGTGGCTACAACCGCAACCTGGATGCGCCCCACAAAATAATATTACAACATATTACAATTACATTGAATGAATGAATATAACAACCCATCTCAAAACCCCGGTTAATCATCACAACAGTCCAATACAGTTCACAACCACAAACAGTAAAAACCATTACAGAAATATGCAACCCCCTGCCAACCGACATACTAGCAGTTAGGGGAGGTTTACGAACACATTTATACAAACACAGATATAATCAAATTAGCAAACTTCGTATAATTTCGATCGAGCAAACATATCAGATTCTACTCCTAAAACTTCTCTGTGCACCTGAGACTTTGAGCAGAAAATAAACATTCCAGAAAACACAACAATATCACAAAAGAATAACAGGAGCAAACTAGGTCGAATCGGCCCCAACTCGGCCGCGGATCCACGACAGATCGGTGGGATCGGCCGCGGTTCCGCGGCTGTATGGCCGATTCACTAACCCATTTTTCTCTAGTGTTATTATCTTTCTATGACTATTACTCTGCAGCAACCTGAAAAATTTTTAGAGCCTGTTTTGAAATCGACAGAAACTTGTGATATCGATGTCTTTTTCGGTTCATTTTGCGTTCGAAATTCATACGACTTTGCTAATGAATTAATTATTGTTTAGCGAGGCTCTGATACCACTGTAAGTCGATGTACAACACCCCACGACTTGCGGGGAGGCGGAATAATGAAAAACGATCTTGTTTTATGCGTAAACATCGACTAACCGAGAATCTTTGCATAAACAATAACTAACAAGAAACCATAGAAGAGTTAACTACTATGATAAGTGATTATACCTATAGAACCGAGTCCTTCGTCTTGTCGTTCTCCACGTCCTCTATGGCCTTCTCTAAGTAGTAGAAGATCCACCCGAGAGCTTTACTACAAGCTTCATCTCTAACTTGAGGTAACTAGGTTTCTTAAATCGCTAATCTAAGTAACCTAGGTGATATAGAGAATGGTTAAGGATTAAGTAGTCTACTCTAATCCTTGGTCTCAACACATGAGAGGGGAGGATTAGGGTTTGAAGAGAGAGAGCTTGAGGAGAGAGAAAGTGAGCAAGAGAATGAGATGGGATAATGAGCTATCATAATATATATCAAGCATTATCATTTATCCAATAAAAGAAAATAAAGAATTAATAATCATGCTTCATAAATACAAGAGGGTGATTCATCTCCATGAGTCATTAAGCATTTATGATGCATTAATGACATGGATGAATCACTCAAATGACTCACTAATCTCATTTAATGCATATGCCACCTTAACCACCAAGTCACCATCTTCTAGAAGCTTCTCGCGTAATTACGAGAACGCCCCTCCTATCCGTAAAAACACGGAAAAACTTTAGACTGTATAAATCCAATAACTGGATACTAGAAACTGGCTTAAACCAAAGCCGGCTAGTAAAAACTGTCCGGATGTCGTACGTGCGTAAACACACGTATGCGTCCGAACCCTTGTCGTAAAACCATACGACCTCTATATCGTTTCGCCTGGAGTAGGGAAACACTCTGTGTGGGACTCTAGAGACTCGACTACTACGCTGGCAGTAGGTTTAACCACAGACCGCAAGCGGCACTAGCTGTACGTAACGGTCCCCAGGTAGATATCGATAAGAAGGCCGATGAGGAAACCCATCCGAACTCCTACTGAGTCTGATGTGACAATCTCCGTACAGTCCGGTCTGTTCGTCTAAGACTATCGCATATCGGGCTTAGGGGGCGGCAAGCGTCAGTCCCCTAATAGCTGTATAAGTCGTGTCGGAGTGAAGCCCATTACATCCTGAGAAACTACTGGAACCTACCAGCAAATCTCGCTTGCCCTGGTCAGGGACTTTGCGTAATGGCTCTCTGACACAACGCGATATCAACTCCCAATACCGGGAGAGACGAATCCTGTCTAACCGCCACTACCTCCAAGTGCTCTGGACTGTACCCAACTGCTACCTGTTTGCCCGACTCCTTTGAGCCGTGGTAGGGTAGCAATCTAAGAACAGTGGGACATACTCGAGGGGAAGTAGCAGTGTCAAGTCTGTGGACTATGCTGTACTCATGTCACCTGGGAACTGATAACCGACGATGTGTATAATACCAACTAACAATTTCCCGTGAGTCCTATCTGGTGTACCCGTAACCTAACGAGCACCTGCAAACTATCTCCAGTACGACGTACTGACGGCTGCGGGACAGACCATCTCCCCAACTGGGATGAGAAGCGTACACACTAGTCTACTCTGGAGTATCAATGCCCTGTCTTGATAATCCTACGACTAGGGACCTGAATAAGGATGTGCTTGTAGACTACCCAGCCCCCACTAGTGTGACTGCCATCACAACGCTGGTAGTCAAGCAAGATCCTAAGAGCTCTATCAATACGTATACTCACATATTAAGATAGAAAAACCAAGTAGCATACTACCATGTTTAGCAAGACTGTTATATACATGTGAATATCCCAAGCTTCCATTAAGTAATATACAAACTAGTATGATACAATGATGGCCCCTAGGGCATATACACTAACAAACCCTGGCCAGGGATTTCCAGTTATAGCCAATCGAACACAGCGCAACATCAACTCCCTATACCGGGAGAGACGAAACCCCTCTTATCGCTCATTGCCTCCATGTGATTCGGGACTGTACCCAAAAGCCACCTTTTTGCACGCCCTCTTGGACGTAGTATGATGGAAATCAAAGAACAGTGGGAATCACACAAGACTCTATGACGATCTCGGGTCTACAGACTAACCTATACCAGTGTCACCAGAGAACTGCCATCTGACGTGAGGTATAATACCATCTGGGAGTTCTCGGCGAGTCCATCCAGTGTACCCAGTCTCTACTGTTCACCCGTATACCTTCTCTGATGTCAAACATCAATGGATATGGGATCATCCATCACCCATCATATGGGTCAAGAAGTGCATACGCTAGTCTACTCTGGAATATCGATGCCCTGTCTCGGTACTCCTATGACTAGGAACATTTGAAGGATGTACTTGGCGACTATACTGTCCCCACTAGTATGATCTGCATCATAGTCCTGATAGTCAAGTACTCATCCTAAGGGCTTTATCAACATGTGACATAGAGACAATCAGAGTACATGTTAAGATAAAGAGTAACCAGATAGCATACTATCATATAGAGCAAGAAAGTCCACCCTATATATGTCCAAGCATCCACTACAATATACAACGTATATACAGTAATGGCCTCTAGGGCATACATATAACTAACAATCTCCTACTTGCACTAGGGCCATCCGTTGTAGTATCTCATACCCAAGAATAAGCTGTGGTTGAAGTATCTCATACTCAACCATCCCATAAAAGTCTCTACTGGGAAATAAGCCTTTGTGAGTGGATCCGCGCTGTTGTCCTCTTTGTCTACTCTCCTAATCTCGATCTCCCTGGAGATCAACCATCTCCATGATCAGGCGATACTGCCTAAGAATATGTCTGGATCTCTGATGGGACGGGGGTTCCTTGGCATAAGCCACAACTCCATTGTCACACAATGGCAGGAATGAAGTTCATCTCATGAACTTAAATATATCCAGACTGCCTCTTTGGTAGCATCCTTGGTAACGATGTATCTTGCCTTTAATCGTCTAGTACGTCACGGTATCTAGCTTGGAACTCTTCCAACATACCGTCCCTCCACTGAGGGTAAAGACAATGCCTGCGACCGACATTCAGTCGTCCTTATCATCCTGGAACCTTTCCAGTGATTCTCCCCAGGATCGATTGATACCATCTCACTACAATTAGTGAGAATCCTAACATCCAATTAGATTTATCTCATAGATCCATAATCCAGGATTTAGGAGGTATCACCTTGATCCTATATTGAGAATCTTTATGATAAGAGGAGATTGACCGAGCGTAGCATAGGAAACTCCTTCCCTATCAAGAGTATGTCATCCATGTACTATATGAGGATCACCACCATACTCCCTACTACCTTTTTGTATATACTTGGTTCATCTACCCTTTTGATGAAGTCAAACTCTTTGACTACTACATCAAAACAGACGTTCCAACTCCGCGATGCCTAATTTATCCCATAAAACATCATGCTCATGTTTCCGCTGCTCCCACTGTCTACGAAGCCCTCTGGCTGTGTACTTATAGACGCTCTCTTCCAAATCACCATTTAGAAAAGCAGTCATGACACCCAACCGCCAGATATCGTAGTCATGGTATGTAGCCGTGGCAAGTAGGATCTGGATGGACTTAACCATAGCTTTGAAAGTCTCAACTTTTCCATGTACACCAAGCAATCTTCTCAAGATATATTTGCTCCTGATGGGGATTTAACCCTTCAGATAAAGCAACCAAAGTCCATACTTTGTTAGTGTATAAGAATTCCATCTCAGATCGCTAAGCATCCAGCCATTCTCACAGAGTCATCACTCCTGATGGCCTGCTCGAAACTAGTTGGGTCATCATCTCATGATGCAATCCTCGCTCCCACTGTCATAGAGAAACCGAAGTATCTCTCAGGTGGATGAGGAACCCTACCAGATCGGCGGAGAGGCTGAGGTTCGTTGGAAACTATTGAATCCTCCGGGTTTACCAAATCATCAGCTGCAGTTTGTATAGCTGGAACTCTTTCCAGTTCTACCTCATGACCACTAATTTCTTCATAAGAAATTCCTTTTTTCACAAAAAGTGGTGTGCCGAGAAATAAAATATCTTCCTCGGTGTGGTAGAAGATATTCCCTTGCGAATGCTTGGGATATCCAACAAACTTCCACAAAGCTGACCTTGCCTCGAGCTTGTCCGGATTTTGCCTTTGACATAGGCCGGACAACCCCAAATCTTAACTTCCTTAAGAGATGGGCTCTTCCCATACCATATCACATATGGAGTGGTAGACATTTGATTTGGTTGGAACCCTATTCAATAGGTATGCAACATCTCAAGTGCATAGCCCCAAAAGAAAATAGGCAACTCAGTAGTACTCATCATAGAGCACACCATATCACATAGGGTGCGATTTCTCCGCCCCGATTCACCGATGTGCTGTGGTGTATACGGAGGAGTAACGCTGAGAGAGAATCTCATTCTCCTTTAGAATAGTCCAGGAATTCCGTGCTCAAGTATTCTCCTCCTTGATCTTATCAAAGGACATAATACTTATACCCGTTTTTGGTTCTCTACTTCTAACTTATATTCATTGAATTTCTCAAAAGTTCCAGACTTGTGTTTCAACAGGAACATATGTCCGGATCTTGAGAGATAATCAGTGAATGCAATGAAGTACAAAGAACCGGTCCTGGCATATGTAAACAGGGGACTTTCATATATCAGCATGTATCAATCCTAAGAGTTCACTAACTCTTTCTCTGTTTCCAATAAATGGAGCTATGGTCATCTTATCTCTGTGACATGACCGGCAAGTTTCACAAGATGTAAATCCAAACTAATTTAAATATACATCTTTATGTAACTTCAGCTAGTCGGGTTGCATTGATATGACCTAGTCTACAATGCCTCAAGAAGGATTCGTTCATTTCTGAACTCTTCCTCTTATGTGTGTTCTGTACGTTAAAAACCGTGGTTTGATTTAGAACGTCTATGCTTTTAGATAACGTGCCTGAACCGATCAACTCTTGATATAGGAAATGTTCAAAAAATTATCCAACAATACAAAATTATATCCTTCTTTACTAATAAAGAGACTGATATGATGTTGTATATCAGGTTCGGTATCTAATAACATTCGTTCAGAATCAATGTATTCAGGTAATACAGGGTGATAATTGCCAACAGTCTTGGCTGCAACACTTGCATCATTTCCAACTCTTGAAACTTATCACCCGTTCTCAGTTCTCTACCTATCTGTAGCCCATGTAACAAATTACATTTGCGGGATCCTGATCCGGTATCTCATACCCAGGACGTAAAGGATACTGAGAAACAGTTCTCGGTAATGAACACACCCGAAGAAGATGCATCAGCATGCACTTTCTTCGTTTGGGTGGCACGGAAATTCTGGTAATCCGCTATTTCCTGCTCTGTCTTATAACAATTATAAGTTGGAGCGGGACCAACGTTCTCTAGCTCAGTATAACAAGCGGGTTCGGTCAATACATCCGTATTATTATCTTGATTAGGACGTGACATGGTCGCTACCTGGAGAGAGATAGAAGAAAACACTCAGCGTATGCTCTTGTAAGATTAGATTGGTTTATTAATATATCTAATCAGTATGTCTCCCACTGTTTTAGTCAAATATTCTTTCAAACCCTAAAAGGAAAGACTAGCCGGGATTAATTACACGCTACAAGTTCGCCAATCTTTCAGCCAGGCCAGTGCCGGTATTTTGAGGGAGGTTCCCCGTGCTTTCGCACGAACCTAATTAAAATAAACCTCGTTTTCCCAGAGGCATAACCCCGTTAACACCTTTCTAGACACCTACTTGATCGGCTAATTGTAATGTGTAAAACTCTCCCAGGAGTAACTCTTACTTGCAATAGGTATTGGGATCCAACTATCTCATAGAAGGTATGCAATCTCATTGCAAATTTCAACTCTTGAAATTCCCAATAATATTTTGCCCATAGTGTCCTATGACCTTGACGCAGGCCAACAAACCATAGTCCGCTAGTTAAGTTCAACCCGTACATTTCCTGATTGAATTAAACCCACTCGTACGACCCTTGACGCAGGCCAACAAAGTCGCACGACTACCTTAATCCAATCGCATTGTATGCTGCAGATAAGCACTAGTTAGCTACTGCACACTACGCCTTGACGTAGGCCAACAAACATAGCACGAATACTAAGTAGTACTTTTCTGAAATGACGGAGGGCCACGACAGGTTTTTAAGAAAACCCTTTGCGTAATGAACTTGATATCGTTGTAGAATCGAGTGATTTTAAATGGAATGTTTTTTAGGCCTTTTCTAGTTTTGCTAAAGAGGTCACTCCCGGTGAAGGGATCTCGGCTCTTTCCTCATCGAATAAAGTGCAAGATATTTCATGAATATCACTATGCAAAGCAAAAACTATAAAAACAATCAAAAGACAAACCGGGTTTGTAGCATCTGCTAGTTTCGCTAAAGAGGTCACTCCCGGTGAAGGGATATCGGCTCTTTCCTTATCGAATAAAGTGCTGGATGTCCTACAAGGAACACCGCTATGCAAAGCAAGAACTAGAGCTACCAGTTTTTAAACAAGTTTCTACAACATCTTTAGGTTTCTTTTAGTTTCATTAATCTCATTAATGAAGTCCCATTTTATTATGCTTCACAAGCATCACATTTGAAACGAAATCAATAATATACAATATATATCTCATATATATAATATAAACATTCGTCTCAGGCAGTAATATGATCTCATCACAGAACATTGCAGCAGAAGAATAACATATGAAATATTGGATATACTAGGATTTCCGTGTTTTATGCGATCCTGTATAAAACGCGGATTCCACGGTCGCGATGAATAGCCAAACCCATATCCCTAGACCCCTACGAGAGCGGCAAGCAATACTGCCAATTCTGGGGTTAGGAGACCCGGTCTCGACTCCTCAAGATGGTCTTCCACTGGACCCTAGAACCCGGTTACTTGTGCTCCCCGCCTTGGGTCTGCCTACTGCGGAAAAGTAAATAATATACAATGGTGACATCATCCTCAACCCGAAAGTGCCCCAATAAAAGAATATTACATACAATGAATTTTACATGAATGAAAATAAAAACCCTTATCTCACATAAAACCCCCGGCTATTCAAAACACGACGATCCAATATAACATATCACAGCAACACATAACATAACATGTCATCAACGTAAGCAAGTATGCGTATCCCGATTGTCGTTGATGTATAGAAACGAAGCCGGCGATACACTACATACTACGCTTACGGTCACAGAAAAGAAAGTATAAAACTACAACAGTTGGAATCCGCAACCTCCTTAGACATCTTATGCCTAACCAAATGAATTCCTTAGACATCGCATGCCTAACAATTATAAACCCCGCATTTTAGTCTCGATCTCGAAAACACTTTTCAATATCAAGTCGGGCAATTCAACAAGATTCCCGACATCCTGATCGAATGCTCGTCGCAAACTTTAGTAGACGGCCGCACCCCCGAATGCCGTCGACGGAGTGCATTAAGGCGGAACACCGCTGCCGCGAGCATCCGAATGGATGCTTTTGGCGACGGGGTTCTCCTACAGTCACTTGGTCGGGGCTATAGGGCGTGGCTATCAATTAAGTTTATCCGGCGAGTATCCGCGTATGCTACGTGATTGCGACGGACTTTTGATCACATCAAAATCCCGTGGCAACCGATCAAATGAGACTAAACTGTTAGATTTATAACATTCAAATTAGTTATCTCATAATTACTTGTGGATTCTAAATATTGTATCACATTCCAGATAAATAGACAATGTTAAACTTTCCGATCGAATAAACAAACACCCAAGATTTCCCAAATAGCTCAACACTTGAGTGGAGTTCAAAAAGTATCCATCACATGCCACAGTACCAATGGTCCAGATGTAGAAGGGTCAAACCAACGCCTCACATGTGGCAACGCCGTACTGCCCCAAACCCTATGGTTTAGAGGCGGTTTAGACGGTCACATAATCGAGTTAAGGTTTGTGTTCTTCTAGAGGGTCCACCGCGTTACTTGCACGACTATGAATGTTCTTTAACTAAGGAAAAATCCAACACTTGGAAATTTTCCGATAGGGGAAAAAGTGAGTTATTGATATCCGTTCGAACTTTTTAACACGTTCTAAATTATCCGGAAAAACTTAAACGAGGTTAAACTTTTCGATCGAATCAACGAATACAAAATATCTCCAGAAAACTCAACACTTGAGTAATATTAAAAATTCCCAGAAGCATGCAAAAGTACCTACGGATGTTATTGTACAAAACCAAACCCTAATTCCACTGTACAGCCGTGGAACTGCCGCGCAAGGCATGGTATTGCCGTGGTTCCGCGGCGCTTTGAGAGAATTAAAATGTTGTTTTTCACAGTAATCCTTAGAATTCCCTGCTTAATTTTCTGAGTATTTTTAATACAGAAAAAATCAACATTTTAAAAAATTTCCAGAGAGGGGGTGTATTGCGACGTTTCGGGATTCGATCGGACTTTTAACTTCGTATACACGTCGCCTAATGCTCTATCTAGTCTCTGATACCACTGTAGGGTTACTAGGCACTGTCACAAGGGTCTACAAGGAATCAACTATACCCGATTCAAAATTTAGACATGCCGAACAACCCTAACCAAGATCTTAGACTAGAGATTATGCGAAACAAAGCAAGTAAACAACTTTACTTCTAAGAGTTGAGGATTACAACCTTTGTAGTTCGTTCCTTCACTTCTAAAGCTCCGTGTTGAGATCCCTTCACTGCGATCATTGAGTATCCGGACTCAAGAGAGGCTCCATGAAGAGAATGATGCAAGCTTGCTTCCGATCTTCGATAACAAAGATGATCTACCTTGAAGAAACTCAAGCCCAAGCTTTTGGTTTGCTAATCAAGTATTAACAAAGAAAACACCCTAATCTAAGCAGCTAGAATAGATGAGGATGATGAAGTAGGAATTTAGCTCTAATTTGTTTTCTTTATCTCACTCAAAATCATCACCTATGAAAAAGCTAGTGAAGCTTTTCATCAAGCAAGAAGGAAGAAGAAGATGACCGAATTCTTTTGTGATGAATAATGAATCAAGTGTGAGGTTAGAAATGCAACCATGGTTTATGTATGAAGACTTAACCCATGTAGAGAATCAACTATGGTTAAAGGGTTGGGTTGGGTTAAAGAAATATCTATGCAAAATATCAAGGTCAAAGTCAAAGCTTCAAGAAGCTTCATGAAAGCTTAACCCAAATCCAAACCCTAACCATATTTAAACTCCACAAATCATGCTGCATTTATAACCATAACATGTTACAATATTATATATCACATATACAATATTTATTGTAACAAACTAAAATAATACAATTAACATATATCACATATATATCAATGTATTACCCGAGTGAGAAAAAGAATCTTTAAGTGAGCTTATACTAGTTAATGTAATTTAATATATCAAATATATAATTATACATTAAATTATCGAATCAACACTTGATCCGATAATCCGGCTATTTCACAAATAACCGACTAATATAATCTGTATCAGTTCATCGAATCAACACTTGATCTGATGACCCGGCTATATCACATATACCCGGCCGATATCTCATATCGCGAGAATCTAATACGGTATCACATACACGTATGGTTCTCGGTCCTGCACATATCATATATGTGCTCCTACTACGTTTTGCCTGAGCCAGGAAACCTCTGTGTAGGACTTTAAAGAATTGTCAATACGCCGGCAGTAGGTGATGATCATATCAAACACCCACAAGCTGCAAGCGGTCAAGTAAACGTAACAGCCACCCAGGTATTGAGCAATCAGAAGATTAACAAGCAAGCCTGTACATTCTCCCGTGAATCCAACCAGTAACACTCTCGTATATTCCGGTTTCTTCGTATGATATGTCGCATATCTCGCCTAGGGGTGGTAAACGTCAGACCCCAGTAACTTAATAAGTCGTGTCGATATGAGATTCATAACAGTTCGAGAAACTACTGATAACTCTTACCAGTAAATCTCAGCAACCCTGACCAGGGATTTCCAGTTATAGCCAATCGAACACAGCGCAACATCAACTCCCTATACCGGGAGAGACGAAACCCCTCCTATCGCTCATTGCCTCCATGTGATTCGGGACTGTACCCAAAAGCCACCTTTTTGCATGCCCTCTTAGACATGGTATGATGGAAATCAAAGCACAGTGGGAATCATACAAGACTCTATGACGATCTCGGGTCTACAGACTAACCTGTACCAGTGTCACCAGAGAATTTCCATCTGACGTGAGGTATAATACCATCTGGGAGTTCTCGGCGAGTCCGTCCAGTGTACCCAGTCTCCACTAAGCACCCGTATACCTTCTCTGATGTCAAACACCAATGGATATGGGATCATCCATCACCCATCATATGGGTCAAGAAGCGCATACGCTAGTCCCCTCTGGAGTATCGATGCCCTGTCTCGGTACTCCTACGACTAGGAACATTTTAAGGATGTACTTGGCGACTACACCGTCCCCACTAGTATGATCTGCATCATAGTCCTGGTAGTCAAGTACTCATCCTAAGGGCTTTATCAACATGTGACATAGAGACAATCAGAGTACATGTTAAGATAAAGAGTAACCAGATAGCATACTATCATGTAGAGAAAGAAAGTCCTCCCTATATATGTCTAAGCATCCACTACAATATACAACATATGTACAGTAATGGCCTCTAGGGCATACATATAACTAACATTTATGATTTCGGAGCCCCAATGACTTGATCATTTTACTGAAATGTTTTAGTATTTGAAGGGTTTAAATATAAATTCAGGGATCGAATTTCTTTAAGTGGGGAAGACTGTAACATTTCAGAAAAAATAAAATATTATTTTTGGGAATTGTTATAATTAAATAATAAATATTACGAATATTTTGATAAGGCGGTATAATTAAATACCAATAAATTGGAAAATATTTGGAAAATTATAGGAAATTCTAAAATGAAGGTGTTTTATGCGATTTAGGCAAATTATGAATTTTTATGTTTAATTATATTATATTTTAATGCTAATCGTGATTAAATATCGCAAATCGTGCATTAAGCTAGTTTTGTGCACATTACATGCACCAAGTCATTTTTCACACTTGTTACTTTTTCCTACATGACATTTTGTTTTGGGTGGTGTTTGTTTTAGATTTTAAAGAAAAGAAAAGAAAAGCAAATATAAAGAAAAGGAAAAAAGGGTTAAAATATTTGGCATGGTGAGACAAAAAGGGATGGGCAAGAGAGAGAAGAGAGATGTGAGGGGTCAACCTTGGACCATGGCATTTCCCTCCTTCATTTTTCCTCTTCATTTTTCCTCTCCCCTCTTATATGTCTGCCCTCTTCTTCCCTCTCCTCTTCATCCCCAAAACAACCCCAAATCAACACAAAAACATCATCCCCAGTTCATTAAAAATGTGCACAAGCCCACTACAAGCACTTTGGACCAAGAAAAATCGGATTTGGAGACTTGGGGCAACTCAAGAATTTTCTTGAGTTGCCAAATGAGGTGTTTACTTTTCCATTTGTATTGTATTTCATTTACTTTAGCATCCTTGCAAGTTTAGAAGTGTTTCAGTGTTGTTTTGTGAGCTTAGAAAATTCCTAGGTGAAGGTTAGGGTTTGAGTTGAATCCTAAGGTATAATTAAGATTAGTAGAGACCCTACCACCCCTTTAGTGTATGATTAGAGACTTAATCCAGAGAATTTAACCCTAGAACATAAACTTAGAAACCCTGATATAGGGAAATTGTGGAAATTGTGATGGAATTTGGTGATCTGCTAACACCCGGGTGACCTGAAAATCTTTTAGCAAATACAGAGATTCAAGCAGGCAGCCTAAATGATAACCCCAAGACCCGAGACCCAAACCCCCACTTCTGGCTGCAAATAAATTCATCCTGGCCGCAAATTGCGGCCAGGTTAGGGTAGTTTGGCCTCGTGCTTGTTCTGTGGTTCCAGTATCTGTAATCAAGACCCTTTTCATATGCAAAATTGGCTAATTTCACCTAGGGTAAAATCTGGGACCATTTTCTTGAGTTGCTGCTTTGTTCGCGATTTTGTTTTAACTTAATTTTTAGTATTTGATATTGTATTCCGTCGTGTGGCGTTTGAACGCCAACGACTAGGGTTATTGGTTGTGTTTTGCATGCTAGACTATAGGTTTTGACCTATGAACGATACGCGTGCCGATTTGGTTTTCGTGCGCGATTTCTATTTACGATGTCATGTGATATACATGTAGGTACCCCCATATGGATTTTGAGACGACGAGAAGAGCGTGACGTCATCGACTCCAGCAAGAGAGGATCAGGTGAGTAGATATATATCTACGGGGGAAGTCGGGTGGATGGCGTATAGCATCCCCGCAGTTTCGTAGTATAGAACGCGAATGCGTTATAATTATTATATATATATATATATATATATATATATATACGGATGTGATATGAAATGACTTGGGGTTAGTATAGTGTACTTGTAAGATAGTGTTTATTTAGTTTATTAGTCGCGAACCCTAGAGTAGTGATTTGCATACACGCACACACACACACTTGCATACTTTTATTACTTGTCCGTATATAGGGATACGTATATACACACACACACACACAGGTATGGGACTATGTATATATATATTTGTATACATATACATGGATGATGAGGATAGTATATGATATTTGGAGATGAGTCGACGAGATTGGGCATGATGCCATGAGATCGGTGATGTGATTGGGTTCGTATTTTGAGATACGACATGATATTATAGCGGGTCCTTGGGCGATGTGTTTCGTACACATGCATATATATATATATATATATATATATAGATGGTATCAGTATTGTACTAGACTTAGATCAGTACCCCCCGTTCATGATATATGATGATAAGGATACCAGATGAATAATGAGATAAATATGATATTTGACCCGTACTCAGATTTGGGAAGCCGTACGATGGATTTACCGTACGAGCTAAATATTGATGATAGATCCACACTCTTGACTCGAGGATGTCATATTATATAGTGTATTGTATGGGATACTATTGAGGCGGGATCACCGACTATTATATATATATATATATATATATATATATATATATATATATATATACATATATCGACTCAGACTTAGGTGGTTTTCCTTACCCTTTCGATTAGTTTGTTAGTTTAGTCCTGTAGTTTATTTGTAGATGTTAGACTAGACTCGAGTCATACCTATTTCAAAAACTAACGAAGCGTGAGTATTTTAAAGACAGGCTAAGGGATACTACGGATATTTCAAAGGATGCACTTTTTCATAAAAACACCATAGCCCTATTTTCTAAACACCACGATTCGTGCGATTTCAGATACCAAAAACTGTATGACTCGTATATAGGAATGTATACTTCTTTATTGTTGCATTATTATTTATTTACCATTTATTCTGCTGCTCGTATTGCATTGCATGCTTATGTATTTTCGTTAGAAATGATGAAACCTGTTGTTAGGACACCAGTACCATTACCGATGACGCGTATGCTCCACGTACACTCGCTTGCCGGCTCACACACATTTTCATCGGTAATTGCTATGTCACGTACACTTAGAGAATATTATTTCATTGACATAGCTTGCTAGCTAATAGTTCCTATATGTTATTGTTTCATGTGTTAGTTCATTATTGCATTCGTTGCTTGATATTTCATGCATATTTTTACATCCATTAGTCATGCAATATTATAAGGGCCAGTCCGGATTGCCGGAGCCCAGTATTCATTATTATTGACTTTTATTTTGGATTTCGGATTTTCCATGAGATTTCTGGATTTGGAGAAACCGCAAGATTTAATAAACTCATTTATCATTTTAAAGATAAAAGTGCGGTTTTCTCATGTTATGATTGTGATATGTCCACCATGAGTCTCGGCTCTTGAGCGATATCATACACCTGATTCGAGGAGAAGATGAACCGTCTGTGGTGCATGGTGGACCCGATGCGGTACCCCGGGGCGAGAAGATCGCAGAGAATGGCGTTTGAGCTTGTGACAGTGGAGCATTGCTGACCGGTGATTTTATTGAGATTTATGATATGGGCCAGTCCGGATAGTCGGAGCCCTAGATATTGAGATTCGAGGTTACAGGCCAGTCCAGATTGCCGGAGCCTGAGATATTGAGATATTGAGATATATGTTTTATGTCGATACTTGACACTGATTTTTTTTATGTTGATTTCATTGATGATACCTCGATTTACAAATATACAAAAATCTCACTAAATTAAGAAAACAGTTTCACACGCATGATATATTCTGTTTTCATTATATTGCATTCATACCTCATATATGTTGATACCTGAGGCACTGATACGAGCACTTGGTATTACACTTATGTATAGATGTTTACCCTTGCCACCTTATCTTGCTTCAGACCTTTTCACATTAAGGGTATATTACTATTGATCGTATTGATCTAGGATTGAGTGATACATACGATTTCTGCTCTGTGATGTTTTCTACTCACGAGTTGGCAACTCACCCCCGTTGTGCCACAGTTTCTTGCAGGTTTTGCCGTACAGGTTCGTTGCGGCTTTTCTGGCACACTGCTTCCATTCCGGGTGATTGCCTTGGTAGGTGGGTTCACTTATATCGTGAACACCATTGTATTTATATTTATTCAGTTGTATCTAGAAAAATCCATCAACCGGACTTGTATATTTATTCGACCTAGATGACCAGTTGTATATTCTTTCGACCTTAGAGTCGCGCGTTGTATTATTATGGTTTTCATGTTGATTTTGAGTTTCCTTTTGAGTTTTGATCCTCGCCCTTGGGCATTGTATATATTATTGCTTGTGTGGTTATAACCGTCAATTGACGAAGAGCTAGCTCCCGCTTGGGATGCCTTTATTCATATTATGTATATTGTACCCTTTTGGGGCCAGTATTTACAAAGGAAACTCTGCCGAAATTTTCAGAAAAAGACTTGAGATTTTAAAAACACATATTCGGCTTATTTTATTAAAACCACTTGCTTTAAATATAAGTTTTCTTAACTTCTTCCTTAAAATGGTTTATATTTCTGGGATTTTTGGCTTACTTGAATTAGATGGGGTCCTATAGACTTCATATGATTCAAGTGCCAGTCACGTGCCATTTCAGGTCGTGACAACCCCCCAGCGCATCGTCCTTTCCTCCGGCCAAAATTGGTATTCCTTTACCTTCTGTATTTTATTTTTATAATGATGCTGATGTGCCCTTTAATTTAAACCACAATCCTACAGGATGATGACGAAGTTGAAGTTCTTGATGGGCCTGGCGATTTCTCAGATCTGTCTTCTGTGGCCATGGGTAAGTGACGCTTTAGTCATGGTATTCTTTTACTTATTCCCCGTTCGGAAAAGGGACTAACCATACATGTATCTTCACAGTTTTGTCAACCCTGACTCCACTAGAGTCCCATATTTGCATGTCGCCGGGCCCTTACGCCAGACGTGTGTCTGAGAGGATGGCGAAACAGAGCATTCATTCACTGGCAACTCTTATTGAAGATCTTCGTGTTGGAACTTCCGTCATGGCTGAGGAATTTGCTGTTGAAGCAATGCTTCTTTGTCTGCCCTTGCCACCTACCATGACGAGGCGCTGGTGCGTACTTGGGTTGAATATTTCCGTCAAGTGGAAGCTTCTCTACATGGAGTCGAATGCGTATGCCTTTCCTCTGATATCCTATCTGTAAAGGCCAGCTTGCGTGAATGGATTGATCGGTGTGCGGCCAATCTCTAGTCTTATGAGAAAAGGCTCAACCAGAAGTTTTCGAAGAGGGAATTGGCTTTGAAGGCTTTGGGGGGAACTTCAAGCCCAGCTCACAACCAAGACTAGTCGGACTTATGAAATTTAGCGAGTCCTTCAGGAGGCAATTACGAAAGTGGTGAGTCTTGATAAAGCTGTCATTTTTACACGCGAAATGGTTGAGACCCACAAGACTGCCGAGAAAGAGCTTGAGCATCGGTTTTCTTTATACCAAAAACAACAGGCATAGGCAGGGGCTCAGATGGCGGCGTTGCTAGAGCTTGAGGCGGAGGTCCGGCGGAAAAATGATGATCTAGCTGGCCTATTGAACCGTCTGCCGTCTTAAAATTTTTGTCGCTGTATATTTTTCTTCTTTTTTGTATCTTGTATTCATTTTGATTTATGAATAAAAGACATATTTTATTTCATGCTTGCACCTCTCTATCCTTTGATGTCTTGATTTGGCGTGAAGTAATTTATGTACTCGTTTCGGAGTTTGTAGTTTATGTACTCGTTTCGGAGTTGGTAGTTTATGTACTCATTTCGGATTCTGTAGTTTATTCACTCATTTCAGAGTTTTTATGTACTCATTTCGGAGTTTGTAGTTTATATACTCATTTCAGAGTTTGTAGTTTATTCACTCATTTCAGAGTATCTTTAGTTTACCTCCCTTGGGTTTACAAGAAAACTTGTCCTAACGTTGTATGTAGATAACCCCCATTCTTTATGACAGGGGTTCGTTAGGTTTGTGGTACTAGGGGTTTAGTTCGTGGTACCGTCGCGTTGGCTGATATATTTCTAGATATGCAATATTTAAGCCGTTGTTCGAGTAGCCCCGCGACCGTCGTGTCTCTGATCCCTTCGGGGGCTGGACAAGACGTCTTCAAACAATCTCCTTAGATTATATTACCGTCGGAATAGCAAGCGTTAGGAATTTTCCATGACGCTTTTTACCTGAGGTTATGCTCAATTTGGAGCCTCGATGAGCCATAACCGCACCCTTCTGGGTTGGGATGATCTCCAATGGTTTTTTAGGCTTTATATGAGTTGCCGTCACGACTTGAAGCTGGGAATATGTCGTCACTTCATTTTTTTCTTTGACTATGTCACGCCGATTCTTTGCTGAAATAGGGTAGACATCTGTAAGACCTCTATGCTGTGTGTATTGCAATTGAAGTCTGGAGCTAGGAATGTGCCATTACTTGAATTTCATTTAACAGTTGTGTCCACATCTTGCTGAAATGAGGGGGGGACGCCGGGATAGTCTCTAGGTTGTATATGTACCGTCAAGACTTGGTGCTAGGGTTTTGCCATGGCTCTATTTTTCTTTGATCCTTGGGACTTTTGTTGACGTTGCGTCTGTATCTTGCTGGAATGAGAAGAACGGCGGGGTGATCTCTAGGCTGTAGATGTTGCCATTAAGACCTGAAGCGAGGATTTTACCGCCGCTTCACTTTTATTTGATTGTTGTATCCCCCCTGCTGGAATGAGGGAGGAATGCAGGGACAGTCTCTAGGTTGTATATGTACTGTCATGTTAGTTATATGTATGCCCTAGAGGCCATTACTGTACATACGATGTATATTGTAATGGATGCTTGGACATATATAGGGAGGACTTTCTTTCTCGACATGATAGTATGCTATCTGGTTGTACTTTATCTTAACATATACTCTGATTGTCTCTATGATACATGTTGATAAAGCCCTTAGGATATGTACTCGGCTACTGGGACTATGATGAGATCATACTACTGGGGCCACGGTAGTCGACGAGTACATCCTATAATTGTTCCTAGTCGAGGGTGTATCGAGACAGGGCATCGATACACCAGAGTAGACTAGCGTATACATATCTTGACCCATATGATGGGCGATGGATGATCCCATATCCATCGGTGTTTGACATCAAGGATGGTGTACGGGTGCTCAGTAGAGACTGGGTACACTGGACGGACTCGCCGAGAACTCCCAGATGGTATTATACCTTACGTCAGATGGCAGTTCTTCGGTGACACTGGTACAGAGTAGTCTGTTGACCCGAGATCGTTATAGAGTCTTGTGTGATTCCCACTGTGCTTTGATTTCCATCATACCACGTCCAAGAGGGCGTGCAAAAAGGTGGCTTTTGGGTACAGTCCCGAATCACATGGAGGCAATGAGCGATAGGAGGGGATTCTTCTCTCCCGGTATAGGGAGTTGATGTTGTGCTGTGTTCGATTGGCTATAACCGGAAATCCCTGGCCAGGGTTGCTGAGATTTACTGGTAAGTGTTATCAGTAGTTTCTTAAACTGTTATAGACCTCATATCGACACGACTTATCGAGCTACTGGGGTCTGACGTTTACCACCCCTAGGCGAGATATGCGACATATCAGACGACGAGACCGGACTGTACGGGAGTGTTACTGTTTGGATTCACAGGAGAATGTACAGGCTTGCTTGTTGATCTTCTGAGCGCTCAATACCTGGGTAGCTGTTACGTTTAGCTGACCGCTTGCAGCTTGTATGTGTTTGATATGATCATCACCTACTGCCGGCGTATTGACGATTCTTTAGAGTCCTACACAGAGGTTTCTTAGCTCAGGAAAAACGGAGTAGGGGCACGTATGTGATATGTGCGGGACTGAGGATAATACGATATGAGATACCGTATTCTATTCTCGCGATATTTGATATCAGCCGGGTCATCGGATTAAGTGTTGATTCGATGAATCGGTACGGATAAATATTAGTCGGTTATATGCGATATAGCCGGATTGTCGGATCAAGGGTTGATTTGATAATTTAATGTATAATAATATATATGATATATTAAATTACATTAACTAATATTAGCTCACTAAAAGATTCTTTTTCTCACTCGGGTAATACATTGATATATATGCGATATATGTTAATTGTATTATTTTATTTGGTTACAATAAATATTATATATGTGATATATAATATTGTAACATGATATGATAACTAATGCAACATGTTTAGTAAAGATTAATCAAGATTAGGGTTTGATTTGGGTTAATGACTTCTAGTAGATTCTAGAAGGTTTTCTATTTTGTTTTGGAAAAGATATTTTCAAGTGACTCATTCTTAACTCAACCCAAATCCTAACCCTTGGTTAATTCTCTACAATGGTTAAGTCAACCATGGTTGCATTATTCATCATATTAATCCTTTCATTATTCATCACAAATGAGAATGGATCACTATTCTTCTTCTTCCTTGAGTTCTTCATGCAAAGCTTTCTTGTTTTGATATTTGTGATGAAAATATGTGAGAAAAAGAAAAGAAAGCAAAAATCCTACTTCATCATCCTCATCTTCCCTTGCCCTTTAGATGAGAGTGTTCACTCAATTTTAGTGAGTGTTAGCTTGTGTTAATGAAACTTCAAGGTAGATCATCTTTGTATCGAAGATCGGAAGCAAGACTGCACCTTTCTCTTCGTGGAGCCTCTCGAGAGTCCGGAGTATGATGATCGCAGCGAAGGGACCACAACACGGAGCTTATGAAGTGAAGGACCGGATCTATAAAGGTTGTAATCCCTCTCACTTAGTGTTAAAGTTGTTTATCATGTTAGTTTTCGCCTAAACTCTAGTTTAAAGATCCGTATTCGGGTTGTTCGGCACGGCTAAAATTTTAATTGGGCATGGTTGATGCCTCGTAGACCCTTGTGCGCGTGCATAGCAACCCTACATGTCAAGACTTGGAGCTAGGGTTTTGCTATGGCTCTATTTTTGCTTTGACCCTTGGGTCTTTTGTTGATGTTGCGTCTGCATCCTGCTGGAATGAGAAGAACGTCAGGGTGATCTTTAGGCTGTAGATATTTCCATTAAGACCTGAAGCGAGGATATTGTTGTCACTTCACTTTTATTTGATTGTTGTGTCTCCCCCTGCTGGAATGAGGGGGGAACGCAGGGACAGTCTCTAGGTTGTATATATACCGTCAAGACTTGGAGCTCTTTTTGACGAAGCGTGGTGGGAAAAAATATGGTCCCTTTTCCTTTATTTGTGCCCATGGATCGTATACAAGAGTCAATATAGACATACTTTTCCAGGAGCGAATCATCATTTTCCTTTGTCGATTTGAACAAAGATGGCTTAGTAAACAGGGTTAGGATCCTAAGGCTTTTGACTTTATGAGCCGTAAGGGTCTCATAAAGGTATTTCTCCCTATGAGTCGTGAGGATCTTGTAGATGTATTTTCTCCTTAGTAATCGTGAGGATTCCTAAGTGATATTTTCTCTTTTAAGTCATAAGGATCTTGCAAGAGTATTTTCTCCGTGTAAATCGAGGGGACACACAAGTGTTGTTCACCATATGGAGATATTTCTTACCATAGATGGAACTCAGTGGAAGATATATTTATTTATGCCCGTGGATTGTATACAAGGGTCAATATGAGACCGCCTGTAGGGCAATATTAGGGGAATATGACGGTTTAAGAACAGGTTTAGATCCCTGTAGCTTAAGGCTTTTGAATCCTATGAGCCATGAGGGTCTCATTGGGGGAAATTCTCCTTACGAGTCATGAGGATCGTAAGTGTAATTCTTCTTAGGGATCGTGGGGACCCTTAAGTGTGTTTCTTCTTTGTGAGTCGTAAGGATCTCACGCAGGTGGTTTTTTTTATTTATACAAGATTGCGCCCTTTCGGGTTTTCACGAAGCTCGCCGGTAGTCCTGCTGTTTTTACTCACGGCGCCCTTTCGGGTTTTTATCCGTGCCCATTTCGCTTATGGACATACCCCATTTTTTTAAACGATAGAATTCTCGAAAGTAGCTGTTCAGTCGAAAATATTACACTTTTGATATAACATTTTCCTTACTTTTGATAAATATTTAAAGGTGTTTATTATAAATATGAAACATATGAGGGTTTATCTGTAAAAATATCTATTGTCATATGTTTATATATTATAATCAACAATATAAAGGAAAATATATGCATATAATATTTTTATTAGGCATATCATATCAAATATTCTAATCAAGATTCTTTAAAAGATATAACATCATGCAAATGGTTAAAATAATATCTCTATAACAAATATTACTAACATTATTCATGGAGATATTGTGCAAGATTTGGCTCAGGTCAGGAGATCGGGATATCGAGATGTCGGGAATCAAAAATCTGCCAATGAAGTTTAATTAAATCATAAAATCAGTACTGGTAGAGACTCTGAGAAGATATGAAAATTCCAGATATCACAACAATCTCCATGTGTCATTATAAGGTTACAGAAGAATTTTTATCAAATGATCCCTCCAACCTACTGCCCAACCGCGGCCAAAACATGCTAAGTGCGGCGGATCCGCGGCCGATATGAGGAGTTAGGGTGTTGGATTTTTTTAGTAGGATCTTTTCAACAAACCCTAATACTTGGGATCTAGGGTTTATATCTTCTGTGACTATAAATAGGACCGATGGCTAAATCTAGAAGTCATCACCTTTTACACGAAGCAAATCACCGTCAAAGAACAAGTGATGCACGACAGGTCCACGATTCGACGTGATAAGGCGACGCGAGATTCAATGGAACATCTACTTCCTACGAGGCAGAGATTGAGAGAAACTTCTTTTTCCTCTTGTAATCTAAACTCAAAGGTTTTGTAATTATGAAGTTGATTAATAAAGGTAGATCATTAGATTAATTAGTTTGCATTTATTTTCTGTATTTACATTATGATCTTTATCCGTTCTTCTTCTATCTCCATCATGCGCGAGCAATTCTCCACTTGATAGGGTTCGTAGGATTAGGATAGAATAATGGATGAGAAAATATTTTAACTTCTTTTAAGTTTTATGAAGTTTATAAACTTTAGCAAAACAATCGTTAAATTCTTATCGGGCGCGCTACCAATTTATTGCTAGTCTTGACCGCGATTTGAGATTAGATTAACAATTGTTTTATTAAGGGCTAGACATGAATAGAGATCAATGAAGGACAAGGGTCAATAGTGGGGAAACCCTAGTTTCTTCCAAGAACCTTAATCCTTATTCATCACTATCTATCTAGTTTTAAATCTATCAAAATATAAAAGGAGTCATCTTTATTAGTCATCCATGACTACTAAATCCTAACGAATCCTACAAGCCTTCTTTATATATATTCTACATCCGTGTTTAACATAGATCTAGAATCTATTCTCCTTTCTTCTTTTATTCTATTCAACTCGTCTAAAGCATGATTAAAAGTTTCACGCATCCCTGCGGACAACCCGTATTCATCTCGGCTAGCTACACACGACACCGTTATTGATTGCGGTTAATACTAAAACACTCTTCAACAAGAATCAATCAAATGACGCCGTTGCCGGGGATACGTGCGTAATTTTTTTTCTTGCTATTCGTGTTGAATTCTTATTCGATTCATATCATAATAATAAAACAAAACCGCAACTTGTATATTTAATGATTAGTGTGCGATTTTTGCGAGGGATTCCAGAGTCATTTGAACGAGGAAATTGAGATTCAGAGACTTTTAGAGAGGACCAGAGGTGTAAAGGAGACCACATAAGAAAATTCAGCAAACGAACATGTCAAAACGCGGCGGAACCGCGGCAAAAGCAAGCAATTAGCCGCAGAACCACATCGGTCTTGTTGAGTTGGGGCGCCAAATTCTTCTGGTGATCTTTCTCTCCTCTAGAAATCTAATAATGTATTTTTCTGCAGGATTCTTTGCAAATTTCGCCGCTCAAAAATCTTTTTGCTTGTTTTTGCATATTTTTAATACGGACTTTACGGGGCAAGACCATAATTCAGATTAGGTGGGGATTTCATCACCCTTCCTAGGCCCCACAAATCACAAAATGAGCATCCGCATCACCCTACATTAATTAAAAAATATCTAGACTAAGACTCTAAGGACCGTCGCGCTTAATTAGGACAGATGAGGGTCATGGGTAATCTATCGTTTATTCGCATTTCTTTTGTGGTGTTGATTGAAAAGAGTTTTATTTACCGCAATCAGAACAGTTTTGCTTGGTATCTAGCCGCGATGAGTACGGGTCGTCCGCAGGGAGATGGTAAGTTTTCAAGCTTTTTTTAACGAGTTAATACCGTGTTTTGAGTTGTTGTTTATGCTAAGTGTCATAACTAGGATATGTTCAATAAAAAGACTTGTTAAGGGTAGTTTTAGGTTAGCTTGCGTGAGGATGATGTTTGCCGGTTCCTTATAGACCCAATTTTGACATTGACACTAAGGCAATAGGCAACAACGTGGATTAGGGAACTTAAAATACGGTATTTGCGATTTTGAGCTAAATCCGTATTCCTTGTCCCTTGTCCTTCCATTGATGTTTCTTGACCTTAGCCTTCGGCAAACCACTTGCAATCCGGTCACGATTAGGATTCACCGCTATCGTGGTAGGATAGGATGTCTAACGGAGCGGAATTGCGAGTGGTTTTCATGGAGTTTCAATTGCAAAGTTAAGGTTTTAGCATAAACATCTTCTAACAAAAACTAACCATATTCTACTCTTAACAAGTAAATCGATTACTCACACATATTTACGATACCAAAATAGAAAAAGAAAAGAGTAAGGCAACATAACCAAAATAGCAAGAAAAGAAAAGTTAAAGTTAGAAAGTTAAGACCCGGTCAATTCAATGTGCAAATATCTTCACTTGTTCTTTAATCCCGTATCAATATGAAATCAAAATACCAAATTTTGAGGTTGCAAGCTCACTTAAAAGATTGCAAAATCAAAGTAAAGCAATGATTTCACAAGTTCAAAGTATGTAGAAAGCAAGACATATGTAATGAAATGAGAACTTTATTGAATTTCAACAAGATACAACTAATCTTGAAGTCAAGAACCTAAATCTTAAGCTTGCAAGTTCAATGAAGAAGTTGCAAGGTCAAGAAAAATGGGCAAGAGCTCAAGAGTTCAAAGGAAAAGCAAGTTACAAATTACAAGTGTTCTAAAGAAAAACTAGAGAAAAAGTATATCTCTCCCCTTGCCCATTGATATGGTATTTATAGGCTCAAAATAAAATTAAACAAGTAATAAAAATAGGATGATGTGGCTGCAAGGGATAGCCAGAACAAAAATGGGACTCATTGGGCATGGTGGGGCCGGCGAGATCGGTATTATTGAGCATGTCGCCGGGTCAATTCCGAGCAAGTAGGTTCGTGTTGGTGTGGTGGTCTCATGTGCACTCCGCAAGTCTACTGGCATTGTTTGATTTCTTTATTTCAGCTTGGGTTATACTCAGTAGTTTTGGAGGGAACTTGATGCTTCAAATCACATCATATCTTATAGCATTTATTACACATCACACTCACTTGTGCTTTGGGCATCCCCCACCTAGGTCCAAGAATTAAAAAGTTATGTGCACACTTGTATTGTGTTGGAACAAAATTGTGTACATATTTATTTGTTGCAAAAGAACTCTTTGGATATCGATCGGTTTGTAGTTCCGGTTGCAGTGTTGGCTCGCAACGTTATATCCGTGATTGAGTGTGTTTTCAGTGTTGTGTCACGGATACCTGTAATATGTATTTACTGAGCAGACATTGGTTAATAGTACCGATATATAACAAAACAGATAATGAATGAGTGGTACTGAAATGCAGTTTTCTGTGATAAACAGGTGTCTAGGGAAGTGTGTCTAGGAAAGTGGTTACTTAATTAGGCCCGCTATTTTCGGTAATTCGTATAGAGGATACCTTCCACTTACCTGGCCACAAGTGTTATAAAGAGGTGGTAGAGAATTGATCCTGCGGCTTGTCCTTTGGAAGTCTAGGAGCGGTCTAGTGCTTGACCTAGGTGACCTTAGTTTTAAGGTTTGCTTGTGCATTTTGTGATCTGTTGAGCCAACTCTCAAGTCCCACTTTCAAAGCAAAACAATCCAACTAGAGCTTAAATCTTTCCCCTTCCTCTTTCCTCTTTGCTTCTTATAATGGGTAACCCAAACAAACGAACTCTTGCCGAGCTTTGCTATCCAGAACCAGATATTTCTTGTTTTCATAATTGCTTTGGTCAAAATTCCGACTCTACCATGTCTTTAAGAGATCGGATAGAGCAAGCGGAAAGAAACAGTTGGACACCTCACTCCAGGTCCTATCAACCGTATCAAAATTCTACATCTTCTTATATTGATACTCCATTTAAAGCGTGTGAGGGAACTCCTAAACGAATGTCCATCGCTGAGCATATGGCGAGGGCTAAAAGCCAAAGTTTCAATCCGGTCAAACCGTTAGGACAACAAACACCATCACTTTCTAAGGAAGATATTGCTAATCATTTTGCGGCGTATATGACATCTGTTGCCAGTCGCCAGTCGCCAACCAACCAACCAATATCAATATTCTTCTTATCACAATATTGATCCTACTCCTCTCCAATTTTCACAACCATTAGATTCCTATCAATCCTGCCTGACTTTTACATCTTCTCTAGACAATTCTTCTAATCAGTCATTTGGGAGTTTTACCTATCCACAAGAATTTCAATCTTATTCTGAAACCCCTTACCGACCCATGTCTAGTCTTGAACGGACAGTAGAAGAATATCGGGTAGCGTCGCGCAGCCACATAGAGGAATTGAATGCGTCCATGGCCGCCTTCATACAACCTAACGAACGAGCAACTAGTTTACAACTAGATCAAAATTATTCAATGTATGATACGGCAATAGGACAAATTGAGAATTTGGGTAGTGAGAGAGAGCAGTACACCCTTCCAAATCAAACCTCCCCATCCCAAATTGAAATCCACAACTCCAATTTCACAAATCTATCGAGTACACCAAATGATTCACCAATTGAAGATAGAAAGTTTGATGAGTTGTGTGATTTTGTAGTATTTGATTTACCCGATTGTGAAGGGTCCATTTTAAGTGAAACCACACCCAATCCTTGTGATCTTTACACCTCCACTCTAGAACCGACATTGCTTGAAAACCATGCTTTTGATGAGGTGTTTGAGAATTTTAACTTTCACTTGATTGAGGATATTGATGCAGAGGATATTTTGGATGATGAACCCACAGTTTTGGATGAGTTTTTCTCACCAATTTATCAGGTCCTTTCACCTTCGTGTGAACATCATCTCGAACTATTAATTGTTTTTCCCGAACCCCATACGCGTCTAGAAATTGATGATAATGCATGACCGAAAAGCAGAACGATATTCAGCCTCCATTTTCCACATCTGGTTCAAAAATGCTTGACACACAAATTTGTTTACCCATTTCATCTCCCACTTTCTCTGGTTCTTCTTCTAATCTTCTTTTAATTTTAGCGAGTGTTGATGAATCACAATCCGATATTTCGAGTTCGATAATTCTAGAAAGACAACTTGATTTAGATACTTTTGAGAATGAGGTGGATGAGTTTTTCGAGTCTCCTACCTCCATAATTTTTAACAAATCAAGTGTGTTGAATTCTGGCACGACACTTATTGACATTGAAACGTTCAATCGGACCATTGATGAAAGTTTCGAAGATATTTTCGCCGACGAACTCGCATTCCAAAACGACACAGATTTTGTGATTAATCAACCTCCACCCGAAGAAGTAGAACTACCACCATTTCTTCTTATCCCATACGAGAATGTGACTATTCTTCCCATTCCTAATCATTCATATTCTCGTTTCCATTCACCATTATTGTTTCGTCTCTATCAACCGAGACGTAAACCATACCACCTCTTATCTTATCCCCACTTCTTCAAATCTCTTATCTTCCACTAACCAGTGCGTTACATCGATAAAATATTTGAATGGTTGGTGTTAACTTTTTGTCACGACCCGAAAGTACGGAACATGACCGGCACTTAGACTACGAAACGTCTCGAGGCGTACGTAATCTAAGTAAGCCGAAAAACCCAGAAATCCAAACCAAGAAAAGTAGTAGAGTGAAGGAAAACCAATTTAGATCAAGTAGTTTTAATAGCATAAGCCGAATTATGCCTTTTTTTTTAAAACATCAAATATTTCCTGAAAATTTCGGCAGAGTCTCCTTTTTAAATACTGGCCCCCAAACGGAATACCACATGAATAGTATACGAAATCAAAAAAAGGCATCCCCAAGCGGGAGCTAGCTCTTCGTCAATCGACGGTCACAACCACACAAGAAATATAATATACAACGCCAAGGGCGATGATCAAAACTCAAATAGAAACTCAAAACAACAAGAAATCCACAGAAATACAACGCGCGACTCTAAGGTCGAAAGAATAAACATCACTGGTCTCTATCTCAAATAAATACATGTTTGGTTGATGGAATCTCTAGATACAACAGGATAATAGTATACAAGGTATAATGATGGGTACGATACAAATAAACCCACCTACTAGCAAATCACCCGGAAATGGAAGTAGTGCCAGCAAAGCCGTAATGAAACCTGTACGGCGAAACCTGCAAGAACTGTGGCACAACGGGGGTGAGTTGCCAACTCATGAATAGAAAAACATCTATGAATAGAAGTGCATGTATGACGCAATCCTAGGTCATACGATCATAATATATCCTCAAATATATATAACATGCATCCTAACAATGATTAGGGTAAATATCTAACCCGAGTGTAATCCCATGTTCCCGTGTCAGTGCCTCAGGTAGCGATATAACATATGGATGATGTATGAATGCATGAAACAGAATGCATGTACTGAATAAAGCTACTTTCATAAATCAGTGAGATTTCTGTATTTTAAATAGGAGGTACCATAAATGAAATCAGCATAAAACAGTGCCCAGCATCGACACAAAACAAGTATCCAAATATCTCGATATCTCTGTGTCACAATCTCTGTACCTCAATATCTCAAAATCTCAATGTCTCAATCACAATATCTAGGGCGCCGTCATTCCAGACCGGCCCCTACCATCCATCTCAAGACCACGACGGTATCCTCCGGATATCCGACGCGTCGGGAAAAATCACCGGTCGGCAGTGCTCCCCTGCCAGGCTCAACATCAACAACACGATTCTCTTGCCCCGGGGTACCGCACCGGGCCCACCATGTACCCGAAACGGTTCCTCCACTCCTCGAATCGGGTCTCGAAATCCATCAGCAAACTCATGGTGGACGACTCATACATCATGGGAAAACCACACTTTTTATTTTAAAAGAGAGAAAAGGTTTATTTATGTTTTTGCTGTTTTCCTCCAAATCCAAGAAATCTCATGAAATTCGAATCCAAGTCATCAATAGCATGTAAACAGTGAATATAGGCATAAGAATCCATGAATGCGACACAACAGTGAATAATAACATGCATGAAGTAGCAGGCAATAACTACAATGTCTAACTAGCATATAAGGCAAGTACACTAATATCATGTCTAAACTATTAGCTAACAACCTATGTCAAATGAAATATTATTTTCTAAAGTGTTCGTGACATGGCAATTACCGATGAAGATGTGTGTGAGCCGGCAAGTAAGTGTACGTGGTACATACGCGTCATCGGTAATGGTGCTGGTGTCCTAACAGCATGATATTAATAATAGGATATGAATCATAATATAAGCATGCGATGCGGAGCGAACAACAATAATGAGCGGGAGCTAAATACTAAACAATGATGCCCTTTGAAATAACACGAATCGTGGGGTTTTGAAAATAAGGGCTACGGTGGTTTTAATAAAGGATACGTCTTTTGAAATATCCGTAGGATCCCTTGACCTATCTTTTAAAATACCCACGATCCGCTAGTTTTGAAATAGGTAGGAGTCTAATCTAATCTAACAACTACACTAAACTATACGGCTGAACTAACAAGCTGAACTACAGGTAAGGAAACCGCCTATCCTCTGAGTCGATACATATACATACCTGTATATGTATAGTCGGTGATCCCGCCTCAATAATATCATATTCGATACCATATCTATAATCAGGAATCCCAAGTCAAGAGTGCGGATCAATCATCAATATATAGCTCGTACGTAAATCCGTCGTACGGCATCCCAAATCTGGGTACGGGTCAATATCACATTCATCATACTATTCACCTGGTATCCTCTTTATCAAATATCATGATCGGGATACCGATCTATGTCTAGTACAATACTGATACCGCCTAAGTATGCATGGACGTGTGTGAAATACTACATCAAGGACCCGCTACAACGTCATGTCGTATCTCAAATACGAATCCTGCCATATCACCGAATTCACAACCTCAATATAAATCTCATCGACTCATCTCAAACCCAAGTATCATCCTCAAATCCATATGTGAACACATAGTCCCATACCCATGTGAACACATAACTATATATTTCCGTATAAGTACAAATGAAAGAAGAAAGTATGCAAGTATGGGTTGGTGTGTGCATGTGTGGTGCGACCACTACTCTAGGGTTTCGCGACACTAAATATCCAAGAACACCAAATATCCATATTATCATCAATATACTCAAACAATATATAAACAATATATATATGTGTGTGTATACGTATTCGTATACATCACCACGAACTGCGGGGGTGCTATACGCCATCCACCCGACTTCTCCCCGTAGATATAAATCTACTCACCTGGTCCTCGCTCGCCGGTGCCGACGTTGCCACGCGCTTGCTTGTCGTCTTGAAGTCCACATGGGTACCTACATATCATAACGCACCGTATCGCATTATAATTCGACTCATGACTAAAACGACACACGAATCTCATATAGGTCAAAACCTATGGCTGCTTTCACAAATCAACCCAAAAACCCTCGACGTCAGCGTACAAACGCCAAACCATCGAGAAAAACCCAAACACACTCATTTGCATGATCACAAGCACTAATTATACTATAAAATAGGTTAAAATTCATAAAAACCCTATACTCACTTTAAAAGGCATTTTTTCCGAAAATCTAGCAAGCAATTATTACCCGTTTTAGTACAAAACCCGGCGTTTAAACAATCTAGCGGCTATAATATTTATTAAATATCTTAAATAAGTGATAAAAACAATTTCCATAATTTAATCTCATTAAATTCCGTTTACCCCAAAATTCCAGTTTACAAAATACCCAATTTTTAACAATTTATAGCAAAAATGCACAAACAACAATTTAGCTTGGATTTTCATGAACTAAAGTACTAAACTACACTTTATAATGTTAAAGAAGTCATGAAAAACCTAATTACATTTTTAACCCAATTATTTAACCAATTTTAAAAAGTTAGTTAGCAAATTAGCGTAATTATCATAATTTTTAAACTAACAATTAACAACTAGCTACTAACTTTGTTTTAACAAGCCATAAGAGCCTAATACATTACACAACCATACACCAATTTCACAAAACCCTAACTTGCATTCAAACCCTTTCTTGAATTTTATAACTAACAAAATCCAACCCAAACTATACATGAAACACTAAATTAGCACTAATTTGAAGCCCCAAAAGCAAGTTAAACTCTTAGATTTGGTTTGTATAAAACACTAGATAGCAAAATAGAATAATTAACTTAATAATGGTGTGCTAAAAACCCTAGTTTAACTCAAACCATTCTCTTGAAGATCCTAGATGAAAATAACACCAATATTAACACTAAAACAACTCATTTAAAGAAATCTAACCATAAGAATTTAAATCGGTAAGAATTATACCTCTAGATCTAGAGATCTAGCAAGAAATTTTGACTCCAAAGATGGCCTCCTAGCATCCAAGATCCATGCAAGAAAGGTTAAGAAGAATGGATGAAGGATGGGCTTGAAATTATGAAGTTTAAATGGAATTTTGATGAGTTTGGAAGAAAAATGCGAGGGGAAATTTTGGGGCTGTTTACTGCAGGAATTTCGGCTGAGGAGGGAGTGGGGAGAGGTGTGGGGGAGTTGTGGAAAATAATCCAAGTCAAAGCCCCTCCCAAATTACCATAATACCCCCATCCAAAATAATATAATAAAGCCTAAACTGCAAAATAACAAAAAAGACGATTTACGGAAAAATACCAAATTTTCACCGATTTTCGGGAAAACACCAAAAAGACTTTTCTAGGCGTTACACTTTTGGTCTTTGTAAAGCTTTATATTGACCAATATTTTTAACCCCCCTCATAATTTTAAATGCTTAATACGGTTTCACTCAAGTTTGAGGGGGGGGGATATATTTTGGCTCTTGAAAGAAAATAAATTTTTACAAAATTATGAACCAAAAAAATAAGTTTGGGGGGAGAATTTTACTGTCATTATTTCTTGTCCCCTTTGATAACTTTTCCTCCCAAGTCTACAGTTTTTTTTAGCTTAACAGATGACATCAGTGATGACACTGCTGCAAACATGTTTGGGGGAGGTTTGCGCTTATTCACACATTATTTTGCATTATATTATATATAAGCACAAATTTTTTTGTATCATGAAAGTTTGAAATTGAAAAATTACATATGAAAGATAGGAAAAGTTTGAGAAAAGCAAGAAAATTAGATGTTTTCTTAAACGAAGCTAGTAATAAGTATTTATGAGCCGTTGTCCCAAGGGTTAGTAAGATGAAGGAAATTACTAATATGAGAATAAAAATAAGTCTGAAAATTAGTCCTTATTCTTGAGTCCAAACATTTGAACGTTAATACCTTACTATACGCACTTACACACATCTCGAAACTTGGGATAGTAGAGGATACCTTGAAATGCTCTTGTCTAAAATCCTTGGTATGAAGGAAAAAATATAAGTGGTGAAGAAAAAAATGAACACCGGTTTTGTAATTACTTAAGGCAACATAAAAAAATATAGCGAGGGTACTTTATTACCTAGTGCCTTAGACCAACTGGTTTGGGAGCCACTGCTAAGCCTTAGGTGTTGCAAGACGAGGAATTACGCCTAAATGAGCGAGCACATTTGGTAATTGGTCGGTTAGTACCTTAAGAAGTATTAACGGTCGCATGAAGAATGTGTGAGCAATTCCATCTAAAATATTCACCGACTATAAAGTACTTTGGAAGATGGACAACAGTATGATAGCTTGAATTGAATTCTCTAAGTGTAAGGATGTCTTTTACACACACGTAGGGGTATATGATCGATGTTTAGAAGAAAGATAGGGAGGAAGAATAAAGGAGATATTTTATTGAGGGATGACGTGATTTCTAACATTTTTTCACGACCATTAAGATAGGGCTCATAAAAACTGAAAAGCTAGTATAGTTGGAAACTCTTATTTTCAAGTTCTTTCTTTTATAATTCTTATCTTTGCACGTAACTTTCATCTTTTTTCTTTTACTATAGGATTTTGTGGGTGTAATCCGCTGAAAACCCTCAGGAGACAACACTCCTCCTGCTAGGGACACCTAGAGGTTTAACGGCTTGTTGCACGTGCTCAGTGCAATCGTGTTGCCTACGAAAGTGTGCTACTAAGGTTTTTCTTTTTCTTTTTCTTCCTCTCTTGAATAAATAGTTTGCCCGGGACGATCAAAGTTAAGTTTGGGGGTATTTGTTCAGTCGAAAATATCGCACTTTTGATATAACATTTTCCTTATTTTTGATAAATATTTAAAGGTGATTATTATAAATATGAAACATATGAGGGTTTATCTGTAAAAATATCTATTATCATATGTTTATATATTATAATTAACATTATAAAGGAAAATATATGCATATAATATTTATATAATATTTTTATTATGCATATCATATCAAATAAATTAATCAAGATTCTTTAAAAGATATAACATCATACAAATGGTTAGAATAATTTCTCTATAAATATTACTAATATTATTCATGGAGATATTGTGCAAGATTTGGCTTAGGTCAGGAGATCGAGATATCGAGATGTCGGAAATCAAAAATCTGCCGATGAAGTTTAATTAAATCATAAAATCAATACTGGCAAAGACTCTGAGAAGATATGAAAATTCCAGATATCACAACAATCTCCATGTGTCATTATAAGGTTATAGAAGAATTTTTATCAAATGATCCCTCCAACCCACCGCCCAACCGCAGTCAAAACATGCTAAGTGCGGCGGATCCGCGGCCGATATGAGGAGTTAGGGTGTGGGATTTTTTGGGTAGGATCGTCTCAACAAACCCTAAAACTTGGGATCTACGGTTTGTATTTTCTGTGACTATAAATAGGACCGAGGGATAAAATTAGAAATCATCACCTTTTACACGAAGCAAATCACCGTCAAAGAACAAGTGATCCACGACAGGTCCGCGATTCGACGTGATAAGGCGACGTGAGATTCGACGGAATATCTACTTCCTACGAGGCAGAGATCGAGAGCAAATTCTTCTTCCTATTGTAATCTAAACTTGAAGGTTTTGTAATTGTGAAATTTATTAATAAAGGTAGATCATTTAGATTAATTAGTTTGCATTTATTTTTGTATTTACATTATGATCTCTATCCGTTCTTCTTCTATCTCCATCATGCGCGAGTAATTCTCCGCTTGATAGGGTTCGTAGGATTAGGGTAGAACAATGGATGAGAAAATATTTTAACTTCTTTTATGTCTTATGAAGTTTATAAACTTTAGCAAAAGAATCGTTAACATCCTTCTCGGGCGCGCTACCAATTTATTGCTAGTCTCGACCGCGATTTGAGATTAGATTAACAATTGTTTTGTTAAGGGCTAGACATGAATAGAGATCAATGAAGGGACAAGGGTCAATAGTGGGGAAACTCTAGTTTCTTCCAATAACCCTAATTCTCATTCATCACTATCTATCTAGTTTTAAATCTATCAAAAGATAAAAGGAGTCATCTTTATTATTCATCCATGACTAGTAAATCCTAACGAACCCTGCAAGCCTTCTTTATATATATATTCTATATCTGTGTTTAACATAGATCTAGAATCTATTCTTCTTTCTTCTTTTATTCTATTCAACTCGTCTAAAGCAAGATTAAAAGTTCAATGCATCCCTGCGGATGACCTGTACTCATCTCGGCAAGTTACACGCGATACCGTTATAGATTGTGGTTAATACTAAAACACTCTTCAACAAGATCAATCAGCAGTTTTGCCGCAGGTGCCCATCTGTTTGCCGGTGGGACTTGAGTTGCAACCCTCGCCGTTTGAACTTCGATTGCAACATAGATCTTAAGAGAGCACATCACCATAATTCTTAGGCAGTATCACCTGATCATGGAGATGGTTGATCTCCAGGGAGATCGAGGTTTGGAGAGTAGACACAGAGGACAACAGCGCGGATCCACTCACAAAGGCCTTTTTCCCAGTAGAGACTTTTATGGGATGGTTGAGTATGAGATACTTCAACCACAGCTAGTTGTTGGGTATGCGATACCACAATAGATGGCCCTAGTGCAAGTGGGAGATTGTTAGTTATATGTATGCCCTAGAGGCCATTACTGTACATACTATGTATACTGTAATGGATGCCTGGACATATATAGTGAGGACTTTCTTGCTCGACATGATAGTATGCTATCTGGTTGTACTTTATCTTAACATGTACTCTGATTATCTCTATATTACATGTTGATAAAGCCCTTAGGATATGTACTCGACTACTGGGACTATGATGAGATCATACTAGTGGGGCCACGGTAGTCGATGAGTACATCCTATAACTGTTCCTAGTCGAGGGTGTTTCGAGACAGGGCATCGATACACCAGAGTAGACTAGCGTATATGCATCTTGACCCATATGATGGGCGATGGATGATCCCATATCCATTGGTGTTTGACATCAAGGATGGTGTACGGGTGCTCAGTAGAGACTGGGTACACTGTACGGACTCGCCGAGAACACCCAGATGGTATTATACCTCACGTCAGATGGCAGTTCTCCGGTGACACTGGTACAGAGTAGTCTGTTGACCCGAGATCGTCATAGAGACTTGTGTGATTCCCACTTTGCTTTGATTTCCATCATACCACGTCCAATAGGGCGTGCAAAAAGGTGGCTTTTGGGTACAGTCCCGAATCACATGGAGGCAATGAGCGATAGGAGGGGATTCGTCTCTCCCGGTATAGGAAGTTGATGTTGTGCTGTGTTCGATTGGCTATAACCGGAAATTCCTGGCCAGGGTTGCTGAGATTTACTGCTAAGTGTTATCAGTAGTTTCTCGAACTGTTATAGACCTTAAATCGACACGACTTATCGAGCTACTGGGGTCTGACGTTTACTACCCCTAGGCGAGATATGCGACATATCAGATGACGAGACCGGACTGTATGGGAGTGTTACTGATTGGATTCACAGGAGAATGTACATGCTTGCTTGTTGATCTTCTGAGCGCTCAATACCTGGGTAGCTGTTACGTTTAGCTGACCGCTTGCAGCTTGTGGGTGTTTGATATGATCATCACCTACTGCCGGCGTATTGACGATTCTTTAGAGTCCTACACAGAGGTTTCTTGGCTAAGGCAAAACGGAGTAGGGGCACATATGTGATATGTACAGGACCGAGGATAATGCGATATGAGATACCGTATTCTATTCTCGCGATATTTGATATCAGCCGGGTCATCGGATCAAGTGTTGATTCGATGAATCGGTACGGATCAATATTAGTCGGTTATATGCGATATAGCCGGATTGTCGGATCAAGTGTTGATTCTATAATTTAATGTATAATAATATATATGATATATTAAATTACATTAACTAATATTAGCTCGCTAAAAGATTCTTTTTCTCACTCGGGTAATACATTGATATATATGCGATATATGTTAAATGTATTATTTTATTTTGTTACAATAAATATTATATATTGATATATAATATTGTAACATGATATGATAAATAATGCAACATGATTAGTGGAAATTAAACAAGATTAGGGTTTGATTTGGGTTAATGTTTACTAGAAGTTTCTAGAAGTTTTTTATTTTGTCATGAAAAAGTTATTTTGTTATGACTCATCTTTAACCTAACCCAAACCCTACACCCTTGGTTAATTCTCTACAAAGGTTTAGCAACCATGGTTGCATTAATCATCATTATGTTCTTTGCATTATTCATCACAAAAGGATTTCATATTATTCATCTTCTTCTTCCTTTTTTCTTTTCATGAAAAAGCTTTCTAGCTTTTTCTAAGTGATGAAAAATGAGTGAGAATAAGAAAACAAATGAAAGCAAAAATCCCACTTCATCATCCTCATCTATCCTTGCCATTTAGATGAGGGTATTCACTTCATATTATGAGTGTTAGCTTGTGTTAACGAAACTTCAAGGTAGATCATCTTTGTATCGAAGATCGGAAGCAAGACTGCACCTTTCTCTTCGTGAATCCTCTCGAGAGTCCGGAACACGATGATCGCAGCGAAGGGACTTCAACACGGAGCTTTAGAAGTGAAGGACCGGATCTACAAAGGTTGTAATCCCTCTCACTTAGTGTTAAAGTGTTTAACATGCTAATTTTCGCCTAATCTCTAGTTTAAAGATCCGGCTTCGGGTTGTTCGGCACGGCTAAATTTTTAATCGGGCATGGTTGATGCCTCGTAGACCCTTGTGGCAGTGCCCAGCAACCCTGCAGTGGTATTAGAGCCAAGCTAGAGCTTTAGGCGAAGTCTAGACGAATTTTAAAGTCTGATCGAACTCCGAATACCCGATATTAACCCCTCTCTGTACATTTTTCAAAAATGTGATATTTTCTGAATTAAAAATGCTCAGAAAAACAAGCAGGAAAAACTAAGAATTACTGTGAAGTACGGTCTCTTGAGTCAACTATTTGACCGCGGAACCGCGGCCAAACTAAGGGTTTGGCGGCGGTTCCACGGCCAAAATTTTGACTTAGTCCCTGGAAATTCACATATTCATTCTTAGGTCCTTTATTGTTATTTGTTTCTGGAAATTTTTTAATTCCACTCAAGTGTTGAGTTTTCGAGGGTTGTATTGGGGACTCATTGATTCGATCGGATAATTTAACTTTGTTTAGTTTGTACGGGTAATTTTTAGAAACTGTTAAAAAGTTCGAACGGATATCAATAACTCACTTTTTCCCCAGTCGGAAATTTTTTCAAAAGTTGGATTTTTTCTCGAGTTTAAGAACGTTCTAAGTCATGCAATTAACGCGGTGGACCCTCTAGAAGACAACAAACCTTAACTCGATTATGTGACCGTCTTGAACTGCCTCTAAACCTTAGGGTTTATGGCAGTACGGCGTGCCACATGTGAGGCGTTGGCTTGACCCTTCTACGGCTGGACCATTGGTACTGTGGCATATGATGGATGTTTTTAAACTGATTTCAAGTGTTGAAATTTATTGGGGAAATCTTGGGTGTTTGATTATTCGATCAGAAAGTTTAACATTGTCTATTTATCTGGAATGTGATACAATATTTGGAATCCACAAGTAGTTATGAGATAACTAATTTGAATGTTATAAATCTAGCAGTTCTGTCTCAGATGATCGGTTGCCACGGAATTTTGATGTGATCAAAAGTCCATCGCAATCACGTAGCGTACGCGGATACTCGCCGGGTAAACTTAATAGACAGCCACGCCCCATAGCCCCGACCAAGTGACTGTAGGAGAACCCCGTCGCCAAAAGCATCCGTTCGGGTGCTCGCCTTAGTGCACTTCGTCGACGGCATCCGGGGGTGCGGCCGTCTACTAAAGTTTTCGACGAGCATTCGACCAGGTTGTCGGGAATCTTGTTGAATTGCCCGACTTGATATTGAAAAGGGTTTTCGATAATGAGACTAAAATGCGGGGTTTATAATTGTTAGGCATGCGATGTCTAAGGAATTCATTTGGTTAGGCATGCGATGTCTAAAGAGGTTGCGGATTCCAACTGTTGTAGTTTTACACTTTCTTTTCTGTGACCGTAAGCGTAGTATGTGGTGTATCGCCGGCTTCGTTGCTATACATCAACGACAATCGGGATACGCATACTTGCTTACGTTGATGATATGAGATATTATGTGTTACTGTGATATGTTATATTGGATCGTCGCGTTTTGAATAGCCGGGGGTTTTATGTGAGATGAGAGTTTTTCTTTTTCATTCATGTAAAATTCATTTGTATGTAATATTCTTTTATTGGGGCACTTCCGGGCTGAGGACGATGTCACCGTTGTATATTATTTACTTTTCCGCATTAGGTAGACCTAAGGCGGGGAGCACAAGTAACCGGGTTCTAGGGTCCAGTGGGAGACCATCTCGAGGAGTCGAGACCGGGTCTCCTAACACTAGAATTGGCAGTGTTGCTTGCCGCTCTCGTAGGGGTCTAGGGATGTGGGTTTGGCTATTCATCGCGACCGTGGAATCCGTGTTTTATACAGGCTCGTATTGAAAACATGGACGTCCTATTATATCCAATTTTTTATATATGTTCTTCTGCTGCAATGTTCTGTGATGAGATCATATTAATGCCTGAGATGAATGTTTATATTATATATATATAAGATATATGTTATATTGCAGATTTCGTTTCAAATGTGATGCTTGTGAAGCATATTAAAATGGGACTTCATTAATGAGATTAATGAAACTAAAAGAAACCTAAGATGTTGTAGAAACTTGTTTAAAAACTGGTAGCTCTAGTTCTTGCTTTGCATAGCGGTGTTCCTTGTAGAACATCCAGCACCTTATTCGATAAGGAAAGAGCCGAGATCTCTTCACCGGGAGTGACCTCTTTAGTGAAACTAGCAGATGCTACAAACTCGGTTTGTCTTTTGACTGCTTCTATAGTTCTTGCTTTGCACAGCGGTATATTTGATATACCCTGCACCTTATTCGATGAGGAAAGGGCCGACGATCCCTTCACCGGGAGTGACCCCTTTAGCAAAACTAGAAAAGCCTCAAAAACACTCCATTTAAAATCACTCGATTATACAACGATATCAAGTTCATTACGCAAAAAGGCTTTCATAAAAACCTGTCGTAGCCCTCCGTCATTTTAGGAAGTAGAGTACTTAGTAATCGTGCTGCGTATGTCGACTTTAGTTGAGCCGTAGTGTACGGTAGCTAAGTGATGTCTTCCTATACAGCATATGACGCGATTAGTTAGGACATTCATGTGATTATGTCGACCATAGTTGAGGGTCATGTAGGGTGGGTCTGATTAATCATGAAATGACGGGTAGAACTTGACTAGTGCTTATGATATGTTGACCTTAGTTAAGGTCATAAGTACTAGGGGTAAAATATTATTGGGAATTTCAAGTGTTGAAATTTGCAATGAGATTGCATACCTTCTATGAGATAGTTGGATCCCGATACCCGCTGCGAGTAAGAGTTACTCCTGGGAGAGTTTTACACATTACAATTAGCCGATCAAGTAGGTGTCTAGAAAGGTGTTAACGGGGTTACGCCCCTGGGAAAACGAGGTTTACTTTAATAGGTTCGTGCGAAAGCATGGGGGACCTCCCTCAAAGTACCGACACTGGCCTGGCTGAAAGATTGGCGAACTTATAGCGTATAATTAATCCCGGCTAGTCTTTCCTTTTAGGGTTTGAAGGAAGATTTGATTAAAACAGTGGGAGACATCCTGATTAGATATATTAGATAACCAATCTAATCTTGCAAGAGCATACGCTGAGTGTTTTCTTCTCTCTCTCTCCAGGTAGCGACCATATCACGCCTTAATCAAGATAATAATATGGAAGAATTGACCAAACCCGCTTGTTTTACTGAGCTAGGGAACGCTGGTCCCGCTCCAACTTATAATTGTTATAAGACAGAGCAGGAAATTGGGGAATACCAGATTTCCCGTGCCGCCCAAACGAAGAAAGTGCATGCTGATGCATCTTCTTCGGGTGTGTTCATTACACAGAACTGTTTCTCAGTATCCTTTACATCCTGGGTATTAGATACCGGATCAGGATCCCACATATGTAATTTGTTACATGGGCTACAGATAGGTAGAGAACTGAGAACGGGTGATAAGTTTAATGAGATAGAATCGGTGCAAGTGTTGCAGCCAAGTCTGTTGGTCACTATCACCCTGTATTACCTGAATATATTGATTCTGAATGAATCTTATTAGATACCGAACCTGATATACAACATCATATCAGTCTCTTTATTAGTAAAGAAAGAATATAATTTTGTATTGTTGGATAATGTTTTGAACATTTCCTATATCAAGAGTTGATCGGTTCAGGCACGTTATCTAAAAGCATTGACGTTCTAAATCAAACTACAGTTCTTAGTATGAAGAACACACACAAGAGGAAGAGTTCAGAAATGAACGAATCCTTCTTGAGACATTGTAGACTAGGTCATATCAATGCGACCCGACTAGCTGAAGTTACATTAAGATGCATATTTAAATTTGTTTGAATTTACATCTTGTGAAACTTACCGGTCATGTCACAACGATAAAATGACTACAGCTCTGTTTATTGGAAACAGAGAAAGAGTTAGTGAACACTTGGGATTGATACATGTTGATGTATGAAAGTCCCCTGTCTACACATGCCAAGATCGGTTCTTTGTACTTCATTACATTATCTGATGATCTCTCAAGATTCAGACATATGTTCCTGTTGAAACACAAGTCCGAAGCTTTTGAGATATTCACAGAATATAAGTTAGAAGTAGAGAACCATAAACGGGGATAAGTATTATGTCCTTTGATGAGATCAGGGAGGAGAATACTTGAGCACGAAATTCCTAGACTATTCTAAAGGAGAATCAGATTCTTTCTCGGCATTACTCCTCCGTATACACCATAGCACGATGGTATATCGGAGTGGAGCAATAGCACCCTATGTGATATGGTATGCTCTATGATGAGTACTACTGAGTTTCCTATTTCCTTTTGGGAGTTATGCACTTGAGAAGCTGCATACCTATTGAATGTGGATTCAATAGTTTCCAACGAACCTCAGCCTCTCTGCCGATCTAGTAGGGTTCCTCATCCACCTGAGAGATACTTCGGTTTCTCTATGACAGTGGGAGCGAGGATTGCATCATGAGATGATGACCCAACTAGTTTCGAGCTGGCCATCAGGAATGGGACTCTGTAAGAATGGCTGGATGCTTAGCGATCTGAGATGGAATCCTTATACACCAACAAAGTATGGATTTTGGCTGCTTTATCTGAAGGGTTAAATCCCCATCAGGAGCAAGTATATCTTGAGAAGATTACTTAGTGTACATGGAAAAGTTGAGACTTTCAATGCTATGCTTAAGTCCATTCAGATCCTACTTGCCACTGCTACTTACCATGACTACGATATCTGGCGGTTGGGTGTCATGACTGCTTTTTTAAATGATATTTTAGAAAAAAGCGTCTATAAGTACACAGCCAGAGGGCTTCGTAGACAGTGGGAGCAGCGGAAACGTGTGCAAAATGTTTTATATGATAAAACAGGCATCGCGGAGTTGGAACATCTGTTTTGATGTGGTAGTCAAAGAGTTTGACTTCATCAAAATGGTAGATGAACCTTGTATATACAAAAAGGTAGTAGGGAGTATGGTGGTGATCCTCGTAGAGTACGTGGATGACATACTCTTGATAGGGAAGGACTTTCCTATGCTACGCTCTGTCAATCTCCGCTTATCACAAGGATTCTCGATATAGGATCAAAGTGATACCTCCTAAATCCTGGGTTTTGGATCTATGAGATAGATCTAATTGGATGTTAGGATACTCACTAGTTGTAATGAGATGGTATCAATCGATCCTGGGGAGAATCACCGGAAAGGTTCCAGGGTGATAAGGATGACTGAATGCCAGTCGCAGGCATTGTCTTTACCCTCAGTGGAGGGACGGTATGTTGGAAGAGTTCCAAGCTAGATACCGTGACATACTAGACGATTAAAGGCAAGATACATCGTTACCAAGGATGCTACCAAAGAGGTAGTCTGGATATATATAAGTTCATGAGATGAACTTCATTCCTACCATTGTGTGACAATGGAGTTGTGGCTTTAGCCAAGGAACTACCGTCCCATCAGAAATCCGGATATAATTCTTAGGCAGTATCACCTGATCATGGAGATGGTTGATCTCCAGGGAGATCGAGGTTAGGAGAGTAGACACAGAGGACAATAGCGCGGATCCACTCACAAAGGCCTTTTTCCCAGTAAAGACTTTTATGGGATGGTTGAGTATGAGATACTTCAACCACAGCTAATTGTTGGGTATGCGATACCACAACAGATGGCCCTAGTGCAAGTGGGAGATTGTTAGTTATATGTATGCCCTAGAGGCCATTACTGTACATACGATGTATATTGTAATGGATGCCTGGACATATATAGGGAGGACTTTCTTGCTCGACATGATAGTATGCTATCTGGTTGTACTTTATCTTAACATGTACTCTGATTGTCTCTATATTACATGTTGATAAATCCCTAAGGATATGTACTCGACTACTGGGACTATGATGAGATCATACTAGTGGGGCCACGGTAGTCGACGAGTACATCCTATAACTGTTCCTAGTCGAGGGTGTATCGAGACAGGGCATCGATACACCAGAGTAGACTAGCGTATACGCATCTTGACCCATATGATGGGCGATGGATGATCCTATATCCATTGGTGTTTGACATCAAGGATGGTGTACGGGTGCTGAGTAGAGAATGGGTACACTGTACGGACTCGCCGAGAACTCCCAGATGGTATTATACCTCACGTCAGATGGCAGTTCTCCGGTGACATTGGTACAGAGTAGTCTGTTGACCCGAGATCGTCATAGAGTCTTGTGTGATTCCCACTGTACTTTGATTTACATCATACCACGTCCAATAGGGCATGCAAAAAGGTGGCTTTTGGGTACAGCCCCGAATCACATGGAGGCATTGAACGATAGGAGGGGATTCGTCTCTCCCGGTATAGGGAGTTGATGTTGTGCTGTTTTCGATTGGCTATAACCGGAAATCCCTGGCCAGGGTTGCTGAGATTTAATGGTAAGTGTTATCAGTAGTTTCTCGAACTGTTATAGATCTCAAATCGACACGACTTATCGAGCTACTGGGGTCTGACGTTTACCACCCCTAGGCGAGATATGCGATATATCAGACGACGAGACCGGACTGTACGGGAGTGTTACTGATTGGATTCACAGGAGAATGTACATGCTTGCTTGCTGATCTTCTGAGCGCTCAATACCTGGGTAGCTGTTACGTTTAGCTGACCGCTTGCAGCTTGTGGGTGTTTGATATGATCATCACCTACTGCCGGCGTATTGACGATTCTTTAGAGTCCTACACAGAGGTTTCTTGGCTCAGGCAAAACGGAGTAGGGGCACATATATGATATGTGCAGGACCGAGGATAATGCGATATGAGATACCGTATTCTATTCTCGCGATATTTGATATCAGCCGGGTCATCGGATCAAGTGTTGATTCGATGAATCGGTACGGATAAATATTAGTCGGTTATATGCGATATAGCCGGATTGTCGGATCAAGTGTTGATTCGATAATTTAATGTATAATAATATATATGATATATTACATTATATTAACTAATATTAGCTCGCTAAAAGATTCTTTTTCTCACTCGGGTAATACATTGATATATATGCGATATATGTTAAATGTATTATTTTATTTTGTTACAATAAATATTATATATATGATATATAATATTGTAACATGATATGATAAATAATGCAACATGATTAGTGGAGATTAAACAAGATTAGGGTTTGATTTGGGTTAATGTTTACAAGAAGTTTCTAGAAGTTTTTTATTTTGTCATGAAAAAGTTATTTTGTTATGACTCATCTTTAACCTAACCCAAACCCTACACCCTTGGTTAATTCTCTACAAAGGTTTAGCAACCATGGTTGCATTAATCATCATTATCTTCTTTGCATTATTCATCACAAAAGGATTTCATATTATTCATCTTCTTCTTCCTTTTTTCTTTTCATGAAAAAGCTTTCTAGCTTTTTCTAAGTGATGAAAAATGAGTGAGAATAAGAAAACAAATGAGAGCAAAAATCCCACTTCATCATCCTCATCTATCCTTGCCATTTAGATGAGGGTGTTTACTTCATATTATGGGTGTTAGATTGTGTTAACGAAACTTCAAGGTAGATCATCTTTGTATCGAAGATCGGAAGCAAGACTGCACCTTTCTCTTCGTGAATCCTCTCGAGAGTCCGGAACACGATGATCGCAGCGAAGGGACTTCAACACGGAGCTTTAGAAGTGAAGGACCGGATCTACAAAGGTTGTAATCCCTCTCACTTAGTGTTAAAGTGTTTAACATGCTAGTTTTCGCATAATCTCTAGTTTAAGGATCCGGCTTCGGGTTGTTCGGCATGGCTAAATTTTTAATCGGGCATGGTTGATGCCTCGTTGATCCTTGTGGCAGTGCCCAGCAACCCTACAGCAGCTTCTCCTGCCAAGGGGTCGGTCTTTACAAGACTGACTATTTTTGCTCCCATTCCAGGCAAAATCACCAAGGTTGCTTCCCCTACTTTGAAGTCTGCTTTTGATAGGTTGGCTGTCCTCATTCAACGGATGTCGGTTTTTAAAAGGCTGATACGAGCAAATTCTGACCAATACAGGGGGCATGAGGAGGTCACCCCTGTGGCTAAACCAACTCTAATCACACGACATGCTCGCCGTCGTCACTGGCGCTGGGTAAGGAAGGCTGGGGGCAACTCCTCCTCTGGGCTAACTCCGCCAGCTCCGATGGTGGAAATCAATGCTGCTGTTCCGACTGAGAATAGCTTTGAACCGCTAAGAAGGGTGCGCAAAAACTTGCCAACTGCCGTATTGAAAAGATCTCCACCACCTGTGGATAATGCTCCAAAGGTGAAGCTGGAGCAGCCCCCTCAACGGCTGTCCTCTAAAATTTACAAGGTCTGGCGTCAAGCCCATGACTCTGTGATGGATCAAGACTATCTCTGCCGACAGAAAAAGTTGAAGGTTCGACAGGAGAAGGACTACTCTGTCAAGTCACAAAAAGCGACAACTATTTCAGTGCCCGCTACAACGGCCCCCTCAACTTCGACCGCCCACAAAAGAAGGAGGTCGGAGAAGATCCCTGCGTCTTTGGCAAACCACAAAGACACTGAATCTAAACGCCCCAAGTCTGGGGGCATGGCGGTGCACATTGTCTATATGGCATCCGGGAAAGAGGATAACCGTGCTTCGACGGGTCACCGACCGATCTGTAACAAAAGCCCAGGAGCAGCAACAGAAGCTTCAAGAAATGCTGACGCAAATGGCCACACTCACTGGGCCAAAAGAAATCCCGGAGGCGTCATCAGAGCAGCGCCGTGAGCAGGAAACTGATGCCAGTTTCTTCGTATAGTCCTCGAAAAGAAGGACAGAGAAGCGGCAGAACAAGCCGCCAACATAAAACGAATGGCGCTTCTCTTCCAAGACATGGTCGGGATGATGTTACAGCCGGATTCCCCAGCTGAAGACCCTCCGATCATTATTGAAGACGATAGAGGGGAGACATCGAACCCTCCTCCGGCTCTTTCAACAGCCAAAGAGGAAACCCTTTCCAAGGCTGCTCTGGATGACTATATTGCTCAATAAATACGAGCTCACCAGGCGAATGAAGTGGCCGGACAAGTCGTTAAAACTGGGCGACCTTATCCGGGCTGGTACCCGCCGGGATATACGATCCTCAAATTCCATGTATATAAGGGGACGGGAAATCCGCATCAGCACGTTGCTCAATTCAGAGCCATGTGTGGCAACAATGGAGGTGATGATAAATTGCTGCTCCGCCAGTTTGTTGGCAGCTTGTCGGAAACAGCATTTGAGTGGTACTCTAAACTCCCAAATGACTCTATCAAAACATTTACGGAGATAGAGCTGCTATTTACACAAAGATTTGCAAGCGCCAGTGAGCGCGTCCCGATCACTGCATTGATCAACGCCAGGGTAAGGCCAGGCGAAACGTGGGTTCAATACGCAATACGATGGCGAAACTTATGGTCGAAGTGCGAACAACGCATCGAAGAAGCGCCTACTGTAGGCATGTTCGTGGGCACCCTCGACCCTCAAGCGACCATCTCGCAATTCATGATGTTCTTCAAGCCGACGACTTTCTAGGCCTTGATTGACAAGTTGTCCCAAATGGATCAGATGGGTCACAGACCATCTTCTTCAAAAACGGATCCTCGGCATGAAAAGGGGAAAGGGAAAGCAACTTTCGTCGCTAATACTCAACAACAGCCGAGCAACTTAAAGCCGGTTGTCCGTCAAAACAATATGCGTCCACGCCCATCCCTTGAGGAGAGACTGGGACGTCCTTACTCGTTTCCTCAGGATAAAACGAGAAGACTGTTCGAGCTAGCAGTGCGCAACAGACTCATCAATCTGCCGAGTCCAAAACGTCCAATGCAGCCAGGCGATCTCAACAATCCTAATTACTGCCCTTACCATCAAGCAGTAAGCCATCCAATCGAATATTGCTTCATTTTCAAAGGCTGGATTGAGGACCAATACCAACAAGGAAAGTTCGCGTTATCCGAAAACTGGAAGGTGAACCCGCCACAGCCTCATGCTCCTAAAAAAATGGACACACCGGGGGCAACGTGTTCTTTTGTTGAAGAAGCTCCATGGGAGGTCGCTCTTTCAGCCAAAACGAAAAGTATGCTGAAGGATCTCCAAACGTGCCCGGCAATCAGGTGGAAAAATCCACTGGAACCCGAGATTGTCGAGAGAATGCTGAAACTGCGCCCAACTACAAAAATTGGTGGTGATAGTCAAAGTGCTCGCACCCAGCCGTCAAAGTCTTCGAAGAAGAAGAAGAAGACCCAAAAGCCCGTGCAGCCTGGTGACAAGCGCACGGACCTGCAAAAACAGATTGACGCGTTGGAAGAATATAATCAGAAGGCACGGACCCCAGTCACACTCTAAGAATTTCTCAGCCACGTCCTTGAGGACGGAGATGATGACAATGGAGAAGACTCGTCGGATGAATTTGAAGATTATGTGGCAAGCTGCCATGTGATCTCTCACTCGTTAATAAATGACGAAGAAGCTCCTTACACAGAGAAGCTGGGGGAAGATCCTGAGCCAGAACTTATAGGACCATCAGACGAAATGATTGATGCATTCCTGAACGAAGCCCGTCTTAAAAGCAAAGCTGATCGAGAGCGCGAGATGGCCATATTCGAGAAAGCCAAACGCCGGCGACTAGATAAAAGGGTCGAAACACTCCCACCGGATCAAAGTACATCCGACGCAAATGAAAGCAGGATCAAGACAAGGAAACGATTCGCCAAAGCCATATCGATGGGGATGAAGCTGCCCTCTTTCAGAGAAAATTCTCCTGGCGATATACATCTTGATGAAGCGGACGTACATCCTGACTTCTGCTTATATCATCAGAAGATCGCACATCCTACTGAAGACTGCAACTCCTTTAAGTGTTGGTGGCAAGGGTATGTCGCTCACAGGCAACACTTCAACATGACAAAGCGTGAAGCTCGTAGACAGCGAAAAAATGCGACAGATGAGCGTAAAAGAATTGCCGGCAATCGTCATAGGGTTGATCCCGGGGGATCGCGAGTTCTCACCTTCGGGAGCGACTCCGACGAAAAAGTAGCCCACGGTCCTCTCTTCAAGGAATCCATCTCTGAAACGAAAGAATTAAGGAGTTGCGAGAACATTCAGCCGTGCAATCGCACGCTTCCCGGAAAGAATCTCGGACCCGCAAACGAGGGATCGAATAAAAAGGATAAAGGGAAGGGAAGAACGACCTTCGTCGCCAACGCTCAACAACGATCGAGTGGCCTTAAACCGGTTGTTCACCAAAGCAACAAGCGGCAACCCCTCTATGAGAAGTTGAAACGTCCTTACTCATTTCCTCAGGATGAAACAAGGAGGCTGTTCGAACTAGCAGTGCGCAACAGGCTTATCACTTTACCGGAGCCGAAACACCAGCTACAACTGAATGATGTCAACAATTCTAATTACTGCCCTTACCACCAAGTATTGGGCCATCCGATCGATAACTGCTACGTCTTCAAAAACTGGGTTGAAGACCAGTACCAACAGGGCAAGTTCGCGCTGTCCGAAAAATGGAAGGTGAACCCACCACAACCGCATGCTCCGAAAAAGATGGATATGCCGTGGGCATCGTGCTCTTTCATAGAGAAAGCCCCATGGACCAAAAAAGTCCGTAAACTAGAAACTCGCCTCAAATATGGCAACGATAGACCGAAACGTCGTTAAACTAATGATGGACCACTATGTCCTAAAACTGGCTGAAGACCGAAACGTCGTTAAACTAACGATGGACCACTATGTCCTAAAACTGGCTGTTGACCGAAACGTCGTTAAACTAATACCAACCCGCGGCACTTTCAGGCTGACGTGGTAAAAAAACCGGTATGTCCATAAGAAAAATGGGCATGGATGAAAACTCGAGAGGGCTCCGTGAGTAAAAACAGCAGGACTGCCGACGAGCTTGTGAAAACCCGGAAGGGCACAATCTCGACAAAAAAAAACGGTATGTCCATAAGCTAGATGGGCACGGATGAAAACCCGAAAGGGCTCCGTGAGTAAAAACAGCAGGTCTACTGGCGAGAATTGTGAAAACCCGAAAGGGCGCAACCTCGTTAAAAGACACTTGCAAGGTCCTCTCGACCTTGTGAGGAGAAACCACCCGCGTGAGATCCTTACGACTCACAAAGGAAGCAACACACTTAGGAATCCCCACGACTCCTAAGGAGAAATTACACTTGCGAGATCCTCACGACTCGTAAGGAGAACCCTCTTATGAGACCCCCACGGCTCATAAGATTCAAAAGTCTTAAGTTACAGAAACCTGAACCTGTTCTTAAGCGCCCCCCACAACCTCCGATACTGTCTTACAAGCGGCTCAATGCTGACCCTTGTATACAATCCACAGGCGCGAATAAACATTTCCCTAACAAAGTCCCATCCGTGACTAGGGATATGCTTACACAGTGAATAGCCCTTGTAAGTCCTCTCGACTTATAAGGAGAAAGCACTTTTGTAAGATCCTTACGACTTATAAGAGACCATGTACTTAGGAATCCTCACGACTCCTAAGGAGAAAATGCACCTATGAGATCCTCACGACTTGTAGGGAGAAATACCTTTATGAGACCTTGACGGCTCATGAAATCAAAAGCCTTAGTCGACAGGATCCTAACCCTGTTTGCTAAGCCACCTTTGTTCGTTATCGACAGAGGCAAATGATGATTCGCTTCTGGAAATATCTCAGTTGCAGCGATGTTGATGCCTAAATCGGTATCAAATTCCAAGTCCTTTCATGGCAAATGATGATTCGCTCCTGGCAATCTTTCAGTCGCAGCGATGCTGATGCTAAGATTGGTATCAGATCCCAAGTTCCACATTCGCGACAAAAAAAAAATCAGCGAGCCAAAAATGCATATGAAATAGCCGAAATGATGGGGCAACTTTCAACGAAATCAGCAAGTAAAAATGTACGCATGCCAAATAGCCGAAATGATTGGGCAACTCGCAATAAAAAGCAGCGAGTAAAAATAAGATAAATAGCCGAAATGATTGGGCACCGCAAAAAATAGCCGAAATGATTGGGCAATCGCGACTTTCGCGATATAAAAGCTGAAATGATGGAGCATCGCGGAAAGAAATAAAAAGAAAATGAAAAAGTAAAACTTTATGCCCTACAGGTGATATTACATCAATCCTTGTATACAATCCAGGGGCGCAAACGAAGAGGGAATCATACTCCTCCTCCCTAAATTTTACCAGAAAAAGAAGCCTAATCTCGACGGTTCACGAACAACCTAGAGACAACCTCGACATTTGTCGCAATATTGCAGACACAATGTCAACAAACGAAGCAAAGGAAGATCCCTAGCTTCAGGGTCTCGACGTCAACATCGACAACTTGGAGATCACCAACGGCGTTTCTCCTCACTCCAACCAGATGCAGACGTGACGTCAATAACCGACCTCAGAGTCGCAACGAAACAGAACCATGGCAAAGTCCCTAGTTCCAAATCTCAATGGCCACATCTACAGCCTGGAGACCAACAACGGTGGGCCTCCTCATTCCAGCAGGACACAGATGTTATACCATCAAACGGAGCCACGGCATAGTCCCTAGTTCCAAATCTCGACGGTTCACAGACAACCTAGAGACCATCTCAGCATTCGCCTCGTTACAGCAGACGAGATGTCAACGACGGCGTTCCTCCTCAGTCCAGCAGGATGCAGATGCAACGTCAACAAAAGACCTCACGGTCAAAACAAAGCGAGTGACGGCAAAATCCCAGCTCCACCTCGACATTCGTCCCGTTACAATAGACGCAATGTCAACTACGGCGTTCCTTCGCAATCTAACAAGATGTAGACGCAGTATCAAAACAAAGTGGAGTGATGGCAAAATCCCAACTCCACCTCAGCATTCGTCTCGATATAACAAGACGAGATGTTAACAATAGCGTTCCTCCTCATTCCAACAGGACTCAGATGCAATATCACCCAACGGAGCCACGGCAAAATCCCTAGTTCCAAACCTCGACGGTTCACCAACAACCTAGAGACAACCGCGACATTCATCTTGATACAGCAGACGCAATGCTGGAAAATGAAGCAAAAGCCAAATTCCTAGCTTCAGAGTCTTGACGGCAACTCATATAATGCCTGAAAGACAATCGGAGATCATCTCGCGCCAGCACGGAGTGGTCACCACCTCGACGCTCGTCTCGATACAGCAGACGAGATGTCACCCCAGCGTTCTTCCTCCAGCAGAATTCAGACGCGACAATCAAACAAATGAAGCAAAGGCCAAATTCCTAGCTTCAGGGTCTTAACGACAACTCATATAAAACCTGAAAGACAATCGGAGATCGTCCCACACCAGCGTGGAGTGGTCACCACCTCGACGTTCGTCTCGACACAGCGGACAAGACGTCACCACAGCGTTCTTCCTCCAGCAGGACTCAGACGCAATATCACCCAATGGAGCCACGGAAAAATCCCTAGTTCCAAACCTCGACGGTTCACTAACAACCTAGAGACAACCGTGACATTCGTCTCGATACAACAGACGCAATGCCAGCAAACGAAGCGAAGTCCAAATTCCTAGCTTCAGGGTCTTGACGGCAACTCATATGCAACCTGAAAGACTATCGGAGATCATCCCACGCCAGCGCGGAGTGGTCACCACCTCGACGTTCATCTCGATACAGCAGAAGAGATGTCACCACAACGTTCTTCCTCCAGCAGGATTCAGACACGACAATCAAACAATGGAGCCACGGCAAAATCCCTAGTTCCAAACCTCGACGGTTCGCCAACAACCTAGAGACAACCGTGACATTCATCTCGATACAGTAGACGCAGTGCCAGCAAACGAAGCGAAGGCCAAATTCCTAGCTTCAGGGTCTTGACGGCAACTCATATAAAACTTGAAAGACTATCAGAGATCATCCCACACTAGCGCGGAGTGGTTATGACTCATTGGGGCTCTCCAAAATGGGCCTAACCTCAAGTAAAAAGCGGCATGGCAAAATTCCTAACGCTTGCTCTTCCGACGGTCAAACTGCCTAGGAGGATTGCTTGAAGACGTCTTGTCCAGCCCCCGAAAGGATCAGAGACACGACAGTCGCAAGGCTACTCGAACAGCAAGATTGCCTATCGAGGAATACATCAGCCAACGCGACGGTACGACGGACAAAACCCTAGTATCACAGACCCTAACGGACCTTTGTCGTAAAGAGCAGAGGTTAACTGTAACGTTAGGATATCCTTGCGAGAAATGCTCGATCCGTCTCGACTCGTAGGGAAAAGCCTTAGGCAATCGGGATAAGAACCGGTTTCTTAAGCTCTGGGGCCCTGCAAGTCAGTCCAAGATGGACTCTTGCATACTATTCACGGGTCACACTCTCCGAAGTCAAACATCGACAAAGAGGGAAACAACCACTTACAAGTCCTCCCGACTTGTAAGCGGGAAAAATTCTCTTGTGAGATCCTTACGACTTTCAAGAGAAAACACACTTAGGAGTCCTCACGACCCTTAAGGAGAAAATACACCTGCGGGATCCTCTCGACTCGTTGGGAGAAAAGTCTTTATGAGACCCTCACAGCTCATAAAGTTGAAAAGTCTTAGGTGGCAGATCCTAACCTTGTCTCCTAAGCCATCACTGCCCTACAAAGAGGTTAAGATGGACCACCTATGAGCCACACTTGCCAAAGCTACATGCCACTGGAATGGAGAACTTACTCATGAGCGTATAAACTACTTCACGCCAGAGTAAGACATAAAGAAATAGAAAGGTGCGGCTCATGGAGTTGAGAGTTTGGAACTATATCTCTTAAGAGTCGAGATTTGAGTCAATGATAAATGACGATGCTTGTGTCCGCTCGTTATCTTCTCAGATCAAGATTCTGAAAGTTATATACCAACCCGAAACTGGTCATACGCTATGCATAACTCTGCACTACTTCACCCACGTATATACTTACGTGGGCAAAGTAGTGGGGGGCGTTTGTTCCCGCCAAAAAAAAAAATTCTGCGCAAAGAGTTTAAGGTGTCAAATGGCAGCGATACGCTTAAGAAAATGCGAACCAGTATTTTTCGGGCTGTATTTTGACAAACTCCTGAATGAGAAACAGCTAAATTCTGATGATATTGGAAGCATCTCGAAAAACCCTTCGATTTGATATATTATGGGTTTCATAATTCATCCGGTATCAAAATTTATGAGCAAATATGCTATGCACTGTTCCCTGATTAAAAATCAGGAATTATCTCAATGAGGTATCACGTGCTCACACGTGATTAATGGTCACGTGTTGACACGTGATAGTTAAAACAGAAATAAAAACAAACGGCTGAAGAAGGACCCAATTGGGGGTCACGTGCTCACACGTGACCAATGGTCATGTGTTGACACGTGATAGTTAAAACAGAAATAAAAACAAATGGTTGAAGGAAATACCTCAATGAGATATCACGTGCTCACACGTGACCAATGGTCACGTGTTGACACGTGATGGTTAAAACTGAAGCATAAATAAACGTTGAGAAAATGACTCAATTGGGGGTCACGTGCTCACACGTGATCAAGGGTCACGTGTCAGCACGTGACTGGCTTCGAAAGCCTTACAGTTTAATAAAATTAAATTCTAAAAGCTTCTAAATCTTTCCAGATGGAAAAGGATTATGGGGACCGTTGGATTAAAGATCCAAGGGTGATTAAAAATCAGCAATTTATGGAAAAAATCTTAGACAAGGAAAGATTTCCCCTAAATCTCACCGAAAATAACAAACAGAATATCTTTGGATTTAAAATCCAACGGTGAATAAAATTCATTGTGTGATCTAAATGATCATATTAATTATGAAATCAATTAAAATCTTTCAATGAAAGATTCACAAAACAAATTGATTCTTTTCTTTCTCCTATAAATAGGAGCCAAGAAGAGAAGAGAAGGGATCGACCTTTTTGAGAGAAGAACAGAGAGAGGAGAATTTAATTCTCAAGAGAGAAGAAAAGAAAGGAGAATTTAATTCTCAACAAAAAAACCCTAGGTAAGAAAAGAAAGGGGATCAAAACTTCAATAAAGAGAATTTAATTCTCAATCTAAGAGTTTAACTCTTATACAAAAAAGAACTTAGTTCTTCTTCTGGTTGAAGATCTGCACAGAGCATATCTCCCCATGAGTTGAGAATTTAATTCTCATCGGGTCGAGATCCTGCCATGCAGAGCCTAAACTTAGAAGGGGAATTGAGTTTTGAGAATTTAATTCTCTCAAAACAAAACTAGGGTTTAACCTTATATGAGAATTTAATTCTCCCAAATTTACAGGAATTTAATTCCTCCAAGATAAAACTAGGGTTCAACCCTATATGAGAATTTAATTCTCCTAAAAATATAGGAATTTAATTCCTTCAAGATGGATAGAACTAGGGTTTAACCCTATATAAGAATTTAATTCTTTTACATATATAGGAATTTAATTCCTCCAAAACAAAATTAGGGTTTAACCCTATAGAGAATTTAATTCTTAAAGATAAAGAGATCTTCATGTATGCAAAAGAATTACGGTCACGTGTCCCCACGTGACCCCTGAAGAGATCCCCAAAAATGAGAAGGAGGAGAGCTCAGAGGCAACGCCTCACGTGCTCCACGTGACCCCCGAAACACAGAAAGAAAAAGCAAAGGAAATATGAGCTTTGGGCGCTCTCACGTGTCCCCACGTGACCCCTCAGCAAGTGCTGTAATTATCGATGCATAAATCCCCATCACGTGCCAACACGTGATGCTCTAAAATAAAAATAAAAAGTGTTTAACACTTAATTTCAGAACGAAGAAAAGCGATCTGGTCCCACTTTTGGGCGCTCTCACGTGTCCACACGTGACCTCTCTTTCTTTAGTGTTTAACACTAATTTGGGGATTATATTTCCAGTGTTTAACACTGATTGTTTCTAGTGTTTAACACTAAATTTAAGATTATATCTCCAGTGTTTAACACTGATTGTCTTTTAGTGTTTAACACTAATTTGAGAGTTCTACCTCCAGTGTTTAACACTGTTGTTCTCTAGTGTTTAACACTACTTTTAGCCAAATTGGCTAATTTTCTAGAGGCAAAAGTCCCTCCTCCAAATGAATCTCAAAATTGAGGAAATCAAAGACAAAATGTTGTCAGAGCCCCCAAACCTCTGTTTAGCACTGCTGAATGATGAGGGGCTGAACCCAGACAAATGTCTAATGGCCCAAAGGGCCAATATTTCAAACATAATTGGACTTAGCCCAAACTGGCCATAAGTCCTCAAATCATCTTGAACTGAGCACATCTGCTCTTTTAATCAACTCATTGGTTCAAGGGTACATCTCTGAACTCCTCTGATATTTTTCATTGTAATCCTTCAACGTCTTCAGAGAGGTGATGGGTCCCGACAGTCATACATTTTATGGACCACTATGTCCTTAAACTGGTATTGGACCACTATGTCCTTAAACTGGTAATGGACCACCATGACCTTAAACTGGTCATTGACCGCAATGTCCGTAAACTAAACAATTGAGTCCAAATGCTCTCTTATTGGATCTAAACGATCCTGTTAAGTTGATCTTAGTCTGAAATGAGACTAACGTATCCTTAACAAACGTTTAAGTTGATCTTAGTCTCAAATAAGACTAACATATCCTTAAACCAACCCCCAAATTCAAATCTAAGAATATACGGATTTGGACTAATCCACACCCTACGAGCGACAACATAAATTAGTCTCCGTATACGATCCACGGGCAACCAAAAACAAAACAAACACCCACGACGCGAAGTGACCATCTGGAGAAGGAGAAAGTTGTTATCGCGATGCGGTAGCGTAATTAACTGCAGGGGCTTGCGCCTGCAGGGAAGAGCGTCCCCACAATCAAAAACCCCTCAAACGAGGGGGAATCTGACGAAGTCTGCTACATCAGCCGCATCTATTTAAACCTTCGATACATGGTGCCATAAATCAATTTGGCATCTTCGTAGAGGTGGACGGATAGCACCAATTAGCATCTGCCCCGAATTTCAGGCAAGACGTTTGTCTTGCACGTCTTTTGGAGGGGAACACTCCCTTAGTGGTACTGCTTCTGCCCAGTTGGAGAAGTAGTCAGTCATTGCCAGTATGAACCGATGTCCTTTGGACGATGCCGATTCAATAGGGCCAATTATATCGGTTCCCCACATTTCGAACGACCAGCTAGCCACTATAGGGTGTAGCGGATTTGGATGTTGGTGGATGAAGTCCCCGTGAATTTGGCACGAGTGATACTGCTTCGCATATTCGAGGCAGTCTTGAATCATTGTGGGCCAATAGTAACCCATTCTTTTTATCTTCAGCTTCATTTTTGGCCCAGCTTGATGAGAACCGCAGAGTCCGTCGTGAGTTTCATGGACGACTCTCTTTGCTTCTTCTGGTCCCAGGCATCTTAGCCACAGACAGTCGAACGATCTCTTATATAGAGTATCATTGATGAAGGCGAAAGACAAAGCTCGTTTCATGAGCTGATGTCTAAACGACGCATTTTTGGGCGTTCGTTGGGATTTGAAGTAGTCTATGAAGACTTCCCTCCAATCCTTGACCTTTTCTTCGTCCTTTATTTTAAAGGCTACTTTTTCGGTCGCTTCTTTTCCTTCGGATGGATCTATTAGGTCTTCCGAAGATATATCTATGGGCGCGAGCACCCTGCGGCTTTGCACAATGATCTTTACCTTATCGAGGTCTTCATCGGCCAGTTCCTTAGCCAATTTGGCCAATGTGTCTGCCTAGCTGTTTTATGCACGCGGTATACTCTCCAGTATGTAGAAGGGGATTTGTGTCAGCAGTTGCTGCACTCTTTCGCCATATTTTATCAGCTCTGGCTTGCATGTCTGATAGTCGCCATTTACCTAACTAACGATCAACTGGGAGTCTCCATATATGAGGAGGTCTTTGATTCCCATGTCGATAGCGATCTCAAGACCTGCTATCAAAACTTCATATTCAGATTCGTTATTAGTTCTTGGCTCCATTGAGGAGAGGGCATAACGTAATATCCCTCCTTGTGGAGTCATGAAGATAGGGGTGTTTGTTGGGGTAAAAATTTACACCCCCATTGACCGAGTCAAAGTCAAGGTCAACCCCAAGCCAGGTGGGCCCAAGCCCAGGTCAAGCGGGCCCATGCCCAAGTCGAGCCCGCGGCCAGCCTCCTCCATGCTAAAATATAGATCATGTAATAAATAATTTTCATGTAATTTTTTATACATGAATGTATGCAAAATGGGCATAAGGCCAAATTTTTGTAAGCCCATGGCTTATGTGCAAAAATGAAATGGCACATGAGCCATGGGATAGGCAAAATGCCATTTTGTGAAGCCCAAGGGGCTATGTGTAAAGTGTATAGCCTATAAAGGCAAAGATAATGAAATATCCCAACAACTTTTTCTCTCTCCAAAAAAGTTTCAGATCTGAGATCTTTCTTCCTTCTTCAAGGTTCCAAAACCTTCTTCTTTCTTTTAAATTAAATCAAGAGTTTTACTCTTCTTTTTTCAAAACAAAATAGTTTTTCACCACAAAACCCACAAAGGGGAACTTGGATCTGTCATCAGATCTCAAAAAGGAGAGATTTTGAGATCTCACATCTCTTGATCTTCAAGTTCTAGCTTAACAGAGGAGGAAGAAGAAGAACATCTTTCATTAAACCCCCAAAGAAAAGAATACACTCAGGAGTCCAACTCTTCTCTGATTTCTCTTCAGAGAAATCTTTTAGGCTAAAAGCCTCTTTTTCTTGCCGGCGCTCAAGCGCAGAGCGCCCACGTGCCGACACGTGGCGCTCTTGCGCTCCAGCGCAAGCGCTCGAGCGCAAGTCACCCCGGTGCCGACACGTGGCGCGCTTGCGCTCCAGCGCAAGCGCTCGAGCGCAAGTCGCCCCCGTGCCGACATGTGGCGCGCTTGCGCCCAAGCGCTCAGCGTCCGAGCGCAAAGCTCCCACGTGCCGACACGTGGCGCGTTGCGCTTCAACACTCTGCGCTCGAGCGCAAAGCGCCCACGTGCCGACACATGGCGCGCTTGCACTCAAGCGCCTAGGCGCTGGCCCCATGCATCCTTTGGATGTCTTTTTCCCCTTTATTTATATATACATGTATATATATACAAATGTACACATACACATACTCCACGACACTGTCTCTGTTAGAAAAAATTTCTAACGGGGCGCTGCCCCACACCCCGCAAGGGGGCTGCTAGCCCCCTTGACCCCCAGCCCGCTATCCGGGTAGCGGGACCCCCGTAAAAACTCTGCGTGGCTCCCGATATATTTAAACACCCCTTCCAAAACAACACACGCGCACACTGCACATTGAGTTCGCATGACCAGTTTAACCCGTCAATCGGAGGTTCCCTCGCTCCAAAGGCGAGAGGTAATTAACGGCAGCTTAGTCCGCGGCTGCCGGAGATTCGGATCCCCACAATCATTAAACCCCGGCCTACCCTAGGTAGGGGGAATCTGTAGTACGCCTGACAAGCGCGCGCGTATTCCCATCTCAATTTGGGTGACGAAAAACACCCTACAGATTCTGGCACGCCCGGTGGGACCAATCTCTCCTCCCATATTTCGGGTCAAGCGTTCATGCGAACTCAATCAATATACATACCTGTATTTATACTAAAAATAATGCTTTTTCATGCAGATTTTCAAGCAATCACCTTCCGACGATGTCTTCGATGATGAACTCAGCTCCCGTCTCCTACGCGATGAGGATAGACTCTAGGACGGTCCTTCCGGCCAGTCTCGGACGACAATGGGAGGAGCCGCTGCTACCATTCGGCTCTATTATGTTCATGCCAGTTGGCGCCATCCCAGCTCCTCAAGCCCCGGTGGCAGACAAACCGGTCTCGAAAGGCAGGAGACCAAATGTGGTGATCTCAAGGGCGCCCCAACCCAAACACAAGTCGGTATCTGAACGACTTTCCTTGGCCCCAGCTGGGGGCAAGGCCATCAACACCAACAAAGCTACAACGCGTCCCGAGCAAGCTCCAGCGGCGCCCCTGACAAATGCTCGATCGGGTGTCTTCCCTAAGCTCCCCGCTGATCAACTCACAATGTCTTCCCGGGCAGCGGATGCCCGCCAAGCCTTCAAAATTGAGAAGCTGAGGGAGAAAAGGCTCAGATATAGAGCCAAAAAAGGGCTAGGGCTCCTACCAGGCTGAACCTCATGAGGTTCGAAGAACAGGGTTACCCCGCCGAAGATGAGGAAATGGCTGGGTATGTGGTCCACACTGTCTACACGGTGGGCACGCGCAGCAAGAGCAAGGACGGGGCTACCACATCTCAAACCCAATCTGGCTTGAATGTGGTGGCCGCTTCCTAAGAACAGACGCCTCTACTGGGTGATGAAAACCCTCTTGATGAGGATGATAGGCGGAAAGACCCTTCGGTCCATGAGGAGTCAGGCTCGGAAAGCGAAGAAGAGCCGACTTTCCGCCCCAGGACCGCGGAACAAGAGCTGCTTCAAGAGCTCCGAAAGCAGCTCAGAAACAAAGACAAGGAGATGGACAAACTCTACTCCAAAATCGATGACTTGACGAATGTCGTGATGCAGCTCACGGCCCGACTTGCCTCTCAGCCGCCCAATCAAGCGGAGGGCTCTGCTCGTGAACCGGGAAATGATGTCCCAAAGCAGCCGATGCCTATTCCCTCAAATCCAAAAGTGGGCGAACTACATGAAAACCAGTCGCATCCTATCTCGGGAAATGTCTTGGCTACCGATGATAGTAGCCCGCTAACTCAAGATCAAATCATGGATTTGGTTGCCAGCAAAGTCAAAACATTGGTGGCCGAAGCCGAAGCGCAAAATGATATCAGCAGTAGTGGGAGACCATATCCTGCTCAGTATGATCTGGTAGAATTTCCCAGCGGCTATGTCATCCCCAAATTCGGAAGATTCGATGGGACGGGAAATGCGAATCAGCATATCGCCCACTTCAAAGCCTCATGCGGGAATACTGGGGGCAATGATGCGCTTCTCCTCCGCCAGTTCGTTAATAGCTTGACCGATGTTGCTTTCGACTGGTACGCGAGCATACCGGATGGCTCCGTCACAACTTTTGTCCAAATGGACTCTCTGTTTCGGCAGAGGTTCGTGAGCGTCAGGGATAAGATTACCATTGCCGAGCTCGTAAGGACCAAGCCTAAGAGCGATGAAAGCAGCACGGATTTTATAACCCGATAGCGCAATCTCTCCGTCAAATTCGAACCGCCAATAGAGCAGGACCAATCTGTCAGTCTCCTCGTCGGAAATCTCAACAATTGGATGGCCCCGTTTTTATGCACCGCGGGTCTCAAAACATTCCAAGAGCTGACCAGGAAAGTCCAGATGCTGGAGCGCTCGAAACAGGAGTCCTCCTCGGATTCTCAAAATAACAATAAGTCCTGGAGAAACCGAAAGGACGATAATCGCAAAGGCGGAAACTCCGATGATTCTGAATCTTTCAACACTTCGGCTAACCGAAATAAGCAAGGGATGAGCGTACCTAGTGCCAACCAGCCTCGAAAGCCAATGTTCGGAGAGGGAGGAGAATCTCCACTGAAAGAGAAGCTGGATAAGGTCTATTCCTTCAGAAGGGACAAAATCCGTAAAATATTCAAAGACGCCCTGAAGAACGGTCTACAACTGCCAGAGTCGAAAAGACCGCAGGAAGCGAATAGGACCGACGACCCCAAATACTGCCCCTATCACAGAGTGATAGGTCATGCCATTGAGGACTGCTTCGTCTTCAAAGATTGGTTCGAAAAGCAATACAAGGCAGGAGAGATAGAACTGTCCAAAGGCGTGTTAACAAACAGTCAAGCTGCAACCGCCAATTTCATACAAATGGAGACCGAAGTTCTTCGTGAAACCGATTCTCTCAGACATTTGCCTTTCTCTGAAAACAATCGACCACCACGTCATTAAACTGGGAACAGTCGACCTCTAAGTCGTTAAACTGGGAATGTAAAAAAAAATAATGTAAATAAAAAAAATGTGTAAATAAAAGGAAAATCAAGAAAAGCCGAAATGATGGGGCAACCGCGAATAAAAGCCGAAAAGATGGGGCAATCGCGACCTTCGCGATAAGAAAAGCTGAAATGATAGAGCAATCGCGGTAAAACAAAAAAAATGCAAAAACAAAACAAAAAAAACGGCGAATGATGAGTCGCTCCTGGTACCAGTGCAGCGATGCAGACGCCAACAAAAATTCAAATTTCCAAAATTCTTCCTGCCCTACGGTTAGTCCCCAAATTGACTGACGTATACAATCCACGGGCTCAAATAATTCTCATCATACTCATGCCCCACCGTAATCACCAGTTACGCGGCTGGTCTCCCCCTTTGAAATTATGCTCCATTGAGAAGACCCACTCATGTGTCCTCACGATATATGAGGAGAACAAACCTTTGTGGGATCCTTACGACTCACGAAGGAAGAACACACTTAGGAGTCCCCACGACTCCTAAGGAGAAAATACACCTATGAGATCCTTACGACCCGTAGGGAGAATTTGCTTTTATGGGACCCTCACGACCCATAAAATTGAAAAGTCTTAGGTGATAGGGATCCAAACCTGTCTCCTAAGCCATCGCTTCCCAATCCCCAAGTAGCGAATAATGAGTCGCTCCTGGTACTATATTCCAGTGCAGCGATGCAGACGCCAACCAAATTCCGAATCCCATACCCAAATGGCGAATGATGAGTCGCTCCTGGTACCATATTCCAGTGCAGCGATGCAGACGCCGACAAAATCTCGAAATATTTTTTCGGCCCTACGGTCTGGATCATACATCCTGCAAAACCGTATACAATCCACGGGCGTAAAACTATCCCAATCTCTCCCAAGTCCTCCCGGGGCAAATGATGAGTTGCTCCTGGCATTATTCCAGTATAGCAATGCAGATGCCAAACAAAAAAAAAACCAAATCCAAATCCTCTCGGGGCACAGATGAGTTGCTCCTGGCATTATTCCAGTGCAGTAATGCAGATGCCAAACAAAAAAAAAACCAAATCCAAATCCTCTCGGGGCACATGATGAGTTGCTCCTGGCATTATTCCAGTGCAGCAATGCAGATGCCAAACAAACCAAATCCAAATCCTCTCGGGGCATATGATGAGTTGCTCCTGGCATTATTCCAGTGCAGCAATGCAGATGCCAAACAAAAACCCCAATTCCCAAATCCTCTCATGACAAATGATGATTCGCTCCTGGTACCATATTCCAGTGTAGCGATGCTGATGTCAACCTAAATCAAATCAAACCAACAACCTCTACGGCGGAATCATGCTCTGTCCCAGAATGCACCCCGTGTCGAAATCATGCTTCGCCTCGGGATATCTACCTTCCCTGCCGGAATTATGCTCCGCCTCGGAATCAAATCAACCAGCAAGCTCTGCGTCGGAATTATGCTTCGTCTCAGAATGCACCCCGTGTCGAAATGATGCTTCACCTTGGTGTACCTGCCTTCCCTGTCGAAATTATGCTTCGTCTCGGAATCAAATCAACCAACAAGCTCTGCGTCGGAATCATGGTTCGTCACAGAATATGCACCCCGTGTCGAAATGATGCTTCGCCTAGGTGTATCTGCCTTCCCTGTCGGAATCATGCTTCGGCTCGGAATCAACCAACGACCTCCCTGTCGGAATTATGCTCCGCCTCGGAATCAAATCAACCAGCAAGCTCTGCGTCGGAATTATGCTTCGTCTCAGAATGCACCCCGTGTCGAAATGATGCTTCGCCTCGGTGTACCTGCCTTCCCTATCGAAATTATGCTTCGTCTCGGAATCAAATCAACCAACAAGCTCTGCGTCGGAATCATGCTTCGTCACAGAATATGCACCCCGTGTCGAAATGATGCTTCGCCTAGGTGTATCTGCCTTCCCTGTCGGAATCATGCTTCGGCTCGGAATCAACCAACGACCTCTTCGTCGGAATTATGCTCCACCTCGGAATCAAATCAACCAACCAGCTCTGCGTCGGAATTATGCTTCGTCTCAGAATACACCCCGTGTCGAAATCATGCTTCGCCTCGGTGTACCTGCCTTCCCTGTCGAAATTATGCTTCGTCTCGGAATCAAGTCAGCCAACAAGCTCTGCGCCGGAATCATGCTCCATCTCAGAATATACCCCGTGTCGAAATCATGCTTCGCCTCGGAATATTTTCCTCCCTTGTCGGAATTATACTTCGCCTAGGAATCTACCTCTGCATCGAAATCATGCTTCGGTCAGAATGTCTGCCGATCATCGGAATGATGCTCCGATCTTTGGAATTATGCTCCGCTCTTCGGAAAGATGCTCTGAACTCTGGAATCATGCTCCACTCTTCGGAATCATGCTCCGATCATCGGAATGATGCTCCGATCTCTGGAATTATGCTCCGACCATCGGAACGATGCTCCGATCTCTGGAATTATGCTCCGCTCTTCGGAAAGATGCTCCGAACCCTGGAATTATGCTCCGCGCAAATCGGAATGATGCTTCGAACCCTGGAATTATGCTCCGCCCTTCGGAATGATGCTCCGAATCCTGGAATTATGCTCCGCTCTTCGGAATGATGCTCCGAACCCTGGAATTATGGTCCGCAAATTGGAATGATGCTCCGACCCTGGACTTATGCTCCGCGCTTCGGAATGATGCTCTGACATTGGAATTATGCTCCGCGAATCGGAATGATGCTCCGATCCTCGGGAATCATGCTCCCCGGGATGATGCTTCGCCTCCGGAATGATGTTCCACCTCGAAGTTCAGCTTCAAGATCCATCAATTTCATGCACACAACTCAAATGTGCGGTGTGCATTTATTGATAGGGGGCACTTTGTTGGGGTAAAAATTTACACCCCCATTGACCGAGTCAAAGTTAAGGTCAACCCCAAGCCAGGTGGGCCCAAGCCCAGGTCAAGCGGGCTCATGCCCAAGTCGAGCCCGCGGCCAGCCTCCTCCATGCTAAAATATAGATCATGTAATAAATAATTTTCATGTAATTTTTTATACATGAATGTATGCAAAATGGGCATAAGGCCAAATTTTTGTAAGCCCGTGGCTTATGTGCAAAAATGAAATGGCACATGAGCCATGGGTAGGCAAAATGCCATTTTGTGAAGCCCAAGGGGCTATGTGTAAAGTGTATAGCCTATAAAGGCAAAGATAATGAAATATCTCAACAACTTTTTCTCTCTCCAAAAAAGTTTCAGATCTGAGATCTTTCTTCCTTCTTCAAGGTTCCAAAACCTTCTTCTTTCTTTTGAATTAAATCAAGAGTTTTACTCTTCCTTTTCAAAACAAAATAGTTTTCACCACAAAACCCACAAAGGGGAACTTGGATCTATCATCAAATCTCAAAAAGGAGAGATTTTGAGATCTCACATCTCTTGATCTTCAAGATCCAGCTTAACAGGGGAGGAAGAAGAAGAACATCTTTCATTAAACCCCCAAAGAAAAGAATACACTCAGGAGTCCAACTCCTCTCTGATTTCTCTTCAGAGAAATCTTTTAGGCTAAAAGCCTCTTTTTCTTGTCGGCGCTCAAGCGCAGAGCGCCCACGTGCCGACACGTGGCGCGCTTGCGCTCAAGCGCTCGCGCTCGAGCGTAGAGCGCCCACGTGCCGACACGTGGCGCGCTTGCGCTCCAGCACAAGCGCTCGAGCGCAAGTCACCCCGGTGCCGACACGTGGCGCGCTTGCGCTCAAGCGCAAGTGCTCGAGCGCAAGTCGCCCCCGTGCTGACACGTGGCGCTCTTGCGCACCAGTGCAAGCGCTCGAGCGCAAGTCGCCCCGGTGCCGACACGTGGCGCGCTTGTGCTCCAGCGCAAGCGCTCGAGCGCAAGTCGCCCGCGTGCCGACACGTGGCGCGCTTGGGCCCAAGCGCTCAGCGTCCGAGCGCAAAGCGCCCACGTGCCGACACGTGGCGCGTTGCGCTCCAGCACTCTGCGCTCGAGCGCAAAGCGCCCACGTGCCGACACGTGGCGCGCTTGCACTCAAGCACCTAGGCGCTGCCCCCACGCATCCTTTGGATGTCTTTTTCCCCTTTATTTATATATACATGTATATATATACAAATGTACACATACACATACTCTACGACACTGTCTCTGTTAGAAAAAATTTCTAACGGGGCGCTGCCCCGCACCCCGCAAGGGGGTTGCTAGCCCCCTTGACCCCCAGCCCGCTATCCGAGTAACGGGATCCCCGTAAAAACTCTGCGTGGCTCCCAATATATTTAAACACCCCCTCCAAAACAACACACGCGCACACTGCACATTGAGTTCGCATGACCAGTTTAACCCGTCAATCAGAGGTTCCCTCGCTCCAAAAGCGAAAGGTAATTAACGGCAGCTTAGTCCGCGGCTGCCGGAGATTCGGATCCCCACAATCATTAAACCCCGGCCTACCCTAGGCAGGGGAAATCTGTAGTACGCCTGACAAGCGCGCGCGTATTCCCATCTCAATGGGGTGACGAAAAACCCCCTACAGTGTTTTGCTTTCGCCTCTTCACGGAAGATGCTCCATCGAAGTAGAGTTCCCATTGGGAATCATTTTCTTCTTTCTCTTCTTCGATTGTGTCGAACATATGTTCATCCGGCAACTCACAATTTAAAGGGGAGTCAGCCGGTATCGGATGCTCCACAAGAAAGTCGGCAATGGCATGTCTTTTCACTGCTTTGAGAGGTCGATACGTTATCGAAAAATCCATCAGGAGGAAGGCCCATTTGGCAAGCCTTCCTGTTAGTATGGTCCTTGACATCAGATATTTGAGAGCATCCACCTTTGATATGAGATGGACCTCATGTGCCAAGGCGTAATGTCCGAGCTTCATTATCGCGAAGATCAGTGCCAGGCAATGCTTTTTGATGGGGGGTAGTTGTTTTCTGCCCCAGGAAAACTCGACTCAAATAGTACAGAGCTCTCTCCTTTCTCTGATCGTTCTCTTATGCCCATAGCCCTCCTAGAGAACCCTCAAGGGCTTTCGTATATAGGATAAGGGTTTTTCCTTAACCGGAGCGGTCAATACTGGTGGATTTTGTAGGTATTGTTTGATTTCGTCTAGTGCAATTTGGCACTTTTGATCCCAGATGAACGGGGTCCCCTTTTTCATTAAATGACTGTAGGGACGTCATTTTCCGGAGAGTTTATCTATGAACCGCCGGATATATGTGAGTTTTCCTTGAAGATATCACAACAGTTTGAGAGTTCTTGGGGTGGGCATTTCCATGATCGCCTTGATCTTTGAGGGATTGATTTCGATACCCCGGTGCCGTATGATGAATCCTAGGAATTTTCCTGAGGAGACTCCAAACGCACATTTTAGAGGATTCATCTTCAGATTATACTTTCGAAGACGTTAGAACACTATTTTTAGATGTTCCCTATGTTTCTCGTGAGATTTTCACTTCACCACAAGGTCGTCAATGTAGCATTCGACGATCTCATGTATGAGGTCATCGAAGATCTTTGTCATGGCCCTCTGGTAGGTAGCGCCAGCATTCTTCAAACCGAAAGGCATCACCTTATAGCAGAATATGCCTAATGGGTTCGGAAGGCGGTATGCTTTTGGTCTTCAGAATGCATTTTTATTTGATTGTATCCTGAAGATCTATCCATGAAGGAGAAGACCTTGTGGGTAGACGTGTTATCGATGATCAACTCGGTAACAGGTATTGGGAAGTCATCCTTTGGGTAAGCTTTGTTGAGGTCCCGAAAGTCCACGCAGATGCGCACCGTCCCATTTTTCTTCATCACCGGAACGATGTTAGCGATCCAGTCAGGATATTGAACTTCTTGGATGAAGCCGGAGTCAATGAGTTTCTTGACTTCAGCGTTGATGTTCATCTCAAGTTTGAGCCGCATCCTTCTCGGCGCCTGTTTGATTGGCTTTATATCTGGCGATATGGCCAGTTTATGTACTGCTACCTTTGGATCTAGACCCGGCATCTCGGAATAGTTCCACGCGAAGTAGTCTTTATATTGCATGAGCACATCTTTTAATGTGGCTACCTGTTATTCAGATAGTAGCTCACCGACGAATGTTGGCCTCGGATTACTTTCCATCCCTAAGTCAATTTTTCTTAGGTTTTCCGCCATGGTGTGCATCCCATCTTCCAGCTCCTTTGGTGCTGGTGGTAACTTTGAGATCACCTCATCCTTGTCTTGCACATGTGGAAGTCATCCATAGTCTCGTGCCCTCCCTCTTTTGAGAGTGTTATCATATGGCAGGTACGAGTTCGCTTCCCTTCTTGATATTGAACTGGTTATATCCTCACGGTATAGGTCCTCTTTGGCTCATGGTTTTGCGGTGGGGTTACTCTCCAGCTATCGGATCAAGCGAACCTTCCTTGTTGTTACAGGCCTTCTACCCAGTCTTCAAATATGAAGCAGTCTTCGAGGGGATGATCTATTACTCGGTGATAGGAGCAATAATCTGGATGATGGACCTTGTTTATTTGTTTAGGGTGCCGAGACTCCGGAAGTGTCATCATTTGGTCCTTTATGACAAGGTTGGATATTTTTCTCGTCTTGTCTTGGGGGAAAGAGTATTCCCGACCCATCTTCTTTATAAAGGATAGGCTCCAATCAACTTTTTCTCGATTGCACGGCTTCTCGGATCCGTTTTGTTGTTTTCGAACATTGTTTGTGTTCTTTGCCCTGTTTTTGCTTCTATTTCAGGATTTTCCCCTTTCGCGAGAATATACAGTGGGCCAGGGATGAAGAGCATTATAGTCTTCCTTCTCCGCAGATTGCTGATTGAGACGCTGCGCCCTGACCTTTTCATAAATAGCCATTTCACGGCTGTGATTGTCCTGGTTCTTTTGACAATCTTCTTTTATTAACCTATCAATTTGCTCTTCTAGTGACGGACTTAACGTTCTTAGAGCGGGATTTCGCTCTATTTCAACGTCACAGCTATTTGGAAGATCGTTTTCTCCTTCACTGGAGCTGTTTACGACGCGGCAACTGTAGATCCACTCCTGTTTCTTGGACCGAATGTACCTGAGTTCGGTTGTCTCCATCTTCCCGTTGGGTATCTTTCGCTGAGTCCCAGGAATATCCCAAATCTTTTTATAGAATTGGGCTTGTTGAACGGTTTGTTTGAGAGGTACATCTTGGCATCTTAACATCCTTTTCATTCCTTCCGCGTAGTATCTTGGTAGACGGATTGGTTGAAGCCTGTTGAGTGCAAAATTGGCACCATGCCAGACTTCTTTTTCTACTTTATTTTTCGTAGTTTGGTAGAAGAGGATCGCTTTTTTGCCTCTTCATCTGGGAAGCACGTAGAAAGTCTGTAGTTCTTGTACATTGTATGTATCGAGCACATCAAGTTCTTTATAATTCCGAGGCGGAGCCATTATGATTTGCAAACTCTGATCTGCTCCGGCTAGGGTTTGCACTGACGGACGGATGAAGAACACTGCGTTGGCCCCGTCCTCAAAGTCGCTGCCAAGGACCAGAATATGAGTAGATAGTCCAGGCCTGTTGTTTTCGTTAGTTATATGTATGCCGTAGAGGCCATTATTGTACATATGATGTATATTATAGTGGATACTTGGACATATATAGAGAGGAATTTCTTGCTCGACATAATAGTATGCTATCTGCTTGTTCTTTGTCTTAACATGTAGACTTGTATTGTGATACTATCTTACTCTCACATGTTGATAAAGCCCTTAGGATATGTACTTGACTACCAGGACTATGATGAAGATCATACTAGTGGGGCCAAGGTAGTTCACAAGTACATCCTTTAATTGTTCCTAGTTGAGGGAATATCGAGACAGCGCATCGATATTCCTGAGTAGACTAGCGTATACGCTTCTTGACCCATATGATGGGAGATGGATGATCCCACATCCATTAGTGTTTGACATCAAAGATGGTATACGGGTGCTCAGTGGAGACTGGCTACACTGAACAGGACTCGCCGATGACTCCTATATGGTATTATACCTGTCGTCAGATAGCAGTCCTCTGGTGACACTGGTGCAGGTTAGTCTATAGACCCGAGATCATCATAGAGTCTTGTGCGGGCTCCCACTGTGCTTTGATTTCCTCCCTACCACGCTCAAAGGAGACGTGCAAACAGATAGATTTTGGGTACAGTCCCGAGTCGCATGGAAGCAATGAGCAATAGGAGGGGTTTCGTCTCTCCCGGTATTGGGAGTTGATGTTGCTCTATACTCGATTGGCTATAACTGGAAGTCCCTGGCCAGGGCTGCTGCCGAGATTTACTGATAAGTGTTATCAGTAGTTTCTCGAACCGTTATAGGCCAACCATCGGCATGACTTCTCACATTACTGGGGTCTGACGATTTCCACCCCTAGACATGATAAGGCGACATATCAGATGAAGAGACCTGACTGTACGGTAGTGTTACTGATAGGCTTCATGGAGACTGTGGACATGCTTGCTTGTTTATCTTCATATCGCTCAATACCTGGATAGCCATTACGTCCAACTAGTACCGCTGACGGCTTGTAGGTGACTGATGTGATCATCACTTACCGCTGGCATATTGACGAGTCTTTAGAGTCCCACACAGAAGTTCCCTGGTTCAAGCGAAACGAAGTTGGACACATATGTGATATGTGTGTGGGCCTGATTAAATACGAGTATGTGATACCGTATTGTAATCTGGCAGTCATCTGTTATCAGTTCGGTTATATGCGATATAAACAGATTGTCAAATCAAATATTGATTCGATAATGTGATATACAAATAAATGATATTAGTCGGTCAAATGTGATATAACCGGATTATTAGATCAAGTGTTGATTTAATAATGTGATATATATTATATGTGATATAATTATATCTTAACTAATATCATTAGCTCACTAATTATTCTTCATTATATATATATATATATATATAATGAAGCAAGGCATATGAATTTTTATTTTGTGAAAATAAAAATGAAGTGAAAAGTGAAAGCATGGTTGCAAGCATGGGATTTACTTTAGTTTATTCATCTTGACTCACTATTCAAGCAAGGTTGCAATTTTATATTTCATAATTCTATGCTTGAATGAGTGAGGGGTCAAGACTTGGCATTCATTCTAGCTCATTCTCAACACTTAGCCAATTTTCTTGAGTTGCTCCCATGGTTGCTTTCTAGCTTCTTCTTCCTCCTCTTGTCATGGCTCAAGCTTCAACACTCACATGTGATGTGAATCATGAAGCTTGAACACAAACTTGTGACCTCTTAACATCCCATATTTCACCATCCTACACTTGACTAGCGATCAAGTGTAGCGTATTTCATACGCTAAAGAGTTTAGTGTAAAAGTATCTTGAGTTGGAGGGATTTCAAATGGATCATCTTCGGCACGAAGGTCATCGGAGGGAGCTCATTCAAAGTCTCAAGAGAAGACTAGTGGAGTCGCGTGACTACTACACGGAGCAAGTGAAGAGAAGTACCGGTCTACAAAGGTTGTATTCTTGTTCTCTAGATGTAAAGTTGTTTACATTTGCTATTGTCTAAATCTCTAGTTAAAGATTCTAGGATTAGGGTTGTTTAGCATGACAATTTTTTAAAAATGGCATGGACGATGCCTCCCGAAATCTTGCTGTCGTGCTAGGGAACCTGATTGATCTGTATTCTTTATGTGTAGTAGTTAACTGCAATCAATAACGGTGTCGCGTGTAGCTAGACCGAGATGAGTACGGGTCATCCTCTGGGAAACGTTGAATTTTTTAATCTTACTTTAGGCGTGTTGAGAAAGAAAAGAGGGAGAATAAAGAATGGTTAAGAATGGTTGTAGGTTCTAGATCTACGTCAAACATGGATGCAGAATATAGATCTAGATTAACTACGGATGTAGGTTTTATAGTAGAAGAGGGCTTGTAGGGTTCATTAAGATTTAGTAGTCATGAATGATTAATTAAAGATTACTCTTTTATTCTTTAATAGATTTAAAACTAGATCGACAGTGATGCATGTAGATTAGGGTTTCTGGAGGGAAAAGGGTTCCCACTCTTAACACCTATCTCGACATGGATCTCCGATTTCTAGCCTTTACCAAAATAATTGTTAATCTAATCTCTAATCGCGGTCGAGACTAGCAATGAATTGGTAGAGCGCTCAATTAGGATGTTAACTATTCTTCTGATAAAGTTTATAAACTTTATAGGACGTAAAAAGAGTTTAAGGATCTTCATCATCCATTAACCTACCCTAATCCCATGAACCCTAACAAGCGAAGAATTACTCGCGCATGTTGGGAGAAGAAGAGATGGAGAGAGAAATCATATTAAAACTACAAAGAGATAGAATAAGAAAACAACTACCTTTATTAATCAACAAAATTCATTTACACTTTGTTTCCTTAGAAAATGATTACAAAATGCTAGTTTGCTTCTTGATCTGTTCTAAGGAGGTAGATGAACCGTTGATGATCAGCCTGGATGCGTGAGCCTGTCGTGGACTTCGTGATCTCTTCAGCTTGATGATTTTTCCAAGAGGCTCTCGGTCCTTATTTATAGTCCCAGAGCCAGAACCCTAGCTTCCTAATTTGGAAACCAGTGGTTAAGATCCTAACAGCAAAATCCCAACTCCCAACTCTTCTGATACGTGGCTGAATCACGGCCAATAGGTGGGTTTGGCCGCGGTTCCGCGGTCAAACAAGGAGATCATCTGTTAGTTTTTCTGGGGCTTCATCTTGATGACACGTGGTGATCTTTTGAATATCTGGAAACTGAAAATCTTTTCTACGCCACTTCCAGAGTTGATTTCTTTAGTTTACTTTCTTAATTAGACAGGTTTGTTTTGCCAACTTTGATTTCCTTGATTTCAGTCCTGAAAATTCTGCACAATAACTCAATAAATATTAGTAGAGCTTGTTTTATTGAGATATTAACTTAACCATTAAGAATTGATCAAAGGTATTTAATAAGGTAAACATATTTAAATGGGCCAAATGTTACATGGATATTATATGCTTACTTTTCCTACCAAATGTTAATTATAATATATAAACACATTAAAATAGTATTTTTACAGATAAACCCTTATATGTGTCATATATTATAATAAACACCTTTTATTATATAGAAATAGCAGGAAAAATATCATATTAAATGTGCAGTTTTATCATCTGAACAAATACCCCCAAACTTATCTTTGATCGTCCCGAGCAAACTAGTTTATTCAAGAGAAGGAGAAAACGAAAGGAGAAAGCTAAGCACACTTTCATAGGCAACATGATTGTACTGAGCACGTGCAACAAGCCGTTAAACCTCTAGGTGTCCCTAGTAGGAGGAGTGTTGTCTCCTGAGGGTTTTCAACGGATTACACCCACAAAATCTCATAATAAAAGAAAGATAGTGAAAGTTACATATAAAGATAAGAACTATAAAAGAAAGAACTTGAAAATAAGAGTTTTCAACTACACCAATTTTTCAGTTGCTATGAGCCCTATCTTAATGTTCGTGAAAAAAATGTTAGAAATCACATTATCCCTCAATAAAACATCGCCTTTAGTTTTCATTCCTACCTTTCTTCCAAACATTGATCATATACCCCTATGTGTGTGATCTGGACAACTCTATACTAGGAGAATTCAATTCAAGCAATCATACTCTTGTCCATCTACCTTAGTACTTTTTAATCGATATTTATATGGAATATGCTTACACATTTTTCATGCGACCGTTAATACTTCTTGAGCTACTAACCGACCGATTACTCCTGTGCTTGCTAATTAGGTGCTTTTCCTCGTCTTGCAACACCTAAGACTTAGCAGTGGCTCTCAAACCAGTTGGTCTAAGGCACTAGGTGATAAAGCACCCTCGCTATATTTTTTTATTGCTGCCTCGGTGATAACAAAACCAGTGTTCATTTTTTTTCCTTTTCACCATTTTATCTTTTATTTTCCTTTTTTATTTTCTTCATAGTTTGGCTTTTAGAAAAGAGCATTTCAAGGTATCCTCTACTATCCCGAGTTTCAAGATGTGTGTAAGTGCGTATAGTAGGGTATCAACGTTCAAATGTTTGGCTTCCAGAGTAGGAACTAATTTTCAGGCATATTTTTATGCTCAGATTAGTAATTTCCTTCATTTTACTAACCCTTGGAACAACAGCTCATAACTACTTATTACTAGTTTTGTTTAAGAAAACCTCTAACTTTCTTGTTTTTCTCAAACTATTCCTATCTTTCATATGTAAATTTTCACTTTAAAATTTTTATTATCAAATTTTTTTGTGTGCTTATATATAGTATAATGCAAAGTAATGCGTAAATAAGCACAAACCTCCCCCAAACCTGTTTGCAGTAGTGTCCTCACTGTTGTTTCTTTTAAATCTCAAAAACCTATAGACTTGGGAGGAAAGGTTATTAACGGGGGAAACAAAAATTGAAAGTGAAAATCCTCCCCCAAACTTATTTTTGGCTCACAATTTTGAGGACAAATTTTATTTTCAAGAGCCGAAATATACCCCCCCAAACTTAAATAAAATAGTATTAAGCATTTAAAATTATTGGGGAGGGTAAAAGTTATTGGTCAAAGTAAAGCCTTGCAAAGACCAAAAGTCAAAACCAACCATTCAAAAATTTTATCGATGAAGCACCAAGATTGGTGGAAGAACATGTCGCCAATTGACGTGAAGAAGTGGGGAGGAGATAAGAGGTGTAATGGAAAAGGTTTACGTCTGGATTTGTAGAGACAAAACAATGATGATGGATTACTCGCATTCTCATTCTTGATAAGAAGAAGATGTGGCGGTTTAATTTCTTTGGGTTGGGGTTGATTCATCACAACGCCCATGTCTTCTAAGAATGCGAGTTCATCAGCGAAGATTTCCTCGAAGCTTTCATCGATATCCCAAATAATAATCTCATCAGAAAGAACGGGATGATACTCTGACTCCATAAAAGGTTCGCATTTAGCCTTAGATGTTGGCCCGGACAACAACGTAATAGCGGAGTCGAGATCAGTATCGTGAAGCTATTCAATTTTGCTGCTGTTGGAATCTATTGTTTCGACAGAACACACATGAGCATAGGGTTCGAAGGGTTCACTTCCCAACTTATAAATGTTAAGCTCAATTGACATCTTCCCGAAGGATAGGTTCATAGAGCCATTACGGCAATTGATTATAGCGTTGGAAGTTGCAAGAAAAGGTAGACCAAAAATCACCGGAATTTGGTTTCGTTAGTTCGCTACAGGTTGTGTATCTATAACGATAAAGTCCACAGGAAATATAAATTCCTCGACTTTGATTAACACATCCTCTAGCTCACCCCTAGGTTGGGTGACAGATCGATCGGCCATCTGAAGAGTGCAATGCGCCGGTTTTAACTCTCCGATCCCTAGTTGCTCATAAACAGAATACGGAAGCAAGTTAACACTAGCACCTAAATCGAGTAGAGCACGATTGATAATTTTACCCCCAATAGAAATAGAAATTTTAGGACTTCCGGGGTCCTTTCGTTTCTTGGGTAGTTGTTGTGTAAAAACAGTGCTCACATTACTCTCAAGGAAAACTATTTTTGGTACTTGAACTTTTCTCTTCCTAGTGCACAAGTCCTTTAGGATTTTCGCATAAAATGGAACCTGTTGAATAGCATCTAGGAGAGGAATGTTTATGTTAACTTGCTTAAAAATTTTCACAATCTTCTCCATTTATGGACTTGGTCTGTTGCCCCTTAACCTGTTTGGATAAGGTGCTTTATTAATAATGGTTGGGTCCAACATTGGAGAGGATTGTGGGGTTGGAACGGATCGGAAAATTGGAGTGGGGATCGCTTTAGATAGATTTGTGGAAGTGGGCTGAGGGTTCGAGCCTTAAGGAAAACGGAGAATAGGCTTGGAAGAAGGTGGAAGACTAGACGAAATAGGGTAAGAAGTGGAAGCCGGGGTATCATTGGTATCACAAACATTATCAAATTGCTCACCTACTCGGTTATTTAGCACTTTTCCCGATCTCAACGTTGTAACGACATTCACATTATGATTTTGTGAGTGGCCAGGATTCGGTAGGGGTTGAGATGGTAGTTTCCCTTTCTCTCTCGCACTCATTGCGGCGTTCAACTGTGCAATTTGGTTTTCTATTGATTTAATACTCTCACCGTGGGAGGCGGAGTCTTTCTTTATGGTATCAATAGAAGACTTCATATCAGCCGACATTTGAATGGTATGTTTCATAAACAAATCCAAAGTTTGTGCGAGTGAAGAGTTATCAGTACCGGCCAATTGCGGTGTAGAAGTGTTGGCCGGATTTTGAAAATTTTGTGACTGAAAAGGGTGCTAACTTTGTGGTTGTGGTTGCTATTGCTGTGGAGGAGATCTTTGATAATTGCTTTGGAACTGGTTTTGATGTTGGGGTTGGTTTTGGTTCCAAGCAAAATTAGGATGATTCCTCCATCCTTGATTATACGTGGAAGAATAAGGATCGTTTCTAGGTCGCTGCTGAAAAGCAGTATTAGTTTTGCTCATGACCTTGAAATGGTGCATTCATAGGACATTCTTCCGTCAAGTGTGAAGGATCTGAACAGCAACTACACACGGTCTTGAGAAGCGTTACCTGATTTAGGAAGACTGATGAGAATTTGTTTTCAATAGCGTCGAGTTTCTTTTGCATCGCTGCCATTTCGGCTTTTACTGCGATGGAAACATCGAGCTGATGAATACCCCCCTAGATGAAGGTGGTCTTACGCTTTCCCACTGCAAAGTGTTTTCAGCGAGATCTTCCAGATATTTCCAAGCTTCACCATCATCTTTAGACATGAAATTGCATTGACAATTTGTTTCAAGCATTTGCTTTGTCGCTGGATTAATGCCCTCATATATAATTTGGCATAAATCCCATCTATTTATTCCATGATGAGGACATTGGACAAGCAGATCCTTGAAACGTTCAAAGCACTTCCAAAATGGTTCATTGGGAAGCTGGGTAAACTGGTTGATCTCGCTCCTAACACGGGCGGTCTTATGGTTTGGGTAAAACTGCTTAAGAAATGCTATTACGAATTCATCCCAATTAGTGATAGAGTGTGCGGCAGTATTATAAATCCATTTTTCTGCCAAGTCGCACAAAGTGAATGAGAGAAGACGCAAGCGCATAGCATCCACAGTCAGTTGTGAAGTACCCATCATCGCGCATACGTTTTCGAATTTAGTGATGAAAACGTACGTGTCTTCAGATTCAAGCCCGTGAAATTTGGGCAACAGATTGATGTAGTGGGGTTTAATTTCAAAATTATCCCCGTTGGCTGGTGGAATAGATAAGCAAGTCGGAAGTGGACCACGGATAGGATAGCATCTCTCTTGGAGAGAGATGCACGGTGGATTCTGCTCACCTACGGGCGGTGGTAGCGTGGTGTTATAATTTGATAGAGCACCGTCCATCTCGGTCGATGTGGTGGGTGGTGGAGGAAAAGAAGATGAAGAAGCACCGACTTCGGAGTCGATAGCAGGAACGCGGACAAGACGGACACTAGAATCCTGTGTCCAGCCAAGCATGCACTAAGCGGGTTTAGCGCAAGTGGCAGCGTGTGTACTTTTAAAAATAGTCTGTTTTGAAAAAGTGCGTCGGACTTAGACAAATCACACAAAAATGCACAAACAACCCTGAAACTAAGGTTACCTAGGTCAAGTCTCTAGACCGCTCCTAGACTTCTAAAGGACAAGCCGTAGGATCAATCCTCTACCACCTCTTTACTACTCTAGTGGCCAGGTAAGTGCCAGCTAAGTGGGAGGTATCCGCTATACGAATCACCGAAAATAGCGGGCCTTAATTAAATAACCACTTGTCTTAGACACACTTGCCTAGACACCACAAAAGTAATGCGGATAAGCGATAAATTACCCACGACCTTCCTTTGTCCTTATTGAGCGCGACAGTCCTTAGAGTCTTGTCTAAATATTTTTTAAATTAATGTAGGGTTGATGCGGATGCTCATTTTGTGATTTGCGGGGCTTAGGAAGGGTGATAAAATCCCTACCTAATCTGAATTTTGGTCTTGCCCCTTAAAAATCCGTATTAAAATATGAATAAACAAACCAAGTACAAAACTTTGCAAAAAGATTTTTGAGCGGCAATATTTTGCAAAGAATCCTGCAGAAAAGATATTTTATTGGATTTCAGATGAGAGAGAAAGATATATAAAAGATACTAGAGAATTTGGAAACCCTAAATCCTGTAACGCGCCGCGATTCCGCCGCCAATATGCTCTTTGTGCCGCGGTTCCGCCGCCGACTAGGAAGATCTAAAGAAGATTTTTGCTACGTGGCCTCCCTTCCTTCTCTGGATCTTGATGAATGTCTCTGGATCTCTGTTTCCTCAAGTCTGTGACTCCAGATTCCCTCACAAAAATCGCACACTTATCGTTAAATATGCAAGATGCAGTTTGTTTTGTTTTTATTATATAAATCGAATAAGAATTCAACACAAATAGTAAGAATAAAAAATTACGCACGTATCCCTGGCAACAGCACCATTTGATTGGTCTGTATTCTTTATGTATAGTAGTTAACCGCAATCAATAACGGTATAGTGTGTAGCTAGACCGAGATGAGTACGGGTCGTCCTCTGAGAAACGTTGAATTTTTTAATCTTACTTTAGGCGTGTTGAGAAAGAAAGGAGGGAGAATAAAGAATGGTGAAGAATGGTTGTATGTTCTAGATCTACGTCAAATACGGATGCAGAATATAGATCTAGATTAACTACGGATGTAGGTTTTATAGTAGAAGGGGGCTTGTAGGGTTCATTAATATTTAGTAGTCATGGATGATTAATTAAAGATTACTCTTTTTATCCTTTAATAGATTTAAAACTAGATCGACAGTGATGCATGTAGATTACGGTTTCTGGAGGGAAAAGGGTTCCCACTCTTAACCCTTATCTCGACATGGATCTCCGTTCATTTCTAGCCTTTACCAAAACAATTGTTAATCTAATCTCTAATCGCGGTCGAGACTAGCAATGAATTGGTAGCGCGCCCAATTAAGATGTTAACTATTCTTTTGATAAAGTTTATAAACTTTATAGGACGTAAAAAGAGTTTAAGGATCTTCATCATCCATTAACCTACCCTAATCCCGTGAACCCTAACAAGCGAAGAATTACTCGCGCATGTTGGGAGAAGAAGAGATGGAGAGAAAAATCATATTAAAACTATAAAGAGATAGAATAAGAAAACAACTACCTTTATTAATCAACAAAATTCATTTACACTTTGTTTCCTTAGAAAATGATTACAAAATGCTAGTTTGCTTCTCGATCTCTTCTAAGGAGGTAGATGAACCGTTGATGATCAGCCTGGATGCGTGAGCCTGTCGTGGACTTCGTGATCTCTTCAGCTTGATGATTTTTCCAAGAGGCTCTCGTTCCTTATTTATAGTCCCAGAGCCAGAACCCTAGCTTCCTAATTTGGAAACCGGTGGTTAAGATCCTAACAGCAAAATCCCAACTCCCAACTCTTCTGATACGCGGCGGAACCGCGGCCAATAGGTGGGTTTGGCCGTGGTTCCGCGGTCAAACAAGGAGATCATCTGTTAGTTTCTCTGGGGCTTCATCTTGATGACACGTGGTGATCTTTTGAATATCTGGAAACTAAAAATCTTTTCTACGTCACTGCCAGAGTTGATTTCTTTAGTTTACTTTCTTAATTAGGCAGGTTTGTTTTGCCAACTTTGATTTCCTTGATTTCAGTCCTGAAAATTCTGCACAATAACTCAACAAATATTAGTAGAGTTTGTTTTATTGAGATATTAACTTAACCATTAAGAATTGGTCAAAGGTATTTAATAAGGTAAGCATATTTAAATGGGCCAAATGTTACATGGATATTATATGCTTACTTTTTCCTACCAAATGTTAATTATAATATATAAACACATGAAAATAGTATTTTTACAGATAAACCCTTATATGTGTCAAATATTATAATAAACACCATTTATTATATAGAAATAGTAGGAAAATATTATATTAAATGTGCAGTTTTATCATCTGAATAGAACCTTACAGTGGTATCCGAGCCAAGCGTCTGTTACTCCGCCAGTTCATGGCCATATTGAGACGAGTTAAGCCTTGCTTGTAAGCGTGCCTCCATCCGTGTTAAGAACTTTTAGGTAGTACGGGAATATTCACCTGTTGTCCATCGACTACGCCTTTCGGCTGTGCGTCAATCGATGCCTAGTTCCACTCCCGAGAGGCCAGCGAGCGAGTGGTTAGTGGCAAATAGCGCCCAATTCTCGATCATCTTCTGGAATCGTATAACTGTCAAAAGTGAGTGACTGGGGCTAGAGAATTAGACAATATTTGTTAGATTACGAAACCAAAACTGCTCCGAAACTTGAAACGCTAAAACCTAGTTTATGTAAAAATTTTAAAGTCGTCAAAATTTTTTTTAGCAACTGCAGAATGCTTTATGAGATCTAACATGAACACTGAACAAATACATACCCATTCCACCAGATTTGCCCCGGCGAGACACCCCTAAAAACCGAGCAGACCGGCCCATTGTGCTCTGTTCTGGTTCGTATTTGTCTGGTGTTCTGGTCTCTAGGTTTTGGTGTTTCAGGTGTTGCTTGTGTTTTTTTTCTAAAAATTGCATGAGATGTTAATTTTCTACAAAGGAAATTCGGAGTGTTTCATAGTCGTAATTCTAACTATATTTCGGGTTATTAAGACGGTGTTAAAAAGGTTCGAACGGATATCAAAAACCCACTTTAACCCTCGCTGGAAATTTCCAAGAGTTGGATTTTTTTCCAAGTTAAAGAACATTCAAATATCATGCAAGTGATTCGATGGACCCTCTAGAAGAACGAAACCCTAACTCGATTCTATGACCGTAAGAACCGCCGCCAAACCCTCGGGTTTGCGGTAGTTCTGCGGCGCCATAGGTGACGCAAGGGTTGGCCCTTCTACGGTTGGTCCATAGGTACTATGGCATGTTCTGAGTATTTTTAAACTGCGCTCAAGTGTTGAGATTTTTGGGAAATTTTGGGTGTTTGTTGATTCGATCGGAGTGTTTAACATCGTCTGGCTATTTGATGACATGTGATGTTATGTGTTGCTTGGATATGTTATATTGGATCGTCGTGTTTTGAATAGCTGGGGGTTTTATGTGAGATGAGAGTTTTTATTTTCAGTCATGTAAAATTCGTTGTATGTAATATTCTTTTATTGGGGCAGTTCCGGGTTGAGGATGATGTCACCATCATTGTATATTATTTACTTTTCCGCATTAGGATAGACCCAAGGCGGGGAGCAAAAGTAACCGGGTTCTAGAGTCCAGTGGGAGACCATCTCGAGGAGTCGAGTCCGGGTCTCCTAACTCTAGAATTGGTAGGGTTGCTTGCCGCTCTCGTAGGGGTCTAGGGATATAGGTTTGGATATTCATCGCGACTGTGGAATCCGTGTTTTATACTGGCTTAATTTAAAACACGGAATTCCTAGTATATCTAATATTTCATATGTTATCTTCTGCTGCTGATATTCTGTAATGCGATCACTTTATATGCGTGAGACGAATGCTTTATTATTGTATATATGATATATAATAAACGTTGCTTATGTTTTACACCCACGCTAGTCCCGCCCCGATATGCCGTTAGTTAAGTAACCTAATGGTGCATAATGGGACACTGTGGCGAATGCGGATGGAATAAGCGTACGTTGTATTTTCGTTTCTTCTGTGTTGCTTAGGAAGCATAATTGACGGGACTTCATTAATGAGATTAATGAAAGAAAAGAAACCTAAAAGATATTGTAGAATCAAATTTTCAAAAAGGGTAGCTCTAGTTTTTTGATTTGCATAGTGGTATTCCTTGTAGAATATCCAGCGCCTTATTCGATAAGAAAAGAGCCGAGACCCTTCACCGGGAGTAACCTCTTTAGCGAAACTAGCAGATGCTACAACCCACCCGGTCTTGTTTTTTGATTGCCTTTTTTAGTTCTTTCTTTGCATAGCGGTATTCCTTGTAGAATATCCAGCGCCTTATTCGATAAGGAAAGAGTCGAGATCCCTTCACCGGGAGTGACCACTTTAGCAAAACTAGCAAAACCCTAAAAACACTCATTTTCAAAATCACTCGATTCTACATCGATATCAAGTTCATTACGCAAAAGGTTTTCTTAAAAACCTGTCGTAGCCCTCCGTCATTTCAGATAAGTACCACTTAGTATTCGTGCTACGTTTGTTGAATATGTAAGGCGTAGTGTGCGGTAGCTAATTAGTGTTTATCTGCTAAAGCATGAGATGCGACTGGATTAGGGTAGTTGTGCGACTTTGTTGACTATGTTAAGAGTCGTACGGGTAGGTTTAATTCAATCAGGAAATAACGGATTGAACTTGGCTAGCTCATATGATTTGTTGACTATGTTAAGGTCATAAGTTGCTAGGGGCAAAATATTATCGGGAATTTCAAGTGTTGAAATTTGCAATGAGATTGCATACCTTCTATGAGATAGTTGGATCCCGATACCCACTGCGAGTAAGAGTTACTCCTGAGAGAATTTTACACATCAAAATTAGCCGATCAAGTAGGTGCCTAGAAAGGTGTTAACGGGGTCACGCCCCTGGGAAAACGAGGTTTATTTTAATTAGGTCCGTGCGAATGCACGGGGAACCTCCCTCAAAGTACCGGCACTGGCCTGGCTGAAAGATTGGCGAACTTGTAAAGTGTAATTAATCCCGGCTAGTCTTACCTTTTAGGATTTGAAGGAAGATTTGATAAAAACAGTAGGAGCCGTCCTAATTAGATAAGATAATAACCAATCTAATCCTGCAAAGAGCACACGCTAACGCGTTTCCTTCTCTCTCTCTCTCCAGGAAGCAACCAATGTCACGCCTTAATCAAGATAATAATATGGATGTATTGACCGAACCCGCTTGTTATACTGAACAGGGAAAAGTTGGTTCCGCACCAACTTATAAGTGTTATAAGTACGAGCAAGAAATAGGGGAATATCCGAATTACCACGCCACCCCAACGAAGAATAAGCATGTTGACGCATCTTCTTCGGGTGTGTTAGTTACCGAGAACTGTTTCTCAGTATACTCTACATCCTGGGTATTAGATACCGGATCGGGATCCCACATATGCAATTTGTTGCATGGTCTAAGGAAAGGTAGAGAACTGGGAAAAGGTGATCATTCTTTAAAAGTAAGGAATGGTGCAAGTGTTGAAGCCAAAACAGTTGGTGAATATCACATTGTATTGCCAACTGGGAATACATTGATCCTGAACGACTGTTATTACGTACCCTCTATGATATGCAATTTAATATCAATTTCTTTATTAGATAAAGAAGGATATAACTTTGTAGTAGAGAATAATGTTATGAACATTTACCTGAATCAAGTGTTGATTGGGTTTGGTGCGTTATGTAACAGATTATACGTTCTGAATCAAAACACAGTTCTTAACGTACAGAACACACACAAGAGGAAAAGTTCAGAAATGAACGAATCCTTCTTGTGGCATTGTAGACTAGGTCATATCAATGCGACACGACTAGCTAAGTTACATAAAGATGGATATTTGAATCCGTTCGAACTTTCATCTTATGAAACTTGCCAGTCATGTCTCAAAGGCAAGATGACCATAACTCCGTTTACAGGACATGGAGAAAGAGTTACAGAACTCTTGGGGACTGATACATAGTGATGTATGCGGTCCCATGTCTACACATGCTAGGAATGGTTCCTCGTACTTCATTACATTCACTGGCGATCTCTCAAGATTCGGTCATGTGTTCCTGTTGAAACACAAGTCTGAAGCTTTTGAGAAATTCAAAGAATATAAGCATGAAGTTGAGAACCAGACAGGTAAAAGTATTAAAATCCTTCGATCTGATCGGGAAAGAGAATACTTGAGCACGGAATTCCATGACTATCTAAAAGAGAATGGGATTCTCTCTCAGCTTATTCCTCCGTATACACCACAGCACAACGGTGTATCGGAGCGGAGGAATCGCACCCTATTAGATATGGTGCGCTCTATGATGAGCACCGCTGAGTTACCTATTTCCTTTTGGGGTTATGCGCTTGAGACAGCAGCATACATATTGAATCAAGTTCCATCTGAATCGGTACCTACCACACCATATAAGATATGGAGTGGAAAGAGACCATATCTTAAACGAGTTAAGATATGGGGTTGTCCGGCCTATGTCAAAAAGCAAAATCCGGACAAACTCGAGACACGATCAGTTCTTTGCAAGTTTGTGGGATATCCAAAGAATTCATAAGGATATATCTTCTACCACACTGAGGAACAAAAGGTGTTTGTTTCTTAATACGCCACCTTTTTGGAAAAAGGAATTTCTTGTAAAAGAAATTAGTGGCAAAGAGGTAGAGCTGGAAGAAGTTCCAGTTACACAAACTACAACTGATGATTTATTGGAATTAGAGGTTTCAGTAGTCTCCAACGAACCCCAGTCTCTCTGCAGATCTAGTAGGGTTCCTCATCCACCTGAGAGATACTACGGTTTTCTCATTGATGGTGGGAGAGAAGATTGCATTATGGAAGATGATGACCCAACTAGCTTCGAGCGGGCCATCACAAGTGGGGACTCTGTGAAATGGCTGGATGCAATGCGATATGAGATGGAATCCATGTACACCAACAAAGTATGGACTTTGGAAGTTGCTCCCGAAGGGGTAAAACCCATTGGGAGTAAATGGATCTTTAAGAAGAAACTTGGTGTAGATGGAATAGTTGAGACTTTCAAAACTAGACTTGTTGCAAAAGGTTTTCGTCAACGACCAGGTGTGCATTATAATGAAACCTTTTCTCCAATGGCTATGCTTAAGTCCATCCGGATCCTACTTGCCATTGCTGCATACCATAACTACGAAATCTGGCAAATTGATGTTAATACCGCTTTTATAAATGGTGATTTAGAAGAGAGTGTGTACATGACTCGGCCGAAGGGCTTCGTAGACAGTGGGAGCAGCGGAAAGGTGTACAAGCTGCTTAAATCAATCTACGGGTTGAAGCAGGCATCATGGAGTTGGAACATCTATTTTGATGAGGTAGTCAAAGAGTTTGACTTCATCAAAAACGTAGATGAACCTTATATACAAGAAGGTCGCATAGAGTAAGGGCGCCTTCCTCGTATTGTACGTGGATGATATACTCTTGATAGGAAATGATGTTCCTATACTGCACTCGGTCAAGCTCTTCTTATCACAAAGATTCTCAATGAAAGATCTAAGCGTTGCCTTCTACAACTTGGGGATTAAGATCTATAGAGATAGATCTAAACGGATACTGGGATTATCCCAATCCAGTTACATTGACACCATACTAAAAAGGTTTAGTTTGGAAGATTCCAAGCGTGGGAATATACCCATGATCTCAGGACTCACTCTCTCCAAAGAGATGTCTCCCAAGACTGATTTGGAGAAAGCTCGCATACAAGGGATACCCTATATTTCGGCAGTAGGCTCTATCATGTACGCGATGTTATGTACCAGACCCGATGTAGCGTACTCACTAAGTGTAGTGAGTAGGTATGAAGAAGATCCAGGAGAGAATCACTGGACAGCTGTGAAGAACATTCTCAAGTACTTGAGAAGGACTAAAGAGATGTTCTTGGTGTACGGTAACGGTGAACTCCAAGTGGAGTCTTTTACCGACTCGAGCTTCCACAGTGATAAGAACGACAGTAAGTCGGTCTCGGGTTTTGTCTTTACCCTCAACGGAGGGGCGGTGTGTTGGAAGAGTTCCAAGCAAGACACCGTTGCAGACTCGACGATGGAGGTTGAATACATCGCTGCCAATGATGCTGCCAAAGAAGCTGTCTGGATGAAGAAGTTCATTACTGAGCTTGGTGTGGTTCCATCCATTGAGCATCCAATACTTGTGTATTGTGATAACAATGGAGCGGTGGCTTTGGCCAAGGAACCCAGGTCCCATCAGAGATCCAGACATATTCTGAGGCGGTATCGCCTGATCCAGGAGATAGTTGATCGTCGGGAGACCGAGGTCAGGAGAGTTGACACGAAGGACAACGTAGCGGATCCACTCACAAAGGCCCTCCCCCAGATACAATTTGAGAGACTTTTTTGGATGTTGGGTATGAGATACTACAACACATGGACTTAGTGCAAGTGGAAGATTGTTAGTTATATGTATGTCCTAGAGGCCATTATTGTACATATGATGTATATTATAGTGGATGCTTGGACATATATAGAGAGGACTTTCTTGCTCGACATAATAGTATGCTATCTGGTTGTTCTTTGTCTTAACATGTAGACTTGTATTGTGATACTGTCTTGCTCTCACATGTTGATAAAGCCCTTAGGATATATACTTGACTACCAGGACTATGATGGAGATCATACTAGTGGGGCAAGAGTAGTTCATAAGTACATCCTTTAATTGTTCCTAGTCGAGGGAATATCGAGACAGGGCATCGATATTCCAGAGTAGACTAGCGTATACGCTTCTTGACCCATATAATGGGCGATGGATGATCCCACATCCATTTGTGTTTGACATCAAAGATGGTATACGGGTGCTCAGTGGAGACTGGGTACACTGAACAGGACTCGCCGAGGACTCCTATGTGGTAGTATACCTATCATCAGATAGCACTCCACTGGTGACACTGGTACAGATTAGTCGGTAGACCCGAGATCGTCATAGAGTCTTGTGCGGCTCCCATTGTGCTTTGATTTCCTTCCTACCACGCTCAAAGGAGACGTGCAAACAGGTGGATTTTGGGTACAGTCCCGAGTCGCATGGAGGCAATGAGCGATAGGAGTGGTTTCGTCTCTCCCAGTATTGGGGATTGATGTTGCGCTATGCTCGATTGGCTATAACTGAAAGTCCCTGGCTAGGGCTGCTGCCAAGATTTACTAATAAGTGTTATCAGTAGTTTCTCGAACCGTTATAGGCCAGACATCGGCATGACTTATCACGTTACTGGGGTCTGACTATTTCCACCCCTAGACATGATATGCGACATATCAGACGAAGAGACCAGACTGTACGGTAGTGTTACTGATAGGCTTCATGGAGACTGTGGACATGATTTCTTGTTGATCTTCATATCGCTCAATACCCGGGTAGTCGTTACGTCCAGCTAGTACCGCTGACGACTTGTAGGTGACTGATATGATCATCACCTACTGTTGGCGTATTGACGAGTCTTTAGAGTCCCACACAGAAGTTTCCTGGTTCAAGCGAAATGAAGTAGGACACATATGTGATATGTGTGTGGGCCTGATTAAATACGAGTATGTGATACCATATTGTAATCTGGCAGTCATCTATTATCAGTTCGGTTATATGCGATATAACCAGATTGTCAAATCAAGTGTTTATTCGATAATGTGATATACAGATAAATGATACTAGTCGGTCATATGCGATATAACCAAATTTTATGAGATCAAGTGTTGATTTAATAATGTGATATATATTATATGTGATATAATTATATCTTAACTAATATCATTAGCTCACTAATTATTCTTCATTATATATATATATTAATATATATGATATATATATATATAATAATGAAGCTTGTCATATGAATTTCTATTTTGTGAAAATAGAAATGAGGTGGAAAGTGAAAGTATGGTTGCAAGCATAGGATTTAGTTTAGTTTATTCATCTTGACTCACTATTCAAGCATGGTTGCAATTTTATATTGCATAATTCCATGCTTGATTGAGCGAGGGTTCAAGACTTGGCATTCATTCTAGCTCATTCTAAACACTTAGCCAATTTTCTTGAGTTGCTCCCATGGTTGCTCTCTAGCTTCTTCCTCCTCCTCTTGTCATGGCTCAAGCTTTAACCCTCAGATGTGATGTGAATCATGAAGCTTGAACACAAACTTGTGAGCTCTTAACATCCCCTACTTCACCATCCTACTCTTGACCAGCGATCAAGTCTAGCGTGTTTCATACGCTAAAGAGTTTAGTGTAAAGGTAGCTTGAGTTGGAGGGACTTCAAGTGGATCATCTTTGGCACGAAGGTCATCGGAGGAAGCTCGTTTAGAGTCTTAAGAGAAGCCTAGTGGAGTCGCGGGACTACTAAACTGAGCAAGTGAAGAGAAGGACCGGTCTACAAAGGTTGTATTCTTGTTCTCTAGATGTAAAGTTGTTTACATTTTCTATTGTCTAAATCTCTAGTTAAAAATTCTAGGATTAGGGTTGTTTAGCATGACAATTTTTTAAAAATGGCATGGACGATGCCTCCCGAAACCTTGCTGTCATGCTAGGGAACTCTACAGTTTTCTTTTTGGGGTTGCCCCGAGCAGACTATTTCTTCATCTTCCTCGGTATCGCTCCTAAAGATCGGGATAGTGGTGACGAACTTCTGTTTATCCTCTCGCATATGACACATTTCCGTATTCTCGAAGTCTGGTAGGAAGTACTTTGTGTCTTCATATTTTCGGACCTCATTAACAGAGAACGGATTTAGCTCCCATGTGATGGTGTACTCCGAGCCATCCTTGAAATACTTCATACACTGATATTGTGTAGAAGGAACGATGTTGTACTCATGTAACCAAGGCCTGCCGAGCAAAGCATTATAGCAAGTAATTGCGTCAATGACATGAAATTTGATGTCAGTGACGAGCAGTCCGAAGCGTAACGTCAGTATTACGGACCCAAGCGTCTGTGACGACTGTGAGTCGAACCCGAAGATGGTAATTTTATCTCGGACGAGGTGCTGAACGTCCATGCAAATTTTCTTCAGCACCCTCACGTTGAGAAGGTTGACGGAGGATCCATTGTCGACAAGGATTTTCCCTATCTTGATGTCGTGGCAGTATCTGGTGACGTATAACGGGGGATCATGTTCACACGTACCGAGGAGGAGATCTTCATCGCTGAATGTAATTTCAGCCGTGTGGACCTCTGCCAGTTCATCTTTCATCTTCTCTTCCATGAAGAAAGCTTGGAACTGATTGGGCTCTTGTAATGCCTTGATCAGAGAATCTCGTGCCTCTTTTGTAGTGTTCCTGGGCACACTAAGGAGGTCTCACAAGGCATCAACCATGCCAATTTCAAACATTACGGGTGCCGAGAAACCCTAATACGGATTGTTAACTCGATTTTAGGCGAAACTAGCAACTAGTTAACTACTTTAACTAAAAGAACGGAAATACAACCTTTGTAGATCCGGTCCTCCACCTCCATAGCTCCATGATGAAGTCTCCTTGCTTTCCAAATCGAATCCCGGGCTCTAGCGTCGGCTTCATCGGAGATATGGACGGGCTAGGTCATCGACTACTATGCCGAAGATGATCTACGTCGAGGCATCACTAGATCAAGCTCCCACTTCACCAAGTCATGAAACTTGTGAAGAAAACACCCTATACTACTTGGCAAGAGGTAGAGGATGAAGAAATAGGAGGTGGGTTCACTTTAGAATTGGATTTCTCACTCAATTTCTCAAGTTGCCATTGATGGAGGCAAGCTTCTTCTTGAAGAAGAAGAAGAAGATGATGATAGAATATGATAAGTCTTATTAAAAAAGGAAATAAAATGAATACTTATCATATTGCAACCATAGTTAGGTGTAGAGAATAAACTAGGGTTAAGTGGAATGGTTAGGTTAAAGGAAAGAAACAAAATGGTCAACTTTTCAAACCTTCATGAACTTTCAATGTAAAACAAAACTAGCAACCATTTTATTTCTTGCCAAAAGGAAATAAATAAATGAATAAATAAATAAAAACCTTAACCATTTACATAACCAAGGTTTAAACCAAAACTATACCTAAGTGAGCATGTATCATCAAACATGATACAAACAAGTGCACAAAAGTATATCACATATACAAGTTGTGTACATCAAGTGAGAAAATCCTTTTAAAGTGAACCAATACTAATTAATGCAAAGTAATATATCAAATATATAATTATACATTAAATCATTAAATCAACACTTGATTTAACGATCCGGTCATATCGCATACAACCGACTAATATCCAATGTATCGGTTTATCGAATTAATCCTTGATTCGATAACTAGGTTATATCGCATACAACCAATCGATACATTCATCGCGAGAATGAAATACGGTATCACATACACGCATTATTCGCGGTCCCGCACATATCTCATATGCGCTCCTATTTCGTTTCGCTTGAGCCAGGAAACCTCTGTGTAGGACTCTAAAGACTCGTCAATACGCCGGCAGCAGATGATGATCATATCAAACACCCACAAGCCGCAAGCAGTCTGCTAAACGTAACGGTCACCCGAGTATTGAGCGATGAGAAGATTGACGAGCAAGCCCGCTCACACTCCTGTGAATCCAACCAGTAACACTTACCGTACAGTCCGGTCTGATCGTCTGATATGTCGCATATCTCGCCTAGGGGTGGTAAACGTCAGACCCCAATAGCTTGATAAGTCGTGTCGATATGAGGTCTATAACAGTTTGAAAAACTACTGGTGACACTTACTAGTAAATCTCAGCAACCCTGGCCAGGGATTTCTGGTTATAGCCAATCGAACACAGCGCAACATCAACTCCCTATACCGGGAGAGACGAATCCCCTCCTATCGCTTATTGCCTCCATGTGATTCGGGACTGTACCCAAAAACCACCGTTTTGCATGCCCTCTTGGACGTGGTAAGATGGAAATCAAAGTACAGTGGGAACCACACAAGACTCTATGACGATCTCGGGTCAACAGACTACTCTGTACCAGTGTCACCAGAGAACTGCCATCTGACGTAAGGTATAATACCATCTGGGAGTTCTCGACGAGTCCGTCCAGTGTACCCAGTCTCTACTGAGCACCCGTATATCATCTCTGATGTCAAACACCAATGGATATGGGATCATCCATCGCCCATCTGTATGGGTCGAGAAGGTATACGCTAGTCTACTCTGGTATATCGATGCCCCGTCTCGATATACCCACGACTAGGGACCTTGAAGGATGTACTTATGGACTATCATATCCCCACTAGTATGATCCGCATCACAGTCCAGGTAGTCAAGTACACATCCTAAGGGATTTACCAACATGTAACAGAGAGACAATCGGTGTACACGTTAAGGTAAAGAGTAACCAGATAGCATACTATCATGTCGAGCAAGAAAGTCCTCCCTATATATGTCCAAGCATCCACTACAATATATATCCTATGTATAGTAATGGCCTCTAGGGCATACATATAACTAACAATCTCCCACTTGCACTAGGGCCATCTGATAGCAGTGGTTGAAGTATCTCATACTCAACCATCCCATAAAAGTCTCTCTCTGGGAAAAGGCCTTTGTGAGTGGATCCGCCGTGTTGTCCTCTAAGTCTGTTCTCCTAGCCTCGATCATACTGGAGATCAACCATCTCCATGATCAGGTGATACTGCCTTAGATTATGTCTGGGTCACTGATGGGACCGGGGTTCCTGGGCCAAAGCCACACTTCCATTGTCACACAATGGTAGGAACCTAGTTCATCTCATGAACCAACATACACCCAAACAGCCTCTTTGGTAGCATCTTAAGTAGCGATGTATCTAGCCTTTATCGTCTAGTATGCCACGGTATGTAGCTTGGAACTCTTCCAACATACCGTCCCTTTACCAGAGGGTAAAGACAATGCCTGCGACTGACATTCAGTCGTCTTTATCACCCTGGAACCCTTCCAGTGATTTTCCCTAGGATCAACTGATACCATCTCACTACGACTAGTGAGTATCCTAACATCCATTTAGATCTATCTCATAGATCCAAAACCCAGGATTTAGTAGGTATCACTTTGATCCTATGTGGAGAATCATTGTGATAAGCGGAGATTGATCGAGCGTAGCATAGGAAACTCCTTCCCTATCAAGAGTATGACATCCACGTACTCTACGAGGATCACCACCATACTCCCTACTACCTTTTTGTTTATACAAGGTTCATCTACCATTTTGATGATGTCAAACTCTTTGACTACTTCATCAAAACAGACGTTCCAACTTCGCGATGCCTGCTTTATCCTATAAACCATCTTGCACACGTTTCCGCTGCTCCCACTGTCTACGAAGCCCTCTGACTGTGTACTTATAGACGCACTCTTCTAAAACACCATCTAGAAAAGCAGTCATGGCACCCAACCGCCAGATATCATAGTCATGGTATGTAGCCGTGGCAAGTAGTATCTGGATGGACTTAAGCATAGGTACTGGAAAAGGTTTCATCATTATCCACGCTTGGTCGATGACGAAAACCTTTAACAAGTCTAGCTTTGAAAGTCTTAACTTTTCCATCTACACCAAGTAATCTTCTCAAGATTTACTTGCTCCTGATGGGGATTTAACCCTTCAGATATAGCAACCAAAGTCCATACTTTGTTGGTGTACATGGATTCCATCTCAGATTACTAAGCATCCAGCCATTCTTACAGAGTCTTACTCCTGATGGCCAGCTCGAAGCTAGTTGGGTCATCATCTCATGATGCATTCCTCGCTCCCACTGTCATAGAGAAACAGAAGTATCTCTCAGGTGGGTGAGGAACCCTACTAGATCGGCGGAGAGGCTGAGGTTCGTTGGAATCTACTGAATCCTTTGGTTCTATCAAATCATCAGCTGCAATTTGTATAGCTGGAACATTTTCAGTTCTACATAACAGACCTTGCCTCGAGCTTGTCCGGATTTTGTTTTTAGACATAGGCCGGTCAACCCCAAATCTTAACTAACTTAAGATATGGGATCTTCCCTTTCCATATCTCATATGAAATGGTAGGCAACTGATTTGATTGGAACCCTATTCAATAGGTATGCAGCTTCTCAAGCGCATCACTCCCAAAAGGAAATAGGTAACTCAGTAGTACTCATCATAGAGCACATCTTATCATATAGGGTGTGATTGCTCTGCCCCGATATACCATCATGCAATGGTGTATACGGAGGAGTAGTGTTGAGAGAGAATCTCATTCTCCTTTAGAATAGTCCAGGAATTCCATGCACAAGTATTCTCCTCCCTGATATCATCATAGGACATAATACTTATACCCGTATTTTGGTTCTCTACTTCTAACTTATATTCTGTGAATATCTCAAAAGGTTCGGACTTGTGTTTCAACAGGAACATAGGTCTGAATCTCGAAAGATCATCAGAGAATGTAATGAAGTAAAAAGAACTGTTCTTGGTATGTGTAGACTGGGGATCTTCATACATCAACATGTATCATCCCAAGAGTTCACTAACTCTTTCTCTGTTTCTAATAAACAGAGCTATGGTCATCTTATCTTTGTGACATGACTGGCAAGTTTCACAAGATGTAAATTCAAACTGATTTAAATATGCATCTAAATGTAACTTCAGCCAGTCGGGTCGCATTGATATGACCTAGTCTACAATACCTCAAGAAGAATTCGTTCATTTCTGAACTCTTCCTCTTGTGTGTGTTCCGTATACTAAGAACTGTAGTTTGATTTAGAACATTAATGCTTTTAGATAACGTGCCTGAACCGATCAACTTTTGATATAGGAAATGTTCAAAACATTATCCAACAATACAAAATTTTACCATTTCTTTACTAATAAAGAGACTGATATGATTTTGTATATCAGGTTCGGTATCTAATAACATTCGTTCAGAATCAATGTATTACAATACAGGGTGACAGTGACCAACAGACCTGGCTGCAACACTTGCCCCGTTTTCTGCCTCATGAAACTTATCACCCGTTCTCAGTTCTCTACCTCTCTTTAGTCCATGTAACGGATTACATATCTGGGATCCTGATCCGGTATCAAATACCCAGGACGTAGAGGATATTGAGAAACAGTTCTGTATAGTGAACACACCCGAAGATGATGCATCAGTATGCACTTTCTTCGTTTGGGTGGCGCGGGAATTCTGGTAATCCCCAATTTCCTGCTCTGTCTTATAACAATTATAAGTTGGAGCGGGACCAACGTTCCCCAGCTCAGTATAACAAGCGGGTTCGGTCAATAATCCGTATTATTATCTTGATTAAGGCGTGACATGGTCGCTACCTGGAGAGAGAGAGAAGAAAACACTCAGCGTGCGCTCTTGCAAGAATAGATTGGTTATTATTTTATCTAATCAGGATGGCTCCCACTGTTTTTATCAAATCTTCCTTCAAACCCTAAAAGGAAAGACTAGCCCGGATTTATTACACACTACAAGTTCGCCAATCTTTCAGCCAGGCCAGTGTCGGTACTTTGAGGGAGGTCCCCCGTGCTTTCGCACGAACCTAATTAATGTAAACCTCGTTTTCCCAGAGGCTTAACCTCGTTAACACCTTTCTAGACACCTACTTGATCGGCTAATTGTAATGTGTAAAACTCTTCCAGGAGTAATTCTTACTCGCAGCGGGTATCAGGATCCAACTATCTCATAGAAGGTATGCAATCTCATTGTAAATTTCAACACTTGAAATTCCCGATAATATTTTGCCCCGAACGATCTATGATCTTGACAAGGTCAACAAACCATAGACCGCAAGTCAAGTTCAACCCGTCATTTCTTGATTGAATCAAACCCACCCGCACGACCCTTGACAAGGTCAACAAGGCCGCACGACTACCCTAACCCAATCTGCATCATATGTATAAGCAGATAAATACTGGTTAGCTACCGCACACTGCGCCTTGACAAGGTCAACAAACGCAGCACGAATACTAAACAGGACTTATCTGAAATGACGGAGGGCTACGACAGGTTTTTCTGAAAACCTATTGCGCAATGAACTTGATATCATTGTAGAATCAAATGATTTTAAAATGGAGTGTTTTGAGGCTTTTCTAGTTTTGCTAAAGGGGTCACTCCCGGTGAAGGGATCGTCGGCCCTTTCCTCGTCGAATGAGGTGCGGGATATATCATATATATCACTGTGCAAAGCAAAACTCTTAAAAGCAATCAAAAGACAAACCGAGGGTTGTAGCATCTGCCAGTTATTGCTAAAGGAGTCACTCCCGGTGAAGGGATCTCGGTCATTTCCTCATCGAATAAGGTGCTGGATATATCGTATATACCGCTGTGCAAAGCAAGAACTGTAGCTACCTGTTTTATTTTTGAAATTCGATTCTACAACATCTTAGGTTTCTTTTATTTCATTAATCTCATTAATGAAGTCCCATCAGTTAAGTTACCTAAACATCACAGATAAATACGACGTACACTTATGCCATCCGCATTCGCCTCGATGTCCCCTCATGCACCGTTAGGTTAGGTAACTAACAGCAGAGCGGGGCAGGGCTAGCGCGGGTGTAAAACATAAGTAACGCCTATATAATATATCAAATATACTATATACTGTATCTATCACAGAACATCACATGATCACATCACAGATATCGCAGCAGAAGAAACATATGAAACATTGGATATACTAGGATGTCCGTGTTTTCAATACGAGCCAGTATAAAACACGGATTCCACGGTCGCGATGAATAGCCAACCCACACCCCAAGACCCCTACGAGAGCGGCAAGCAACCCTACCAATTCTAGAGTTAGGAGACCCGGACTCGACTCCTCGAGTTGGTCTCCCACTGGACTCCAGAACCCGGTTACTAGTGCTCCCCTCCTTGGGTCTATCCTAGTGCGGAAAAGTAAATAATATACAAAAGGTGACAACTTCCGCAACCTGGAAGTGCCCCAATAAAAGAATATTACATACAAGTTTTTACATGAATGAAAATGAAAAACACTCATCTCACATAAAAAAAACCCGGCTATCCAAACACGACGATCCAATATAACATATCCAGCAACACATAACAACACATGTCATCAACGTAAGTAAATATGCGCATCCCAATTGTCGTTGACATATAGCAACGAAACCGGCGATATCACATATTACACTTACGATCACAGAAAAGAAAGTGTAAAACTACAACAGTTGGAATCCGCAACCTGCATAGACATCGCATGCCTAATCAAATGAATTCCTTAGACATCGCATGCCTAACAATTATAAACCACGCATTTTAGTCTCGTTATCGAAAACTCTTTTCAATATCAAGTCGGGGAATTCAACAGGATTCCCGAAAAACTGATCGAATGCTCGTCGCAAACTTTAGTAGACGGCCGCACCCCCGATACCGTCGACGAAGTGCACCAAGGCGGAACACCGCTGCCGCGAGCACCCAGATGGATGCTTTCGGCGATGAGGTTCTCCTACAGTCACTTGGTCGGGGCTAAGGGATGTAGCTGTCTATTAAGTTTATCCGGCAAGTATCCGCGTACGCTACGTGATTGCGACGGACTTTTGATCACATCAAAATTCCGTAGCAACCGATCAAGTAAGACTAAAGTGCTATGTTTATAACATTCATTCAGTTATCTCATAACTACTTGTGAATTCCAATTATTGTATCACATTCCGGATAAATAGAAAACGCTAAACTTTTTGATCGAACAATCGAACACCCAAGTTTTCCCGATACAGCTCAACACATGAAATAAGTCTAACAGCATTCAGTTCGTGCCTCAGTACCAACGGTCCAGCCGTAGAAGGGTCAAGCCAACGCCTCACATGTGGCATGCCGTACTGCCCCAAACCCGAAGGTTCAAAGGGCAGTTCAAGACGGTCACATAATCGAGTTAAGGTTTGTTGTCTTCTAGAGGGACCATCGCGTTACTTGCACTACTTAGAACGTCGTTAAACTACGGAAAAATCCAACAATTGGAAATTTCCCGGCAGGGGAAAAAGTGGGTATTTATATCCGGTCGAACTTTTTAACATATTCTAAAAATACCCGGAAAAACACACTGACAAAATTAGACAATCCGATCGATACACCGAGTCCCCAATACAACCCAGAAAATTCAACTCTTGAAAAAAATATTAAAAATTCCCAAGAAAACCAGCACCAGAATATAGGAATTACTGTGCAATTTTAAAAACCCAATATGACAAAATGGCCGCGGAACCGCCGCACGAGCCATGCTCGTGCCGCGGTTCCGCCGCACTTTAGTTGAATCACGGGCACGTGCTGCACAGTTTTTCTTAAAATTCCCTGCTGAATTTTCTGAATATTTTTAATGTGAAAAAATGCACAGTTTTGAAAAAAGTACAGAGAATGGCATCGATTAGGTTTTCGGGGTTCGATCGGATTTCTAACTCCGTCTACGCTTCGCCTAAGGCTCTAGCTAAGCTCTGATACCACTGTAGGGTTCCTGGGCACACTAAGGAGGTCTCACAAGGCATCAACCATGCCAATTTCAAACATTACGGGTGCCGAGAAACCCTAATACGGATCGTTAACTAGATTTTAGGCGAAACTAGCAACTAGTTAACTACTTTAACTAAAAGAACGGAAATAAAACCTTTGTAGATCCGGTCCTCTACCTCCATAGCTCCATGATGAAGTCTCCTTGCTGTCCAAATCGAATCCCGGACTCTAGCGTCGGCTTCATCGGAGATATGGGCGGGCTAGGTCATCGACTACTATGCCGAAGATGATCTACGTCGAGGCATCACTAGATCAAGCTCCCACTTCACCAAGTCATGAAACTTGTGAAGAAAACACCCTATACTACTTGGCAAGAGGTAGAGGATGAAGAAATATGAGGTGGGTTCACTTTAGAATTGGATTTCTCACTCAATTTCTCAAGTTGCCATTGATGGAGGCAAGCTTCTTCTTGAAGAAGAAGAAGAAGATGATGATGATAGAATATGATAAGTCTTATTAAAAAAGGAAATAAAATGAATACTTATCATATTGCAACCATAGTTAGGTGTAGAGAATAAACTAGGGTTAAGTGGAATGGTTAGGTTAAAGGAAAGAAACAAAATGGTCAACTTTTCAAACCTTCATGAACTTTCAATGTAAAACAAAACTAGCAACCATTTTATTTCTTACCAAAAGGAAATAAATAAATGAATGAATAAATAAAAACCTTAACCATTTATATAACCAAGGTTTAAACCAAAACTACACCTAAGTGAGCATGTATCATCAAACATGATACAAACAAGTGCACAAAAGTATATCACATATACAAGTTGTGTACATCAAGTGAGAAAATCCTTTTAAAGTGAACCAATACTAGTTAATGCAAAGTAATATATCAAATATATAATTATACATTAAATCATTAAATCAACACTTGATTTAACGATCCGGTCATATCGCATACAACCGACTAATATCCAATATATCGGCTTATCGAATCAATCCTTGATTCGACAACTAGGTTATATCGCATACAACCAATCGATACATTCATCGCGAGAATGAAATACGGTATCACATACACGCATTATTCTCGGTCCCGCACATATCTCATATGCGCTCCTATTTCGTTTCGCTTGAGCCAGGAAACCTCTGTGTAGGACTCTAAAGACTCGTCAATACGCCAGCAACAGATGATGATCATATCAAACACCCACAAGCCGCAAGCGATCTGCTAAACGTAACGGCCACCCGGGTATTGAGCGATGAGAAGATCGACGAGCAAGCCCGCTCACACTCCTGTGAATCCAACCAGTAACACTTACCATACAGTCCGGTCTGATCGTCTGATATGTCGCATATCTCGCCTAGGGGTGGTAAACATCAGACCCCAATAGCTTGATAAGTCGTGTCGATATGAGGTCTATAACAGTTCGAGAAACTACTGGTAACACTTACCAGTAAATCTCAGCAACCCTGGCCAGGGATTTCCGGTTATAGCCAATCGAACACAGCGCAACATCAACTCCCTATACCGGGAGAGACGAATCCCCTCCTATCGCTCATTGCCTCCATGTGATTCGGGACTGTACCCAAAAACCACCGTTTTGCACGCCCTCTTGGACGTGGTAAGATGGAAATCAAAGCACAGTGGGAACCACACAAGACTCTATGACGATCTCGGGTTAACAGACTACTCTGTACCAGTGTCACCAGAGAACTGCCATCTGACGTAAGGTATAATACCATCTGGGAGTTCTCGGCGAGTCCGTCCAGTGTACCCAGTCTCCACTGAGCACCCGTATATCATCTCTGATGTCAAACACCAATGGATATGGGATCATCCATCGCCCATCTGTATGGGTCGAGAAGGTATACGCTAGTCTACTCTGGTGTATCGATGCCCCGTCTCGATATACCCACGACTAGGGACCTTGAAGGATGTACTTATGGACTACCATGTCCCCACTAGTATGATCCGCATCACAGTCCAGGTAGTCAAGTACACATCCTAAGGGCTTTACCAACATGTAACAGAGAGACAATCAGTGTACACGTTAAGGTAAAGAGTAACCAGATAGCATACTATCATGTCGAGCAAGAAAGTCCTCCTTATATATGTCCAAGCATCCACTACAATATACATCCTATGTATAGTAATGGCCTCTAGGGCATACATATAACTAACATCTTTGGACAGGAGGAGAGCATCCAATATGATCAGTTGTGAGGGTATTTTCCTCAAAGGTGCTAGGACATTGTAATCCACCTTTTTTTTCCTAGGCGGATCCCTTGCTGGGAGCTCTTTGACAACTCCATCGTCGAGAGAAATTTCCTCAGAGATTTTTTCTTTCCCTTTGTCTTTTTTGCTCGAACTTTTATTTATAGGTCCAAGATTCTTTTCAGGCAGCGTACGGTTACGCAGCTGAATATTCTCGCAGTTCTACTCCTCCTCTTCTTTTTCAAAGGTGGAGTCTTTGAAGAGAGGGATGAGGGGTATTTCTTCCCCAAAATTGCTCCTGAAGATAAAAATTTGGGGTTTCCCCTTTCCGAACTTGTACCAACCATATGACAGTTTCCAGTCGTTTCTTCATGCGCATCTGTCGCACTATTTTTCCGTCAACGAGCTTCGCGCTTCATCCTCTTGAAGTGTTTTTGATGGGCAACATATCCTTACCACCACTTCTTGAAGGCACTGCATTCCTCGGTGGGGTGGGTGACCCTCCGATGATATAGGCAGTAGTTTAGGCATGCATCTTCTCCATCGAGGCATATAACCCCGGGAGTGTTCCTCACGAGAGGTGGCAGCTTCATCCCCATTGACATGGCTTTGGCGAACCGCTTTTCTGTCTTGATCCTGCCCTTATTTGTAGCAGGCGTACTTTGGTTTGGTTGGAGTACTTTACGACTCGTCCTCGCCGCAGCTTCTTCATCCTGACGCTGACGCTTAGCCTTTTCGTATATGGCTGTTCCGCGTTCTTGGTCAACTTTGCTTTTTTGAAAGGCTTCGTTTAACAGCCTATCGATCGGGTCTTCTGGCAGTTCCGGGGATTTTAGCGCCAGTTCTGCCCCCAGTTCCTCAGCATTTTTTTGACGCTGAAGGAGCTTCTTCGTCATATAACGACGAATGTGAGACCATGTGGCAACTTTTTATACGGTCTTCGGTATCTCCTGATATGTCATCTTCCTCATCATTATCACTATCTTCATTCTCAAGAATATGCTTGAGGAACTCTTCAAGCATGACTGGTGTCCGCGCCTTCTGGTTGTACTTCTCCAGCGCGTCAATATATTTTTGTAGATCTATGCGCTTGTCGTCAATGTATTTTTGAAAATAGAGACGAACTGGGATAGATCGTATTGCCTAAATTTGGGGACAGATGTTATTTGGACTTATCCATCCACCTCTCCGAAGATACCAAGTTGATTTATGACACCATATCAGAGGTTTGGACAGACGCGACCGTTGTAACGTGACTTTATCAGATTCCCCTTCATTTGTAAGGGGTTTTTGATTGTGGGGACTGTTTCCCCAATCAGAGCAAAGCTCTGTTCAAATTCCAAGACTTGAAATGAAGCGACGCTTCCTTTGCCCAATAAGAGCAAAGCTCTGTATTAAAAATCTAAAGTAAAAATTGAAGCAACGCTTCAGATTCTGCGCGCTGCGCGCCACGCGTCAAAAGCAGACATGCTAGCGCCAGGAGCGCTGCGCCCTAGGCAGCGCACCCCCAATCAGAGCAAAGCTCTGCTTCAAAATTCAAAATTTAAATTGAAGCAACGCTTCAGATCCAACGCTCTGCGCTGTGCGCCACGTGTCAAACACGGGCGCGCTAGCACAGTTGCGCTGCGCTCTACGCTGCGTGCCACGTGTCAAACACGGGCGCGCTAGCACAGTTGCGCTGCGCACCACTTGTCAAGCGCAGGTGCGCTGGCGCAAGGTGCGCCAGCGCTGGAATTAAAATTCCCCCACCGCCAGATCAAAAGATCTATTAATAATAAATTATTAATTAATCAGAACTAAAATTCTGTTATGGAAAGATCTTTTTAATCTTGTTAAAAACAAGAAGATTATCTTCTGTAAAACAGAAGCCTTAGGATCAAAGATCCAACGGTGGGAAATATTCCCAAATCAATCAGAGAAAGATCTCTTTAACCAATTTAACAAATCATTTGGCCCTATATAAAGGACCCTAGACTTCAAGTCTAAAATATAGAGAGACACATACAGAAAAAGAGAGAGAAAAACCCTCTGCAAAAGAAGAGAAACCTCTTAGAAAAAAGAAGATTTTTCTTAATCTTCAAGGTAATAAAAAGAACTATGTTCTTGAATAATAGATGAAACCATCTCGTAAAAAGAAGAACCATCTTCTAAAAAGATCAGAGATCTGAAAAAAGACCAAGGTCTTTAATAAAAAGGAAAAGATCAAAAGATCTAATTATAAATAAATAATAAAAGAAGTATTTTTGCTTCATTCACAGATCTTTTGATCTATAAAGGCAGAGCCTTTTATAAAATCAAGAACTTTTGTTCTTGGATCTTAAGGAAAAAGCCTCCTTTGAAGAACATAAAAGTTGTTCTATGATCTTAAAATTGATCAGATGCGCTTTGCGCTATTGAAAAGTGCCTTGCACTCATGAACTGCGCCCTTGCGCTCCTTGGATCGGCGCTCAGCACCAAAACATGCCACGTGTCAACCATAGACACCACTTGCGCTTTGTGCTTTTAAAACAGAGCGCTGCGCTCATAGACTGGCGCTCGACGCCAAACGTGCCACGTGTCGCTCGTTGGCGCGCTAGCGCAAAGCACTCATAAATGGAAAGCGCAAATGCGCTAATGAACCAGAGCTTAGCGCTGAGCGCGACACGTGTCACCTTCGCATGCGCTAGCGCAATGCGCTCTTTAATTGGCGCAAAGCGCCTGACGTGCCACGTGGCGCACTATCAGAACGTGCTCTATTCTAATAAAGACAAAATGACAGAGTCCAATGCTTAGCATTATTAAAAAGGTCCGAGCCCAAATAAAGGCTTAATAGACAGAACAAAAAATAAAATGTTAAACAATTTTTTAATTGGACTTAGCCTGATTCTGGCCATAAGTCCTCAACTTATGTTGAACTGAGCACATTTGCTCTTTCAACCAACTTACCTTGGTTCAAGGGTACATCTCTTCATTCATTTGATATTTGTCGTTGTAATTCCTCAACGTCTTCAAAGAGGTGACGGGTCCCGACAACCACACATTTTATGGACTGTGAGGTCCTTAAACTCTTGGACTATGATGTCCTTAACCTCGACCGTGATCTCTTAAAACTAACATTGGACTGTGGAGTCCTTAAACCCATGGACTATGATGTCCTTAACTTCGACCGTGATGTCTTAAAACTAACAATGGACTATGATGTCCATAACCTCGACCGCGATGTCTTAAAACTAACATCGGACTGTGGGGTCCTTAAACTCATGGACTATGATGTCCTTAACCTCGACCGTAATGTCTTAAAACTAACAACGGACTGTGGGGTCCTTAAACCCACGGACTATGATGTCCTTAACCTGGACCACCATGTCCTTGAACTGGTAATGGACCACCATGTCCTTAAACTGGAAATCGACCGCAATGTTTCTAAACTAAATAATAGAGTTCAAATGCTTTTTTGTTGGATCTAAACGATCCCGTTAAGTTGATCTTAGTCTAAAATTATACTGACGTGCCCTTAACAAACGTTAAGTCGATCTTAGTCTAAAATTAGACTAACGTATCCTTAACAAACGTTTAAATTGATCTTAGTCTCAAATAAGACTAACGTATTCTTAAACCCAAACCAAAATCCAAATCTAAGAAAATACGGATTTGGACTAATCCATACCCTACGGGCGACAACATAAATTAGTCTCCGTATACAATCCACGGGCAACCGCAAACAAAACAAACACCCATGACATGAAGTGACTATCTGGAGAAGGAGAAAGTTGTTACCGTGATGCGGTAGCGTAATTAACTGCAGGGGCTTGCGCCTGCAAGGAAGAGCGTCCCCACAATCAAAAACCCCTCAAACGAGGGGGAATCTGACGAAGTCTGCTACATCGGCCGCATCCGTTTAAACCTTCGATACACGGTGCCATAAATCAACTTGGCATCTTCGGAGAGGTGGACGGATAGCACCAATTAGCATCTTCCCCCAGATTCAGGCAAGACGTTCGTCTTCCCGGTTTCCGGCGGTAAACAGGGACGCTTTTCCCTACAGGCGCAAGCCCCTGTAGTTAATTACGTTATCGCGTTGCGATAACCACTTTCACTTTCTCCAGCAGTCCACTTCGTGTCGTGTTGTATTTTTTTTGTTTTGGTTTCCCGTGGATTGTATACGGAGACTAGTTTATTTCGTCGCCCGTAGGGCACGGATTAGTCCAAATCCGTTATTTTAGATTTGGGTTTGGGTCAAGGATTTTCTTGACGGGATCCATATTGATAGCTTGGTTTGCCAAAGAAAATGAACTTAGGACGCAGATCTCATATAAATGAGGTTCATCAGTTCATAGGATATTTGGGTTTGATCTAAGGATCGTTAGTCATATTTGAGACTAAGATCAATTTAGAAACAAATGAGCATATGAGCTCAATTATTTTAGTTTAAGAACATCACAGTTCATTATCGCTGTGTTTGGGGCGAATATCAGTTTAAGGACATTTCGGTCCAACATTCTCATTTTGGGACGAAGATTAGTTTAAGGACATTTCGGTCTAATATTCCCATTTTAGGGATGAATATTAGTTTAAGGACATTTCGGTCCATTATCGCCATTTTTGGGGACGAATATTAGTTTAAGGACATTTTGGTCTATTATCATCTTACGCGCACGTTTATTTGTTACGTGGCGGAGTGAACGATGGTGACATAGAATGCACCCAATTTGGGGTGCGATCCGATTTGAGGTGTGCATGTCAATTTGGAAGTGCATCAATGTAGGATGAAAGGAGTTGTTAGTTGTCGGGACCCGCCACCTCTCTGAAGACGCTGAGAAATTACAACGACATATATCAGAGGTGTGAAGAGATGTACCCTTGAATCAAATCCCGTATTTGAGGGAATGATCATGATGGATCATCTAAGAATCATTAGCCTTATTTGAGACTAAGATTAACTTAGATGGTATGGGATGAAGATCGTTAGTCATGTATGGGACTAAGATCAATTTGGATATCATGAATGAGAGATCGTTAGTCATGTTTGAGACTAAGATTAGTTTGGAAATTACGAGCATATGGGCTCGGTTGATTTAAAATTAAAGAGGTTTAACCTTAGAAAACTTAGCCAATTTAGGCCGAGATTGAGTTTCTATACTACTCAGCAGTGCTAAGCACTAAGATATACAGTTCTCACGTGTGTTTCATGTGGGGCGCTGGAATAGTGCTAAGCACAAATCTTTTCTGGTGTTTACGTGTTTTTCACGTGAGGCGCTACTATAGTGCTAAGCACTAATTTTCTCTGGCGCTCACGTGTGAAACATGTGAGGCGCTCAGATATGGGCGCTACCCAATCAGTGCTAAGCACTTAGTCATTTTGACTGAATATAAAGTGCTAAGCACTTTGTATGGCACTCACGTGGGAAGCACGTGAGTGCTGAGCATTGATTTCAGATTTTGTTTGTTCACCCTCTTTTTTTTTTACAGAAGTGCTAAACACTTGGTTAGAGCTCTGGTGCTCACGTGCGAAACACGTGAGGCACCAGATTTCATGTTTCCAAGAGTGTTTCACATGCATTTCACGTGACTACTTTATTTTTGGGGTGCTGGGATGCTTTATTTAGTGGCTGTCCAATCACCACAAATGAGTTTTTCTTTGTTTTTTTTTGGACGCTCACGTGGAAAGCACGTGAGGCATTTTAGATCTTCTTTTTTTGTTAGGCAATCATGTGGGAAACACGTGATGCACTATAATAGTGCTAGGCACTATAATAGTGCTAAGCACTAATTTTGCTCACGTGTGTTTCATGTGAGATGCCAAGTTCTTGTTTATAGAGATGTTAATCTCTGTTAATGACATTTTAGTCATTGATGATCATCAAAATTTATGTTTTAAAGATCTTGGTCATTTTTTAATTGGAGAACTAAGTTCTTCTTTTATTTTTATAAGAACTAAGTTCTTTATGTAGGGTTAAACCCTAATTTCGGAGGAATTAAATTCCCAGACCATATGTTATTTTTCTTTTTCTTTCTTTTTAACCTAGTTCTTTACTGAATCTTTAATTCTCAAGAACAAGATCTTCCCGATAAGAATTAAATTCTCAACTTGTTGGAATCTTGTCTTGTGGATTTCTGATTCAGAGGAAGAACTAAGTTCTTTAAGAAGGGTTAAACCCTTAGATAGGTAAAAGAGATATTTTGATCTCTGTGTTTTCTTTACCTAGGGAGGAAAATCTTCTTCATTGAGAATTAAATTCTCTGTTCTTTTTTAGAGCTCTCTATCTTTATGTGTTTCTGCCTTTGTGGTCTTGTTTTTTGAGACTTGAAGTCTCGGGGCGTTTATATAGTGGAGGCAAGTTTGTTAATTAATTTTGAGAAAATCTCTTATTGAGAGATTCCATTTGATTTAATTGGTCTCAAAATTTATTTGGGGAATTTTACCCACCGTTGAATCTTTAATCCAAATGTTTCTGTTTTACAGAATATATTTTCTTGTTTTAACAAGATTGGAGGAATATTTTCCCATATATAGAATTTTATTCTATTAAACGGTGATATTTTTATCACCATTGGATTTTTAATCCAAGGGTGCTCGGTTTAACAGAGCACAATCTTCTTCTGTTTAGAAAGATATAGGAAATATTTTCCATCTCATTGGATCTTTTGATCCACCAACTTTTTGTTTAACAGAAAATATCATTCCTAATAGAATTTAATTCTATGCTTAATCACCATTGGATTTTTGATCCAACGGTTCTCTGTTTAACAGAGAGGATCTTTCTCTTTTAGAAAAATTCAGGGAGGTATTTCCCAAGACTAGAATTTAATTCTACATAAGGAGGCGCCCTCACGTATTTAACACGTGAGGCTTATTTAGCTTCTCTCATTTGGCACCCATATGTCTTGCATATAGGCACTCACGTGTTTAACACATGAGGTCAATTTGGCCTTTAGCCATTTACTCTTAATTCTATGCATAGAGTTTAACTCTATCTGAAGCTAATGTTTCAAAAGGATATTCTCACGTGTTTAATATGTGACCCCAGTGAGGATTTTTCTTTGTGCTTATATGCTTAACACATGGGCATTCACGTGTTTAACACGTGAGGCCTATGTAGTCGTTAATTATTTAGTTATGGCGCTTATATGCTCTGCATATAAGCGCTCACGTGTTTAACACGTAAGGCTCATTTAGCCTTTAGTTGTTTGATCGCAGCGCCTATATGCTCTGCATATAGGCACTCACGTGTTTAACATGTGAGGCTTGAGTCGTGGGGAATTTTCTTCCCTTTTCTCTCCATTTTTATGAGGGAACACATATTTAATTATATTTGCAAACATGTTAGTTGCAATTGTTTTAATTTTATATTGCAAACTTAGTGTTTTCCCCCCACTCAAACATACAACTTTAATCAATATATGTTGCCTTTTTCCCACTTATTTTTTCCATACTTTTCAACCTGAGCCGAAATGTTGGTGTCACGCCCCGCTTCCCAGTGTACGGAAGAGGTGACGTGGAAAGCCCGCAACATATTACTAAGAAATAAATACGTTAAGCGTAATTAAGCTATATATATATAATGCATAAGAATTGACAAGAGATATAAAATAAACAGCAATTTTTATTAACATTCATCTTTACAATACAACTGCTTTGAAAAGAAAAGATACAATGATATAAAGCAATGTCTAAACAGTGGCATACAAACTGAAATAAGTACAAGATGCACTAGAAGTCCTGCTGAGCAGTGAACTGGTCCAAGTTCTCCTAGCTCGGCTCGATCTCCTGGGAGTCTGATCCTCCTAGCGAACATTCCAAAGAAAGAAATAGACATGATTGTCATCAGCGAACTAGCGCTCGGTAAGTCTCAAAAGAAAGAAAGGAATATAGCAAGTAATGAGAATTGAACTGATAAGTTGTACATGTATAAGATTGCTATTCTAACGTAATTGTTATAGCTTGGTACAGAAAGTATTTGTGTATACGAGAGAAGTCCATCTTACCTCGTGGACTATGGTAACATGTAGTACAAGGCCCCTTCAATACCTATGGGATAGCGGCACGAGAGTTCATGTAGGTGTCTTTTAGTGATCATCTCGTGCCATGCTATACATTCCATACCAATCTACCCCGTTAACCCCACGTAATGTATTGTATTGATTATATTACAAGTCTTGTCGAAACCATGGATACAAGTTGTTCAAGTAGTCAGGTTTAGGATGTAAGCTTGTAGTCATGTTAAGTTATAGCCATGGTAAGTCTTGTATTCAGGTTTGATATTCAGGTTCATGTTCAAGTACTCATGTTAGAGTTTGGATTCATATTTGAATTGAATTCTGGTTTGAGTTTGGATTCAAGTTTGATTTAAACTCAGAATGAGTCAGACACTTGTAATTGTATCAACCTTAAAACTTCTGTACGATTTTTTTTGTAAAGTACAGAAAGGAATACCTTAGCCTGAACATAAGTTATAAATTTAAATTGCTTTTGAACAGTAAGAAAGCACTTATTGCTCATTGGTAAAGCCTTGCACTGTTGTGATGTAGCCCCTGTGTTCGAATCCCCTCAGCCACATAATATTTTTATTGATTTTTCTTTTAAACTTTTAGAAGCTCAAAAGTTTTCACGTGCACTACACGTAAAATGAAAAGTCACACTAAAAAAACATGTGGAAATTGGTATTTATACAGCCATGGACACATGGCTTCAATCCAGACCCCAACCCCTCACCTTGGCTGGTGAGATCAAGCATGGGGTCGACGCCGCCGTGCCCCCCTCCCCCCATTGCAAATGCTCCCAATTTTTTTTCCTAGCATCCCTTGGCCTACCCCACTACCCTCACACTGTATAATTTCCCTGCATTTATCCAGAGAGTGATAATTCACCTCTTTAATCCACTTTAATACATATTTTTAATTCCATTCTTCATTACCCTAAACCCTAATTCTATCCTATAAATACCACCCTACGCTTTGGCCCTCCTCATTCTAAAATCCATTGCCAAAACTCTCAAAAAATTTCCAAGTCCAAAGTTGTACAAGGGGAGTTAGCCAAGGTCAAAGTTCCGGCGACGATTTGGGACAAATCCGGCGACGACGCGACCCCACGACGCCTTCGAAAGTTCCCTCTACCTCCCCTCTCTTCTCCAAATCAGTAATTCCCCCCTCCCCTCCTCTCACTCTAATCTAAAACACTCTCATTTCAAAACTCGTAGGAAGCGGAGTTATTCCGACTTCCGATTCTCTTTTCTTTAAAAACCCAAATTTTCTTAATAACAAACCTACCAATTCTTTATATATTGTTTAACAATCATAACCAAACACTTTAGAACAAGTTTCATCTCAAAATAATATGTTATGCAACTTTTATCACATTTTTACGATTAAATACCACAAACTTTACATTCTACATATTTTATCATATTCCTTTGTATTACCTTTAGAAAACTCACGAGATAATGACCTACCTCATCACAACACTCATTCTTGACATAGCACGATGGCTTTTGGAACTTTAGTTTGTGGGATAATTACAAATTTATAATAAAAAACCCTAAACTATTACAAAACCGTATTCTTTAAATTGTCTTATTTAAATTCCATACGATTAAGTCCTTACAACCCATTTTGGGGAATCCGAATTGGTTGGTGCGGGTTATCGCACATCCATCGGACTAGTAGGGAGAGATGCAGACCTCCTCACGAAGCATACGATCTTGATGGAATTTGTATTACAATTTTAAGAAAAACGTGATTTCTATTTAATAAATAAATTCTATTTTTTATAAACATATATATATATATATATATATTATCAAAATATATACTTTAAATATATTTTATATATTCCATGTTTTCTAAATCAGAAGAGCCACAAAAGATCATGAAAATACCATCACATTCAATACAAGTCAAATTACAAGAAAATACCATATACTATTCAATTTAGGTTTATATCCACTAGAATATCTCATTTTATAAAAATTACATCTATGAAAACCCTAAAGACGATAAATAAATACTTGAGGTTTATTTTGAAAATATATCAAAACTATTTTTCATAAACCCCCCTCAAGTTATATTAAATTACAATACGGACCCTAGTAAATATAGGTTTAAGCGGGACCAATTCTCTTGAGCCTCAGGCAGCCGGAAATTTGGGTCCTTGCCTATTTAAGGTAGACAAACTAAAAACGGTGTTATCAATACGGTAATTGGCTTGGAAAAAGTCACAAATCCCGCCGTCCATGTGCAGCAGTTACCGATAACATCAAAACTAATTCAGAACTTCAATTCTGTTTAAGTGTCTGACTCGGGCAGAGTCTCAGTCTAATCTGAAATCAATCAATCCATCCTTGAATACAATTCAAGTACAACTCTAATTCAACATGAATCCATTTATACCAGAATACAATCAATATCAACATGACTCGACCGAACCGAACCATGGATATACTCTGATTACATGACTATCCGTTCCATTTACATGAACTACTGATATCATGGTTTCGGCAAGTCCTACATCTATTAAACAAAACAATACACATCCATACAAAATACACACGTGGTTTTAAAGGGATAGACTGGCACGAAATGTGTTAAAGTGGTACGAGATAGTCATTAAAAGACGTAACTATACATCCATTGCCATTGTTCCGTAGTTTTATCGACGGAACCTTGTACTACGAGTTAGCATAGTCCACGGTGTAAGTTGGACTCCTCTCGTATACATTGGCATATTTTGTACCAAACTACAAACAACTGTGTTAGCATAACAATCAAACATCATACCAATTACATCCTCTTATCTGTCTATTCTATTTCGATCTCTTTGGGACTTACGAGCGATTGTTCGCTGACGATATTCCTATTTCTCTTCTTTCTTTGGAATGTTGTCAGGAGGACCCGACTCTGAGGAGTTCGAGACCAGCCAGGAGCACTTGGAGCAGACCACTGAGCAGAGCGACCATTAAGCTTTACTTGTACTTACTTTTCTTTCAGTTCATACCATTGTTTAGGCATTGCTTTCTATTCCTGTATTTATATTTTTAGTTGTATTGTAAAAAAATGTTTGATAAATAAAAGTTGTTGTTCAATTTCATTTCTTGTCATTTTTTTCTTGTGTACATTTATTATATTGCTTATTACGCTTAGCGTGTTTAATTCTGAGTAAATACGTAGCGGGCATCATCGCGTCTCCTTGCCGTACACCGAGAAGCAGGGCGTGACAGTAACTGATTTAGATCCTGAATTAGGTTCGGGAGTTATCGGAAACTGCTGCACATAAACGACATGATTTGTGTTTTTTTCCTAGACAATTACCATTGATAACACTGTTAAGTTTTCTATCTTAAATAGGAAAGCACTCACTTTCTCTGGCTCCCTGGGGCTCAAGAGAATTGATCACGCTTAAACCTATATTTACTAAAGTCCTTAACTGTTGTTTTATATAACTCGAGGGGGTTTTATGAAAATATTTTTAATATAGTTTCAAAATAATCTCGAGAAGTTATTTATATTATTTAGGGTTTTCATGAATGTGAATTTTAAGGATTTGAGATATTTTAGTGATAATAGCTTAGCTTGGAAAGTTCATGGTATTTAACTGTAAAGCTTGACTTTTATTGGTATCTTGATGGTATTTTGATAAAACTTATAATTCTTTCATTTGAAAAAAATGTAAGGTTATTATATTTTGAAAATATATGAATTTTTAATATAATTATTAAAAATTAAAATTTTAATTAAGTAGAAAAATTCGTTTTTCTTAAAAACCGTATTAAAAACCTTTCGAGACCGAATACTCCGTGAGGAGGTCTGTATCTCGCTATACTAGCCCAAGGATGTGCGACAATCTGCACCATCCAATAGCGGGTCCCCTAAAAACGGTTGTAGAGGCATATTTGCAAAGGAATTTAAAATACAATTAAAAGAAAACCGTTTTTATAGTAAATGGTATTTTAATATAATATTATATCCGTAACAAAAAATATATTCAAAGGATATCGTGCTATGGAAACCATGGGTGTACGTGAGAGGTAGATCGTTACCTCATGAAGTTTTCTAAAGGTATGTTTAAGAAAACAAAAAAAGATGATATATACAAACTTCATGGTATTTTAATGTAAATGTTAAGTTAAAATTATTTTGCATGATATTTGTTTTGATTAAAAGTTTGTTCTAAACATTGGTTTTATGTTAATAAGCATGGTATAGGAATATGAATGAAGAATATGTAAGAAAAAGTGAAATTATAGAGTTTTAGAAGAAGATATCAGTATTAACTCCACTTCCGACATATGTTTTGAAAAGAGACTTTCAAAGAAGAAGAAGAGGGATTGGGAGGGACTTACTAGCTAATTAGGTTAAGAGAAAGTAGAAGGAGGGAGGGTTATCTTCGTGGTGTCGCGGAGTGTTAGTGTTTATGCCCTAGAAGGCCATTATTGTATCATACTAGTTTGTATATTACTTAATGGAAGCTTGGGATATTCACATGTATATAACAGTCTTGCTAAACATGGTAGTATGCTACTTGGTTTTTCTATCTTAATATGTGAGTGTACGTATTGATAGAGCTCTTAGGATCTTGCTTGTCTACCAGCGTTGTGATGGCAGTCACACTAGTGGGGGCTGGGTAGTCTACAAGCACATCCTTATTCTGGTCCCTGGTCATTGGATTATCGAGACAGAGCATCGATACTCCGGAGTAGACTGGTGTGTACGCTTCTCATCCCAGTTGGGGAGATGGTCTGTCCCACAGCCGTCAGTACGTCGTACTGGAGATAGTATGCAGGTGCTCGTTAGGTTACGGGTACACCGGACAGGACTTACAGGGAACTGTTGGTTGGTTTGATACCAGTCGTCAGTGAGCAGTTCCCAGGTGACATGAGTACAGCATAGTCCGCAGACTTGACACTGCTGCTTCGCCTCGAGTGTGTCCCACTGTTTTTAGATTGCTACCCTACCACGGCTCAAAGGAGTCGTGCAAACAGGTAGCAGTTGGGTGCAGTCCCGAGCACTTGGAGGCAGTGGCGGTTAGACAGGATTCGTCCCTCCCGGTATTGGGAGTAGATATCGCGCTGTGTCAGAGAGCCATTACGCAAAATCCCTGGCCAGGGCGAGCGAGATTTGCTGGTAGGTTCCAGCAGTTTCTCAGGGTGTAATGGGCTTCGCTCCGACACGACTTATACCGCTATTAGGGGACTGACGCTTGCCGCCCCCCTAGGCCCGATATGCGATAGTCTTGGACGAACGGACCGGACTGTATGGAGATTGTCACATCAGACTCAGTAGGAGTTCGGATGGGTTTCCTCATCGGCCTTCTTATCGACAACTACCTGGGGACCGTTACGTACAGCTAGTGCCGCTTGCGGTCTGTGGTTAAACCCACTGCCAGCGTAGTAGTCGAGTCTCTAGAGTCCCACACAGAGAGTTTCCTATTCCAGGCGAAACGATATAGAGGTCGTATGGTTTTACGACAAGGGTTCGGACGCATACGTGCGTTTACGCGCGTACGACTTTCGGACAGTTTTTACCAGTCGGCTTTGGCTTAAGCCAGTTACTGGTATCCGGTTATTGGATTTTTACAGTCTAAAGTTTTTCCGTATTTTTGCGAATTGGAGGGGCGTTCTCGTAATTGTACGAGAAGCTTCTAGAAGATGGTGACTAAGGAGGGTTATGTGTCATATACATTGAATGAGTTATATGAGTCATGAGGGTGATTCATTCATCTCATTAATGCACATTTATTGCTTAATGACTCATGCTAATGAATCACCACTTGATATTTTATGAAGCATGATTATTCATCACTCTTTATTCTTTTCTTCTTATTAGAAAATGCTTCATATATATTATGATACTCATAACTTTATTCAATTATCATTCTCACATTCTCTCTCCTCAAGCTCTCCATCTTCAAAGACTAATCCTCCCTTCTCATGAGTTGAGTACAAGGGTTAGTAAGACTAATCAATCCATAACCATCACTCTATTTCATCCTAGCTTCTTTGATTAGCAATCCAAGAAGGTTAGTTGCCTCAAGTTTAGAGGTTTAGCTTGGAGTTTTGCTCTCGGGTGGATCGTCTACTACCTAGAGAAGGCCGAGGAGGACAAGGAGATCGTAAAGACGAAGGAGTTGGTTCATTAGGTATAATCCCTAAACACAGTAGTTTAGAAACACTTTGTGTTTGGTTATTTATAGTTTAGCTTCGATTCAAGCGGTTAGTCGATGTTCGTTCACTAAACAAGTTCATTTTTGAAAATTCCGCCTCCCCACAAGTATTCAGGGTTGCTCAGAAAGCTTGAAAAGGGTCCAGGAGAACACCCATGAAATTGGAGCCCATGAATCGGCTAAAGAGCCGCGGAAGCGCGGCGGATCCCTACCGATCCGCCGCTCTTCCGCGGCCGAGTTGCCGAGTCATGGACTCATTTTTCATGTGTGGGTCCTCTCTGGTATTTGGTGTTTTCTGGAATATTTTAATTTTGCTCAGGTTTCCTGTTTACAGAGCAGTTTTTGGAGCAAAATTAAAGATGTTTAATCGATCGAAATTGTACAGTATTTGCATATTGGATTATATCTGTGATTGTTAAATGTGTTCGTAAACCTCCCCTAACTGCTAGTATGTCGGTTGGCAGGGGGTTGCACATTTCTGTAATGGTTATATCTGTTTGTGCATATGAACTGTATTGGACTGTTATGGTGTATAGCCGGGGTTTAGCAATGGGTTATTATTTAATTCATTTGTTGTAAATGTAATTTGTTGTAATATTATTTTTGCGGGACACATCCAGGTTGCGGTTGTAGCCACCGTTGTATTATTTCATTTTACTGTTTTTGCTCCTAGGACTGACCCAAGGTGGGGTACACAAACTGCCGGGCGGGTAGTTTGCCGTACCCGTAGGGGTCGAGGGTGGGGTAACGGCTATTCATCACAACTGTGTAATCTGTCTTTTCTTGCAGGCTCAAAAGAAATACAGATTGCTTGCAAATCCAATATTGTTTATCTGTGTTCTGGAATGTATATCATTGCGTCAGACGAATGTAAAATATCTATATATATGATAGCTATTTAGACGTCGCTTATGTTTTACACCCGCGCTAGCCCAGCCCCCGCTCTGTCGTTAGTTAAGTAACCTAATGGGTGATGACGGGACCTCGTGGCGAATGCGGATGGCATAAGAGGACGTTGTATTTTCGTTGTTTTCTGCAATGATAGGTTAATGATGGGACGCATTATCTATAATGCAAAGAAAAACAAACCAAAGTTTAAATCGTTGGAACAGTTTAAAAGAAACCACTCGGTTAATTTTAAAAACAGATATTTTTAAATGCGGAGCTTTAACCACTCCTTTTAAAAAAAGCTATCAGGTTCCTTCGGTTATATCAAGTTCACTACGTTCACGGTTTCGCCAAAACCAGTCGTAGCCCTCCGTCATTTCTTATGGATAGTCAGTAGTATTCAAGCTGTGTTTGTTGGCTTTCGTCAAGACATAGTGTTTGGTAGCTGCTGGGTATTCATTTGTTACATAGATAGATGTGTTGGTTTGGGACAGTCGCATTACCTTGTTGGCTTTCGTGAAGGGTATATACGGGTGGGTTCAAATTAACAAGATAAAGATGGGCAGAACTTGACATGTGACTTATGATTTGTTGGCTTTCGTCAAGGTCATAAGAGCATGGGGCAAAAACTTATATCGGGAATTTCTAAAGAAACTGAAATTTGCAAAGAGATGCATACCATTTGGAGTTTGATGAATGTTGGTAGGATTCCTTCAACATTATCATACGATGATATTTGGATCCCGATCCTACTGTGAGTATATGCTACTTATCAGGATATTCGTCACTTAACGATCAATGCTATAAACCTAGTAGGTGTCCAGAAAGGTGTCAGCGGGGTTACGCCCCCAGAGAAAAGAGGTTATTTAATTAAGGAACTTCGCGAAAGCGTTGGAAAACCTCCCTCGAAGTATCGACACTGGCCTGGCTGAACGGTTAAGCAAGTATTGTACGGTGAGAATAGTCATGGCTAATTCTTCTTTTATGGTTTGAGGAAGGATTCGAGAAACAGTGGGAGCCATCCAGTTTAGATAAACTAAAAACCACTCTAAACTTGCAAGAGCATCATGCTAAAGAGTTTTCTTCTCTCTCTCCTAATTGCAGCGACCCTGAAAATGACTGGACTTAAGTTACTTTTAGAGAAAAATATACTGACAGGGCCAAACTATAAAGATTGGCTGCGGAATGTCAAAATGGCTTTGACCTATGACAAACTGGGGTACGTCCTCACCGCTACGGCACCTGCTGTCCCTGGTCCCAAATCCAGCAATGCGGATAAGGAAATCCGCAAAACCTGGGATTTAGATTGCGCGAGAGCCAAGTGCATCGTGCTTGCCTCAATGAACAATGAACATCAGAGGAGGCACGAGGATATGTCCCTAGATGGCATATTTCTCCATACAAAGGAACTTTATGGAGAGCAATCTCGTATAGCAAGATACGAGACCTCTAAGAACTTGTTTCGAGCGAGGTTGGCTGTCGGGTCATCGGTAGGTGAATATGTCCTAAAGATGATCGGCTATATTGAAGAGCTCGCAGACCTTGGGACGACTTTGGATAATGAGCTCTATACAGACCTTATTCTCCAGTCCCTTCCTCCCACCTACGCCCAGTTTATCCTCAACTTCAACCTTCAAGGAAAAGAAGTTGAACTTGCAGAACTCCTGAACATGTTAAGGAGTGCAGAGGGCACCTTGCAGAAGGCAAGGGAAACACCCGCTATGTTTGTTGGCGGTGCATCTTCTTCCGGGTCCAAGGCTAGGGCCAAAGGAAGGAAGAAGAAGGCCGCACCCAAACCTAGAGGAGGTGTTAGTAAGGTGGGAAAGAAGGGAAAGAAAAAGCTTGCAGCACCGGTAGTTGGCCAGGATGAGTGCTTCCATTGTCACAGGAAAGGGCACTGGAAGAAGGATTGCAAGGCGTGGAACGCCAAGAACCAGGAACCGAAGCAAGCTGTGGCTTCGACTTCAGGTGTGTTTGTAATTGAGAATTGTCTGTCGATCAACTCTACTTCCTGGGTATTGGATACCGGATCAGGATCTCATATTTGCAATTCATTGCAGGCACTGAGAAACCGTAGAGTGCTGAAGGAAGGTGATATGATCCTCAGGGTTGCTAACGGAGCTAGCGTGGGAGCTGCGTCCGTCGGGGATTATCACCTAGGATTGACGAGTGGACATATTTTGGTTTTGCATAACTGTTATTTTGTACCAAGCTTAACGTGTAATATCATATCAGTTTCCTTGTTATCAAATAAAGGTTATGATTTCACGTTTGTAAGAGATGTTGTTAACATCCACCTTAATCATGGTTTGATTGGGTCCGGTACTCTAAATAACGGCATATATGTTTTAAACCAACTACAAATTTTCAATGTCCAGAACACACTAAAAAGAAAGTCTCCAGATTTAAATAAAGCTTTCTTATGGCATTGTAGACTGGGTCACATCAATGAGAGAAGGTTGACTAAGTTGCATAGAGAAGGATATTTTGACACGTTCGAATATCAAACCTATGACACTTGTCAATCTTGTCTCAAAGGAAAGATGACAAAGACTCCATTTACTGGACAAGGAGAAAGAGCGAGCGAGCTCTTAGGACTCATACACAGCGATGTATGTGGTCCAATGTCTACACATGCGAGAGGTGGTTATTCCTACTTCATTACTTTTACAGATGATTTCTCTAGGTATGGACATGTTTTCTTAATGAAGCATAAATCCGAGGCCTTTGAGAAATTCAAGGAATACAAGAGTGAAGCGGAAAACCAAACAGGCAAAAGTATTAAGACACTGAGATCTGATCGAGGTGGAGAATACTTAAGTGCCGAGTTCCTAGGTTACCTAAAAGAGAAAGGAATTCTCTCTCAGCTTACTCCTCCATACACTCCACAGCACAACGGTGTATCGGAGAGACGGAATCGAACCCTATTAGATATGGTACGATCCATGATGAGTAATGCTGAGTTACCGCGATCTTTCTGGGGTTATGCGCTTGAATCAGCGGCATATCTTTTGAACAAAGTTCCAACCAAAACTGTGCCTACCACACCATATCAGATATGGAGTGGGAAGAAACCCTGTCTTCAGTACCTGAAGACGTGGGGATGTCCAGCTTTTGTAAAAAAGCAGCATTCGGACAAGCTCGAGGCACGCTCAGTAGAGTGTAAGTTTGTGGGATATCCAAAGAACTCTATGGGATATTATTTCTATTACGCAGAGGAACAAAAGGTTTTTGTTTCTCGTCATGCCCGCTTCTTAGAAACTGAATTTTTAGAAAATCAGAAGAGTGGGAGCGTAGTAGAACTGGAAGAAATTCCAGAACCACAAACTGCTACTGAAAGTTTGGTAGAACCAGAGGTTCAAGAAGAACAGAACATTCCCGCACCCCTCCGCAGGAGTAGTAGGCCGTCTCGTCCGCCTGAGAGATACTACGGTTTTCTCATAGATGGGGATAGAGAGAATTGCATCATAGATGATGATGAACCTACTGACTTCCAGCAGGCCATCCAGAGCGGCGACTCGGTACGATGGCTAGATGCAATGCGGACCGAGATGGAGTCCATGTACACCAACAAAGTATGGACTTTGGACTTTGCTCCAGATGGGGTAAAACCCATAGGATGCAAATGGATCTTCAAGAAAAAGATTGGTGTAGATGGACAGGTGGAAACCTATAAGGCTAGACTTGTTGCAAAGGGTTTTCGTCAAAGACCTGGTTTGGACTATGACGAAACTTTTTCTCCAGTGGCTATGCTCAAATCCATTCGGGTCCTTCTTGCTATTGCTGCCTTCCATGATTATGAAATCTGGCAGATGGACGTAAAGACGGCTTTTCTGAATGGAAATTTAGAAGAGTGCGTCTATATGGATCAGCCAGAGGGTTTCAATCAGAGTGGGAGCAGCGGGAAAGTATGCAAGCTGCTTAAGTCTATTTATGGACTGAAGCAGGCATCGCGGAGTTGGAACATCTGTTTTGATGAGACAGTCAAAGAATATGACTTTATCAAAAATCCAGATGAACCGTGTATATATAGTAAAGTTGTTGCAAGAAGTGTCGTATTCCTCGTCTTGTACGTGGATGACATTCTATTGATAGGAAATGACATTCCTATGCTACAATCTGTCAAAGGATTCTTGTCACACAGGTTCTCCATAAAAGACCTGGGTGATGCCTCGTACATTCTGGGGATCCGGATCTATCGTGATAGATCCAAGAGGATGTTGGGACTTTCGCAGTCCAGGTATATCGACACTGTACTGAAAAGATTCAGTATGGAAGATTCTAAGCGCGGTAATCTACCGGCTTGTCACGGAATCACCCTCTCCAAAGAGATGTCTCCCAAGACTGATTTGGAAAGGGAACGCATGTCTATTATACCCTACGCTTCTGCGGTAGGCTCTATAATGTATGCGATGTTGTGCACCAGACAAGATGTAGCTTACGCACTGAGCGTGGTAAGCCGGTATCAGTCAGACCCAGGGGAGAAGCACTGGATAGCAGTAAAGAACATTCTCAAGTATCTGAGAAGGACTAAGGAGATGTTCTTGGTTTACGGCGGAAAAGACCTCAGGTTGGAGGCCTTTGCTGATTCCGGCTTCCAGAGTGATAAGGACGATTCCAAGTCCATGTCGGGATATGTCTTTACCCTCAATGGAGGGGCGGTGTGCTGGAAGAGCTCCAAGCAGGACACCGTTGCTGGCTCGACGATGGAAGCGGAGTATATAGCTGCTTGCGATGCCGCAAAAGAAGCAGTCTGGATGAAGAAGTTCCTAACAGAACTTCAGGTGGTTCCTACCATAGTTGATCCAATACCTCTGTATTGCGACAACAACGGAGCTATAGCTTTAGCGAAGGAACCAAGGTCCCATCAGAAGTCCAGACACATCTTGAGGCGGTATCACCTGATCAGGGAGATCATTGATCGTCAGGAGATCGAGGTTCGGAGAGTTGCTTCTGAAGAGAACATTGCTGATCCATTCACGAAGGCCCTACCCCAGATTCAGTTCGAGAGGCTACTCGAGATCATCGGTCTACGATATGCCAGTACATGGCCCTAGTGCAAGTGGGAGATTGTTAGTGTTTATGCCCTAGAAGGCCATTACTGTATCATACTAGTTTGTATATTACTTAATGGAAGCTTGGGATATTCACATGTATATAACAGTCTTGCTAAACATGGTAGTATGCTACTTGGTTTTTCTATCTTAATATGTGAGTGTACGTATTGATAGAGCTCTTAGGATCTTGCTTGTCTACCAGCGTTGTGATGGCAGTCACACTAGTGGGGGCTGGGTAATCGACAAGCACATCCTTATTCTGGTCCCTGGTCGTTGGATTATCGAGACAGAGCATCGATACTCCGGAGTAGACTGGTGTGTACGCTTCTCATCCCAGTTGGGGAGATGGTCTGTCCCACAGCCATCAGTACGTCGTACTGGAGATAGTATGCAGGTGCTCGTTAGGTTACGGGTACACCGGACAGGACTCACAGGGAACTGTTGGTTGGTTTGATACCAGTCGTCAGTAAGCAGTTCCCAGGTGACATGAGTACAGCATAGTCCGCAGACTTGACACTGCTGCTTCGCCTCGAGTGTGTCCCACTGTTCTTAGATTGCTACCCTACCACGGCTCAAAGGAGTCGTGCAAACAGGTAGCAGTTGGGTGCAGTCCCGAGCACTTAGAGGCAGTGGCGGTTAGACAGGATTCGTCCCTCCCGGTATTGGGAGTAGATATCGCGCTGTGTCAGAGAGCCATTACGCAAAATCCCTGGCCAGGGCGAGCAAGATTTGCTGGTAGGTTCCAGCAGTTTCTCAGGGTGTAATGGGCTTCGCTCCGACACGACTTATACCGCTATTAGGGGACTGACGCTTGCCGCCCCCTAGGCCCGATATGCGATAGTCTTGGACGAACGGACCGGACTGTATGGAGATTGTCACATCAGACTCAGTAGGAGTTCGGATGGGTTTCCTCATCGGCCTTCTTATCGACAACTACCTGGGGACCGTTACGTGCAGCAAGTGCCGCTTGCGGTCTATGGTTAAACCCACTGCCAGCGTAGTAGTCGAGTCTCTAGAGTCCCACACAGAGAGTTTCCTATTCCAGGCGAAACGATATAGAGGTCGTATGGTTTTACGACAAGGGTTCGGACGCATACGTGCGTTTACACGCGTACGACTTTCGGACAGTTTTTACCAGTTGGCTTTGGCTTAAGCCAGTTACTGGTATCCGGTTATTGGATTTTTACAGTCTAAAGTTTTTCCGTATTTTTGCGGATTGGAGGGGCGTTCTCGTAATTGTACGAGAAGCTTCTAGAAGATGGTGACTAAGGAGGGTTATGTGTCATATACATTGAATGAGTTATATGAGTCATGAGGGTGATTCATTCATCTCATTAATGCACATTTATTGCTTAATGACTCATGCTAATGAATCACCACTTGATATTTTATGAAGCATGATTATTCATCACTCTTTATTCTTTTCTTCTTATTAGAAAATGCTTCATATATATTATGATACTCATAACTTTATTCAATTATCATTCTCACATTCTCTCTCCTCAAGCTCTCCATCTTCAAAGACTAATCCTCCCTTCTCATGAGTTGAGTACAAGGGTTAGTAAGACTAATCAATCCATAACCATCACTTTATTTCATCCTAGCTTCTTTGATTAGCAATCCAAGAAGGTTAGTTGCCTCAAGTTTAGAGGTTTAGCTTGGAGTTTTGCTCTCGGGTGGATCGTCTACTACCTAGAGAAGGCCGAGGAGGACAAGGAGATCGTAAAGACGAAGGAGTTGGTTCATTAGGTATAATCCCTAAACACAGTAGTTTAGAAACACTTTGTGTTTGGTTATTTATAGTTTAGCTTCGATTCAAGCGGTTAGTCGATGTTCGTTCACTAAACAAGTTCGTTTTTGAAAATTCCGCCTCCCCACAAGTATTGGGGTGTAGTACATCGACTTACACGGAGTCGCCGGAACTTGCTTTGATCCTCGCCGGAAGTTGATCTCTTACTAACCCCACTTGTACTCCTCTTGTACTTAGAAAATTTTGAGAATTTTGGGTAGGAATTTCAGAATGATGAAGGGCTAGGGCATGGGGTAGTATTTATAGTGTGGAATTAGGGTTTTGGAATTAAAATGATGAATTAAAATGATGATAAATGGGGATTTGAATGGTCTCTATTTGATTGCAGAGCAATCAAACAGTGCAGGGGAGTTAGAGGTAGGGGAAGGGTCGTGTGTACAAAACCCAGACCTCATTGGGCTCGGGGGACCGTCGGTGTCGGCCAAACATCAAGATCCGCCGGTCGTTTTGGTGAGGGGGCGGTGGATTGATGCCACGTGTTCACGCCCGTGTTAACTCCATTTTACACATGTTTGATTTTTCTATCTTTTCATTTTTTATGTGCATTGCACGTGTAAACTTTTGGGCTTCCAAAAAGTTTAAAAATAAATCAGAAAAAATAAATGTGTCTGATGAGATTTGAACACAAGACAACGTCACAGCAGTGCAAGGGCTTTACCAATAAACTACAAGTTGCTTCTTACTGTTCTTAAACAAAAATTAACTTATAGCTTGTACTCAGGCTTGTAAACTCCTTTTTGTAAATTAAACTGAAAAATTTCGTACAGTAAATTCAGAGTCGTTACAGTTGGGCTTGGCTGTTCTTTTATTAATAATAAATAAGTTAGGAAAAGGGGTTATAGAGTGGTGTGTGCGTGCCGGAATCTTTTTGGAGATGTTTTGTGTTTTGTTGGATCATTGGATATTAAATAGTTAGATTAAATTGTTTAATCAAATTAGTTTGTACATATGGTGATATGTGGTGTTTAACGTCGATGAATTGATTTGATCAATTTGACGGGGTTGCATTAGTATGTCCGAAATGTTGGTTTGTTGGAATATATTGGATTGTTGCAAAATGAATAGCCCCCGTGCGGAAGTGTGATGTTGCGATAAGTGTTATTTCTATTCATGCTTATAGCCATCTTGTATATTCATCTGTTCGGGCTGAGCTCTAATTTGTGGCCGCCGTTTTCGCTATATGTATATTCTTTTTCGGGGCAAGCAACTGACTTGTGATCGTCGTTACCGCGATGTATTATTATTTGTCGGGACACGATCAGATTGCGATCGTTGTCACCATTGTATTAATACAGGTTTAAGATTGCCCCACGGAGAAGCCCACGAGCAACCGAACTCTAGATTGCAGCGGGTGGTCATCTCAAGAAGTTAAGATCGGGTCACTCAAGTCTAGGATTGGCGGGTTGCTTTCCGCGCTTATAGGGGTATAGGATAGACCCGCGGAGGAGTGCTTAAGTCACCGGTTTCGAGAAAATGTCGGGTAGCCCCCTCATGATGATGATGTTGGGTTGCCTCATTTCTTGGGTTGCCTGGTAGCTTGCCGCACTCGTACGGGTCTGCTTTTGGCAGCGCACGGGCTGTTCACGCGACCGGGGAATGACGCATTTCGTTTGTGGCTCAAACGAAAAACGGGATTTCTAGGTGATCCGACCATTCCTATTCTGTGATGTTCATTCCTTACTTATGATGTGATTGCCTGCATGTGATGATATTTATTGCTTTCCTGTAATGTTGATTATCTGCATGCGATGAAGTGTGTGTGTGTATGTGTGTGTGTGTGTTTTGCACCTGTGCAGCCCTGCCCCCGCCCTGCCATAAGTTAAGTAACCTTACGGAAAAGATCTGGGGCCCCGTGGCGAATGCGGATGGTGTATATGTGCATTATATTTTCTTTTCATGCTTTTCTGAGATTGTATGAGAAGATGCTAGGTAATGTAATTATCTATTTGATGGGATTGCATTGATTCAGATTAATGCAAAGATAATAAACCTAAAACACATTGTAGAACCAAATATTAGATATTGTGGTGTTATAGTCGAATCATTTGTTTTGCATCGAGGTATTCGGTTAGGAATATCTAGCACCTCATTCGACGAGAAAAGTGCCTAGATCTATTCACAGGGAGTGGCCTCTTTGATAAAAGATTGTGTTACTATAAGTTTGCAAGTTGTATAGACGCAATCTTTTGCTTTGCATCGAGGTATTCAGTTAGGAATATCCTGCACCTCATTCTATGAGGTAAGTGCCCCGATCCCTTCACATGGAAGCCGCACATAAGTAATAGTCTACGTAACTATAAATTTGCAAAACTACTCGGTTCCTACGATGACACCAAGTTCATTACGTTAAAGGTTTCTTCAAAACCAGTCGTAGCTCTCTGTCACTTCAGGAAGTAGAGTAATTAGTATTCGTGCTGCGTTTATTGACCTCCATCAAGACGTAGTGTACGGTAGCTAAGTGATGTCTTCCTGTTAGCATAGTGATGCGATTAGCCAGGACAGTCACATAGCTTTATTGACCTCCGTCAAGATCTTATGCGGGTGAATTCGAGTAAATCACAAAATGATGGGTAGAAATTGATTAGTGGCGTACGGTTTGTTGACCTCCATTAAGGTCATAGGTTGTTAGGAGTAAAAACTGATATCAGGAGTTTCAAGTGTTGAAACTTGCAATGAGATTGCATACCTTCTATGGAGTGGGGTGACTTGTTGACCTCCGTCAAGGTTGCCATGCCATGATAGTTTGGATCCCGATTCCCACTGTGAGTAATAGTTACTCTCGGGATATGATCCCGGCTAATTCTCCTTTTAGGGTTTGAAGGAGAATTCGAAAAAACAGTGGGAGCCATCCTGATTAGATAAATATACTAATCTAATCTTGTTAGAGTGCACGACAAGTATTTCTTTTTCTGTCTCTGGTAGCTGTTAGTGATATATGCCCTAGAGACCATTATTGTATAGTACATGATTGTATATTACATTTTGGAAGCTTAGGATATATACAAATATATAACAGTCTTGCTCAATATGATAGTATGCTATCTGATTTGTATCTATCTTAATATGTGTATATATTCTTTTACATATCGCTAATACATGATCTTTGTTTGACTGCCAGCATTGTGATGGCAATCACACTAATAGGGGCTGGGTATTCTATAAGCATATCCTTAAACTTGTCCCTAGTCGCAGCATTATCGAGACTGGGCATTGATACTCCAGAGTAGACTAGTGTATACGCTTCTTATCCCCGTCAGGAGAGATGGCCTGTCCCGCAACCATTGGTATACGGTATCAAAGATAGTATATAGGTGCTCATTGGGTTATGAGTTACACTGGATGGACTCGCTGGGAACTACTGGTTGGTATTGTACCTAACGTCGGATAGCAGTTCTCTGGTGACATAAGTACAGGTTAGTCTATTGACTTGACATCACTATTCATCTCGAGTGTGTTCCCATTATACTTAGATTACTACCCTATCACGGCTCTATTGAGGCGTGCAAACAGATAGTAGTTGGATGCAGCCCCGAATCACATAGAGACAGTAAAGGATAGAAGGGATTCGCCTTTCCCGGTATTGGGAGTTGATATCGCGTTGTGTACGGTTGCCCAATACTAAAGGTCCCTGGCCAGGGCAAGTGAGATTTACTGGTAGGTACACCAGCAGTTTCTCAGGTTGTATTGGGCTCCACACCGACACGGCTTGTCGCGCTATTAGGGGTCTGACGTTTACCACCCCTAGGCCCGATATGCGATACTCTTAGTGTTGGAGATGGTGCCCTCAGAGTCAATTATTGGATCACAGGCACGTGATTGCAATGATTGAGGGAGGACCTATCCCGGTAGGACAGTCTTACTCGAGATGATAGTTTGCTATCTGGTTTACCTTTATCATCGTGTACTGCTTTAGGTGACCTGACAGGTCGCTATTGCACGTTGATAGAGCCCCTAGGATTCTTGCTTGACCACCAGCAGTATGAGGGCGATCATATAAGTGGGAGCTGGGGTCTACAAGCATATCCTTAAAAGGTCCCTAGTCGTAGGAGTTTCGAGACAGGGCATCGATTCTCCAGAGTAGACTAGTGTATACAGTCGAGACCCCGACGAGGGGCGGTGGCCGGTCTCACAAGCCACTGGTGTCAGTTAGTTCACCTAAGATGTATACAGGTGCTCATTGGGTTATGAGTACACCGGACAGGACTCGCCGGGAACATGCTAGTTGGTCTTATACCTGATGTCAGATAGCAGTTCCCAGGTGACATGTGTACAGGTTAGTTCATCGACCTGGGGATCGTCATTTGTCTCGTGTGAGTTCCCACTGTGCTTTGATTACTACCCTACCACGGCTCAAAGGAGTCGTGCAAACAGGTTTTAGTTGGGTACAGTCCCGAGCCACATGGAGGCAGTGAGCGGATCTTCGGGGGTTCGTCTCTCCCGGTATTGGGGGTGAGGTCGCGCTGTGTCTAGGAGAGCCCTTACACGAAGTCCTTGGCCAAGGCAAGAGATTTACTGGTAGGTATTCCAGTAGTATCTCAGGGTGTTCTGGGCTACACTCTGACACGACTTGTACCGCTTTTGGGGGTCTGACTTTTACCCACCCCTAGGCCCGACATGCGATGCTCATAGACGAACGGACCGGACTGTACGGATATTGTCACTGACAGGCTCAGTAGGGTGTCAGGATGAGTTCGCTCATCGACGTCCCTTTTGGTCAATAGCTGGTGGCCCGTCACGTATTGGCTTATACCTCTGACGTGCTGGTGGTTAAATCCACAGCCATAGTATTGACGAGTCTTTAGAGTCCACCACACTTTCAGTTACTCAGCTTTCGGGCGAAACGCTGTAGAGGCCGTATGGAGATATGGCAGGGTCCGATCAGATACGTGCGGTATTGCACGGATCAGGATCGGACGGTTTGTACTAGAGGCTGTATGGATATATGGCAGGGTTCGATCAGATACGTGCGGTATTGCACGGATCAGGATCGGACGGATATTACTAGCCGGCTTTAGTTTAAGCCGGATCCTAGTTTAGTACAGTGTAGATTTTGTCTCATTGCATTTGTATCCGGAAGGAATACAGATGCGGGTGTGTATGCACAGTATGGGGTTTTCCTGTAATTTATTACGGGACCAGTTTTCTGGAGTTGCCAGTTTGCATTCCGTTCCGGCCGGTTTTCCTTTGTTCTTTCCCGGCCGGACTTTATCCGATGGAGGGTGTTATTTGCAAGTTTGCAAATAACACATTGTGGAGGATTTATTTGCAAGTTGATTTATTATGATAGTATCTTTTTGATTCCATTCTCTTCACTTGCTTTTTGTTGATAAGAAAGGATTAGATGTGATTAGAGTTTGATGTGAGATGGTTATGATCATGTTTGTATGTGGTCACTCTCTCTCTTTTCCTACACTCACCTCCCTCTTGCTTTCATATTCTTTTTCCTCCACCATTTTATTCTCACTTGATGGAAGAAGTTTTTCCATGGTTGAGAGAAAGAAAAAGATGAGAGTTTTCATTCTTGATAGTTTCATTTCTTGATCTCATTTCATGTTAAGAAAAATGCAAGCACCATTTTTCTTATCTTGTTTCCTCCATCATCTTCAAATGGCAACCACCCCAAAAAAGACTATGATTCTACACTACACTTCCTACAGCAAATCTTGGACGCGTCGATTCGCCAGCTTCGCGCCCGAGTTGCCTCGGTATTGAGGTGGGAGCCCGTAAAAGCTACAGGCGATGTGGTGCCCTTTCCGACGAGGAGGAGACGGACGGAGATCCCGCGAGGAGATCGGAGTGGAGATGAAGACCGGAGGACTCGGATCAGTCGGTACATCTCTTCCCTTTCTTGTTAGTAGCTTAGACTTGTTAATGGTTACGATCCGGAGTTTAGTGCGCGGTGGTGCCGGTTTGCAAAGTCCGCAAAAATTAAAGTTTATCACCGCTTCCGCATTCCGGCGTCGGATTGACGGCCGGGGCACCGCCGTGCACTTACAGTGGTATCAGAGCCTCCCCATTAACTTAGTCTAGCTTTGTGTAATGTGTTTTTCAGTTCCGATCGATCGAAATGTCCTAAAACCCGTATTTGTTCACATCAGTTTCTGTTGAAATATTTTGGTCTCGAAAAATTTTTCAGGTTGTAAAATATTGATGTACTGGAAAATCTAAGAGCTCTGTAAAAATTCGACGAAGTAACTCCACAGTGGGAGCGCGGAACCGCCGCGAAAACCCCCTTCCCGCCGCCCTTCCGTCGCACACTGTGGAGATCACTTCACCAATTTTTTACAGAAGCCTTCTGGGCTTAAAATATGGGTTTTGGAATATTAAAATTGGGCCAATTATTTCTGTGAGTGCTACAGTATTGCTTGGGGCCCACTTGTTAATTTTTTGATTGATCGGATATTTTAAACACATTTTTCACAGTATTTACATTATATCTGCGACCGTGAATGTCACTCGATCGGTAAATCCGGTCTAACTGCTATAGCCCGGTTAGACGGATTTGCGAACGTGATTTTCACGTTGATGTTCTGTTTTTGCTGTGATGTTGCGGATCGGTCGTGGGGATAGGCTGGATGCAATGCTAGTACAGTGCGGTTGTATTATGTACATTTGATATTGCGGGGCGAGCGTCCGACATGTGGACTGCCGTCACCGCCTGATTGTATTATTCTTTTGGGGCACGACCTGGTTGCGGTCGATGTACCCGGTGTATGTATATTTTACTTTCTGTACTAGGTTTACCCCGCGGAGGAGTGCACGGATAGCCGGGTTCTGGAAGGCAACAAGCCCGCATCTCATGGCATTGAGACAAAGGGGGCTTCACTCTGGGATTGGCAGGCTATTCGCCGCACTCGTAGGGGGTACAGGTTGACCCAGGAGGGGTGCCCAAGTTACCGGATTCCGTGGAGTGCTGGGTGGTCCATTCACGGAGCTGGAGGGGGCTGCCTCGCTTCAGGTTTTGGCGGGTAACTTGCCGCGCCCGTAGGGGTCTAGGATTTCATTGCACAGGCTATCCACAAGACCAGGGGAACGTCGGGTTTCAGTAGTGGCTCTGTGAAACCCGGGGATCCCAGATATCTGTATTGTTCTGTGATGCTGTACATTTCTGTGATGTTGCATTTTATTCACGCCTTGAGCGAAATACTATATATTGGTATATATATATTAGTAGATGTTGTATATGTTTTTCATCCGCGCTAGTCCAGTCCCCGCTCTGCCGTTAGTTAGCTAACCTAACGGGTGATGACGGGACCCAGTGGCGAATGCGGATGGCATATACGTACGTCAGTATATTTTCGTTCTTTGTGGTGTGATCAATTGATGGGACTGCGTTGATTCGGATCGATGCAAGTTAAAACAAACCTATTCTGATGTTGTTGGAACACTTTTCAAAAAGCTGTTATTGCAAGGACGTTCACTTTTGTTTTGCATCGCGGTATTCATTTGGAATATCCAGCTCCTCAGTCGACGAGGCAAGGGCCGAGATCCCTTCACCGGGAGTGACCCCTTGGACAGAAGTTTGCGTCAGGGCATTAACTTCACTATAGCCGATTACTTTTGCTTTGCATCGCGGTATTCATTTGGAATATCCTGCACCTCATTCTACGGGGAAAGAGCCGAGATCCCTTCACCGGGAGTGACCTCTTTAGTAAAGGTTTTCGTCACTGTATTTTCTAAAAAGCTATCCGTTCCTTCAACGATATCAAGTTCATTACGTTAAAGGTTTTCGCCAGAAACCATTCGTAGCCCTCCGTCATTTCATATGGATAGTCAATAGTATTCAAGCTGTGTTTGTTGGCCATAGTCAAGACACAGTGTTTGGTAGCTGTTGGTTATTCATGTGTAGCATAGATAGATGCGTTGTTTTGGGACAGTCGTATAGCCTTGTTGGCCCTAGTCAAGGGCTTGTACGGGTGGGTTCAAATCAACCTGGACAATGACGGGTAGAACTTGACATGTGACTTATGATTTGTTGGCCTTAGTCAAGGTCATAAGAGCATGGGGTAAAAATCCACATCGGGAGTTTCAAAAGAACTGAAACTTGCCAGATATGTGCATACCTTCTGGAGTGTTATAGCGTGAGCGGATTCCGTCACGTTATCATGCGATGATAGTTGGATCCCGATTCCCACTGATGAGTTAGTTTACTCCTCGGGTGACCCCGACTAATTCTTCTTTAAGGTTTGGAGGAGAATTTGAGGTACAGTGGGAGGTTTCCAGATTAGATAAAGTGATAACCATTCTGATCTTGGTTAGAGTGCACGCTGAGTGTTTCTTTTCTCTCTCTCTCTCTGGCAGCGACCATTGACCCGACCCAAGACTATGACTCAGTGACCAAGTTGACCGAACCTTCTTTACACTGGCTTTTGGATTGTCAGAGTTGCAGACCTCATTGCCACTCCTACTTTTACCCTTTTCTCCAGGACACCCCGTATTACTACGAACGTCCACTTCCATTGGACAAAACCATCGTATGGTTAGATACGAACTCGAAGGGATTCGAGGATGGTTTCCGGTTCTGGAGAAAACGGATAGGATTATTCAGTTGTCTTTTCCCTTTTACCTTCTCTCAAGTTACGAGTACTCCTTAGTTTAGGAGATAGTACGCCTATTACGCAAATTGGACAGTCTTCTTCCAAACCTTAGGCTGGTGCCGACCGGTAGGGAATGAGGAAACCCAATTAGCCTAAACGGTGTGCAGAAGGTATTAAGATTAAGACAAAGCAAGGGATTAGTAAGAGGGCAAAGTAAATTGCGACTAATATTCACGACCAAACCAAGTATTTCTTCGCCAATCCTAAATCACCTTTGTATTTCTCCAGGACACTCCGTATCACTACGAAGATCCACAGTTTATTGGATACTCCATCGTATGGTTATATACGAACTCGAAAGGAACTTGTTCCAGTTCGGGGATGGATTCTGGTTCAGGAGAAATAGGAATAAGGTTTATTCAGGTGTCTTTTATCTTCACCTTATCTCGCTTTGCGAGTGCTCCTAGGATTAGGACAGTACACCCATTATGCTTATTGGATAGTCTTCTTCTAAACCATAGGCTGGAGCCGAACGGTAGGGAAGAAAGAAAACCATTTGGCCTAAGGGGTGTGCAGAAGGTAACGACTAAAGACATATAAAGGGATTTGGAGAGGTGGCAAAGAATTATACGGTTATAGTTGTGAATCTGGATAATGGTAGAGGCATTACTAGGAATACCAAGATACCCCATCGAAACATTTCAATGTTTCAGTTCACTGTGTACTGTTAAAAGAAAACTGATTTCCCGATTAGACACTTACTCCAGGGCATGTATTTACCAGGTATGATTCTCACATCTGTATGGCTTTATAGATGATGAGTGGGAGTCAGTTATTGGGAATTGGGTGATCATCCTCATTATATCGGGATTCGTTGTAATCGGTGATATTTGAGGAGATCATCTGGGCTGTTTGCCGGTCGGCAAATGTTTGGTTTTGAATATCCGCTGTTGTGCACCAATTTCAAATTAATATATCTGTACGTCTATTTTCATAGAGTGAGATATACCTTTTGATATTATGTCGATGACATTTACCTATATCAGTGGATGGTTAGGTAAGGAGCATTAAACAGCGGTGTAATTCTTCTTAACCATAAGTACAGTTTTCAACCTACGACGCACAGTGAAAGAGTTGTTAGACTCAGCGGACTTATACAGAGTATTGTATGTTGTCCAGTGTCCATTAGGACAGAGGGGTTGGTCCTCATACTATATTCTGTTTACTTTTAACTTCTCTAATTCTTAGACATGTGTTTCGTAGAAACACAGGGTCTAAGTTTTGAGGAGTTATAGGTATTTGAATAGAGTTGAGAACCAGGTGTAGCAAGTATCGGGATTCTTCAAAGTGATCGAAGATATAGATACTTGTGTATGGTATTCAGTTGATAGTAATGATAAAGAGAAATTGCTTCTCTTTCACGTTACTCATAATTGGAAGCATTCCTAAGTTGAGTAACGCTGATCGGCCTCTCTCCATTTAGTTGACGTGCACTGGAGACAGCTGCATGATTTGAATCTGGTTCAATTAATTCAGTGCCTCTGGTTCTATATTGGATATAGAACAGTTCATATCTTAACGTTGTTAAGGTACGGGGAGTTGTACGGCTTATGATTAAAACCAGACACTGGACAGCTCAAGGCACGTTTCTGTAATGGCTGTTTGTGGGTTGACCCAGGCTATGACGAGGGTTGACTTTCTACCATCTGGAAGATCAATAGTGATATTGTTCTTAACTCGCCACATTTTAAAAGAAATGGTTATTTTTCAAAAACAGTAGTGGGAGTATGGTAGAACTGGAAGTGATTCCAGAACCGCAAACGATTACTGAAGATTTGATAAGGAACCTAAAGATTCAATCTGATTTGACATTCCATTGGCCACTCCGCAGATAAGGTGGGTAACTTCAGTCACCCGAGAGGTACTCCGGTAGCCTCAAGGACGGTGACAGGGAAGTTCTTGTTTACCCACACTTGCCATTGTTGTTGTTCTAGACTGCGAGACCCGGCAGGAGGATGAGTATAGCGTCGTTCTAAACTAGCTTTAGAAGTGCACGTCTATATGACTCTGCCAGAGGGCTGTCGTAGTCAGTGGGAGCAGCGGAAGCATTGGTGGACATCAAGCTTATGTCTATTCATAGACTAAAGCAGATATAGCAGAGATAGATCATCTATTTCTGATGTGACAGTCATAGGTTTGACGTCATCAGAATAGGGGATGGATCTGTTGAGAAGGTAGTAGGGTGTGATATCCTGGTTTTGGATGACATGCACAAGATAGGAAGTGACATTCCTATACTACGATCGGTTATACTTTGGTCGTCACACAGTGGTTTCTCCACATGGGACTTGGACATTATATCAGACATACTGGTTACTGGATCTATGGTTTTAGATCTAGATTTGGGTGGTTTCCCAATCAGGGTAATTTGACAGCATTCTAAGAGTATTTAGAATGGACGACTCCTGGCACGGTAGTGTACCTGCAGGTAATGGAGTCACCCTCTCTAAAGGTGTCTTATAGACTAAAGTAGAGAGGGATGCGCATGATTGGCAGATCACTTGCTTAGGCGATTGAGTCAATCATGAGAGGTCAAGTACACACCAGATGTTGTTCTTGCACTAGATGCAATAAGTTGACATTGATCCAATCCTGGAGAAACAGTCGGAAGCAGTTTTAGAACATAAGTGAATGTTCTAGGGATATGATAACGGCTGCCTCCTTTGGGGACAGTTATCATTCCAGGCTTCCAAGGTGACATGGACGACAAGGAGGTTGTCAGAGTTATAGTTTTCCTTCTGACGAGGGACAGTATTTTGGACAGGTGATCCAAGGCAATACTGAGGGAGGCATGGCGCAGGATACTGATTAAGTTCAGTTGACGATACAGTCTAAGAAGTTTGGATTTGGAGTTCATTTATGAGCTAGGTCCCATCAGATATCCAGACATTCTAAGACAGGTATTGCTCATTTCGGGAGATGGCATTCTCCGCGAACTTGAGATTTTGAGAGAGACATAGAAAGAAACTTCTAAGCGGATCCACTCGCTGAGGCTATTCCTCGAACGCAATAGTCTCGCAAACGAGCTTTGTGAGACTGACTTGTAGAGAAGTTGGGTGTTCGGTATCACACGGGCTGTGAGTATGCGACATCGCAATAATTAGCCTTGAGTGCAAGTAGGAGATTGTTGGAGATGGTGCCCTCAGAGTCAATTATTGGATCACAGGCACGTGATTGCAATGATTGAGGGAGGACCTATCCCGGTAGGACAGTCTTACTCGAGATGATAGTTTGCTATCTGGTTTACCTTTATCATCGTGTACTGCTTTAGGTGACCTGACAGGTCGCTATTGCACGTTGATAGAGCCCCTAGGATTCTTGCTTGACCACCAGCAGTATGAGGGCGATCATATAAGTGGGAGCTGGGGTCTACAAGCATATCCTTAAAAGGTCCCTAGTCGTAGGAGTTTCGAGACAGGGCATCGATTCTCCAGAGTAGACTAGTGTATACAGTCGAGACCCCGACGAGGGGCGGTGGCCGGTCTCACAAGCCACTGGTGTCAGTTGGTTCACCTAAGATGTATACAGGTGCTCATTGGGTTATGAGTACACCGGACAGGACTCGCCGGGAACATGCTAGTTGGTCTTATACCTGATGTCAGATAGCAGTTCCCAGGTGACATGTGTACAGGTTAGTTCATCGACCTGGGGATCGTCATTTGTCTCGTGTGAGTTCCCACTGTGCTTTGATTACTACCCTACCACGGCTCAAAGGAGTCGTGCAAACAGTTTTTAGTTGGGTACAGTCCCGAGCCACATGGAGGCAGTGAGCGGATCTTCGGGGGTTCGTCTCTCCCGGTATTGGGGGTGAGGTCGCGCTGTGTCTAGGAGAGCCCTTACACGAAGTCCTTGGCCAAGGCAAGAGATTTACTGGTAGGTATTCCAGTAGTATCTCAGGGTGTTCTGGGCTACACTCTGACACGACTTGTACCGCTTTTGGGGGTCTGACTTTTACCCACCCCCTAGGCCCGACATGCGATGCTCATAGACGAACGGACCGGACTGTACGGATATTGTCACTGACAGGCTCAGTAGGGTGTCAGGATGAGTTCGCTCATCGACGTCCCTTTTGGTCAATAGCTGGTGGCCCGTCACGTATTGGCTTATACCTCTGACGTGCTGGTGGTTAAATCCACAGCCATAGTATTGACGAGTCTTTAGAGTCCACCACACTTTCAGTTACTCAGCTTTCGGGCGAAACGCTGTAGAGGCCGTATGGAGATATGGCAGGGTCCGATCAGATACGTGCGGTATTGCACGGATCAGGATCGGACGGTTTGTACTAGAGGCCGTATGGATATATGGCAGGGTTCGATCAGATACGTGCGGTATTGCACGGATCAGGATCGGACGGATATTACTAGCCGGCTTTAGTTTAAGCCGGATCCTAGTTTAGTACAGTGTAGATTTTGTCTCATTGCATTTGTATCCGGAAGGAATACAGATGCGGGTGTGTATGCACAGTATGGGGTTTTCCTGTAATTTATTACGGGACCAGTTTTCTGGAGTTGCCAGTTTGCATTCCGTTCCGGCCAGTTTTCCTTTGTTCTTTCCCGGCTGGACTTTATCCGATGGAGGGTGTTATTTGCAAGTTTGCAAATAACACATTGTGGAGGATTTATTTGCAAGTTGATTTATTATGATAGCATCTTTTTGATTCCATTCTCTTCACTTGCTTTTTGTTGATAAGAAAGGATTAGATGTGATTAGAGTTTGATGTGAGATGGTTATGATCATGTTTGTATGTGGTCACTCTCTCTCTTTTCCTACACTCACCTCCCTCTTGCTTTTATATTCTTTTTCCTCCACCATTTTATTCTCACTTGATGGAAGAAGTTTTTCCATGGTTGAGAGAAAGAAAAAGATGAGAGTTTTCATTCTTGATAGTTTCATTTCTTGATCTCATTTCATGTTAAGAAAAATGCAAGCACCATTTTTCTTATCTTGTTTCCTCCATCATCTTCAAATGGCTACCACCCCAAAAGAGACTATGATTCTACACTACACTTCCTACAGCAAATCTTGGACGCGTCGATTCGCCAGCTTCGCGCCCGAGTTGCCTCGGTATTGAGGTGGGAGCCCGTAAAAGCTACAGGCGATGTGGTGCCCTTTCCGACGAGGAGGAGACGGACGGAGATCCCGCGAGGAGATCGGAGTGGAGATGAAGACCGGAGGACTCGGATCAGTCGGTACATCTCTTCCCTTTCTTGTTAGTAGCTTAGACTTGTTAATGGTTACGATCCGGAGTTTAGTGCGCGGTGGTGCCGGTTTGCAAAGTCCGCAAAAATTAAAGTTTATCACCGCTTCCGCATTCCGGCGTCGGATTGACGGCCGGGGCGCCGCCGTGCACTTACACTTAGACAAACAGACCGGATTGTATAGAGAATGCCACTTATAGGCTTAGTAGGGTTTTTGGATGAGTTATCTTGCCGATCTTCCTTTCGACAGATACTGTCATGACCCATAATTTGGCATGTGACCGGCACTTAAATTACGCAACGTCTAAAGGCGTGATGTAAATCAAGTAAGCCGAAGCCCAGAAAATCTAAACCTTTTTGCGGAAAAAAGTAGGGGTGCAGTTTTGAAATAAAGGTATAATGAATCATATTTTTTCTTTTAAAATTTCGGGCAGCACCTCCCTTATTTATTTTGATCCAAAAACATATATACAACAATATATAGGCATCCCCAAACGGGAGTTAGCTCTTCGCCAACTGGAGGAAACACAACCATGCAAATAACATATATACGACGCCCAACGGCGAAGAAACAACCCAGAAAGAACAAATAAAGAGGCAAGACATCAAAAGGGAATCAAAAGCGATCATAACCCATCGCTATAAGTCTCGCACAACCAAGTCTGACTAGGTCTACCAATATACAGTCTCTATTTTCTGATCTGATGGAGTTTATCTAGATACAACAGAGTATAACAGTATGAGAGTGGGCACGATCAAATAAGTGTTCCACCTACCAAAGCAAATTCCCGGAAGAAACTGTGTGCCAGCAATACCGCTACTAATCCCAAGCGGTCAAACCTGCAAGAACTGTGGCACAACGGGGGTGAGTTGCCAACTCGTGAGTAGAAAACATCAACAAGTAGAAATCGAATAAAATAACGATTTCGTAGGTCACTATATTCTGAAGGTAATACTATGATATCTAGGTAGACCACAAATGCATATATGTCAACAATGAAGTCAATTCCCATAGCATATATAAATAAACATCCAATATCATATGCCTGTATGTATGTGGATAACATCCATGTGTCCATCAATGACACAACTCAATATCATGGAACATGAGTGTCCAACATCGACATTCGAAACATCATGAAAACATAGTATGTATGTATGTATGTGTGTGTGTATGTATGAGGATATCAACCATGTGTGTCCATCAACAACACATCAAAATCATGGAACCTAAGTGTCCAACACCGACACTCGAAACATCATGAAAAACCCGTGTCCGGCATCAACATGTAAATCCTCATACCTCTGGTACCGCATCCTCATATCGGCCCTCATATACATATCTCATCTCAGGCGCTGCATACTCATATCGGCCCTCATAACCATCTCCTCAACTCCGGTCGGTATCCTCCAGATATCCGCCAAGTTCTATAAAATCACCGGTAGGTAGTGTTCCCTCTGCCAGGCTCATCGGCTACTCCACGACAATCATTTCTTGCCCCGGGATACCATACCGGGTCTACCATGTACCCGCAAACGGATCATCCATCTCCTCGAATCGGGTTTCGAAACCAATCTCAGAACCAAGAAAACTCATGGTGGACGCATCGAAATATCATATCATGAGAAACCGGGTTTTAAAACAATACACAATTTCCTTTGAAATATAATCACGGTTCTCAAATCCAGAAATCTCATAAAAACTGCATCTCAATGCGTATAACCATAAAGTATAATGTATGCAACATAGAGTAGTAATATGAGAATATCGAGTATATCATGCAAGCATATAACCATTGTTCCCCTCCGAGCGGCGGCGCAAGACTGACGTCTTGCCTGTGATTCGGGGCAGATGCTATTTGGTTTTATCCTTCCACCTCTCCGAAGATGCCAAGTTGATTTATGGCACCGTGTATCGGAGTTTTAGACGGATGCGGCCGATATAGCAGACTTCGTCAGATTCCCCCTCGCTTGAGGGGTTTTTGATTGTGGGATGCTCTTCCCTACAGGCGCAAGCCCCTGCAGTTAATTACGCTACCGCATCACGGTAGCCACTTTCTCCTGCTCCAGAAGTTCACTTCGTGTCATGTGTGTTTGTTTTGTTTGTGGTTGCCCGTGGATTGTATACGGAGACTATTTATTTTGTCGCCCGTAGGACGTGGATTAGTCCAAATCCGTATTTTCTTAGATTTGGGTTTTGGGTTTTGGTTTAAGGATACGTTAGCCATATTCGAGGCTAAGATCAACTTAAACGTTTGTTAAGGATACGTTAGTCTAATTTCAAGACTAAGATCTACTTAACGGGATCGTCTAGATCTATTTCCAGTTTAAGGACATGGTGGTCCATTTAATGTATGGCCGTCGGGACCCGTCACCTCTCTGACGTCGTTGAAGGATTACAACGATAGGTGTCAGAGAAGTTCAGAGATGTACCCTTGAACCGGATGTAAATTGATTTCAGAGAGCAGCCGTGCTCAGTCAATTTAATTTAAGGACTTACGGCCATGATTGGGCTAAGTCCAGTTGAGAATATTCAACGTCTTTATCTTTAGCCTATTAGGCCTGTGCTAGGGCTTTGCACTTGTTTAATAATACATTGCATTTCATTCTGGCCTGCTGGGCCTTTTTGATTTGGGCTCTGTCCCTTTATAAATGATGCAGAGCATCTGTTTGGGCTCTGCCCTTCTTTAAAATAATGCATTGCATTTAATTTGGCCTGTTAGGCCTTTTTTAATTGGGCTTGGCCCTTCTGTAAATAATGCAATGCATTAATTATCTGACAGTGGCTTGTCAGGCGCTTTGCGCCAATTATTGAGCGCAAGCGCTTGTGGTGGTGACACGTGTCATGCTCTGGTGTGCGCAAGCGCAGTGCGCTGCGTTGTTGCGCTGCTGACACGTGGCGCGCTCTGGTGGAGTTGCACCAACTTTAAAGAGCAATACTCTATTTTAAAAGCGCATAGCGCAAGTGGTTATGGTGCTTACACGTGGCGCTCTGTGGTGGTTTGCGCCAACCCAGGAGCGCAACAGTGCAGATTTGCAAGTGCAAGGCACTATTTTAATTTTTTGATCCAAGAAAAGAATCTTTGAGATTCCATAACCAATGGTTCATAAAAAAAGCAATGCTTTTGTTATTTATTATATTTTTTATTGAAGATCCTTGATCTTGTTTTTAGATCAATGATCTATTCAGAAGAAATTCTTCTTTTTATAAAGGTTTTTTACCTTTTTCCTTCTTTCTGAATTCTTCTCAGAGTTCTTTAGAGGAGTTCTCTGTTTTTCTCCCCGTCCCCTTTTTTTGAATTGGGGTCTAGGGGTCTTTATATAGTGCCTATAGATTTGTTAAGTTTGTTAAAGAGATCATTCTCTGAGTGATTTGGGGAATTTTCCCCACCGTTGGATCTTTGATCCAAGGGCTTCTGTTTTACAGAAGACAATCTTCTTGTTTTAACAAGAACAGAAGGATCTTACTAGAATTTTAATTCTGTTTGGCGCAAACGCCCCAGCGCGTGACACGTGTCACGCAGCGCAGAGTGCAGCGCAACTGCATAAGCGCAACTGCGCTGCCACGTGTCGCGCTGTGCACAAAGCAGCGCACTGCGTTTGCGTTGACACGTGTCGCGCAGCGCTTGCGCAACTGCGCTTGCGCAGCAGCGCTGACACGTGTTGCACAGCGCAGCGCTTGCGCAACTGAAGCGTTGCTTCCTTTATTTTTTGTTTTAAATAGAGCCTTGCTCAGATTGGACGCGCTACCTTGGGCGCTGCGCCTGACGTATCAACTTCTGACACGTGGCACGTTGCGCGCAGCGCACGGGATTTGAAGCGTTGCTTCAATTTTTGAATTTTTGAAATTCAAACAGAGCCTTGCTCTGATTGGGGGAAACAAATGCCCCCCCCACCGTTGCACTCACGTGGCGCTCACGTGAGTGCAGCGGTGGCAAGATCCTAGCCATTGGATCAACCGGTGAGGTGAAAGGGCGCAGGCGCCTATAAATAGGACCCTTGGTCCTTAGAAAATTTTTACCATTTTTCAAGAACTTGATTTTCAGAGTCTTGCTCTTGCTTAGGAATTTTAGAGCCTTGCTTTTGTTTCTTCCCAAGAACTTCAGATTCAGAACATAGAATCATTTTAGGTAAAATTAAATTAAATTAAGTTAAATTTAATTAACAGAGCCTTTCTCTTATAGATCTTTGATCTAAAGAAAACTTTTCTGGGGTTTTATCAACAGAGCCTTACTCTCAAAAGTCTATAGATCTACAGAGATCTTGTTTCATGGGTTTTAACCCATGAACAGAGCTTTGCTCACAAATCAAATGTAGATCTTTTTTTATCCAAAAATGGAGAACTTTTTTTTTATATAAGTCTTCATGGATTTTTTTAAGACCCCAAATTTTTAATCTTTAGGAGTTAAAATTTTCTTTTGATGGATCTCCCCATCATTATTACAGAGCTAAGCTCTTTTTAAGGAAATTTTATTCCCTTGAGACCAGAGTCTGACAAATGTCACTCTGTGACAGAGCTTTGCTCTGAAAGAGGAGATTTTCTCCTTGTCTCTAGGGATTTCCCATTAATGAGGATATTCTCTTAGGGTCTCTTCATTAATTGACAGTCTCATCCAATGATGGGGCTGTCTTATTAACTGATGCACTGTCATCCAGATTTTGTGGGTCCCCATTTGGTCCCCTACCCACTGCACTGCAGTGTGGTATAAATTTTAAAATGCCAGGCGTTAGAATTATGATACTGACGGTTGATTTTTGTCCCCTTGCAGTGAACATGTCTACTGATTTGTCTTTCTCATTTGTTCGCTCGGAGGGAGGATTTCCTCAGGCACTGGTTGACCGAGTAGTGCTCGCTCTCATCAAAGATCATGACCCCGAGCATAAGAGCCTCCACCTGTGGGGTAGGTGGTATAATGAGATCATCCAGGGTCGCCGAAGCTTCGGTTCCGCCACGTCGTCTGAGCCCATATCTTCGCTCCCTTACGCGGATGAACCTCCGGTGAAGTATGCCGTGGAGGTTAAAAATTGGAATTCGGATGACCTCCTCCAACCCGCGATTGGTGCTATTCCCATGCAGCCGCCGCCGGCAATAGACATTTTAGGGAGGCGAATCTGTCAGGGTGAAGCACGCCCTTGGGGACAGGCCTATAACATTGGATTGATCCCGCGCCTGCCCGCCGGATATCTACAGTGGGCCCGGTACATCTTATCAGCGAAGAGGACTCATCTGATGAAGATTGGTTTGTATTCGGCCATCTACGTCTCGCTGTTTGAGTATCCCTCTCCTCCAACGTGGTGGGTTAAGGCTTTTATTGAACAATGGAATATCCCCACCCACACCTTCCTGACGACGGACAGGGAAGTTTCTATCTCCTTGGAGGAGTTTGCTGAAATCTCGGGTCTGCCGATGAGGGGGGAGCATTACGAGGAGCTGCTCCCTCCTGACGAATACGTCTTTGCCACCAAGCCGTTGGTGTTTGATCTGACGCCGGAGAACGCTATTCAGCACCAGTTTCCGGGCTTGGTGAAGGTGCTGGGGATCAATGAAGGGCTCTATCTAGAATCGGGTACCCGGGGAGTCAGTTTCGTAGATTTTATCCCCCGCTTCATTCGACTGGAGTTCCTATCGGAGCGGAGCGAGAAGTTCGCCCAGCTTGATGACCCTTTTGGTTTCGGCTTGGACCGCCGACCCACATCGGAGGATGATCACAAGGACTTTTATCTCCCCGGCGCCGCCGTCATGCCCTTGTCAGAAATCGCCATCCCGGGCATGGATGAGGAGACCTTTTTTGTAGGGTTCCTGGGATTGTGGCTGTGCAGCTTTGCGCTCCCCATGCACCCGCGCAACATGCGGCCGTCTGTTTTCTACCCAGCGCATCGGATGGTGGCTGGTCTATAATTGACAGTAAGAATCGCCGGGCTGGCTCACCTTTATAATGGACTTAGCGTAGCGGCAGATGCTAATGAGCCTGGGGTGCAGCCTGCTAACTTCCCGATGCACTACTTCACCTCTTGGATGGAACTGCATGTGCACGGGGTGTTCGGCGCCCACAAGATCCCTCCGTTTTTTGAGAAGTGCAGGCTCCCAAGAGTCATGCGGTTGGTCGGCGCTTCAATCGTGGTTGCATCTCCGCGGGAGGCTAGGGGATTGCTCCTCCGTCCACACCTGGTCGGAGCGAAGGTTTCTTTTCTGGATAAAGTCATAACCATAGGCTCAGAAACTACCAAGTCAGTGGTGCCGCTGCACGATGACTTCAAGGACGGGGCCTCCGTACTGAAAGCTTGGGAGATCCTCCACCTCTATTCTATTCGTCCGGGCTACCTGGTGTTTAGGCAGAATGAGACGGCACTCTTCATGAGGTATAACCCACACCGGTTCGCTCAGCAATCGAGCTATCACCAAGGGATTCCGATGGAAGCTTTCTTGGAAAAGCCCGTGGCCAGCCTAGAGGGGATAAGGAATTCAATACACCATTTCATGCGACTTAACACAGGTTCCTATTTCTTCATCAGCGAGTCGAGCTGCATCCCTAAGGTGCTCAACGCGTACGTGGCTTGGTACGCGCATGCAATAGGTCCAGTTATCCTTATGGAGAAGCACATGCTGGTTGACCGCAAGGGTGCACCTCCCGGCGGCGACCGCAAGGCTTCCTTAAAGCCAAGGACCCCGGTCATTCCTCCGCTAAAAGATGCCGGAACCGTGCCACCGCGCGTGTTGAGTCCCCCACGCGGACTGCCGCTCCGTGGTACTGCGGATGCACCACCAGCGCCCCGTGCTCCAGTGGAGACGCTAGATGTGGTTTCACCAGAGTCTGGTGTGGGCGCAGATATCAGGACCCGCTGCCCTAGGGTGCCTGCAAAGCGCAAGTCAATCTCGGGTGCACCCAAGGCTGGTTGGCAGAAGAGGAAGAAGAAGTCTCTCCTCTCTCTCGATGCTATCCTCAGTTTAGAGGAGCCTCAGGCCCCTCTTACCAAAGGTATAAGCGAATATGGCAGCAATAAGGGCTTCTCAGTAGACCCGGCAGACACCGATCTGGCAGCCGCCATTGCGGCTTCTGAGCGATCAGCCAGACTTGAAGAGTGGTTGGATAAACTCGCTCGAGCAGGTAATCATTAGCTGTACTCTTCATCATTTTATAGCATTTTTATCATTATCCTCGACTAATGCGTTCCCCCCTTTTTAACAGGTGTCACTACCGAAGAAGCCATCGCCGCTTCTTTGAAAACCTTCCAGGAGGAGGAAAATAAGCGCGCTTTAACGGGCGTTGGTACGTCTCGCCTTATTGAGTTTTTTTTTATCCTCCTTTCTGATGGCCAATCTAACCTTCTTCCTTTGTTTCTTTACAGGGGCTGCGCCAGCTGATGCGGGGACTCTCCTCGGGCCTGAAACTGAAATCCCAGTCTCTTCGGAGCTGCCGCGAGAGCCTCGACTTGACAAGTCGACGAGGGATGCCTTGAAGGATTTGGAGGCATCCCTGTTTACGGACGAGGACGTCTCAATGAGGGAAGCCTTGGAGAGCTCCGTCTTGACGGCTCGAGAGGAGAGAAAGCGGCTAAGGCACGAGGCGAAGGCACGCAGGGCTGCTTTGGCCGTAGGAGCGGGCCTAAGCACCGTTCCTCGTGCTGATACTCCCTCAGAAGAGCCTCCGGTCGCCTTGTCCACTGCTCGCAGACAGGTGGCGCGTGCAGTTCGGAGTGCTAATGATAAATCCACTTCAGGTAATGTATCTTTCGAGATTTGTTTGTAAGAATTCTAAATTTATCGGTTCTTATATGTCTTGTCCTGTAGGGCCAAGTCCAACCGAAGGGGAGGCGGAAACCGTCGAACCTGAGGGGCCAGAGGAAGAAGCACCGACCGAATCCGAGCCGACGGTGGGCAACGTCGCTAGGGTTGCTGAGCCTAAGCTGGGGGCTGAGGGAGCTGCACCTGAGAAGATCGTTGATGCCGAGCCTGAGGTGGCGACAAATAAGACGACCGCTATAACTGAGCCCGTGGCAGCGGCGGACGAGGCGCCTGAGACCGGCGACCCCATGGTGACGGCGGATGAGACAATGGCGACCGCCGAGCCTGAAGAAGTAGCGGGTGAGACGGGCACGACTCTTGGGGAAAAGCCAGCCGCTCTTTCTCAAGAGTCCGGCAATGCTCCAATTATTGCTCTCCCTGTCTACGGTCTTCCGCCGTCTCCTGGTCGGGCGAGTACGACGACAGCCCCTGTCGAGTCCTATGATGAGTCCACAGGAGGTGGACTCGTATCGATGGAGGATGGAGACGCCTCCGTTTCGGCCGGCGGCTCATCAGGTAAATTTCGAGTTACAGTCCCCTTTTTTTATCTTGCAATCCTTTCTGACAAGTTTATCCTTGTTTTTAACGCAGGTGCGGCCAGTGTCGATGCTCCATTTCTCGAGGGAGTGCCGTCAACTACTGCCTTGGTGGTGGTCACCTCTCAACCCTCCCTTGTACCATCAAAGATGTTGGAAGGTATGGATTTGCAACTTATTAGTTTTATCTTTCAGCCGAATAATTTATGTACTAAAGTCGTACTGTTGTGTCTTTTCAGGAGTGCTTTTTGATCATCTCTATCAGGTGTTGCACCCACACTTCTCCTTCCTATCTGAACTTGCTTCTTCCTCTAGTGGTGCTGGTGAGTATAGTTTCCAACTGATATCTTTCTTTTTCAGTAATGGAATTATTTCTAACTTTCCCTCGTCTTGATTGCAGTGCTATAAATCGAAGGAGGGGATGAAAGATCGACCGCGCCACCGGCCCTTCCGGCCTTGCCACCTGCTGCAGTTGGTATAGTAAAATATCGCATTGATGACCCTTTTTTTCTATTTCTTGAACTGTCATCTAATCGTGTTTTGTTTTTTCAGCTGCGTTCCGATCTCGGCACCTTTCGAGTCTTGTGTCACAATGCCGGCAGGCCCTTTCCTGAGACGTCCGTCCTCGAAAGGCGCCGTGAATAGTCTGCGCATGTTGAGCGACTACATTGAGGAACTCGAAGTCGAGACTCCTACGTCTGCCGCAGATTTTGCTACGGCGGTTAACCCAATACTGGTGATACTCGTAAACTTCCATAACGAGGGCATCGTCGCGTCTTGGGTTAATCACTGCAGGGAGATCGAGGCTCGCCTGCATCAACTGGAGTTCATGCGCCCTGCTCCCGAGACCTTAGCCCCAAGCCATCAAAGAGCAGCGTGGATTGAGCAAAGCGCTTCTTACGTCCACCACTTGGAACAAGAAGCGGCTTTAAGGCTGAGGGAATGTCAAGAGTCTTCAAGCGAGACTGCTCGCCTACGTGCTGAAGTTGAGGCGAACGCTGCCCAGGTGAAGGCTATCTTCGAGGGTCTCCTAGAACGCATCTCAAATGGGCTGAACTTGAGGCAGAAACTCGACGCTGCCGAGCGTAATGCCCAAGGCCGCGAAGCAGCTCAGCAGGCCGTTGGGGAGCAGCTTGCATCCCTCTTGCAGCAACGGGCTCAAGTGGAGGCAGAACTGGCGGTGGTGGCCGATCAGGAAAAGGCATGGAAGGAAGTGTGCGAACAACTGATAGGGCTATTTAAGACGCTTCCTTCCCAGTAGCTGCCTTTGTATCAATATACTTGTAAAAATTTTCTTTTTGGAATAAGATGTATCCATTCTTTATTCTTTTGTACGATGCACCTTGTACTTGATTGAATTTATAAATAAAGATACACATTTTTTCTTTACAATATCTTGTATCATTTATTTGCTTTTTCTCTTCTCTTATTATCAGCATGTTGTCTTGGTAAACACGGTTGACAGATAATAGAGTAAGCATCTTGGTTTCTTCACGAAATAGCGATGGCTTAGGCCGCAGGTTCAGATCTGCTGCCTGAGACTTTTCAACTCTATGAGCCGGGAGGGTCTCATAGAGACTTTTCTCCCTACGGATCGAGAGGATCTCGTAGGTGGATTTTCTCCTTAGGAATCGTGAGGATTCCTAAGTGCATTTTCTCTTATAAGTCGTAAGGATCTTATAAGAGAATTTTCCCTCTTATGAGTCGAGAGGAGCCGTAAGCGGTTGTTTCCCTCCTTGTCGAGATTCGAGTTTGGAGAGTGAGACCCGTGGATAGTATGCAAGAGACCATTTTGGGCTAACTTGCAGGGTCCCAGTGATTAGGGAACAAGTTTTTTAATCCTTACTGCCTAAGGCTTTATCTTACGAGTCGAGCCGCATCGAGAAGTTCTCGCAAAGACATCAATTTGTTCACAAGTCGAGACGAATCGAGCATTTCTCGCAAGAATATCCTAACGTCACAGTTAACCTCTGCTCTTTACGACAGAAGTCCGTTAGGGTCTGTGGTACTTAAGGTTTTGGCCGTCGTACCGTCGCATCAGCTGATATATTCCTCGATAGGCAATCGTGCTGTTCGAGTAGCCCTGCGACTGCCGTGTCTCTGATCCCTTCGGGGGCTGGACAAGACGTCTTCAAGCAATCCTCCTTGGTAGTTTGACCGTCGGAAGAGCAAGCGTTAGGAATTTTGCCATGCCGCTTTTTACTTGAGGTTAGGCTCATTTTGGAGAGCCCCGATGAGTCATAACCACTCCGCGCTGGTGTGGGATGATCTCCGATAGTCTTTCAGGTTTTATGAGAGTTGCCGTCAAGACCCTGAAGCTAGGAATTTGGCCTTTGCTTCGTTTGCTGGCATCGCGTCTGCTGTATCGAGATGAATGTCGCGGTTGTCTCTAGGTTGCTGGTGAACCGTCGAGGTTTGGAACTGGGGATTTTGTTGTGGCTCCGTTAGTTTGATTGTCGCGTCTGAACCCTGCTAGAGGAAGAACGCTGGGGTGACATCTCGTCTGCTGTATCGAGACGAACGTCGCGGTTGTCTCTAGGTTGTTGGTGAACCGTCGAGGTTTGGAACTAGGGATTTTGCCGTGGCTCCGTTTGTTTGATTGTCGCGTCTGAACCCTGCTGGAGGAAGAACGCTGGGGTGACATCTCGTCTGCTGTATCGAGATGAACGTCGCGGTTGTCTCTAGGTTGCTGGTGAACCGTTGAGGTTTGGAACTAGGGATTTTTCCGTGGCTCCGTTTGTTTGATTGTCGCGTCTGCAGTATCAAGACGAACATAGAGGTGGTGACCATTCCATGTTGGTGTGGGATGATCTTCGGTTTTCTTTCAAGCTTTATATGACTTGCTGTTAAGACCTCGAAGCTGGGAATTTAACCTTCACTTCGTTTGCCTTATCATGTCCGAATCCTGTTGGAAGAAGGACGTTATTGTTGACATTGCGTCTGTTGTATCGAGACGAATGTCGCGGTTGTCTCTAGGTTGTTGTTGAACCGTCGAGATTTGGCTTCGCTTTCTGGCAGAGCCTGTCGGGAAAGTATAGTTCCCTCTTTGTTTGTGCCCTTGGATTGTATACAGGGATCGACGTGATCTCACCCGTAGGGCAAAAGTTTCATCATTCGTTTTTTTTTATTGTTTTATTTCCGCGATGCTCTATCGTTTCAGCTTTTATATCGCGAAGGTCGCGATTGCCCAATCATTTCGGCTATTTTTCGCGATGCCCAATCATTTCGGCTATTTATTTTATTTTTACTCGCTATTTTTTATTGCGAGTTGCCCAATCATTTTGGCTATTTTGTATGCATACGTTTTTACTTGCTGCTTTTTATTGCAAGTTGCCCCATCATTTCGGCTATTTCGTATGCATGTGCGGCTTGCTGGCTTTTCACCGTAAACCTGAAATTAGACACCGATTTTAGCATCAGCACCGCTACAACTGGGATATTGCCAGGAGCGAATCATCATTTGCCTCTGTCGATGTCGAACAAAGGTAGCTTAGTGAACAGGGTTAAGATCCTGTCGACTAAGGCTTTTGACTTCATGAACCGTAAGGGTCTCATAAAGGTATTTCTCCCTACAAGTCTTGAGGATCTCGTAGGTGTGTTTTCTCCTTAGGGATCGTGAGGATTCCTAAGTGTATGTTCCCCTGTAAGTCGTAAGGATCTTACAAAAGGGTTTTCTCCTTATAAGTCGAGAGGACTTATAAGGATTGTTCACCATATAAACATATCCCTAGCCACGGGTAGGACTTGGTTAGGGAAATGTTTATTCGCGCCCGTGGATTGTATACAAGGGTCAGTATTGAGCCACTTGTAGGGCCATATCGAAGGTTGTGGGGGTCGCTTAAGAACAGGTTAAGGTTTCTGTAATTTAAGACTTTCAAATCTTATGAGCCGTGAGGGTCCCATAAGAGAGTTCTCCTTACGAGTCGTTAGGATCTCGCAAGTGTAATTTCTCCTTAGGAATCGTGAGGATCCCTAAGTGTGTTGCTCCCTTGTGAGTCGTAAGGATCTCACGCGGGTGGTTTCTCCTTACAAGGTCGTGAGGACCCTGCAAGTGTCCTTTAACGAGGTTGCGCCCTTTCGGGTTTTCACAAACACTCGCCGGTAGCCCAGCTGTTTTTACTCACGGAGCCCTTACGGGTTTTCATCCGTGCCCATTTTGCTTATGGACATACCGTTTTTATTATTCTTTTTATTCTCTTCTTCTTCTTTTTTTTACGAGGTCGCGCCCTTTCGGGTTTTCACGAACACTCGCCGGTAGCCCTGCTATTTTTACTCACGGAGCCCTTTCGGGTTTTTCATCCGTGCCTATTTTGCTTATGGACATACCGTTTATTATATATATATATATATATATATATATATATATATATATATTTTTTATTTATTTCGTCAGCCTAAGGATGCTGCGGTAGTAGTTTAAAGACGTTTCGGTCCATCATTAGTTTAAGGACGTTTCGGTCCGCCATTAGTTTAAGGACGTTTCGGTCCGCCATTAGTTTAAGGACGTTTCGGTCCTTCATCAGTTTAAGGACGTTTCGGTCCGTCGTCGCCGTATTTAAGGCGAATCTCTAGTTTACTGACTTTTCGGTCTATGGGGCTTTCTCTATGACTGAGCATGATGCCCCCGGCGTATCCATCTTTCTCGAAGCGTGCTGTTGTGGCGGTCTCACCTTCCAATTTTCGGAGAAACTTGCCCTGTTGGTATTGGTCTTCAACCCAGTTTTTGAAGACGTAACAGTTTTCGATCAGATGGCCCAATACTTGGTGATAAGGGCAATAATTAGAACAGTTGACATCATCTAGTTGTAGTTGTTGTTTTGGCTCCGGTAAAATGATAAGCCTGTTATGCACTGCCACTTCGAACAGCCTCCTTGTTTCATCCTAGGAAAATGAGTAAGGATGTCTTAGCCTCTCTTCGAGGGATATGCGTGGACGCATATTGTTTTGACGAACAACCGGTCTAGGGCCACTCGACTGCTGTTGAGTATTGGCGACGAAGGTCAATTTCCCCTTTCCTTTATCCTTTTTGCTCGATCCTTTGTTTGCAGGGCCGAGATTTTTTTCGAGTAGCAGGCAATTGCATGGCTGAATGTTCTCGCAACTCCTCAATTCTTTCATTTTTGAAATGGATTCCTTGAGGAGAGGGTTGAGGGCAACTTCTTCGTCAGAGTCGCTTCCAAAGGTGATAATTTGCGATCCCTTGGAGTCGGCTGTATGACAGTCGTTGGCGGCTCTTTTGCGCTCATCTATCACATTTTTCCGATGTTTACGAGCTTCACACTTCGTCCTGTTGAAGTGTTGCTTTTGAGCGACATATCCTTGCCACCAACACTTAAAGGAGTCGCAGTCTTCGGTAGGATGTATGATCTTCTGATGGTATAAGCAGAAGTTAGGATGCATCTCTACTCCACCAAGAGTATTTTCTTCAGAGGGCGGTAGCTTCATTCCCACTGACAGGGCTCTAGAAAACCTTTTCCTCGTCTTGAATTTGTTTTTATCCGCAGCGGATGACTTTTGATTTGACGGGAGTGCCTCGACTCTTTGGTCTAGTTGACGGTGTTTGGCTTCTTCCAGTATGGCCACCTCACGTTCTTGATTGGCTTTAACTTTCAGACGAATCTCATTCAGGAAGGCATCGATCAACTCGTCTGACGGCCGCAGAGTTTCTGGTTCAGGGTTCGCCCTCGGTCTCTCGGCGCAAGGAGCCTCTTCATCATCCACCAATGAGTGAGAGATCGCATGACAAGTCGCTGCGTAGTCTTCGGATTCGTCTGATGAGTCTTCCCCATCATTTTCGTCCTCGACAAAAGAATAAGCTGCCCCCATCGTGTCCATCTTCTTTGGAGTGTGCGGCTGTGGTGGGTTTACCTTCCAGTTTTCGGACAGCGCGAACTTGCCTTGTAGGTACTGATCCTCGATCCATCCCTTAAAGACGAAACAATCCTCGATCGGGTGGCTTATCGTTTGGTGGTAAAGGCAATAATTGGGATTATTGAGATCGCCTGGCTGCGACAGACATTTTGGACTCGGCAGATTGATGAGTCCGTTACGCACTGCCAGCTCGAACAGTCTTCTCGTTTTATTCTGAGGAAATGAGTAAGGACGCCCTAGTCTCTCCTCGAGGGATGGGCATGGACACACGTTGTTTTGGCGAACAACCGGCTTTGAGTTGCTCGACTGCTGTTGAGATTGGCGACGACGATCACTTTCCCTTTTCCTTTCTCATTTCGAGAGTCTGGTTTTAGAGGAGACGGTCCATAACCCATCTGGTCCATTTGGGCTAATTTGTCGATCAAGGCCTGGAAGGTGGTCGGCCTGAAGAACATCATGAATTGAGAGATGGTCGCTTGCGGATCGAGAGTGCCCACAAACATGCCTACCGCAGGTGCCTTTTCTATGCGTTGTTCGCATTTCTACCATAGGTTCCTCCATCGTGTTGCGTATTGGACCCACGTTTCGCCTGGCCTTATCCTGGCATTTATCAGTGCTGTTATCAGGGTGCGTTCACTAGCACTCGCGAATCTTTGTGTAAACAGTAGCTCCATCTCCGTAAATGTTTTGACAGAGTCGTTAGGTAGCTCCGAATACCATTCAAAGGCTGTTTCTGCTAAGCTGCCGACGAATTGGCGAAGCAACAATTTATCATCGCCTCCAGTATTGCCGCATAAGGCCCTGAATTGAGCGACATGCCGATGCGGATTCCCTGTCCCTTTATATACGTGGAACTTAGGGATCATATATCCCGGTGGGTAACTGATTTAGTCATACCAGCTTGGATAGGGTCGTCCGGTTCTAACAATTTGTCCAGCCGCTTCATTTGCCTGGTGAACCCGTATTTGCTGAGCAATATAGTCATCCAGCGCGGCCTTGGAAATGGTCTCCTCTTTGGCTGCTGAAAGAGCCGGCGGAGGATTAAACGTCTCCCTTTTATCGTCTTCAACAATGATTGGAGGGTCATCAGCTGGAGGGTCCGGCTGTAACATCATCCCTACCATATCTTGGAAGAGGAGCGCCATCTGTTTTATGTTAGCCGCTTGCTCTGCGGCTTCTTTGTCCTTCTTTTCAAGGACTCTACGTAGGAAGTCAGCGTCAGTTTCTTGTTCGTGACGCTGCTCTGATGATACTTCTGAACTTTCTTTCGGTTCGGTAAGTGCGGCCATCACAGTCATCATTTCCTGAAGCTTCTGTTGCTGCTCCTAGGCTTTTGTCACGGATCGGGTGAGCGGTCGGTGACCCGTCGAAGCGCAGCTTTCCTCCTTTCTGGAAGCCATATAAACAGTGTGCACCACCATGCCCCCAGACTTGGGGCGTTTGTGTTCAGCGCTTTTACGGTTCGCCATGTTCGCAGGGGATTTTTTCGGCCCCCTTTTTTGAGTGATTGGAGTTGAGGGGGCCGTTGTAGTGGGCACCCAAGCAGCTGTTGATTTTTGTGACTTGACAGAGTAATCCTTCTCCTGCCGCACCTTCATCTTTTTCTGTCGGCGGAGATAGTTTTCATCAATCACCGACTCTTGGACCTGTCGCCAGACTTTGTAAATTTTAGAGGACAGCCGTTGAGGGGGCTGCTCTAGCTTCTTCTCTGGAGTATTCTCCACAGGTGAAGGAGTTCGTTTCAACATCACAGTAGGAGAGTTTCTGTGCACCGTGTTCAGCAATTCAAAGTTGTTCCCGGTTGGAACAGCAGCATCGATCCCCACCGTTGGAACTGGTGGAGTTATCCCAGAGGGGGAGTTGCCCCTGGCCTTCCTTACTCGGCGCCAGTAGCGACGTTGAGCCGTTGGGACTAGCTCGGCGATAGAGGCAACTTCTTCTTGCCCCCTGTCTGAATGAGGTGTTGCTGGTGTCAGCCTCTTAAAGATTGATGTTGTCCTTTGAGTGGCGATGTTCAATCTGTCAAAGACAGACTTCCGAGTAGAGGAAGCAGCCTTGGTGATTTCGTCTGGAACGGGAGCAGGGATGGCTATCCGCTTCGGGATAACGCCTTCTGGTATTGCAGGCTTCTTCATGGGCCCGTTAGAGCTTTGGCCTAGTCTGTCAAAAACTGAGGCAGTGAAGTTGGGCGACCCGTTGAGAGGGGCCGCGGTAGTTGTAAGTCGATCAAAGACCAACTTCTTTGGGGCTTCTTGCAACGTCATTGGGGCATTGAAGCTCATCGGTGGGAGCATGGTCCCGAAGAATAGTTCAGTGGTGGCTTGAGTTACCTGTTCCACTGGCATCTTGAAAAGAGAGGCTACTTGGGGCCCGTAAGTCACTCCTCCAGCAGGGACGGAGCGAGAATTGCAGTTGTAGGTAGTGCAGTTTGAAGCCATTGATCTTCTATTTTCTGCACGGAGCAAGACACCAAATTTTAGTATCTCGAATCCACAGGAAACCACAGCAAACCGCGATTCGTTCGCGAACACGACATACGAAGTGTGGAGTGGAAAGAGGATAAGGTCCCACCGGGCGTGCCAGAATCTGTTCCCCTCCGAACGGCGGCGCAAGACTGACGTCTTGCCTGTGATTCGGGGCAGATGCTATTTGGTTTTATCCGTCCACCTCTCCGAAGATGCCAAGTTGATTTATGGCACCGTGTATCGGAGGTTTAGACGGATGCGTCCGATATAGCAGACTTCGTCAGATTCCCCCTCGCTTGAGGGATTTTTGATTGTGGGGACGCTCTTCCCTGCAGGCACAAGCCCCTACAGTTAATTACGCTGCTGCATCGCGGTAGCCACTTTCTCCTGCTCCAGAAGTTCACTTTGTGTCGTGTGTGTTTGTTTTGTTTGTGGTTGCCTGTGGATTGTATACGGAGACTATTTATTTTGTCGCCCGTAGGACGTGGATTAGTCCAAATCCGTATTTTCTTAGATTTGGGTTTTGGGTTTTGGTTTAAGGATACGTTAGCCATATTCGAGGCTAAGATCAACTTAAACGTTTGTTAAGGATACGTTGGTCTAATTTCCAGACTAAGATCTACTTAACGGGATCGTCTAGATCCATTTCCAGTTTAAGTACATGGTGGTCTATTTAATGTATGGCCGTCGGGACCCGCCACCTCTCTGACGTCGTTGAAGGATTACAACGATAGGTGTCAGAGGAGTTCAAAGATGTACCCTTGAACCGGATGTAAATTGATTTCAGAGAGCAGCCGTGCTCAGTCAATTTAATTTGAGGACTTACAGCCATGATTGGGCTAAGTCCAGTTGAGAATATTCAACGTCTTTATCTTTAGCCTATTAGGCCTGTGCTAGGGCTTTGCCCCTGTTTAATAATACATTGCATTTCATTCTGGCCTGCTAGGCCTTTTTGATTTGGGCTCTGTCCCTTTATAAATGATACAGAGCATCTGTTTGGGCTCTGCCCTTCTTTAAAATAATGCATTGCATTTAATTTGGCCTGTTAGGCCTTTTTTAATTGGGCTTGGCCCTTCTGTAAATAATGCAATGCATTAATTATCTGACAGTGGCTTGTCAGGCGCTTTGCACCAATTATTGAGCGCAAGCGCTTGTGGTGGTGACACGTGTCACGCTCTGGTGAGCACAAGCGCAATGCGCTGCGCTGTTGCGCTGTTGACACGTGGCGCGCTCTGGTGGAGTTGCACCAACTTTAAAAAGCAATGCTCTATTTTAAAAGCGCATAGCGCAAGTGGTAATGGTGCTGACACGTGACGCTCTCTGGTGGCTTGCGCCAACCCAGGAGCGCAACAGTGCAGATTTGCAAGTGCAAGGCACTATTTTAATTTCTTGATCCAAGAAAAGAATCTTTGAGATTTCAGAATCAATGGTTCATAAAAAAAGCAATGCTTTTGTTATTTATTATATTTTTTATTGAAGATCCTTGATCTTGTTTTTAGATCAATTATCTATTCAGAAGAAATTCTTCTTTTTATAAAGGTTTTTTACCTTTTTCCTTCTTTCTGAATTCTTCTCAGAGTTCTTTAAAGGAGTTCTCTGTTTTTCTCCCCGTCCCCTTTTTTTTGAATTGGGGTCAAGGGGTCTTTATATAGTGCCCATAGATTTGTTAAGTTTGTTAAAGAGATCATTCTCTGAGTGATTTGGGGAATTTTCCCTACCGTTGGATCTTTGATCCAAGGGCTTCTGTTTTACAGAAGACAATCTTCTTGTTTTAACAAGAACAGAAGGATCTTACTAGAATTTTAATTCTGTTTGGCGCAAACGCCCCAGCGTGTGACACGTGTCACGCAGCGCAGAGCGCAGCGCAACTGCGCTACCACGTGTCACGCAGCGCACTGCGTTTGCGCTGACACGTGTCGCGCAGCGCAGCGCTTGCGCAACTGAAGCGTTGCTTCCTTTAATTTTTGTTTTAAATAGAGCCTTGCTCTGATTGGGCGCTGCGCCTGACGTATCAACTTCTGACGCGTGGCACGTTGCACGCAGCGCACGGGATTTGAAGTGTTGCTTCAATTTTTGAATTTTTGAAATTCAAACAAAGCCTTGCTCTGATTGGGGGAAACAACCATAAGATATGATGTATGCAACATAGAGTAGTAATATAAGCATATCAAGTGATGGTACTGAACAATGAATATACTACACAGTTACAAATAATATCATGATGTGGCATTTCTACTGTGTAAGGGACATGGCAATTACCGATGAAGAATGTGTGTGAGCCGGCAATCTGTGTAAGTGTAACATGTGTATCAACGGTAATGGTACAGGTGTACTAGCAAATGATATCATATAGAATTAATTATTGGTACATGGTATATACATTACTAGGGGTAATATTCTACATAGCATGAAAAATCAATGGGTATAACTATCTACTTATGAACTATACGGTCACTTAAAGGTTACGAATCGTAGTTTTGAAAGTGGGGGCTACGGTATTTTAAGAAAAGAATATCATTTGAAAATCCGTAACGTCCCTTGAGGTTTCCATTTAAAAGATGCATACGATTCGTCGGTTTGGAATTAGGTATGGTTCAGGTATTATCTCTACATTGGCGATCACGCTTCATAACATCCGATATGATAATAGTCCTCGAATCAACATTCTCAAGTCACCAGCATGGATCAATCATCCGGCAAAACACATCTTGTACGGCAATCCATCGTACGGTGACATCAAACGGGATAGGGAATCTATCATCCTATACAACACATGAGGGTACGGATCTAAAGTCTCGTACGGCATATCACTCATTATTCTCACAATATGGATATATCATACACATATATCTCAAACACATTCGTATCAATTCATATAAGGATACCTTGCATATACGTCATATCTTATAAATCTCGAGTCGTATCGATCTCGATCTCATATTAAGCCACTATCAACTCACACTTTTTCTCTTTCAATTCATACTTATCATGATTCACTTTATCATATCAATCATCATTAGCCATCCTATCCATGAATCCTATATGGGTTTTCTACAACCCTAATATATACATTGGTTTTCATTTATGATTTGCGGGGGTGCTATACGCCATCCACCCGACTTCCCCCGTAGATATAAATCTACTCACCGCAATTCTCCTCGCTTAGCCAAAGTCGATGTGCTTCGTCATCTCGGAAGTCCACACGAAGTACCTACAATCAATACACATCGAAATACAAACACAATTAATATCCGAAAACCGATACGGCACACGTTTCACTCATAGGTTAAAACCTATAACTTCGCATGCAAAATCAACCAAACAACCCACGTCCGTTGACGTACAAACGTCCAACGATCAATTCAAATCTCAATTATAAAAACCACGCATTCCAAATCAAATACCAAAAACCAAGATTTCACATATCGCAAAACCTTAAGCAGCAACTGAGGAAAACCATTCCCAGATTTTGACTCAGGTAAACTGGGGCTAAACAAGGAAGTATAGGGAATAGGTTATAAGGTAAGTGAGCTACAGGCAAAACCACATCCCCAACACCCACTACAAAACCGGCGACGACACCCAATATTCCGAGCTCGCAGGCCAAAGGAAGAGGAAACAGGTTCGTACTTTGGTGGTGGTCTTCTGGTGGTCTATCTAGGTTAGTGGTCTTGTTTGATTTTCTTGGAAAATTCCCAGAAAGCTCCAGATACTCTGTAGGCTTTAAGGTTTCACAAAACCGACGTGGAAAATTCAAACTTTGTATTTTGGGTTCTAAACTCAATTCCAGGTCATGAAACCAATCCCTAAGGTCTTGTAAACACTAACTACACCTCAATTGGCCACTTGACAGCAACTTTCAATTTTCTAGAATCACAAACCTATAAATCTCAAATTCTAACTAAAAATATGATATTTAACGCAAAAACTAAACTAAAGTGTATGGATTACCTTATTTGCAACCAAGGAACTTTCTTGAGTTGCCCAAGTCTTCAAAATCTGAAATTGATTGGTTCTAAGGTCTTAGAATGGCTTGATGCATGTTTTATGTGAAGGGTGCATAGGATTTTGTGAAGGGATTTGAAATGTTGCATGAGGTAGTGAGGTGATTGAAGAAGAAGAAGAAATTGGTGAAGGAAACAATGGGGAATGGGCAGCCAAGGCGCTCTCTCTCTCTCTCTCTCTCTTAGCCTCACTCTCTTCACAAATATCTTCCTCCCTACACTCACTCTCTCATTAATTCCTTTCACACACAACTTAATTCCATTCTTTCTTCTTTTTATTTTCTTTGTTTTTCTTTTCTATTCTTTCTCATTCTCTTTTCCTTTTCTCTTTCTCACTAACTCACAAACACACACATGCACACATGCACATGACATGGTGCAAAATCATGAAAAATGCATAAAAATACGGATTTTGCCAAAAATCCGATAAATATCATTAAAATAAATAAATCATTTTAATCTTCGATAAATTTCTAAATATTGGTATATACTTATACCATTTTACGAAAAATCCCTATTCGCAAATCGAATAGTTTTCGTGAAATATATTATTTTAATATTAAATTCCAAAAATAATATTTTTTATATTTCTGAAATGTTACAGATACCTAGGTAGCTGTTACGTACAGCTAGTGCCACTAACGTGCTTGTGGTTAAACCCACTGCCAGCGTATTGTCGAGTCTTTAGAGTCCCACACAGAGGGTTTCTCGGTCCAGGAAAAACGATATAGTTTGCGTATTTCGGTACGTTCGGGTGTTCGATTGAACATGTGTATTTATACACGTGCTTTAATCGGATGGTTTAGTAGTACTAGCAGGTTTGAGAGACAGCCAGTTTTGATGCTAGTGTTATATTGCTCTCTTTTGGGTCTTTTTATTTTAACACGAATACAGTATTTATACGAATACGTGTATTTGTATAAATATGGGTATTTGTGTTTTGATACAAATATATGTATTTCTTTCTAAATATGAATACGTATATTTTGTATTTTCGGTAAAAATACGGTATTCGTATTTTGGTAGAAATACGGTATACGTATTTATTATAAATATGGGTTTAGGGTATACTTAATTATATACACATTTATATATGTGTGTGTACCTAGATAAGGCGGCCTCTCTACTCTCTCTCTCTCTCTCTCATTTCTTCAAGAAGTGTGTGGGCTTGTGACTCACCCAAGTGAGTCACTTGCCCACCTACTTATTTGTTTCTATCTTGAAGGGATAAGAAAGGGTGTGAGGATATTTTAAGGGATGGATAGTTTTTCATCAAGTGAGAGATATTTTTCTTGAGTTGCCATCTCATTCTTCTTCTTCCTCACTTGCTCACTTGAGCTTTGAGAGATAAAAAGAGAGCATCTTGTTTATAAACTACACCCTTCTAAGTATCTTGTCCTAGCAAGACTCGATCTTTAGTTGCTTCGGTAAAAGCTATCGCTTGAATCGGCATACTCGGGTGGATCGTCTTTGATGCGGGAAGTTCTGTTGGGTTACGGCAGCGCCCCGGCCGTCAATCTGAGACCAAATGCAGAATAAAACTTTTCAAAACTGGTTCTAACGTAACCTTAAATCCCGGATCGTTCCATTAACTATAAACTAGTAGACTACAAAGATGTTAGAATGGCTATACCGATAGATCCGTGTCCTTCGGTGTTTAGCCACCATCCTTAGCTTGTTGCAGCATCTCCGATCTCGCTCGATCTCCGGTCTCCTCGTCGAAGTGGCACATCGTCATCGAATCTTTATACAGGCTCCCGCTTCAAACCGAAGCAACTCGGACATGAAGTTTGCTAGCCGACATGTCCAAGATTGAAGTAGAAAGAGGTGTGAATATTTTGTCTTAATACACTCTAGGATTCTCATCACATGAGAGGGATAGGGTGGAGGTTGAAGAAGATGCAAATGAGATGGAGAGTGTGAGCTCATGAAATATCAAGAAAGCAAAAACCAAACCCAAAAAATGCATTGGCTGCCCTCTCTATCTTGTGTGAAGATATAATGAGGTTTTTGTGTTGAAAAACAAAGAAAATATCTTACCAAAATATCTCCCACAAAACTCTAAAATATCTCACCCATGACAAACCTCATTAATCCACCATGACTCACTATATGACTCATTACCATGAGTCATTAGTGAACATGCTAGAATAATGAGTCATCAAGATGAGTCACACTTTCCAAATCCATATAAACATTTAAACTAAAATGTTTAACCAAAAAGAAATGCATCTTCTAAAGTAATCTCGTAACGGATTACGAGAATACCCCTCACCTATAAATACATACCTACATGCGTATTCCGACTGAATACGAATATTACGAGACGAAAGTATTCCAACATAATATAATACTAGGATCCGGTTTAAACCAAAGCCCACTAGTATTATCCGTCCGAATCATGACACGTACACAAGTGCACGTGTATGTTCGAACCCTGCTATAAAACCATACGGCCTTTACAACGTTTCTCCCGAACTTGGAAAACAATCTGTGGGGGACTCTAAAGACTCGTCAATATGCTGGCAGTGGGTTTAACCACAAGCACGTCAGTGGCACTAGCTATGCGTAACGGCTGTCCAGGTATTGAGCAAAAGGGAGGCCGATGAGCGAACTCATCCTGAAACCCTACTGAGCCTATCAGTGATAATATCTGTACAGTCCGGTCCGTTCGTCTATGAGTATCGCATATCGGGCCTAGGGGGCTAATAAACATCAGACCCCAACAGCGGTATAACTCGTGTCGGAGTATAGCCCAGAACACCCTGAAATACTACTAGAATACCTACGAGTAAATCTCGCTTACCCTGGCTAGGGATTTCATGTAATGGCTCTCTTAAACACAGCGCGATCTCATCCCCAATACCGGGAGAGACGAAACCCCTGACGATCCGCTCACTGCCTCCATGTGGCTCGGGACTGTACCCAAATAAAACCTGTTTGCATGACTCCTTTGAGCCGTGGTAGGGTAGTAATCAAAGCACAGTGGGAACTCACACGAGACAAATGATAATGTCAGGTCGATAGACTAACCTGTACACATATCACCAGGGAACTGCTATCTGACTGTTAGTGTATATGCCCTAGAGGCCATTACTGTATCATACTAGTGTGTATATTACTTAGTGGAAGCTTGGGATATTCACAGTTGTATAGACAATCTTGCTCAAAATGGTAGTATGCTACTTGGTTTGTTTCTACTTCAATATGTGCGTATGTTTCTTTTAGCATATAGCTTATACATATTAGTGTAGCCCTTAGGATCTTTGCTCGATTACCAGCGTTGTGATGGCAGTCACACTAGTGGGGGCTGGGTAATCTACAAGCACATCCTTATACAGGTCCCTAGTCGTGAGATTATCGAGACAGGGCATCGATACTCCAGAGTAGACCAGTGTATACGCTTCTCATCCCAGGAGGGGAGATGGTCTGTCCCACAGCTATCAGTATGTCGCACTGGAGATAGTATACGGGTGCTCGTTAGGTTACGAGTACACTGGACAGGACTCGCTGGGAACTGTTGGTTTAGTATTATACCTATCATCAGTTATCAGTTCCCAGGTGACATGAGTACAGATAGTCCGTTGACTTGACATTGTCACTTCGCCTCGAGTGTGTTTCCACTGTTCTTAGATTACTACCCTACCACGTCTCAAATGAGTCGTGCAAACATGTAGTAGTTGGGTGCAGTCCCGAAGCACTTAGAGGCAGTGACTGTTAGACAGGATTCGTCTCTCCCGGTATTGGGGGTTGATATCGCGCTGTGTCTAGGAGAGCCATTACACAAAGTCCTTGGCCAGGGAAAGCGAGATATACTGGTAGCGTTTCCAGTGTTATCTCAGGGTGTTCTGGGCTACACTCCGACACGACTTGTACCGCTATTAGGGGACTGACGTTTACCGTCCCCCTAGGCCCGACATGCGATACTCTCAGATGAACAGACCGGACTGCACGGAGATTGTCGCATTCTGGCTCAGTAGGAGTTCGGATGGGTTTGCCTCATCAGTCTTCTTATCGGCATCTACCTGGGGACCGTTACGTACAGCTAGTACCGCTTGCGGACTGTGGTTAAACCCACTGCCAGCGTAGTGTCGAGTCTTTAGAGTCCCACACAGAGGGCTATTCGCCTTTGGGCAAAATAGAGTAGAGGTCGCATGGTTTTGCGACGGGGTTCGTTCACATCCGTGCACTTATGCACGTTTGGTGTCCGGGCAGTTATTACTAGCGGGCTTTGGTTTAAGCCAGATCCTAGTATTTGTTTTGGGATTGGTTTTGTCTCATTGTATTCGTGTTCCTCGGAACACGGATGCGGGTGTGTATGCACAATTGACAGAGGCAGAGGCACAGGATTCTCATTAGGGTTGTTAACCGTTGACTTTTTTCAAACCCTAATGAAAATAAGAAATATGATTAATGATATTAATTAAAGATAATTGTGCCATGGTTAGGTTGACCATTTGACTTATGTTGACATTTTGACTTTAGTTGACCGGTTGACTTATGTTAACAATTTGACCATCATCATTTCACATGGAAGATGCTTCTTGATTCTTGCAAAATTCATTTAATGTGAAATGATAATGGTCATTCCAAATAAACCATCACAATTTCCTTTTAATTATTATTATTAATTCATTATTCTCTCATATGAGAGTATGGTTGCAAAAAGTAGCTCATTCTTTCTTGCTCTTTCTCTCTCATATGTTTAGCTCATCCTCTTCCTCTCTCTCAAAGCTCTCATCTCTCATGTGTTGAGAACCATGAGCTCTTGAGATAAAACCACCAAAACTCCTCTCTACTCATTCTAGGGTTCTAGGTTTAGCAAGCCAAGCACTTTAGTTATCTCTAGGTTGAGATAGGAGCTCAAGGTAGAGGCCTTCGGGTGGATCCTTTTTCGGCAAAGAGAAGACGACGAGAAGGAGCCGTTCAAACCACTCGAAGGAGCAAGAAGAGAAGGAGTTCAAGACCAAGGTATAACCTTCTAACCGAGTAGCTAAACTTGTAGTTAGTTTGCTAGGTTTTTGTTTTGCAAAGATCCTCCATTTCTAGTCCATGTTACCTTGCGTCAAAAAATCATTTTTTACCTATTCCGCCTCCCCGTAAGAACCGGGGTGGGTAACGTGGACTTACAGTGGTATCAGAGCCTAGCTAAACAACAACTAGCATGTTAGTAAAGTGTTTGGAACTTCGATCCGGAAAAAAATCACGAAACATGTCAAAAACATATACTTTCTGCCGATTTTTAAAACTGCTCTAAAAATAATTCCACATACCTTAAAAATCGGTGCAGGGTTTTTTAGAAACAACCAGGAAAAACGAGCCCACGACTCGGTCAACGCGCCGCGGAAGCGCGGCGAAACCACGCGTTTAGCCGCGGATTCGCGGCCGAGTTGACTCGGCCGCGACTCGGGTTTGCTGCAGTTTGTTCAGTTTGGTGTTCTGTGATTTTTAAAATATTTTGTTTCTGCCCAGAATTTCCAGAGAACAATGTTGTGTTTGGGGTAGTTACAAATTGGTATTTTGATCGAAGTTCTACAAACTTTTGCTAAATGGTTATATCTGTAATGTGATATATGCACTGAACGTCGACTAATCGCTATACGTCGATTAGTGGGGGTTGTGCATATCTGTGATCTGTAATGTTGTTGGATTGTGTATATGAATTTGTTGGATTGTCGCGGATGAATAGCCGGGGGTTGTGAGATGAGAGTTTTCTTTATCTTTCAATTGATGTAATATGTAAATTGATGTAATATTATTTTATGGCCGCACATCCGGGATGAGGTTGTAGCCGCCATTGTATATTATTTCTTTTACTGTTTTTGCTCCTAGAATAGACCCAAGGTGGGGTGCACAAACTACTGGGTACTTTGAAGTGCCGAGTGGCCTACTCACGTTGTTGAGGGAGGTTGCTTCACTTCGGGTACTTGGCGGGTAGTTTGCCGCACCCGTAGGGGTCTAGGGTGGGGTTTGGCTATTCATCGCGACCGTGTAATCCGTCTTTCGTTGCAGGTTCGAACGAAACACGGATTCCTAGCATATCCAATGTGTTCATCTGTGATCTGGAATGGCTATCATTGCATCTGACGAATGTATATATCTATATATGATATCTAGTAGGCGTTGCTTATGTTTTGCATCCGCGCTAGTCCAGCCCCCGCTCTGTCGTTAGTTAAGTAACCTAACGGGTGATGACGGGGCCCCGTGGCGAATGCGGATGGCATAAGCGTACGTCATATTTTCGTTGTTTTCTGCAATGGTAGGATTAATTGATGGGACGCATTAAATTAATGCAAGAAAATAAACCAAAATTAAATCGTTGGAACAATTTCTAAACCACTCGGTTTCTTTTCAAAACAACTTTTAAACGCTGAGCTTAAACCACTCCTTTTAAAAGCTATAAGGTTCCTTCGATTATATCAAGTTCACTACGTTCACAGTTTCGCCAAAACCATTCGTAGCCCTCCATCATTTCAGTTAAATATTCGGTAGTATTCAAGCTATGTATTTTGACCTACGCCAAGGCATAGTGATTGGTAGCTGCCGGATATTTATCTGTTGCATAGATAGATGCGTTGGTTTGAGACAGTCGTACGGCCATTTTGGCCTACGTCAAGGGTATGTATGGGTGGGTTCAAATTAACCTGGTAAATGATGGGTAGAACTTGACATGTGACTTATGATATTTTGGCCTACGTCAAGGTCATAAGAACATGGGGAAAAAATCCACATCGGGAGTTTCTAAAGAAACTGAAACTTGCTAGTGCTGCATACCATTTGGAGTGTGATAATTCTGGTAGGATTCCTTCAGCTTTATCACATAATGATATTTGGATCCCGATCCTACTGTGAGTATATGCCACTCCTCGGGAAACTTTCTCACTTAACGATCAATACTATAAACCAAGCAGGTGTCTAGAAAGGTGTTAGCGGGGGCTACGCCCACAGGGAAAAGAGGTTATTTAATTAAGGAACTTCGCAAAAGCGTCGTAAAACCTCCCTCGAAGTACCAACACTGGCCTGGCTGAACGGTTAAGCAAGTATTGTACGGTGAGATTGATCCCGACTAATTCTTGTTTTTTGGTTTGAAGAAGGATTCGAGAAACAGTGGGAGCCATCCTGTTTAGACAAACTAAAAACCACTCTAAACTTGCAAGAGCATCATACTAAAGTGTTTCTTCTCTCTCTCCTAATTGCAGCGACCAAACATCATGACCGGCCTTAAGTTACTACTAGATAAAAACATACTGATAGGGCCAAACTACAAAGATTGGCTCAGGAATATCAAAATGGCAATCACTTATGACAAGTTGGGGTATCTTCTTGCCACCAAAGCTCCCCCTGTCCCAGGTCCTCAATCCAGCGTCGCGGATAAGGAAATCCGTAAGACCTGGGAGATTGATTGCGCGAGGGCCAAGTGCATCGTGCTTACCTCTATGGACAATGAACATCAGAGGAGGCACGAGGATATGGACCTCAAATCCATATTTCTCCATACAAAGGATCTGTATGGAGAGAAATCCCGTATCGCCAGATACGAAGTCTCGAAAAAGTTGTTTTCGGCGAGATTGGTCGTTGGATCATCTGTAGCGGAACACGTGCTTCAGATGATTGGCTACATTGAAGAGATCGCGGACCTCGGGACCACGTTAGAGAATGAGCTCTACACTGACTTGATTCTCCAGTCCCTTCCTTCCACTTACGCCCAGTTTATCCTGAACTTCAACATGCAAGGAAAAGAAGTTGAACTTCCGGAACTCCTCAACATGTTGA